>JAWNNS010000648.1:2400000-3600000 GCA_035044605.1 Scaptomyza cyrtandrae
CACTGATCGCATTATGACCCTCAAATTGTTGAACCAGGTCAATGGAAGTGAATTTTCCTGGAAAAATCTCAATACTCTATGCTGGGCCATTGGTTCCATATCGGGTGAGTGTCGGGGCATGTGGCATGGCTCAAATTTGAGTTTAATCCAGTTATAATAAAATATTTATCCTTACATTTTGCAGGTGCCTTTTGTGAGGAGGATGAGAAACGTTTTCTGGTAACTGTCATCAAGGATCTGCTTGGCCTGTGTGAGCAGAAGAAAGGCAAGGACAATAAGGCGATCATTGCATCCAATATTATGTATGTGGTCGGGCAGTATCCACGTTTTTTGCGTGCCCATTGGAAATTCCTAAAGACGGTGGTGAACAAACTATTTGAATTTATGCACGAAACGCACGATGGCGTGCAGGACATGGCCTGTGACACGTTTATCAAGATAGCAATCAAGTGTCGTCGCTATTTCGTTACAATACAGCCAAATGAGGCGTGCACCTTTATTGATGAGATCCTGAGCACAATGAGCAGCATTATTTGTGATCTACAGCCACAACAGGTTCGTAAAATGTTTTGACTTTGCTTGATCGCTTGTAAAAACTTCAATTTTCTTGTTGATATTTTAAAGGTTCATACGTTCTATGAGGCGGTGGGTTATATGATCTCGGCACAAGTGGATCAAGTGCAGCAGAATGCGCTCATCGAGCGTTATATGCTGCTGCCAAATCAGGTCTGGGACGATATTATATCGCGAGCATCGAAAAATGTTGACTTTCTGAAAAACATGACAGCAGTTCGGCAACTTGGCAGCATACTGAAAACAAATGTGGCCGCCTGCAAGGCACTCGGACATGCCTATGTCATTCAACTGGGTCGAATCTATTTAGATATGCTTAACGTGTACAAGATTACGTCGGAGAACATCATTCAGGCCATTGAAGTGAATGGCGTCAATGTGAACAATCAGCCGCTGATTAAATCAATGCATGTTGTGAAAAAGGAGACACTCAATTTGATAGCTGAATGGGTATCGCGCTCCAGTGACAATCAATTAGTAATGGATAACTTTATACCGCCCTTGTTGGATGCTATCCTAATGGATTATCAGGTGCGTGGTTCTCTCAATCTTTCATATATAAGTTGTAATCAAACTATTATTCCAATGTTGTTGTAGCGGTGTAAAGTTCCATCAGCGCGCGAGCCAAAAGTACTGAGCGCAATGGCAATGATTGTGAACAAATTGCGCGCGCATATCACGAATGAAGTACCAAAAATATTCGATGCTGTATTTGAGTGCACGCTGGACATGATCAATAAGAATTTCGAAGATTTTCCGCAGCATCGTTTTAGTTTCTATGATCTGCTGCAGGCAGTTAATGCGCATTGCTTCAAGGCGTTCCTGAATATACCGCCGGCACAGTTTAAGCTCGTCTTCGATTCTGTGGTATGGGCATTCAAGCACACCATGCGCAATGTCGCTGATCTGGGCTTGAATATACTTTACAAAGTGAGTATATTCATTTATAATTATTAAATATATTTAGTTTTGTTTATTTTGTAATTTGTTTATTGTGTGTGTTTTGCAGATGCTGCAGAATCTTGAACAACATCCGAATGCGGCGCAGAGTTTCTATCAGACATATTTTACGGATATTCTAATGCAAATCTTCTCAGTAGTCACTGACACTTCACATACGGCTGGCCTGCCAAATCATGCTATCATATTGGCCTATATGTTCTCATTGGTAGAGAATCGAAAGATAACGGTCGATCTGGGTCCCATACCGGACAATATGTTATTCATACAGGAATATGTGGCCTCATTGCTGAAGTCAGCATTTAATCATTTATCAGATAATCAGATCAAAGTCTTTGTCACTGGCCTTTTTAATTTGGATGAGAACATACAAGCATTTAAGGATCATTTGAGAGATTTTCTAATACAGATACGCGTAAGTAGAAAATAAACGATATTAATTGAAGTTTTCAATTGTAATTGTTAATTTATATTTTACAATTAACAGGAGGCAACCGGTGAGGATGACTCGGATCTGTATCTGGAGGAACGTGAGGCGGCATTAGCCAAGGAGCAGTCCAACAAACGTCAAATGCAACGTAATATTCCGGGCATGTTGAATCCACACGAACTGCCCGAGGATATGCAGGATGAATGAAAAATTACATACCGCCTGCCTTGCTGTAATTGTATGTTTTTTGATGCTTGAGAATGCTGATAAAAAAATGAACGATTAATGATTGATGATTGATAATGATGATGGATGAGTGATTTTCTCGTTTGGAGAAAAAGTATAAATGATTGTTTGATTGAGTGAATATATGAGTATAAACGTTATATATATATACAAACACAAGCACATACACACACACACACGTACACATACACACCTGCACACACACAAACGCATCTTTATGTTGGCAGCTGGGTTTATAATGTTGAATAAGTTTAAATCATAAGTGAAAACGCAAGCGAAGTTAATGTGCGCAATTGCATACCTTAATATGATTAACATATTTTTTTTTGCACTTACCTGCCAACATACTATCAACAATAAATAACAAAACGAACCACGCACTACCTATACCCTATAGCCCCCCAGGATTAGCTGTAAAACATCGTCTACATTACACAACAAAGCAAACGAAAGATGCAAACTTTATACATACATACACACATATACATGCTAAAAAGAAAAACTTATAATAATAATAATAATACTAATAATGATTATAATAATAATAATAATAATGTTTGTTTGAAATTTTTAAATGAGTATAAATGTAGTAATATCGATTATAAATGATGAATGAAAACAAAACAAAACAAAACAAACACAACACTCCACCCCCTCTCCAACACACACACTAACACATACATACAACATACAACTTTTGATTCGTCACACAAAAAGAAAGAAAATTATTTTAAAAGAAAGAAAACTACATTTGATTTTAGTTTGCCCCCAGACATCAAGAGATTGCGTAATTAAATCTATGTATACACTTGCACATAAACTCAATAAAATATATAAACTATTCACATGTTTGTCATGTGCGTAAAAAACAAACCATAAACTGTAACAACAACAACCACATGAACCCAACAACAACAACAACAACCACAACAACACACACATGGCAAAAGAAATGAAAAAGAAAAACAAAATAGTTATTAACCATAGAAATTCGTATGCGTATGATTGGTTGATTGATGAAGATGTTTAAATTTGTACATTTAAATTAGTTTGTACATTAATTTAAATAAAAATCAATACAAAACACATAAACATCTACGTACGTACTATTTTTGTACTATGTATTTGACAAATGGCGTGTTTTTTTTTCCATTCTTTCTTTATTATATAGCAGGGACCGAATTGAGAAATAATTATTGAGCTAAGTTTTTAAACTTTGTTTTTCTATTGATTTAATTCTTTTTTTATTTAAATAAAAGTAATTATTATTTTGTAAACACATAATTTTAACTGAAAAACTTTTTCTTTTTATTAAATTTTTTTTTTTTTGCAAACAATAAAACTCAAAACTAATGCTTGTTAATTTGTTGTAAATATTACAATTACACTCCTCCTAAAATCACTTCTTGACGAAATCTAGAATTAATACGTATATATATTTATATTTTTTATATTATTGTGTTATCTTCCGATCTGTTGTTAACATGCATTTTGACTGAAAGTCGATTGTTGTGCAGAAATTGAGTATCGTTAGCATGTGATTTCCATTTGACATAGATCTCCTGTGAAATGAGCCAAGTATTGCCAACGGGCTCGGTTGGATACAACTTGGTAAGATTGCTAAACGGCAGCTCAATTTCGTTGGCAACACGCTGCTTGAATTCGGTGGAATTGAACGGTCTGTTATATTGCAGAGCCAGCGTTACAGCATCGAGAAACATTATCCAACGTGGCGTATAGTAATCCTGCATCAGGCCCGACCACTGTTTGGTTGCATAGTCAAGTATCTGATTGTTGGGTCCCCAGGCTGTGAGCTGATTGCGTGCATTGAACTCATACATGGATCGCTGATTGATGGTGAGAGCCCATTGCTTGGCATCCTCCAACCAGGTGCCCAATAGATAATGTTTACCGCTTGCTAAGATAAGCTCCATATCCTCGAGCAGTTCCAGCAGCTTGCCAGCCAAATATTTAAAGCGAGCCAGCTGCTCCTTGCGATACGCTGATTTGAGATTAACGTAGATTTGATCGAAGCTCTGCTGCAGAAACTGACGTGTTATGTCCACAAGATCATGCATATAGATCTCATATCGATCATCCTCCAGAGGTATTATTTGCTCGGCCGAAAGCAACAAGCGCCAAGCTTCCTCGACACTAGACGCATCGTACCACGTCCATGGCTTTAAGTTTAATCCAGGCCTCTTGTTCAATGTGTATTTGCCCCTCATGCGTTGCAAGCCATGGAAATGATAAACACTGTCACGCAACAGCTGCCACACTTGGATAAGACGTGTATCGTTGACACCATAGCGTGCCACCGCAAACTGATCAAACCACTCGCTTAGATCCAGCTTGGATTCGCTCCAACCCTGCTCGAAGGTGAGTGCAAAGAGTGCATAGTTCTGACCGATTCCTTCGGGTGTTATGCCCACGCCCACTATGCTGCTATTGAGCATGGAGCGTGCCGCCATAATGCCGCTGGGGATGAGATGCGCCGATCCAAACATGCCCAATGTGCCACCAAAATTGTTCAACATGCACCACACAAACGGTTGCCCATAATACGACAATGTGCGCTGATATTGCGGAAACTGTTCACTTTGCAGATCCAGCACCAAAATTCGACCTCGCGGCACAGCTGTAAGAAATGCCTCAATCAGTTGATCAGTCCAGAAGTCATTCTTTAGGAACATCCAGCCCTGAAGCAACCACACAGAATCTTTGTCCACCTCCCGCATTGAGCTATAGATGGCCTTGGCCGTGGAACGGATATATTCTGGTTCGGCGACACGTGGCTGCATTTCATTGAATGGATCGCTAAAGTAGATGTGATTGCTGCCATAGGCTTGGAGCACACGGCGCAAAAACATTGCGCCCACCTGCTGGAAGAGTGGATCTTGCGGCTCAATGAACAAAACACAGCTGTACTTATCGGGAAAGTTATTCCAACGCTGGGCAAGTGTGTAACTGGCATTGGGAAAGATGCGTCGCATCGCTGTCGGCACATGACCAGCAAAAGCCGGCAGAGCGACGCTCATGCCCAAGTCACGTTGCGCCTGCACAATACGCTGCTGCAACAGCTCTTGGATGCGACGATGGGCCGGCGGCAATGGTCCACCCCAGCCACGAATATTGCCCATGCGCTGCCACGCCTGAAAAGCCGGTCCCGCAAAGTGGGCATCGACTTCATCGGGGCGTAATCCGAGTTCGGTGTACACATCCTGCCAAATGGCTTCCTGATTGGGTGCCAATGATAGATTAATTCCCATCAGAGCCATCCAATCGATGTGCCGACGCCACTGATCGAAATTCCACCACACAAAGCTATAGCTCCATGTGCAAACATTTTGATAGTAGATAAACGAACTGGACGACTTTGAGCTATATGTTAGGTTTGTAAGCTGCAGCTTCTCTGGCAGCTCAATTTGCGTCTTAAACCAATCCAAGTCCTTGTGCAACACATACTTTAAATAATAATGGAAGCCCTTGCATATCGAGACGCCATCCCATCCAGTTATTAGCACTTTGCCATTATCCAGCTGACGGATCTGTGAATATACATACAAACCTCGATTAACAACCGCTTAAGCTTTCTTTAACAGCATAATCTAATCTACATATCACATACAGTGATCACCTCACTCTTTTGTTGCAATTGCTCCGAGAATGGAATACATTTTTGTATGTGAATAGAGCGGCACACCATAAGCCTAATGCCAACGACAAGGATAGGAATGCATTAAGAGTTATTTTCCTTTTTGTTTGCTCATTCGGCGACAATGGAATTTTTTGTTGGCTCACACTTGAAAAAATCTTTGTGTTTTTTACTTGTCAATCGAATATAAATATTTGGACCTGCATCAAACGAACAACTTGCTGCAGAATATACATACATACATATATGAAAATTCATCATTAATTATTTTCAGTGTGCAGGTTAAAAGGAAAAAGCTGCGGCTTTGTATGTATTTGTGTTTTACTTCATTTGGGTGTGTGTCTGCTCCCACTTTAGGCACCTCTGCTTCATAGTTTTCTTAATCCTGTTTCTGTTGTGTAACTATAAACATATTTGCGTTATTAGCATTTTTATACCCTAAGACTATGAAATTGATAAACACATACGTATAAATACTAATTGTACGCATTAGGTATAGGGTTCAGGGTATCTCCTAGTCGGAGTTACTCGACTAGTCTTCTTACTTGTTCTTACTTGATAGCTGCGCAATTCCAAAATTTTGTTCACCTCCACCTCAAATAGCTTGGACGCACGATCACCCACCACTCGTCTAATGAGCTGACGAACTGCTTCTTCTTGGACATCGGGCGATGTTTGGGGCGCAACTCGCGTCACCAGTTCTGGTCCGAAGTGGCAATGAACCACACTTAATGCCAAGATCAAGACGAAGCAATAAACACTGAGACGCCCGACCATAACCAATCAATGTCAACAGCACAAATAGCACTGGCAATGTCACGGGGACTTAATCGCTCTCCTCTCTCAGTTGTGAATGTTTTGTTGATAATAAAGAAACGTGAAGTGAGAAGTGATGAAAACTGGGAGACGTAAAGATCGTTTAATTAGTATTATGAGCATACAAAAGATGTACAAAGAAGATGAGCAGACCTTTTATCGCTCTGCCTTATGCAACGCAACTGAAAATACTAAATATGTTATTGTTTTATATTATCCACTTTCGTTTTTTTTTTCATATTTCTTTTAGTGACTTTGTATTGTATTTCTGTTAGACTATTGCTTATGAGTCGTGCTTGTATTTGAGTTTAAAACGGTAAATACAACACACCAAATAATTGTTCACTCACTGGTATGTGTACACACTGTCGATAGACCTTATCGAATTGTGTAAAATAGATAAATTTAAATGTGTATGTATGTGTTATTGTTTCTTAAAGTACTTCTCTCAACATTTCATTATTTTTATTAAAATTGTATTATAAATATAGCTCGATCAGCACATGAAAAATTAAATAACAATAATAATTTTAAATATTTATGTACATATAGAAATTCCACTTATTGATTTCATTATATTTATTATTCATATTAAATTTCGACTAACATACAAAAAATATTTTAATATTGTATTAATAGATTTCAAATAATTACCTGCAAGTATAAATCCACCCTACGGTTTGGCTTTGTTTGGCGCAATGAAATGAAGTGAATTTGATTTACAAAAATTAATTCAAACATAAAGTCTGCGTCCTCTCACCCAATGAGGAAGTGACTATAGCGCGCATTATTATTATATTTTTGAAATCCTTTGTTTTCACCAGCGGTCGGGGAACTTTTTGAATCATTACCTCAAATATTTTTGTCAAACTTGACTTTAACCCATAGTGAAGAGCAAAAAAAAAACAATAACAAACAAGTAAGAAGGCTCTAGTCGAGAAATCCCGACTAGACGATACCCTGATCCCTATACTTTACGCGTACAGTCAGTGCTTGCAAGTATGTGTGCGTGTGTGTACGACCATACTGCATACTGCATACTCAACTTCAAGGTTCCATATCTCTGGTGTTTCTTAACCGATTTTAAAAAAAATTTCACAGATTGTTATTATTTTTATTAATAATTAAAATGCCATCTAAAGTTTTTTCAAATTCAAGATTTTATTGTTATCGATCACATGTGTATATCGGAAACGGGATGAGTTATCGAAAATCGAAAACAAACTTGTACTGCATAGGGATTAGGCGAGCTTAAGTTCCAAATCTGGAGTCTCTAGCTCTTATAGTCTCTGAGATCGACGCGTTCATACATACGGACGGACAGACGGACAGACAGACAGACGGACATGGCTATATCGACTCGACTGTTGATGCTGATAAAGAATATATATACTTTATGGGGTCGGAGATGCTTCCTTCTGCCTGTTACATACTTTTGCACAACTTCATGATACCCTTTTTTCCCATTTTTAATGGGATCAGGGTATAAAAAGGTCAATATAATCTTAATCATTACCATTACCAGAAATTTCTCTTTTTACCCCATTTGGGGTCATTTACCTCGGTTCCCCGACCGCTGGTATACACAAATAGTTTGTGTGACTCCGATATGGTTATGAAATAAAGCTTTTAAAGGCTAATAAAAAACTCGCCGCAACTTACTTAAACCCACTTTATAGTCATCCCATTTGCGGTTAGAGCTTTCAGTTTTATCCTCACACCGCTGAATCACTGAACAGCCAACGGAATTGGCATGACTTGAATCCCTAAATACGGTAAAGGATCTTGTACCGGAAACTTTTATATCATAAACATCTGTCTGAAAGTTTCAAAGTCCGTTAGTTTCAGTGTCCGTTAGTACATCTACGTCCAATAATAATAAAAAAATGTATTGAATTGAGATTGCAATTGCGAAATTTCAGCATCATTGTTCCTAATTTCAGTATAGAAATTCTGAGGTTTAGCCTCATAGGCTAAACCCATTAAAAATGGGAAAAAGGGTATAATGGTTTAGTGCAAAAGTATGTAACAGGCAGAAGGATGCCTTCTTACTTGTTTATATTTTGTATTGGCATTGACTGCTTCTAGCTGGCTATCCAAGGTTTTTATCTTATCTTTGAAACTTTGAAGTTTATTTATAGTTTCATTCGATTGTTTCTCTTTCGCTTGAAGATAGGCCGCATATTACCATAACAATATCCTCAGCATTGTTCAGTCAATTTTCGTCTCTTTGAGCACTTCTAAACAAGTAAGAAGGCTCTAGTCGAGAAATCCCGACTAGACGATACCCTGATCCCTATACTTTACGCGTACAGTCAGTGTTTGCAAGTATGTGTGTTTGTATGTACGCACATACTGCATACTGCATACACAACTTCAATATCCCATATCACCGGTGTTTCTTAACCGATTCTAATAAAAATCTCACAGATTGTCATTATTTTGTTCATTATTTCAAATGCCATCTCAAAATTTTCAAAATTTAAGATTTTGTTGTTATCGATCCCATGTGTATATCGAAAACGGGATGAGTTATCGAAAATCGAAAACAAACTTGTACTGCCTAGGGATTTGGCGAGCTTAAGTTCGAAATCTGGAGTCTCTAGCTCTTATAGTCTCTGAGATCGGTTGGCTCATACATACGGACAGACGGACAGACAGACGGACATGGCTATATCGACTCGACTGTTGATGCTGATCAAGAATATATATACTTTATGGGGTCGGAGATGCTTCCTTCTGCCCGTTACATACTTTTGCACAAAACCATTATACCCTTTTTTCCCATTTTTAATGGGATCAGGGTATAAAAACATATTTTTTGAGCAACGTTCTTTTAACAATACTCTATTCGAGATAAATAGCAACTGACTTCACACACTTAAAAGTGAAACCTTCCGAAACTTACAAAAGATCAAAGTTGAGATCTAAGAGCTAAATGTTATGTTTCGTTTATCAGGACACAAAAATTAGATTTAAGATTAAAGTTTCGTTTCGTTGAAGCTTTATTGCACATCTTTGTCTTAGACACTAAAAGTAATATAAATATATTGTGTATAATTCATTTGGTTTCTCAAATCCAACTATTATTGTAAACATTTATGCGTATATATGTATGTTTAAGATCCTATCAAATTTTGCATCAAAATAAAGCAATAGAAAAAAAAAAAATCAAATTACTTTAAGCGAATAAAGCTGTTAACTAATCAAATTTATACTCAAACGAACTACCAAGGAAATTTTGCTCGGCAAATTCAACAACAAATTATTATTATAATATTTTTTTTTTTAACATTTATGTATGTGTGCTTAACTACTAACAAGTACATAATGTACATAATTTAAAAGCCTTTCATGTTGCAATTTCACTAATAATAATAATAAAAAGAAATAATAATAATAAAATCAACAAATTGATTTGCACAAAATATTTCAAAACGACTAGCACTAAACAGCCCCGTGTGTGTGTATGTGTGTGTGTGTGTGTGCGTATGTTTGTGTGTTGTAAAAATACCTAATTATACAAACATTAATGTATGTTTAAATCTAAGAACATTTATGTACGTATGTATGTAAGTACATTCATTGAAACAACCTTATTACAATTTTTTGGCGTCTTTTTTGCGTTCCAAGCGAATAATTATAAGGGATCCTTTAGTTATTAACTAAAGCACAACCAAGCATATATAATCTGGTTACTATATAAATAGTATTGTATATATACACGTTTGTATATATGAATATCGGAACGCAACTTTAGTCCGTCTTTGGTTTATGGTTTCTTTTTTTTATGGTTTTTGTTTGTGTAAATTCGTTGTGCTGCTCCGGATTGTGCTTTTTTTTACTGGCGAGAAGAAGTTATCCCGTTCGTTACTCGTTATTATTTCCTTCAATCGCTATTAATCAATTAGTTTGTGCTGGCGAGTTGCTGTTATCCTATTCGTTATGCTACTCGCCTCATTTTTATGCTACTCGTTAAAAATCGATTGGTTCATGCAGTTATCGTTTTTGTCACTTGTTACTCGCCTTTCTTTGCTGCTACTCGTTACTCGTTACTCGCTGATTGAGTATGCCTTTCGCATAAATTTGCTGTGCCGCGTTATCCGCAGCTCACCATCGTCGTGCACATGATCCGGAAGATTTTGGCACATTGCCGGCAGTTCGCCCAGTTCGTGTGGACTGGCCGTTGATGACTTATTTAAAGCGATGGTTCGTATAAAATCAATTGTGGAATAGCCTTGCGTGACAATCGTTTTGTCAGTCGATGATGTTGCAAGCGCTGTTGTTGCGGCAACAGTTGCAACGGCTCCACCCTTTGCCTTGGGGCTACGCTTAAGTGTTGAAGTTCCTGTTGCTGCTGCACCTGTTGCAATAGTTCCTTCCGGCGCTAACGGCACTACGTTTGTTAGGGATTGACCACTGCCAAAGCCATTGGTGACTAGTATCTTGGGCGAGCTCTGGGCAGGGCTGCGTGGCTGGTCCAAATCGAGTACTATGTAATTTACTCCCGTTGGACTGGTTGGTGTTGCGGGTTGAGGTTGCTGCTGTTGTTGTTGCTGCTGTTGTTGTGATTGTTGTTGTGCTGCAGATGTCACCGAATGTTGAGAGCTATCGCGTGGCAATAGTGGCAAGTCCAAACGATTGATATTCTCATAGCAACGCTCATCGCAGAGCAAACGATCCACATTAGCATAAAAACGCAATGTATCGTTGAGCATCGGTGCTGATTCCTGTGGCGGCATATCAACCAAATGTTGGTGCTGCTGCTGGCGGTGCATTGTACTAAATGCACTGTTCGTGGTGGAGGGCGTAGCATTTGGCGAAGAGTAGTTGTTCGTGGTGTTCTGCTCCTGCAGCAGTCGATGCAGCGGCTGATCAAAGTAGACGTTCGTCGTGGTGTTAATGTAAGCGCCTGGCGTAATTGGCGATTGCAGAGCACCGTCACCAGGATCGGATGCAATAAGCTGCAGATTTGGCAAGGAATCGGGTGAATCGGTGGTGGCTGAGGCAAGCATATCATTTGATTGATGCTGTTGCGGCTGCTGCTGTTGTGTGGATTGGAGCGCATTACGCGCCAACAATGGTGCCGGCTCCAAATAGTTGTTGCTATGCGGCTGTAAATCACTTCGACCCATAAGCACTGACCCCGAATTCGCGGAATTCACACGTTCCCGTTCCCTTTCGACTTGGGCAAAAGCGTCTGTATTCACGGCATTTATGAAGCGCTGAAACATCGGATACAGCTGCTCGGCATTGTGGATGCGAAACGTATAGATTCCCGGACCGGACATGCATCGCCTGCCCGCCTCAAACGAGAACAAATCACCATTTAGTCCATATCGTCGCAGATGCTGCAATGCCCAAACAATCGGTTCACAGCCAGGCGTTATAAAGATAAGTTCACGTGGAGTTAGTTCCAAAAAACCGCTACGTATAATAGGTGCCTCGGGTCCACTGGGCTGCAAATGTGCTACACGCACCCGAAATACGTTCTCCTGTCGCAATTCATTTAGCTTATTCGTACTTGTTATGCAGCCCATGACGTTCTGCAAAAACACAATAACAGTCAGCCGAAACAGCACTGAAATTGGTAAAAATTCACTTGCCCTAAGTTACCGTGGAATCTCAGCGTATGGAAAATGAATAGAAAAGTCGTCAACACAGCCACTGCCAGGAAATGTGGTGGGATTTGCCCCTATAGGCTTGCCGCAATGTGTAATGGCATCGTTTTCACTTTTATGGGGCAGTTCTAAGTTCCTGAAGTACTTAAATGCTTTTTGGCACGATCAGTTTTGTAATTATTTGCAATATTTTATTTTTTTACTGTATTTGTTTGTTGCCAAAATGTTGTTTCGTCGTTCGTCTGTTATCTTAACATTTTGCAGACATGCTATTAACAGCGAACACCAATTTTATCCAGAACACAAAACATTTTGTTTTTATACGAAAAGAAAAAAACACAGCAAAAAACGGAGTCTTATTTTAAGCGGTTAAAATTTATTTAAGCCAGGTTAGGCAAAAATTTTCCCTCTAAGTCATAAAGTAGATATCATTTTAAGATTAACAGTTCGTGCACTGTAAAAACAAAAAAAAATAATTCCAAAACAGAAACAGCTGTTTGTAAAAAGCAATCACAATAATTTTTTTAATTCATAAAAATCGTAATTCAAATATTCGAAGAAAATCAAATCCATAATGTATTAAGTAATTTTAACGTCGTTTTAAGTCTTTAAGTAATGCTATACATATGTAATTGCAGCGTTTTTAAATCGCTTAACTTAATTAACAAAAACTAACCTATCATCGAGCTTTAAACAAAAACGCATTATTTCAAGAACGTTTACTGTGTTTTAAGTAACACATACTAACTATTAACCATATTAACTATGTGAGTACCAAGTACAGCCACAAAAAAAAAATCACCCTCCAGTGGTGCCACTTAGATATATATCCATAATATCCTTGTTGAGGTGGACAAATTGTCGTCGCTTTGGAATTGGTTGAATATTTGGCAGTCGCGTTCCGTTCACTGCATTCAGACTTAGTCGTGACTCATCATCATCCGTTGACGATGAAAGCGCAGGTTCTGGCAGTGGTTCGTCGTCACGCTTTCGCTTAGCTGTAGTCGAAGATATATAGGATGTTGTGGAGCTAGCAGAAACCGCACTGGTTGTGGTTGAGATGGAGGACAACGGCTGACTATTGCTTACATCCGAAATGGAATTGGTATTCGCTGCCGTTTGCTTTTTATTTTTTTTCGCTTGTTTGGCATGGTGCATCTTAACGCTAAAGATTTTCACCAGAGTATTATAGCAGGTACCACAAAGAAGCGTAGTGCTTCGCATTTCCGCATTCATACGTTTGGCAAATTTAAGCATGTTTTCGTCCGTGACTGTTTTGTAGGGCGGACGAAGATGATGGTTGCCAAGTCCGCAGAAGCGCTTGCGTACGGTAGGCGATGTGGCTTGTGGCGATTTGGGCATGTTGAATTTATTGAAAGCCTTGTTTGTTATATTTGTTTAAATGTTTATTTTGAATCGCATTGTCTGTGAGTTTAGATTGATTTTTCAGCTGTGTGACGATGCCTGTTGAAACTTTTACACAGAAACACGACTTTCCTGTGGCGTTTCCCGCCGAAATTGTTATTGTTGTATTAAATGTGGTCGCTTACGGAAAAGGCGAAATACCAAAAATCTAGTGATGGCACGAAAATATCGCACACATTAATCGATTACATTCATTTTGTGGAAAAGTATTTATGGTTCCCTAACTAGTTAAATTAATTTCTTATTTGAAATAAAGCACTGAGAATTCCATTATAAACGCTATTTCATCAAGCTTTTGTGGGTTTGTACTCACACTAACATCATTCGTGTATCGATATTACCTAATCATCCTTAAGGGCAATTTACTAACAATTGTTTTGCAGAAACCAACCAAATATAATGTGTGTATTTATGTTTGTATTAAAAAAACTATAGTTATTGCTTGCAAAAAGATATGGTCTGCTCCAGCTTATAAGAACATTAAACTAAATACAAGTTTAAACTTAACAGCGGCTAAACGGCTGCGATAAGTTATTTAACTAGAGTAGGCACACTTATCGATAGTTATCAGCATATCTGCGTTCAAAGAAAGAAAGCGAAAAAAATGTGGCCATTTATTCATACACACACTCTGCTTCAACGCATTCGGTTTGTTTGACAGCTCTACGATAGACAGAAAGTGATTTAAAGAAAGAACTACGAACTGCGGTATATATTCGAAAAGTCAGAATATAAGAATAAAGTGCGTGTACGTATTATCAGTAACGAGCCAGGTAAATGCAAACTACAATCTTCATTTCATTCAAAACAAGTTAATAATGCGGAAAAAAAAAATGGCAATCACGAAATTTAAAAATCCAAGCCAAGCTGTCTGAGTGCCTTTGTGTGTGTTGGTGTTGCTGTTGAAATTCTGTATAACGCTTTGTACATGTACATTTGAAGTTTTAATAGTGTGTGAATGCGAGTGTAGGACGAGACTTGTGAATTATGACTTAAAAATGTGGACACGAGTATGCGTAATTACACTTTCCATGCAAGGAGAGCTTAAATAATTATATTGTTTAATTGAGTGTCAAGTATGGCTAGCTTGAGTGCCGCAGACAGCTCAAGCATGCTGAATTCAAAAAGGACGCCATACTCTTGTTAGTGTATGCGTGTATATGTGGGCTGGGCGCGTTGATAGAAATTGGCCATATAAAAGGGCAGCTTCATTTCATTTTGTGATAAAAAAAAATGACTATTTTAATAGCTGTTTTTTTTTTTTAATGCAATTATGGTCAAATAGTAGTGTTTAATACTTTCTATCCGTTTATAGTTTTTGGTTTTATTTGTAGCCTTTTTAACAAATTTTTGGGTGTGCCGCCTGCACTTGCGTTGGCGTTGCCACTATGTTGCCGCTGCCGGCGTCGCTGCCAATGGCTTTGTATCCGTTTGACTCTCTTTTTCTCTCTCTCTCGCTTTTTGTCTCTCTTTTCCTCCCTGTATCTCTCCTGCTGTCTACCCGTCTCCCTCGCTCATCTACTATATGTTGCCTGCCTTGCTTATCAACATTCTTCCCTTGCGTGCTTCATTTATCCTTTTTTATGCTTTGTGCTGTCACTCGTACGCTCCTTGCCTTGGCTCTTCTTTCTTTTGTGAGCGCGTGTAAATGCATGCACACACACACACACATAACTTACATACGCATGAGTGTGTGCGAGCGTTGTCTGCGGCTGTTGCCTTGTTCGTTCAAGATGCCTGACTTGACTTATTTTTCATTGTCGTTGTCTTGTCTTTGTTTGAGCATTCTACGCCTGATTACACTTGCCAACACGTTTGAACTTGTTTGCTAAAAATATCCTTTTTAATGCTCGCATAATACGTGTGAGTTGTTATATTTTCTGCTGTGGGCGGCTTTTACTTTTACTTGTCCAGCTTTAAGCAAGTGTTGGTAGATGCCTGAGGATCGATTTAAAGAGACAGCGCACTTGAAGCAAAAAAAAAAAAAAACAACCTCTCTGCTATAAAATTATTGCGTCGCAATTTGGTAGACAGTGAAGGCTACAAAGTACATGGAGAATAGTTAGCCTGGTGCCATGCCAGGCCAGGCCAGCCAAGCCACCGCCCTAACTGGCGTCGCTGCTTACGTGCCTGTCTGCGTTTTTAAGTGAGTGTTAGTGTATATGTATGTGTGTATGCATTAAGTATGGTGGAAAGTCATGTGCAAAGTGGATTTACATATTTTATAATTTATAGATTTATTAGTTAGTTAAATTTCAAAACTTTTAAGATTTGTTTTTCGTTAATTGAGTTTTCACTCTGTATCTGCCTTATATTATTATTATTTGAAATTTTTATTGTTTTTGCGATTGCCGTATTTAAATTGCATATTGAGCTCAGACCCCGGTGCTGCATTTGAAGTCGTTTCAAGTTACATATTTAAGTCGTTTGTGCTGTTGATAGAGAGAGAGAGAGCGAGATAGAGAGTGAGAGGAGATGTTTGTGCGAGCGGCGTTTGGCAAATGTTTGTTATTGTTATTTTTATAAACTGTGAACGGAATTGGTTGTTGCCGACTGCGGTTGACTAAAGTCTGTGTGGAAAATACTTTCAATACCGTTACATATACTATTCGCACAAGTGCAATTTGTGGTTTGTATATATTCAACTTGCACTTGTCAAAACAAACAAAAATAATAAATTTAAGCTTTATAGCATTGTTAAAAAGTACTAAAAATGTATTACAAGTTTTTAATAAATAACCATAAGCCTAAAGCAAAACTTTCAAATTTTTGTTAAAATCTAAATCACTGCCTTATGCCTTATGGTGCTGTCAAAGTCAAGTTGAATTCAAATTTATCTGTCAAACTATTTTTGAATTTGAACATTTTACAGTTACAATTTATTTAAAAATCCACTTATGAAAAATAAGCATTCCCAATTCATAAATTCTTTTTATGAAAAACCAAAAAAAAATTCTTTAAAGGAATTTATTTATTCTGTTTTAATATGATTTTTAAATTCCTGACTACTGTAAAAATGTTCAATAGGCAGCAGTGTGGTTAGAATCAGAAAAAAGTCGTTACCTCGCATGTGTTTCTATTGCACTCTAATTTCACTTAACGACGACGACAACAACAATAACAAAAATGCCCGCCTTTCTTAAACAACGCAATTAATGCCGATCAGGCAACATCGTCGCTTATCTGAGAGCGAGCCGAGTGACCGACCGACCGAACGAACGACCGGCCGACCTGCCTGCCTGCCTGCCTGACTGCCTGAGTCCCTCTAAGTCTCTCGTTTCGCGTTCTACTCATCATTTTATCGCTTTGTTTGTTTGTTATTGTTGCGGATTGATTTTATGCTTGGCCTACGAATTTCTTTGTATATATATAAATATTTTTTATTTTTTTTTGTTTGATATAAGAGGCTGCTGTTGTTGCTGGTGCTGCTTTTTGTTGAATTAGCATTAATAACAATTTAAATTGCGCGCCACCGATTTCTATAAATAAACAAATACTTATGCTGTATGTATGTATGTTCGTATGTGTGTGTGTATGTATGTATGTATGTGTGCAAGTACTTGTTAGTTGTATTTCAAGTGGTTAGAATTGATTTTTAGCGGTTGCCGGTGTGGCATGAAAATGTTCTGCCTTGATGAAAAAAATACGAGTATTTATTCAAAGCAACAAACCGCAACACACACACACACACATACACGCACAAGAGTAAAACGGCAATGGCGGCTGTTTGGGTGAGATGATGGAGTGACGGCAAGCTGCTCAAGAAGCATCTTTCATACACATGTTGCAAGTGAGTGAGCGTCAGTTTTTGTTGGAGAGGGGAGGGGGTGTGAGCCACTGACACGACATGTCAACACTGTGGCTACAAATAATATATATATTTGTACATCTGTTGCAATTCATATTTCTATGCATTTCACCGCAAGAAAAAGTCACCGAATTCAATTTAAATTAAATGATAAGACCAATATAATAATAATAAGCTTAAACTTGAGCAATTAACAGACACAAGACCCAACTTTACACACAAAAGCCAACAAGAATTTCGCGCTGAGTGTGTGAAGAACATCGCCTCTCCTCATACTTACGCCTGCTGTCTGTGTATCGCTTCTTTTTTTTTCTCCCTGTGCATTGTAATGTCATTGTTTATTTAAAGTTGGTGTCAGTTGTTGTTGTTGTTGGTGTTGTTGCTGGCGTTATTGCTACTGCAGGCAGAACCCGCTTGCTGCCATGTGGGGTCATTGTGTGAAGCATGAATGGCAAAATAAAGCAATAAAGCCTGCATATATATAGATATATGCATGTGTATGCTTGTGTTCACACACACATATGTACGCAACGTAACGCCGTCAAGGCTCATTAGTTTTGTTATTGACTTCTTACGCATTGCACGCAGCAACAAGAAATTACAACGACAACAATATCACTATCGCTTTTATCGATAGCTTCTTCTGATACTCACTCAATGCTCCTTACATACATACATACATATATTTTTTTGCCTCTGGAGAGCCCGCATTTCAGCTGTTGACGCCGCGCCGCGCCGCGCTGCTTCTTACGCTTCCGGCCTTCTCTCTTTGTCTGCTTCCAGCTCTGCGCTGCTACGCTCTGCTTTGCTTGCACTGCAAGCGCGCCTGAAGTAGAAGTTTCTTTTTGCGTATTCTGTTTCTCAGTTTCGTCGTTGATCCAGTCGTCGTTTGTTGTTCGACTTGAACGGTTTTGTGTACGGTTTGTGTGTTGTGACGACTTTTTGCCTAACTTAACATTCAACAAATCAATTAGTAAAGAAAAAACCGAACCTCTCTTGCAGTGTATTTTTGTGCGTGGTGTACTCTTGTTGATGAAAGTGTCTATTCACTTATCTATATAACTGTTTAAATAAAAAAATTTCTCTCCTCCCACACACACATACATTGTTCTAAGATCAGTGTAAAGACAACTCTCTTCACCTTCACCTCACTGCAGATATTAAATATTCTGTGTGACCACCCGCGCAGCTGACAAAGAGAGTAAGTACCGGAAATACAGCGGGCGTCAATTTTTCGCCAGTCGTCATTTTTTCGTTCTTTTTTTGTATTATGAATTATTTATGTGACTATATTAAAATGCCGTTTACAATACCAAAGTGGTCCGCTGAGTCTCTGTTCCTTTGTGCAGCGCAGCGCTCTGAATTTCTAATCAGAATACTAAACGCGCGCGCGCCACTTGTGACAACTCACTCAATTCCAGCTTTGGTGACTAATTGGCATTCGTCTTTGTTTTCTACAACTTTTACCTTTATTGCTACTACTACTTTTCATTAAACTTCTTGTACACACACATATACATACACAAACGCTTAGTGCACGCTCGTGTGTTTTAATTAGCCGCAAATCCAAAAGACTACAACATAGTGGAAGAGAACAAGAATGGCAAACACCAACCGGTTAAGCCAGCAGTTGCAGCCCACTTTTATTTTATAGATATATATATGTATGTACTTTTTTTTTTTTGCCTGCTCCGCTTTCTTCTTGCATCCGCATCCTTCGACAATATTGTGCGACTGTGCGTGTCTGTGTGTGTGTGTTTTCAAGTTTGTGGCTGGCCACACTTGTGAAACTGTAAAAAGAGTGGGCATGTCAAATCTGGTTCGTTAGAAAGCTGTCTCCTTCCAGCTGCACACGTTTAGATAGATTTGTTTGATTTTTACGAGTTTTTCTTGTTGATTTGTGTTCGAATGTCATTCACATAGCTTTTCCTTTTGGCCATTTTAAATAGTGCCAAAACGTCTATAAATTAACATTTTTTATGAGTCACGCATTCTTGAAATATATTAAGTTGACTAATGAATCATATTTCTTCACTTTAATGAATTGCTTATGATTAAGTTAACGTGCAGAAAATATTTAAATGCTGATAGAAGCTTAAAGTTCGTAAGATTGTTAACAATCTGTCACCTCATCTAGTTGGATCGTTTAGTTTTTATCATACGCCACTCATAATATAAATGATATGTTTGCTAAGATCATTTTCTTGAGCTTATCAGTTTGATATGTTTGTTATTGTTCTGAAGTAGCAGATTTTTAGACGATCAACACAAGCTAACATTCATATATATACGTTTATTGTGTATATAGCTTTTAATTGCTGTTGGGATCACGTAGCACCGAACTCTATGTACAGTGAAACCTCCTCCTTAACGAACACAACTACACTACACTAACGCTTAAGAGAGTTTCCACTGTACTAGATTCGATTAAAAAAAGAAAAACACAAATCAAAGTTTGTATCGTAATTTTTCTATTATTAAAGCGAAAAAAAAACTGAATCACATCTACTTCTGAAAATTACCCAATGCAATGCAATTGATAGCCAAGTTTCTTTGTGCCTCATTCATGTTTTTTTTTTATCAATTTAATGCCCTGCGTTGCCTTCCTAAGACACTTCCTCTCTATTACTTTATTTTCTTTTTATTGCTTAAAGAATTTTATATATAAATATATATATTACTGCTTTTTATCAGTGGGGGGCTCTTTTCGATAGCCAAGTGACTTTCGACAACGACAGACTACCGTTATGGCATTGAATATCTATATATATATTTGTGAGTATTCTTTTTTTGGGCCATGTTCTTCAACAATTGTGAAGAATGTACCGAAGACACATCGTTCCGTTCGACATTAAAAACTGACCGGAAATGATAATTGAAAACAGTTTTCTTTATTTTACATACACACACACACACACACACTACATTTCCAACTTGTAACTAATAATGGAACTCGCGTTTTACGTATCATTTTCATATTGTCGCAAACGCATAAGAGTACAACAACACAGCGTCAACCAATTATATCCGGTTACTTGAGACATCCTTTAAGAGACATTTCTCATTTCAAGAAACTACTTGCTCTTGTTGTGGTTTTTGTTGTTCGTTTTCGTTTTCTTATTGCTCGCTGCTTTCGCACAAAATTTCCTAAAAGTGCGCTCTTCCCACAATTCCAGTGCCGCTGCCATTTGCTGCGTGGGCGCACAAATAAAAAAGTTGGTAAATTTCCTCTTTGTGTAATTGCCTCTTATGCTATGCATGTAATGTATTTAAGTGCATGCATGCACTTATATAAATATTTATGTATGTTTGTATGGATGATTTTATTATATGTGAATTTGATTACTGATTTGGTTTTTTGTTATTTTTAGGCGCGACTTATCAGCAACTGCCATTTATATATACATATTTATGTGTCTCAAATAGCAAACAAAATGACAAATGAGCATTGCTTGCACTTGTGTGCAAACAAGAACTGTATGTGTATATGTGTGTGTGTCATCGTATGTGTTTTGCTGTTTGTGTTCGCTCTCCTTTCTTGATATTTGTATACTTATATTTATTTGCCAAGCTGTCGCCGCCTGGCGGCTGATTGAAGAAATTGAAAGAAATGAGCTGAGAAATGCATTCCAAACAGAAATATTTATGTGTTTATGTGTGTGTGTGTGTGTCAGCTGTCAAGTGCGTGTGCAATGGAATTGTGAATATAAAAAGGGAGGCTGAGACTCCGACTGAGACTGTGGGCGTTCTTTTGATTAGTTTATAAAAGTTCAATTACGTCTGTTGCTTTGAGTCGGCTTTTAAGTGCGCACACACTTAGCAATTTCCCAGCTCTATAACTGCCCTATACAATTGTACAATAATGCAACTTCCAACTGGAATCTCAATTATGTATGTGTATATATATACATAAATATGTGTGTGTGTGTAACATGACATGAAATTAATGTTTGTCCAGTTGACCAACCGGCCGGTCGGCCGACCGCCCCCCCCCCCCCCCCAACTCTAGTGTGCACGCATTCCAACACAATCAATTTAATTTACGTATCGTCGTCTGTTCTCAAAGCTTGGATCTGTGATGGCTGCGATCTTCTAGCGGCGGGAAAGCCAGAGCAGGAGGAGTAGTAGCAGGCGTCAAATTGAAAGCGCAGCCGCAGCAGCAGCAACAACACAACAGCTTAAAGTGTCAAAATTGATAGAGAGCAGACAATTGAACACATGTACATATACACATACACACACACACATGCATACACATACACACATACTGATATGGAGCTCTTTGTGTAGCTGTTGTTGCATTTCGAACATGCTTCATTGTTGATAAATGCGCTTTTATTTATAGACGACAACACCACACTGGTCCCACCATTCCCCCTCATATTATTATATGTTTGTGTACTCATTGCCGTCCTTTGTCCCTTCGTTTATACATTTTCTTTCACTGAAAAAAGAAAAAAAATATCACAAAGGCACGGCTTAAGAGCAAAGAGGCGTGAGAGAGACCAGTGGCATTTCTATTATAATGGTGTATGTGTATGCGTATGTCTCAAAGGTCAAGTTTAAATTAAATTTAACTAATAAAAGCCCTGCACAAGCTTTTAACGTTTGCCGACGCAACACGAAAAAATTGAGTTATTTTAATGGTACAATCAATTTTCGGCTGTCACTCAAATACATTCTAATGTATGTATGTGTGAGTGAGTGTAAATTAAGTGCGATGTAAATCTTGCGCTATGCTATGCTAATATTGTAAACGCGCTTTGATGTGCATTTTCTGCATGTCATGTCGGTCGTGTGCCGTCAGTCTGGCAACGCTGACACAACTTTAGTACACACGCCTGGTTGTCTTATGTGGGCCGCGACGGCGCTCAAGTATTTTCACACGCCCCCCAATTGCTACCCTGCTGTGACACAGCGTCGCTGTCAGCGTCAGCGTCGACGTCTCGTTGCCATAGCAACCACGGGCAATGACCGTTGTCGTTGTTTTTGCTGCTGTACATTGCGTAAGTGTAGTTGTATTTGGTAGTAAACGCCGTTGTAGTAGTAGTAGTAGTAGTAGAAATAAAATGCCGGCCGGCAACCCTCTGACGCTGACACTGACACAAGGTTCGTGTTGTCCTTGTTCTCTTGTCCTTTTTGATTCGCTTGATGCGTCATACCGCAATTTTACTTGCGATTTTTGTTTTGTGTGTGTGTATGGATTTTTGTTGCTTTTTCTCTGTACGCGCACAGTTGGTTATTGTGCAGTTTATTTTAGCAAGGGTTCTGTTACGGCTACACCTGTGTTTACATGTATTTAGGTGTGTGTGTGTGTGTGAGTGAGTGTACATTTGTGATGGCATATTTTTGCGATTACTCATCAGGCAAAGTTTTGCATAGTCTGTACGAATCGAATATTTAATTTGGAATTTTTACGATCAAATTAATTGTTGCCCTCCCTCCACATTGCTATTTGTTATTGTTATTTTTTTTGTTGCCTATCATCATCAAAATTATGCTTTAGTTTTACTTCGCTTAATCTTGTGTGTGCTTTCGATCCGAAAACATTGTAAGCAGAGTTGCCGTCGTCGGTCTTAAAGGTGTTAGGTGAATTTAATTTGTGTGAGTTCATTGAACGAAACGTTGAGAAATTGATGAAACGTGATGTCTTGTCTGTTTATAATTGTTTTGCGTTTCATTTTCGTTCGTTTTGAATAACACACGTATACCGTACAGAATGGGTGCTTTTTGCGAGTAACAGTCAAGTCATTATAATAATTATATATACTACATATATTATATATACCAAATCGAACAGATTATTATTTATGACCAAACAGTTTCCTATTTAAATTAAGTTAAGCTTTAAAGTTTACTCAAAAATCAACCATGAAGAAATCCGCTAAAAATCCGCCAGCAGCTGTTGGGTAACGCAGCTGTTCTGCGTCAACCGCGAAAAATTCATTAAAATTGCACACACACACTCACACACACGTAAAAAGGAGGCCCTCCTCGTTGACCGTTCCTATGTGTATATGGGTTTTATTTTTTTACCACCCTTAAGTATGACAAACTTTTCGCTTTTAAAATGTTTGCGCCCAAACTCACATCACTGCTTTCGAGGCGGCTCGTTTTGCTTTAAATTCTATGATACGCTTTCTGTTTCATTCATCGAGTCTCTCTCTCTCTCCCTCTCGGGTAATTCGATTTTCAAAGTGACGCATAGTAATGAGTACTAAGTTATAGAGAGAAAGAGAGGGGGAGGAGATTTTACTACCGCACCCACTTTAACTCCTGCTCTCTCTTTCTCTCTCTCCCTCTCTGTGCTATTTAGTTTGCATGTGTCAGCCTCTGTTTTCGTCATGTCAAATTTCTTGGATTTGGTGATTCATTAGCCGATCGGTAACTTTTTCACACCTACTATAGCATTAATAATTGATTAGGTATTTGATATTTGGAAACTTTAGCTTGACAACTTCATGTTATTAAACTTGTGTAGTTGAGTCATTAAAATGTTACTTTAGTATATTTATTGCTCATCTCTGAACCGCAACGCCTGCCTTATCAGACAACAAATAAAAAAAACAGCAAAGAGAGCAAAAGATTTCAATTGCAAATTGCAAATTGCGTTGCGTTGCGTTTTGTTGTTGCTGATAGAAAGAAGAAGTTGGCTTGCATTAAAATGTCAAATGTATAAAAATAAATTGGCAAGTTCAGTTTTATAAGTGTGCGTTGCCATTTCTAGACACTCGATATCCAGGAACTAAACTATATATATATAAAAATTCATCTATATACTTATATATATATATGTACATGAAACAATTAAACTGCAATTATTTAACAAAATTCTTGTCACCCGCATTATTTTGCAGAACGAACAGAGACAGAAACAGAAACAGAACCAATTAGCAATTAAAAATAAATAAAAAAGAGAGTTGAGAGGACCAGCAAAAAAAAAAAAAGAAGAAAAAATGGGTAAAGCACAGAGCAAGCGTTCAATTGATATCACCACCGATCCGAAAAAGATTGGCGAGGGTGACGAAGTCGCAGGCAAAGTTGAGAAAATTGATGTCGATGTCGATCAGGCTTCGGCGGCGCCCGCATTAAATGGTGACACCAAAGCGACACCAAAGGAAAAGAGCGAGGATGTGGCAGCTGCAAGCGGCGGCGAGGTAAGGCACAAAATCAATATTTCATTACAATTGAAACCACATTTAAACGTGACTCCAATTCCAATTCCAATTTCCGATTCGTGCGAATAGCAAAAGGAGTCGGAGGAGAGTTCGGAAAATAATAAAGATTTGACCACCGAGAAGAGTGCTGGAGATGCGCCAGCGAAGGCTGAAGGAGAGACAGCTGCTGCGGCTGCTGAGACTGCAAAGGATGAGGCAGTAACAGCAGCCTCGGGCTCACCCAAGGGGGATGGCAGTTCCGCCGCTGAGGAGATCTCACCATTGGCCGACGAGAGCATTAAGTCCAAGTCGAAGAAGGACAAAGTGAAAAAGAAATGGTCGTTCCGCAACATTTCGTTTGGCAAGAAGGACAAACAGAAGCCAGCCAAAACCGAGGAGCCTGTTTCACCATCAGCAGCAGCAACGAATGGCGATGCTGAGGCAGCAGCTGCACCAGTAGAAGCAGCACCAGCCACAGCCAGCGCAGATAAAGTAGAGGTATATATTGAAAGTCTTTGCATATTAAAGTCATACTAAAACTCGTATTTTAAACTTGCAGCAAAGCGCGGATGCAGCCAAGGTTGAATCAAAACACACTGAAAATGGAGCAGCCAGCGAAAAGGAACAATTAAACGGTGATGACGACAAAAAGACAGCAGCAGCAGCAGCAGCGTCAACAGTTAACGATGAGGCAACCAAGTCGGAGATCAACACAAAAGCCACCAGCTCCACCACCGTCACCGCCACCGCCACCGAGACAAAGACAAATGTTGTTGAACTAGCTGTAGTACAAGAGCCCGATACGACCACCACCAATACCATCGTTACCGTCACCACCACTGAAGTTGTTACTAATGGTCATGGCGCTGCCGAGGTGCCAGTGTTGACCAACGGTGACAAGAACGGTTTGGCCGAATCTCCTACTGAACCGGAAGCAGCAGTTTCTGCACCCACCACCACCATCACCACAACCACCACCAACAACGTTGATGACGAGCCGCATCATCAGAACGGCACAAATGGCGTTAGTGGTGAGGAGAAGAATGAGACTGCATCGCCACCGCCAACACCTGTCGCTGAATCCGAGGCCGAGCAAATTAAGAACAAGTCGCAAATCGAGGTAAAACAAATAGACACCACCACCACAACAACAACAACAACTACACCACCACCACCAAAAAACAACAATAATAACACTGTAAATACGAGTACCACTTCAGATAACACCACCACCACAATAACTGAAACTGAAAACAAAACAAACATTGAGACCGACGAGACAACGACGACGACGACGACCATTGCAGCCGCAGAGTTAGTTCAGACCCAAACCACCAACAACAATACCCAAAATAACACAATACCTAACACTACTACAAACACCACCACCACCACCGACATTTTCGATCAAGATCTTCCCACTATTCAACAAGCGCAGGAAGCCGCCAGCATCGTTGCCGCCCAAAAAGATAAAGAAGAAGAAGAAGTGGTTGCAGCAATTATAGCAGCAGTTAGTGAAATCCCTGATTCCTCCGACACTTTTGTTATTATTGAAACCAACGAATCCAATGCTGTTCTTGAAGAACCTCAAGCTGATTTCGAACCCGAGCCAGAAACGGTTTTGCCTTCGGTTTCCCCTGTATCTGAACTTAAATCCGAACCCGAAACTATTCCTCACTTTGTCCCAATTCCTGTTATTGTTACTGTTGTTGACAGCGACGAAGCTGGTGTTGCTACTCTTGAGTTCAGTCAAGCTCCAACACTGCCCAAGTCCTTACCACCCTCGCGTGTATCGGCATTTGCATTGACCACAGACGACGATGATAATGAGACCGCCACTCACGACGACAACAAAGCTGACGTTGAGGTAAAGGAGTCGCAGCAGGAGGAGATAATTGTAGAATCCACATTAGCAGCCGCCACACCACCATCACCACTAGCGGAGCAAGCGGAACTTCTATTGGCCGATATTGAGAATCAGGCGCAGGCCATTGTTGAGGAAATAACCGAACAAGCGGCTGATATTGTAACGGAGCAGGATGTACAAGTGTTGCCCACTATTGAAAACAGTTTGGTTGAGGAGATTTCTAGCTCAGTTGGTAGAATCATTACAGATGTTGATGAAGATATCGATAACGAACAGCAGCAGCCCGAACAACCAGAGATAATCAACAAAGTTGAGCCAGAGATGATTTACGAAAATGAACCAGAGATAATTAACAGAGATGAACCAGAGTTGATCAGCAAGGAAGAAACCAATATCGATGAGCCAGAGGTGATTGGACAGCAAACAGATTTGGTAAATGTCATGGATATTATCTATGAAGATGAAACAAGCTCGCGAGTAAACGAAGACAAAGTCACTGTTGATACGCATGCCGTGCAGAAGCTGGAGGATATGCAAATGGAAAGCAATATCGATAGCGTGTCCGATAATATTGTCAGCAGCGATAGTAGCATAACAAAGCTGGGCGAAATTGCGGACATTGAAGCTGCTGCTGCTCATCATGAGGTGAATAACAATCGATCTCCATTCAACTGTACTTCACCACACTTCCCCATAGACACGCATTCGTAATGCATTTTAACACTCTTCGATCGATCGCTCGCTCGTCCACTCAACAATCTAAAATTAAAATAAATGCGCCATATAACAATATATAATTCCTGCGTTGGGATCCTCTTTATAACTGTTCTTCCATCTCTATTCTCTATCTGTGCTTCTCATATGCTGTCGTTTGATTGTTTTATTTATTTTATTTTTTTTTACTTGTATTGTAAGCTTGATAACAACAGTAGCAAAGCAGAGAGGATTCTGTTATGTTATGGTTTGGTCTGTTTTAGTAAAATGTTAAATGTAAATGATTGGTCCTGTCTGTTGTTCAGGTGCAGTAGTCTATTGTGAATTGTGTGGGGTGGTCATGTTTAGTGCTCGTTCCAGCTGTTAACTAACTGCATGATCTTATGTGAATGTGAATGAAATGTCAAATAAAATGTTACTAAAAACCTTACGAAAAAATTTCTCGCGAAAACAAAACAAATCTAATGTACTACTTGTTCTCGTCGCCTGCACTTGAATATTAACAAAAAAAAAAAAAAAAAGAAGAAAAATAATAAGAAACTGACGCTTAACTTTACCTTTCCATCCTAATCCTTGCACCCGTTACACAAAATACATATACAAGCACACTTACACCTACACCTACACACACACATACACTCGCACACATACACGCACAGCTATGCCCAACCTGATCTAACAACTCTGTTTGGCCCGCAGTTACGCATTCAAATGCAGACTTTACAACTGTACTCTGTTCCACCCAAGAAACACAAAAAAAAAAGAAGAAGAGAAAACCTCATTGAATTCAAATTTACATAATTCCCATTCTTTAATATATTAATTTTTATTTTTTTTTTGATTTGATTTGGTATCATTATTGTTGTTCAAAAATCGTAACGTCGGCAAAAGGTCATTGCCATTTTATCTTTAATTGTTGTTGTTGTGCTTTAAGTTGCTTTTCTTTCGCTCTGTGTTCTCATATTTTCCACTTGCTTTGTATAGTCTTAAAACAAAAACAAAACAAAAAATCAAACATATTGAATACATTTTTGCACTGCTAACTAAACATTTTATTGTTTCGCATTCGTTTATTTTGTAGGATATCGCCAAGGATTTGAAGGAGAAGAACGCTGCGGCAGATGTTATAACACAGGACCTGCCCGTGACATGCGAATAATACTAATAATTATTATATACATTACATATTATTATTAAATACAAAAACAAAAACGAAAAACAACATTAAAACAAATAAGAAAACAACGCAACGTAAAAACCAACAATTTAATGAAAAAAAAAAACAAAAACAAAAAAAAAACACGAGAGCAAAAAAAAGCAAAATACATTTTTAACATTTACATATTTTAATCATTTTTGTACGAATTTCATATCCCTAATCCAAGATTACATGAGCATATATTCAAGAAAAAAAAAACAAAAAAAAAACTACAAAAAAAATGAAACTAAATACAACAGAATATACGAAAACACTAAACACACAAACACACACACATTGATCACCACCACAAACTACAACAACACAACCACCTTCTCTTACCGTCACCACCCACCAATAGTGATGGTCGCAACTGAATTTGAAGGTTGTCAATCTCGACATTTTGCACGAATCCCATCTCTCTTTCTCTCTCGTTCACATCGTATATTCGTATAATCCATCAGCACGCATTTATAAGTACACACACACACACACACACACACACAAACGAACACTCACACATACGTACACAGACACACACACCACACACACGCATACATACCATTGTCATATTGATGATCATGATAAAGAAAATGAAATATCATCCATGAAATGATGAAATTAAGAATTTTTTGAATAATTTCTACTATACATTTAACTGTAAGTTCTAAGAAATTTGTAAAGAATTTTTGGACGAAATATTGGATAAATATATATATATATTATAAAATATAAAACGCAACGTGTGCTCCACTAAACTGAACTTGAGATTTGATATTGATATTGGTATTATACATATAGTACGAAGAGCAACCAATAACTGCCTTCCTAACTAGAAAAAAAAAAACACAAACAAAAAAAAAATAAATAAAAGATAAAAATAAAAAAAAAACAAAACGCATGCATATATATATTTCAAGTTTTATAAACTTTTGAGTCCCATATTTTTTTTATTATTTTTTATTTTTTGTTATTGCATTACAAAAAGATTTTGTTCATAAACTTTTATATGAATTAATTACAATCTTTGTTAGATTTTTTTTGTTGCGTAACAAAGTGTTACAAAAATATTAATATTAAACAGTGATAAACGCTAAATTTAAATATTAAATACATACTAAATAGCGTAACAAAATGTTACTACAAAAACAACAAATCTACTAAGCTTATATTCAAAGCTTCTAAAGCAAAAGAGCGCTCTTATTTTGCAAAACTAAATACAAAGAATTTACAAAAAACTAAAGTATGTGTAATTAAATAAATTAAAGCGTTGCGCAACGTAAAGAAAAAAAAATTAACTATCATAGGAAATATGCCCAATTTGGCATTCATAACGATCATTGGTGAAACAAAATTGGCGTTTCCAAATCCAAATAATATTTGTTGTTGGTTCTCTTAACCGAAAGAAGTAACGAAAAGAAAAATATGTGTGTCTGGCCCACTGTGCTTTTAACAGCTAACCAGAAAGCGCTGCTTGTGCAAATGTAATTGTTGTTGCTTACGCCGCTGAGCCGAAACATTGCGAAGCATGAAAACAGCGCCGAACAAAACATAGATTGTCGAGAGCAGGACAAGCATGGGAAAGGAGAAGACAATGTGCGCCGTCTTTAGCTGTGGGTCGGGCGATGCCGGTCGCAATGGTACATAAACGCCTGCAAAGGAAAAAATGGATGAGACATGAGCTTTTTCGAACTTGAAAACTTGTGCAGTTAAAAGCTTACCATTTTCAGTCTTTGAATCGCAGCGTTCGCCCACATAGCCAACGGCGCACACGCAATAACTAAAGCTGTTCGCATTATTCGCCCAGCGAAAGCAATTGCCGCCATTGAGACAAAAGAATTTTGAATATTCGTCGCTGCAGGAAAGCTTAAAGCTTAGGTCTTCCGATAACTTTTGATTGCTGCTTGCGCTTGTTGTCGGCGTCGTCGTCATCGTCGCTGTTGTCGTTGTTGACTTTGTTTCTTCATTCCGCTCAGAGATGGCGTTATCTGTTGAGATTTGTGGAGTTGTACTATCATTGGGCGGCGGTTCTCCTGTTGCCATTGTGTTTGTTGATGTTGCTGTTCTTGATGTTGATGTTGCTGTTGATTTTACCGTAGTCGAAGTCAAAGTCTTCATTGTCATTTTTTCTTCATCGTCAGTGGACCAAAGCTCGATGCTCCTGTCACGCTCCGTTGTCGCAAGTGATGCCAATTCGCCATCAAAGCCCAGATGCGGCGACAATTGTAACATTTGTGCTGTATCGCTGAACATATCCGTTGCAGAGGGCTGCCCATCCACATTAAGTTGTTGCTGAAGTTCCAATTGGTTAACTAGCTGGACTACATGCTCCTCAATTTGAAGCGTGTGCTGGCGCAACAGTAAAATTCGGCTCGAACAACAATCTGTCACAGGACAAGGGCCGACCAAGAGGAGAGCGTAAAAATGGTGCAGAGAATACGAAAGAGAGTAATTAGTAAACAGCTGCAGCCGTTGCGATATGGCAACTCTGTTATGGTGTTATTATTTGGGCGCATTTTTACCTGTCACCGCGACAATTGTTGAGAGCACGAAAATTACTTTCAATATTGGCATACATTGAATTTGCATTATAAGAGAACAACGCACGGAGCGGATGCGTCTGCGTCTGTTGTAGCTGAATGTGGTCGCTTTTGTTAAGAGTTTTAAAAAGACCAGTAAGAAAGTTCTTTTGACTATGTTCGTTGTATCCGATAATGTGTGTGTGGTTTTAGGGATCCAGCGGCGTATCGGCCGCAAATGTAATTTGGCGTCGCAACAAAAACAAAAACATATTACACATTTGCATCTCTCACACACACACACACACGCTTGACTCAACAACAACAACAATATCAATAAAATTGTTGTAGCTGCGCTTTCTGTAGTTTACTGCAAAATAAAAATAGAACATTTTACGACATTTGTATTCCGATTTGGCAGCACATTTTTTGTCGCACACACACACACACACCAATAGGGACACACGGACAACAAAAACAAAAAAAAGGTGAATTGAAATTGAAAAAGAGTGCTTTGCGCTTTTTATAGAAATTTCATTTTTCGAACTCAAAACGCACCGTTAATATTTTGTTGCCATTAATTACTGAGAAATGTTGTTGACAAAACATTATTGAATCATTTTATATAATTGTAATCAACTAAATGGTAAATTTAGGCGCTATGCGCATCCAAAAAAAGCTCGCTCGGTACGAGATGCCGTTGCGCGGACGTTGGAAAAGAGACTAAGCAAAAACAGAAGACAGGTCAGATGTACCATCATCATCTCATCATTTGTGCGCTCAGTATGAATGAAATAGTAGAAGGAGCGTACGATAGAGAGATCAAGAGAGCGTTGCAATTGAAAGAAAGCCAAGAGCTTTGACTCTCCCAGAGTCTGGAAGTATAGATGGAAAATATCTAAATACTACATACTTACATATCCAATAATTATCATACCATGTCAATTGTTTTGAACAGGAAAAGACAATATTTCTTTTTTTTTTTTTTTAACAATTTTATCATTTATTCTTACATGTCAAATAGTAATTAATTGTATCGCATTTATTTTGAATAAATTAAACTTATTGTAATACACAATAAATTTAAAAATTCGTTATCATTTGTTTTTACGTAGTTTTGCATTTTACTGAAATTTCTATTTGCTTGAAATCATTTATGTTTGTTTGTTTGTTTTTTGTTTTTTTTTTGTTTGTTTTTATATATATTTTTGGTATTACTTTTTAGATATATGTATGTATATACGACATCACTTTTTCGTAATTGATATTTCTCCTATGCAATTCTTGTATTCCTATGTAAAGCAATAAATAACTTGTTTTTGTTGGGGCTTTTGGCTTAATAAATTTTGTGCTTTAAACCCCACTTTTCTATGATCCTATACAGACTTAATTTAATTTAAAATTTAGTTCTTTCATTTTTGTTGTTGTTGTTGTTAACTATACACAAATATACATTATTTACATACACTAAAAATATCAAAATCTAAAAATATACAAAAAATAATAAGGGTTAAACAAGTAATGTATCATTTAAAACAGTTTCCTTTTAAAGCACATTTCTATATACATTTTTGTTTGAATATACGCAAGCTATTCACATTTTTCTTTTTTAATCATTATATCGAGCGTGTGTAAACTTAAATGAAACGTAATAATTACAAAATCTTGAGCAAATTGTGTTACATTAGTTAAAAGTAATAAAATTAGTGCATATACCGAAATGCAGTCAAATTAAAGCTTGCGATAACGGCGCTGTTAACTGTTAAGCTTTTCTGTTGTGTCTCGGCAGCACTGTTAAGTGCGCGAAAGCTTTCAAAATGGCGTCGCTAATGCTGCGAAGTATGCTCCTGTTGTTGCTGTTGTTGTTGTTGTTGCTGGGCAGCCGCAAATAGCAAATTGCGCGACTGCATCTCAAAATAACGTAAAAGTATTTTTGAGTATCAGTAATGTACGCCAGGAGTTGCGGGATTCGCGATTGCGTTTGCTGTGGCACTTGGATTGGATGTTGGACCACTGCCACTGCCACTGCTATGGCTGTTGTTGTTGTTGTTGCTGCTGTTATTATTATTAGTGTTGTTGTTGTTGTTGCTGCTGCTGTTATTCGCATTGTTGTTAGTGCTGGTATTGTTGGTGCTGCCCGAATCGCCTAGCCAGGAGTCGGGACTTGGCGGAAAGTCAGGATAGCCCTGATCGGGACTAGAATCGTTGCTCAAATCCGATACATTATTGCTACTATGCAGGCGATGATGTGATTTGCTAGGATGCAGACTCGAACCCACTGCATGATCTGAAATAGTAACAAAAAGTTAAAGAATCTTTCTTATTTGGCTTTAGAGGTCAAGTTAATCCTTACCAATATTAGTGTACACAATATTGTCGGGATAGGAGCCAAACGTATGGGTTTGGCCCACAGCTGGCGGCGAGCGACTGCTCGGAGGATATTGCGAAGGACTCGAGCTGCCATGCATGTAGGAACCACGAATACTATGCGGAGATGCGCCCTCATCCAATCCCAAATTGACTGTGCTGTAGCTATCGTTGCTTAGATCTGTGCGACAAAACAGATTGTTAATGTATTTCAGCAAGAAAATTCTTCTTCTTTTGATAGATAGGAGTTCAGTTTGGTTTAGTTCTATATTTTAAAAAGTTAGGTATTAAAGTTCTTGTCTAAGAATATAACAGTTACTTTCTATAAAACAAGTAAGAAGGCTCTAGTCGAGAAATCCCGATTAAACGATACCCTGAACCCTATACTTGCGTATGTATATACGGCATACTCAACTTCAATGTTCCATATCTCCGGTGTTTCTTAATCGATTTTAATATAAGTTTCACAGACTGTCATTATTTTGTTAAATGTATCAAACGCCGTCTTAAAGTTTTCCAAATTCAATATTTTGTTATTATCGATTCCATGTGTATATCGGAAACGGGAAGAGTTATCGAAAATCAAAAACAAACTTGTACTGCCTAGCGATTAGGCGATCTTATAGATCTTATAGTTTCTGAGATCGACGCGTTCATACATACAGACGGACGGACAGACGGACATGGCTATATCGACTCGACTGTATATGCTGATCAAGAATATATATACTTTATGGGGTCGGAGATGTTTCCTTATGCCTGGTACATACTTTTGTACAAAACCATTATACCCTTTCTACTCATTTTTAATGGGTATATGTAATATAAATATGAATAAATAAATACATAATCAAGCTAAAAATCCAAAATTAAAATTATTATTGGGGTAAATACTTTTTTTGTATTTTTCTATACTTGAGATATTAAAAGCAAAAATAATTTACGAATGTTTACAAAGGAACAAAAGTATCTTACTTAAAGTGTAAATCAGTTCAAGTTCAAACTAAAATATTATTATTCGAAGAGATTTTCACTTACCATGATGACTAAAGCTATCGTAGTCTACTTTTAGCTCATCCTTGTCGAGGAATTTGTCAGTGCGTGGCGAGCAATTGCCCTTCATGGAGCGGAAATATTGACTCCAGCGCGTGCGTCCTGCATCCTTTTTCAATCGCTTCTCCTTGGCGCGTCTGCAGCAACGAAACCCCAAAGAAGTTAATAAAATGGATGAAATCACATTATATTGTTTGGGGGGGGGGGGGGGGGGGATAGGAAACTAACCTGTTCTGGAACCAAACTTGAACCACTCGCATATCGAGGCCCGTGTCCTGCGAGAGTTGCTCACGTACGTGTCGGGCGGGTTTTGGACTGTTGTTGTATGCGGTTTTCAATGTCTCCAGCTGTTTGGCGGTGATTGTTGTGCGTGGTCGCTTATTGGGCTGATCTCCGTCCAGCGAGCCATCCAAATAGAGACCTGCCAGACAAGTCGTAAAGGGATTAAGTTGAGAAATCGATCAGGATCGAGTTTGAGTTGAGCTGAGTTGAGTTGAGTTGAATGCTCACCCTTCGCCTTGGCCTCTTCGTAGTCACGCTTGCAGATGAGCTTGCGATCCTCCATCAGATAGAACTCATCGCCGGTATTGAGTGTACGCGAGCACATGGCGCACAGGAAGCACTGCAGATGATAGACATTGTCCTGGGCCCGACGCACCACCTGAGTGGGTGGTATGCCCATATCACAAGCGGAACATTTCGTACCATAACGTCTGTTCGACCCAAACATTGGCAACGGCAATGAAAATAGAAAGATTTTCATTAAACCAATGACATCAAACAAAACAACAACACACACACGCACACGCACACACAGGCACAACAAATCGTTTAAGAAATTTACTTACTTGAAGAAATCCTCCTTGCAAAAAAGCTGGCCATTCCGTGCAAAACATTTGTCGTTCAACTGTGAATGGCATTCACTACACTGCAAACATTTCGCATGCCAAGTTCGTTCCAGCACCTTTAGTATGAAACGATCCAGGATTAGTTCGTGGCAGCCACCACACTTTGGTATCGTTGCTGTAAATAAATTGGAAACAAAAATATTCCTATATTGTTATCAAGTTCAACTTAAAGTATTTTCTTTTGGTTTGAAATTGTTTACCAATTTCCATCAATTTATTTGAATTTTTCTATGTTTTTTTCCGTTTGTCGTTACTCGATTCTCGCAAAACAATTCGAAATGAATTGAATTTTAATTGAGCTACTCGTTTGTAATTTCAATACATTTTAAAGCTGTCATTATTAGAAACAAAAACTTTAAATGATTTAACGTTTTAAACAATAAACAAAGTGAATTCGATACGACAGCATTTTAAAACAACCAAATTTCGTCTATATGTATGTTGTTGAAATGTGATCATATATATAAAAACAAACATTGTACTAGTTTTAAGTATTCAATTAATCAATTAAGCTACAGTGCTCCCTCCAAAAAATGAACACTTGACTATGTAAACCACACATTACAGTAAAAACAAACTCCAAAGAATGAACACTCGATTTTGTATTGATAACTCTAAAGAGTAAAACAGCTTAAAATGATTTCTATTCGATACATTGAACAGATCGTAAGATTGTAAGGTTGACAGATTTATGATTCAGCAAGTTGCGTATTAACTTATAATAGCCATATAAATTTTGAATTATACATAAGCATGATTGGAAAGTCTTCCTCTTTCTTGATTGTTCGGTATGGCATTCTTCCAAAAAAAATTATGGCGTTGGAGTAAGAGTCTTGGACTGACAATTTTGGGTTCCCGCGCCCTTTAATTTGGCAATACTGATAATAAAATTGTGAAATGCGACTATAAGCTACATATACATAATATGAAAAATAAATATCGATTAATTTTTCACACTTTTTTTTAAGCAAACATGAAAAATTATTGATTGATATTACTGAAGAGTTTGTGTGAACTGAAAATACTTTTATTTTGTCCATTTGATACAGTGAACACCCTGGGTTTAAATTAATTCATTGTATCGAGGCATCACTGTTTATACTATGTTTATACCGAGTTTTTATATCTCGCTCGAACTTAATTAAATTTTCTTTAAAAATGTTTTCTTTTCACCAAAAAAGCAATATTTAAACTTTTGTTATGTATTTATGTGTGGAGATTGTTAAATAATTTCAGAAATGAAACTGTAGTTTTTGTTGTAAGGTTTAATATAACTGCATTGTATATAAAATAGAAGAAAACTAGCTCAGATAACTTAATAATCCTCTATTTATAAAGAGCATCAAGTTCGGTTAGTTCTTTCAAAACACTATAAAACTACCGTCGAAGTTCAATACACCGAATCTTAAGGGGCAAAGAGTAAACTTGGTTACAGCGGAAATTCGCAGTTGTTCTAGTTAATACTTCGTGATGAATCGTAATTGAAAGGGTGTTACTTAATCTTATTTAAAACTTACTAAAACTATCAACTCATGTTGTAGGTAAAAGTGAGACTAAGTATGTTTAAAGTCTTTATCTTTTATTTGTTGCGATAGTTTTAATACTTCATTTGTTACTTCTTAAAGAATGGTTTAGTTTAAATACTGAATTAACTTACTCTCTTAGATATCAAGTTCATTTTGAGTTCTTGCGAATAAAAAGTACACAATGAAAATAAACTTCCATACAGTAAACCTCAAGGGGTTAAATCGAATTTTGATGTAGAGCAAATTTCTAATAAAGAATAATATTAAAATCCAAAGTGCAGTTTCTTAAACATGAATTCGCAAATACGGAAGTTTGAAATATAGAAAATCCTTTACACCATCAAGCTATGATTGCAACATGAACTTTTCTAAAGAACTTTTAATGTATTTATTTTGGAGGCACGTGTGTAAATATAAGGTATTTATCTGGTAAGAGCACTTACACAATAGAAACTCTGGCAATTGACTTAGATTAATGGGCGGAACGCGATCGTCACATTTGCCATTGGACATAAAGTCACTTTTGAACATCATTAGCTTCAAAAGTTCCATGCCTAAGCCTGAGCGCTATGTGGCAATTTTTTTTTGGCTGAGATCACGTTTACTTAGATAAATATGTAGATACATATGATGAGGTCCCTTCCCTTAGGGATTTATGAATTTACGCACACACTTTTTCACACAATTTAAGCATTCAGTGGTCACATTTTACTATTTTGTATTATTTGTGGAATTAACTACATAGTTGTGGCACTTTGGCGTACGAAGATGGCGCATGGCCATTGGCCGACGGCGACGGTGACGGCGACGCAGCGCGTGGTGTGCGACAACGTCGTTTTTACCGTTAACGGCAAAGTAAGCTTAGTTTGAAATGCGACGCACGAATGGCGAGCGAGCGAGCGAGCGCTCGTGGAGCAAGTGCGGCGGCGTCGACGCTTGGAAAGCAACTGACGAACCGTTGCTTTGCTTTGCAGTCATATGTTGCTGCTGCTGCTGCTGCTGCTACTGCTACTGCTGCTGCTAGTGGTGGGTGAAGGGGTGGCACATATACAAACATACATACATACCTGCTGACATAATCACAGCCCAACCCTTAGAAATCAGACTGCACTTCCAATTGGAAACTGCTGCTGTTGCTATTGCTGTTGATGCTACTTTTGCTGCACCCTGTGCTGTGTTAGTAATGTTATGTTATTGTTGTTGCTCATATTTTTCGGCTGTGCCAGTTTTCCAAGCTAGCCTTTTTGTCTGTTGGCCTGAACAATTGAGTTTGGGTTGGTCGTCCAACAACAACAACAAGAACAGCAACAACAAAAACAATCGCACTGGCGGGGAAATTGCATTGTAACACATTGCTTTTGCCTCTATCTGTCTGTGTGAGTGTGTGCGTGTGTTTTTCAGTTTTTCGTTTTGTGTGCATGTGTGTGTGTATTTTTTGTTTGTGTATTTATGCCTGGGATTGGTTGTTTTGTGTGCGTCGACGTTGCGCCGTCGCCTGAACTTTTTGGGGAGTGGTCTCAAAGCTTTTTCAGTTTTTTTTTGTTCGCTCACTCTTGTTTGCTATCATTTATATTGTCTCTTTCTCTCTCGCTCTTGCTCTTGCTCTCCCACTACTTCACTCTCTCTATTTCTCCTGCTTTACTTTGTCTGCGTCCAGTGTTGCGAATTTGCACGAGTATTAAAAATACACATACTTACATACATAAATATACATACACATACACATCCTGACAGCATTTGGCTGCCATTGCTTTATTGTTGTTATGATGTGTACTGTTGTTGTTGCTGCCGTATCATTGTTTAACTGTAAAATGACCTTAAAGCTGTTAAACTTTATGTCTGGTCGCCAAGCTGATCGACTGACTGACTGATGTACATATGTATGTAATAAACCACACAATACGGTAAACGACTCTTCATTTCGCTTGGCTTTCGCACTTGCCAAAGCTTTCTGACGTATTTTTTGTGTTTCTTTTTTTTTCGGGTGTTTTTGTTTGGTTTTTATGACATTTTTACTTGCGACAAATAACAAAATATGCGCGACCTAACCTCACTTTCACGCCATTACCAGTGACGAATTGGGTTTTTCGTTTTATTCACCAGCTTTAAGCATTGCCAACACAAACATTTATGTACATACTTATCGATTTAAATATCTTTTGCTTTGCTCTGACATCCTTGAGATTATGCATGCACAAGATATTGTTGTACGGTATACTTTTGGGCGCCAGACAGAAGAATAACAATCGTAAACGAATTTAATTTAAATGTTAGCCCGCCAGGCAGGTGAAAACCCATATGGTCGCTTTCTAAGGCGTTGAAATTTATGTGTATGTAGAAATGTTTTATTATAGGCAAAAGCTTAAACGCACATTTATGCTAGTAAGTAAGTATGTAAGTGTGTGTGTGTGTGTGCAGATTTAAGCTTAAGTTCTTAGGAAAGAATGAATGGAAGGAAAGAGCAGGCGGTGGGTGGAGGGGCTTAAATGTGCTAGAAACCTGAAAGACAGCCGTGAAATGTGCGCCAAAGCAGGGATCACATTTTCAAGAGCCCAAATGGCCAGAGGCTGCTGCTGCTGCTCAGCTTTTATGTCCAACTCTATGTGTGTGCGTGTGTGTAACTGTATGCTTGCTTGGCTTAGCAGCTTTCTCTCTGTCTCTCTTTCTCTCTCGCTCTCTCTTTCGTTTGTATGTTATCTATGCTCTGTGCGCTCAGTCGGTGTTAAGGAAATGTTCAAAAATTCATATTGCCAAAAAATAGCATTAGGAACTGGACACGCTGCCAGCTTGTTGCATAATCGCAACTAACCCAAGACAAATACAACAGTAACAACAACAACGAGAAACATGTGGGCGGAACGGGGTGGTGCGGTGCGGTCAGGCTTCGACCCAGCTGCCAGCAACAACACCCATACACTTTACAATACAAGCAAGGCGGAGCGGGGATACACCCCTTACAAAATGGCTGGCTGTGGAGCCGTTAGCTGGCTGTGCCTTGTATTATGCTTCCTCTTTATCGTCGTGCCAAATTCACTTGGGGCTTTAGCTTGTCTTGTAGCTGGCGCTAAAACTTGAAAGCGCAACGTTTGTTGTTCTTGTTGTTGTTGTTGTTGTTTGCTGCTTTTAAGCTTTCGCTTATTTTGCCAGCTGGTCATATTCTTTAAAACTCAACATACATACATACAAAGATTTATGTATGTGTACATAACGATTTCATAATTTATGTCCATATAACAAGTAAGAAGACTCTAGTCGAGAAATCCCGACTAGACGATACCCTGATCCCTATACTTTACGCGTACAGTCAGTGCTTGCAAGTATGTGTGTATGTGTGTACGCGTATACTGCATACTGCATACACAACTTCAATGTCCCATATCTCCGTTGTTTCTTAGCCGATTTTAATAAAAATTTCACAGATTGTCATTATTTTGTTAAATGTTTCAAATGCTGTCGCAAAGTTTTCCAAATTCAATATTTTGTTGTTATCGATCCCATGTGTATATCGGAAACTGGAAGAGTTATCGAAAACAAACTTGTACTGCCTATGTATAAGGCGAGCTTAAATTCCAAATCTGGAGTCTCGACGTGTTCATACATACGGATAGATAGACGGACGGACGGACTCGGCTGTTGATGCTGATCAAGAATATATATACTTTATGGGGTCGGAGGTGCTTCCTTCTGCCTGTTACATACTTTTGCACAAACCATCAGGATATAAAAAGCGACTTTAGGCATTTCGCTTGAACACTTTTAACTGTATTTCAACTTAAAAGCTTTCTAAATCACAACAGAGAGCAGCTTACAATAAAAGCTTGCCATCAATTTAAATATCTAAGAGTTCTTTAAAATGATTTTACGCAAAAAAATTTCAAAAACAAATAAGTTAAACTAGAAATTCCAGGATTTGGTTCAAAAGCTTTCCTAATGACATGGCAATAATTTAAAGATTATATTCAAGATACAAGTGTGTATTGGTTATAGTTATATAATGACAAATGTCATATGTTCGACATACTGTAGCTATTAGCCTGACAACTTAATTAGTCCGCTACCCTTTAGAGTCCTTAGATAATTTTCTCTCTATGCAACAACAGCAACAACAACATAAAATGTGTATAATCAACTGTAGAGTGTGATTTCCATTAGTGGGAAAACCAAACAAACAAAAGACCCATTTAGATAAAAGTCAGGCGTTCGAAGTCGCAGCTCAAATTCATAATCATAATACAAAGTGTCGACTATTTATAGACTTCAGGTGAGTGAGTGAGAGTGAGTAGTTGTGTAAGTACTTTGGATATCCGGTTGGAAGTGACCAACTAAAAGCTATTACGCAACACTCGTTGCACTACTACAATGAAAAGGGGTAAGTATGATAGACTCTATCCGGACGATAGACATCGTTCCGGAGCTTCGTGGCGATAAAACATTGAAAGCACTCCAAAAGCATTAATAAAACGTCATCAGGAGCGGGAGCAGCTGAACGGGTGGGGAAAGGGCGGAAGGGTCGGGAGGGTAGCCACTCAAAAGTAGGTGGGTTTCGGTTGAGTTTTTTTGGCTTTTGGCTTTTGGCTGCAGGGTTGGTAAGTGGACACACGTGAACTTTACACCTTCGCCAGCTGTCTTCCCAACTCGACCATCGTCTCCACCTCCACCATCGTCTCCACCTCCATTTCCATTTCGAGCACGGTTTCAGTGATGGTGGTGCTTGCCTCATCGCGTGTTCGCCAGTCGTTTGGTTGCGCCACACGCATCCATTAGGATTCAAATTGCGCACGCGGTGCCATCGGCCGACTTTTTATGCGCTTTGGCTTTTCGGTTTTTTTGTTTTTATTTCAGCCCACACCAAGGGGGAGGTGGTGAGGTGAGGTGAGGTGGGGTGGGGTTTGACCATTGCAAGCGTTGTCACTTTGCATAGGAATAATATGCGGCGTCATCTGCACGTCTTCCATTTTGCCAGCGACCCTGGGCCGCATATTATCTAATTAGAGGCACTTCAAAACATTACAAAAAGTTTTGCCATTTGAGGCCAGGCTAAATAAGTGTCGGCAACAACAGCAACAACAACAATTGACACTTGGTTATGGTCAGGGACGCGTGCCCGGTTTCCATTGCCCTTTGCGTTGGGCTTAACTCGGAAATCTGCCTAATGTGTTTCTTGCTTGTTATTTTTATATTTTTTTTGGGGGCCAATTGGCGGTCGAAAAAGATTGTTAAAGTTAGAAACAACTGTGTTTAAATGGACAGGCTTAATGTTGGTTAATGTTGGTTTTGTTTTAGGGTCTATTATATTAAACGCTTACATGAAATTAAAAAAAATATTACTATTTAGGAGGGGACTTGGACAAAATTCTTTCTTTCCTTTTTTTATGCTAAAAGTATTTAAAAGGATTAATAGGTTAGCAAAGTCTTTGTCTGCTTGTTTATCTTGAAAGACCTTGAAAATATGGAATCTAATTCTGAATTCTAAATAAGAAAAATAGATAGATTGTAGGATTCAAAAATAACTACGTTGTTATTAATTGATATAAAACATATTCCTCAACCTTTAAAGCAACATGAAAGCACTTAGGGATAGTTATTCGAGTCAAGACTCGGCTTGCTGGTAAAGGAAATCCCCTTAAAGGAAGAAAGCTCCCTTAAAGAAACGAAACTTCGTTAAAGAAATATCATCTATGTATAATTTGAACTTTGAAGATTGATATATATCGATCGTATTTTAAGATATTTGCAGGAATTACAAAAAGCTGAGCTATAACAAAAGATTTTTTCCTTTCAACACCCAACAAAAGACTCTTTAAAGAGGGTGGGAGGATTCTACTAGCCAATGTCTAGAGCAAAATGTGTTGCACTGTAGTAAGTTCTGTCATCTTGCCCCTAATGTTAACGATATCAATAAAGAATTTTCAAGTGAGAAAAAAGATATTATTACACATCTAGAATCTAAATTTCTTTCTTCAAGCATTTCATTTTATAAACAGAAAGTCAATTATTATTTTATACGTCTACTGTGGTTACCTTTTAATGATGTAACGTTATAAGAAGTAGTCAAACAAATCTATGCATTAATGAATTTATTATGTTATCATGTTGACAGCTCCAGAATCCAGTCGGATAAACTTGGCCACGGTCAATTTGTTGGGTAATCAATTTGGAAACACTTTCGCGGTCTTTGACAAATGTTTAACTGCTTTTCTTTTTTTTGGGTCTAGAGTGTATAAACTATTTATCATAAGAAGTGCGGCCAGGATATATTCTTCATTCATTTTTTATATGTATGTATATATATTTGTATGTAGGGCAGAGAACGTTTATAGAAACGGCAACGCCCATTTAACGCAGCGCCAGTCAGCGCATCTGTTCCAAAGCATTTATCAAAATGTCAATGCAGCACTTAACCAAATCCATTAAGTAACTCCATGGGCACTCATCCAACCGACCGACAGACCGACCGACCAAGCGACCGCCAGACAGACGACCAGCCCGCCCGACCGCCCACACGGTCTGTCAGTCATTCAGTTAGTCAGTTTGTCATGCATTCATTCATCTATTCATTGGCCATAAAAAGCGCGCAAGGCAACCCGCCCGACCATTGTAAGCTGTACAACTCCCCCACCCCTTTTGTTCCACCCAACCAGCTCCCATTCCACCCATCCTTCTTGCCACCTTCTTCCTCTGTGTGTGTGTGTGTGTTTGTGTATATTTGCGCGCCCAGCGAGTAAATGCGTCCATTTAGCGGCAAACAAGCGACAGATCCGCTTGTAATCCTTTAAGTGTATGCAGTGGCAGTGGCATAGAGACCGTAAGTAAGGAAGCAGAGAGAGAGAGAAAGAGAGAGAGGGGTGGGAGGCGGAAGAGCTCGGGAAACAGAGAACTGTCGCAGTGGTGACAGCAAGTGCAATAATTTGTTTGCAGTTTTCCCCGTTAAGTGCTCTATTTTGTACAAATGGAAACATCACAGCCCAAGCAAGCGATAACCGTAACTGCCAAAGCAATGAGAGAGAAAAGGAAGGAAGGAAGGACGGAAGGAAGGAAGGACGGATGGTAAAATTGAATAGAGAATACGCTGCGCGTTCAAGGGTGCTGCTGAGTGTGTATCCTGTCGCCGTTGTTGTTATTTTCCCAAACGAAATCAATTCAACAAAGTCAAACAAAAGACGCTCTGTCTGAGGGTGCGGCGGGGTGTTGGTGGTGCCACACTGCCTCTAAATTCTGTCAGGATATTATCCGACGGCTCTGATAAAGTCAAGTCTCAGTCAGTCTGGTTACACCAAATAAATATTTTTAGGCACTGTGGGCTAAAAGCATGCAAATAGTTGCAAAAACATTATGGGAATGGAAATGGAAGAGAAAGATTTGAAGAAAACAATAATTATATGCATATAAATTTAAGGCTGTATGATTTTTAATTCTGTTTATAATAATACTACGACTGTTCAGAGAGGAATTTCATTAAGAAATCGTTTTAATTCACATACAGAAGACATGAAAATCTTCTAAGCTATTGTTTAAGTTGCTTCTTAGGGTTTTATTAATAAGAAGTTCGATATTTCGATTCATTTATTAGTTCTTTAAAAACCTAAGATCGTTTATAAATATTCCACAATCGCATATACCAACACCACTTCCAACTACATTCAACAACTCTACATACCGTACTTGAAAATAAGTAAGCATATCCGTCAACGACCAGCGTATCAGTTATGACGAAATCCCGCTGTTTGTTTTTGTTTTGAAAGAGCCCCTTGCGTTCTGTTTATTTTTGTAAGGACAACCCTCAAAAACAAGTAAAAGAGTGGTAGGGGGTCTGTGTTGGGGGTGTGTGGGGGGGGGTAGTACATTCTATAGAGTTTGTTTACTGGCTATGATGACATATTGGTGTGCTGTCCTGTGGCTTGTGACTAACTCCCCGCAGTTGCATCCCAGCAAGAAGGGATCCGTACTCAATATAATTTTATTTTTTGTTTTTCTATTGTATTGCTCGCTGGTATTTTGCTCTACATACCGTTAATGTGTAGCGTTAATGCTTTTAATGTAATAAAATCATTTTACAACGTTTAGGGGGCGTTTATCAAAGAAGAAATGGGGAGAGAGAGAGAGAGAAAGACAGAGACACCTTCATTAAGGAACGTAAGGGGTTGAGTAGGTTGGCTAAGTGAAAGCTTTTTAAAGTTAAGGTTTAATTTTAATTCACTTGTTGCTGTTGTTGTTGCCGTTAATGGTTTGTACTTGATTCCTTTTGAAGTGAAGGATCTTAGGGACAATGAGATGCCTATGTTGATTGCCCACCGCAGTGCAGCTGTGCAAAATTTGGTTTAGAGGCAAGGGTTTAAGGCTTAACCCAACAACTGACCTCATGAATAATGCGCCAGCCGCTCCCAGAAAGTCAAAGCATAAACCATATAGAGTGGATGTGGATGGCACTCCTCTATATATATGTATATATATATATATATATATATATATATATATATATAAGTATATGTGCGAGTGCAGACAGCTAAACAAAAATGGGTAAGCCATAAAACTTGAGCCAAGACTCGAGTCAGGGCCATTTAACCTCCCGACCCGACCCGACCCGTTCCGACCCGTTATACCCGTTTCCCGCTTATTTCCCTCACATGCAGGGTGTAAAATTTCGAAACTGCTACTTGTACGTTCTTTTTTATGGCAGCGTGAAGAAGTTTTTGCTACAATATGTTGCTGATTATGCCGCTGGGATTAAGTGTCAGTGAGAGCTGAGCTCAACTCCAACCGGCTGCATAATGACCTTAATCAATTTTGAGGCTGAAGCAACCCCTGAAAAAACAAACGTGACCAAAAGCCCAGTGAAAACTATGGCTATGACTTTGAAAAGCAGTTTTCACAGTCAAACTGTTGCACAGCCCATGGTCTAGGCTAGGTTAGGGGTTGCTTTCCCTATGCCCATTGATATTGAAATTGTTGCCCCAAGTTAATAAATAAACGCTGCAATAAAAACAAACGCATCTATGCAACTTGAAACGAGCAAAAGCACTTGGGTTTGGTCGACCATTTGACGGATTATTATCCATCGTTTCTTTTCCTCATCCACATCTATCCCATTGCAGCACGCGGCTAAACGCATGCTTGACGCACTCCCGTCATATCGGAGGGATATCCATTATTGTTGTTTAAGTTTGATGAAGTGAAATTGTAGCTGCGTGGAAACGTTTGGCATGGAAAAGCGATCGGCTTAGGCGCTTCTTAAGTTTCCGTGAAATTACTAACAGGGAACTAACTAAAGCTCAAACTCATCGGCTTTTCGAGGAGGCCCTACAAAGAAGGCGCGACTAACGGCACTTGACTTGTTTGAGTCGTGTTTAAACGGTTTCACTTGTGCGGCACACGTGCCTGCAATTAAAAGCGATGTGCAGTAACTTAATATACATATACGATAACCCTAGCCATAACCAGCTCTAAGCTCCTCCCTTAAACGAAGCAGAGAATAGCACAAGAAAGAGTAAAAGTAGAAGTAGAAGCAGTAGAAGTAGAAGAGTAGAGAAGTTGCGGGCTATGCCATGCCGCAATTAGGCCATGTTAACACGAACTCCGCACTCTTGCTCATAACCGTTAACGGTTAACGGTTACCGGTTAAGAGGGTCGGACTAAAACACCTGCGCGTGTCGACTATAGCAGTAACCCATCGTTGTCTTAACCAGATAACTGCCCCATTGCCACGACGAGGTTCATTTCCATTAACCGGCAAAAGGCGTTTAAGTTAATAGCTTGGCCAAAGCGACCCCCCCCCCCCTCCATCCCAACCACAACACCAACATTTTGTCCCCTTGTTCTTCTTGCTGTTGCTCGTTGCACTTTGGCTTTGCCACTTTTAGTGTTTCATAATTAAAAATGTTGCTCGTTGCTGTTGTTCGTTTGTGTGCGTGTCTCTCTCTCTGTGTGCGTGTGTGTGTGTGTGTCTGTGTGTTTTTCTCATGCAATATTAAAGTAACGAGAATCTGTCGCCATCTGCAGCTGCGCCATTGTTTTTGCTGTGCGGTGCTTCCAAGGTGAATTTCTTTTTTGGCACCTTTTAATGCGTTTGCTTTTAATTCTGTACGAAGCACTTACGGCCTTACCACAAGCACTCACACTAGCACACACACATACACACACATACACACAAACGCAAAAGTATGCAAAGTAAATGACAACAACAAAAAACATTGTGACTTGTCGCTTTGGTTTTTGCCGCGTTTTTATTATGCCTATTATAATTTACTTTATGCAAGTGTGTCTTTTACTTTCGCGCGGTCTTTTGAGCTTTTGCGCATTTTCCACTTTTGGCATTGTTGTAATTTCTTAATTGCGGTGAAGCATTTTGCAAGTGTATCAAGTGCGAAGGCGAGCAAGCGAGCGATCAGCTTTTGCACGCGTGCGAAAGTATGCAACTGTAAGCTTGTTGCTACGACGTAGCTGATCTAGCGCGCGATTTTCAGCTTTTGTATTTGTTGTACCACAAATTGCAAACTTTAGCCATTGTGCCAAAAAGTTGATGGCCCAGCAAGTGAATAAAAAGGCCGCAGCGGCCAAAACCAAAAATTAACTGTCAAATATTTTAGTTGTACAACACAAAAACGTACGAATGGCATCTAAGTAGCAGCTTGTCACGACAATACAACGGCGCTCCATTCACATTTCCTTTCTTCTCGTTCTCTTTCAGCCCCAACCAGCCATCATCATCTGCCCCATTGCCATTTCCCGCGGCTGTGGCAGTGGCAGTGGCTGTGCCAGTGGCTGGTTAGCACAATAACTTTTCAATTTCTGGCGCACATTCCAGCTGACGTCCATTAAACAATAGAACTGCCACACACACTCACACACACATACATACTTTTCTATTTTCAATTTTCTATTTTTACGCTAGCTTTTGGTTAGTTTGCAAAAAGGAAAAAAACCATTTTGTTCGCCTCGTTTTTAATGTTTTGTATGCTTTTTTGCTGCTGCCTTTTTTTTGTTGGATTTTTTGTATTTTTTTGCGCTGTTGGCCAAACAAAAGGCGCGCACTCGTTGGCAGCCATTCAAGCGTCAAGCCGACAAACGATGACGACGACCAAACCCAAGCTGACCAGCAGCACCCTTGACCGAGCTATAAAACAGAGAAAACAACAGCGGACAGCGAGCAGTATGCTATAAAAAGAAAATGGGTAAAAGACTTTTTATATGTATGTATGTATGTATGTATGTATGGTAGTCTCAAGCATGGAGGAGCACATGGTTACGGGTTTTCAATTTTGAATGCTATGTGGCCATCAATCCGCTTGTAGAAGGGCCGCCTTTATGATTATGCCTGGGCCAAGAAGTTGAAAAATGGGCAACGGCTGTGGCAAGTTGTTGTTGTATGAACCGCAACTTCATCAAACACAGGGCCAAAGCCAAAGGCGGAAAAAATATAGCAGAAGAAGAAGAAGGCAAAGTCAGAGACACAGACTAAGAGACCCAAACACAGAGATACGGTATACGGTATAAGGATTCAGCAGCACATTCATGGAAACGCTTCACGAGTTGGCAAACGACGCAGAAAAGCAAAACAAAATATAGAGAAAAAGCCAAAAGGAAAAAAGGTTTATTGCGGTCTCTATAAAAATACACACTTGGGGTGATTTCCTATTGAAGCGCGCACACAAAACGTCAAAGTTGCAGGTGGATGGGGATTGTGGGGAGTTGGGGAGGTAATGCTATGGGCGGTTGGTCTAACGACTTCGTTTTGATGCCTATTTTATTATTTGCCTGCCTTGATGCGCTGAATGAACTAAGTTGAGCTGATGCTGCTGCCAGGTTACCATTATCTTGGCTTTGCCCCTTATGGGCTTTTGTGTGCGTTTGATGAAGCCAAGATGGCGCCGAATGCTTCGAAATGGATGAATGGGGAGCTGCCTGCCTTTGCTGTTTGTTGTTGTTCAAATATCACCCACAAAAATGGACGTCGCCATACTTATAGAATGCTAGAACGATTCTACTCTCTATACTACAGTATATATATAGTATGTGCGAAAGGAACAGAAGATCTTTGCCCAAGGGTTGCAGTTGGGGTTGGCTGGCCTTGTGATTGTTGTGGGGGGGACGTAAAGGGGGAGAGCTGCCGTTGAGTGCTCGTAGTATTTGGCAATTTGTTTAGAAAACATTTATAACGTGTATTTTATGCAGTTTGTCAGCCTATTATTGCAAACAATAATACGCGAAAAAAGTATATTTTTTATTGCTTCTATTTTTAAAGCAAAACCTAATTCTGATCTTAATATTTCCTTTTTCAAGTCTTATTTTATTATGATTTCCAAATATGGCATGTAAAAAACATTTATTGTGTTTGAATATCAGCTTTATTATTTTTAATAAATACATTTTAAAATTTTTTAATTTGTTTTTAAACACTTTTCAAACTATTTATTCCTAACTTTTGTTGTTAAAAAAGAAACTTGTGCAAATATTGAAGGAATTGTAGGCATAAAAATGATTTAAGTTGATCAGAATTTCCTTCTTTATCACCTCTATAATACTTAATTTTATACATAGAATAAAATTGCATTTTGCTCATACTAAGACTCTTTGTTCTTGAATTAAGTATTTTAGACTGGTTAAAAGATTTCATGTACTTATTTTGAGGTTGTTCAAAACCTATTAAAGAACGGCTTTTTACTCTCTGTTTTCCCCACAGTCATTATAGATATTTAAGGTTTAAGTCACGGCAAAGAAAGAAACATAAATAAATAATTCTTTTAAGAATTGTGTCAACTCTATTATTTGCGCTCTGCTAGTGATTGTGCTTGTGCTTCATTCAATCTCAGTCACATTGCAAAGTCAGCTTAAAATCTTGACTGCATGGTCACGTACATTGGCGCCTAGAAGCATGCAATAAATTTTACTTAGCTGCAAGTTTTCAGTCGAGATTCAGTTACGAAAATTGAGACGTGCAATGGCCGCCATCAAAAATTTACGTGTGAGTGTCCTGTGACAGAACAGAGTCCAAAGCGTGACCATACATACATATACACGAATGTGTGTTTGTATTGTGTATTTGTGTGTCTCACACGTTCTGTTGCAAATGCCATTTGCAGGCGCTATTTTTTAAGCGCTATTCCCAAATGTATGCTGGCAACACTCAAACATTTCACACGATGCACTCCCAAATGGTTCCACTCACCCCCCCTCCCCTCTCCCCACAAATTGCTTGCATTTTAAGTGCACTTTATGCGTTCTTTTTATTTTTTATTGTGCTTGGTCACATAAAATATGAAAAAACTTAAAGGAAAACTTACGAGTAAAACTTGCGGCATTTTCGCACTCAATTAGTTGGCATTAGGAAGGCCGAGACTACAAAGAAACAACGAATGGGATTTGTGTCGTTCCATTAAAGTTTTATTCACGCAATCGACAATTGCCTGAGGGAGGGCAGGAGACTGCCAAATTTAACTCCCTATACCCCCTTTGGCACACCAACTAAACAACCAAGCCAGTTCTCTTTCACTCTTTTTTTTCCTTTCCTCTGCTCGACGGATAATAAAAAACAATTTGCCACCCATTGGGCATTAACGACAACAAACGACAACAGCATCTTTCTGTCGCTCTCTCTCCCTCTCTTCAGCCCGCTTGTCTGTCTGCTAACTGCCCAACCCACCCGACCTGTTCAGGCAGTGTATGAGTGCCTGTTTCGTGAGTGGTGCAGTTTTGTCACAAATGGCAACATATGGCCCAAATTGTTGGAGTGGTTTTTTGTATCGGGGCTTACAAGAAGGCCGCATGCAATAAAATCATTTTGTTCATTGAACGCTTTCAGCGGAGCAACGCATAATTTGCGACATACGCTCAAGTCAATGGCCAGGTCGCTCCTTACTTAACTTCACACCCGGACGAGCTCGGACTTAAGCACTTTGAGTAGTTAGTTATCTGTTCAGGACTTGGTGTCGTGCATTTCGTAAATAAAACCATTTATCTGTTTAGCAGCTCCTGATTTTTCGCTAGGATTTATACGATTTTGTTGAGATACGCTTGCGAGATGGACGCCATTTAAAAGGATACTAAATATTTTGATGTTAATTTCTTAGGATCACCAGCTAAACAGTGCAATTTTACTTAAGCATCATGATAAAAGCTGTTGAACTTGGTAATTATTTCTTTACTTTGTTGTTGAGAAGGTTTTGAAGATAAAAAATCCGTTCGAAAATTAGATTCAAGTAAAATGAGCTTAAAACCAAGTATAAGACGTCTTAAAATAAATGAAGTTTAGCTAAACTCAAGTAAAAGTCCACTTACATTTTGATTTAGTTATTTGAAACAGATTTTAATTGAATTTAATAAAACCTTACTTAAATAAAAGCTATTGTTCTTATTTTGCTTTTTAAGGAAACAAAGGCTTTCTTCGAAATACCAAAAATTATATATACACTTTCATGGCCTACTTGTATCTCATAGTAAAATCGGCTTAAAGATCTTGCATTTATATGGCTCTTATCTGACTGCAACCTAGAGAAGTAAGGTTTCAGCTCGATAGCTGAGGGAGGAGTTTGTATAGAAACAGATGGACACACGGACATGACGAACATACCGATGCTGAACAAACATATATTTGGGGTTGGATATGCTTTCTTCCATGCGTTAAGCATTTGATGATGCTAATTTCATATTGCGCTTAGGTTGAATTGTAGTTTCCCAATAGCACATACAGATTCTTCTAATCTAATAAAGACAGTAAGTTGCGATTTACAGTTGATCTTTAAGTAAGTACTGTTTATGTATATCATGTTGCTACTGTTCCTTATCTTGTAGGCATGCCCTTCTCCTAGTTGGCTTACTAGGTCAACTAGAAGTTTATAGTGAAGGGACCGGACCGACTGTTGCGATATCGTTGGGCGGTGTCTTCAAAGCGCTGAAATAACTTTACTTTAGATTTAATAAACGATTATATTTGACTTAAATGCAAGTAGCAGGCCTTACAAACAAACCATAATAAGCTATTCTAGTCGCAATCACTGCAACATTTATGACCACTTCAGTGGACTAAACCGACTGGAGTAGTTGGTTAGCCCCTCATTCACTGGAGAATAGATAGGGCTTCCAGTTATACAACTGTGTTTGACATTTTCAAGTGGTCGTTGGTTTTGAAAGTAGTTCAACATCTAGTGTAAATAGCGCTAGAATAGCGCAACATAACCCACCCAACATCAGCAGCATACGCCACATGGGCGTATATAAAGAATCAGGCGGCAGCTCTTAGAAGTTACGACGGCGTTTTTTTTTTTTTCTTTGCACAACAATCGAAACTGTCTACTTTGTGTTACGAATCTCTCGACTGATTTTCAATCTGATGTGTGCGTAGTTTGGTGTTGTTTTTTTTTTGTTTTTCGTTTGTTGATTTCGTGTGCCAAGAGTGACACTTATCTATTTGGCTTACGTTGAGTGTGAGTGAGTGTGAAAACCTTAACTTATCGCCACATAAGCCTGATAAGCCAACAGAAGTGCCCAACTGCTGCTTCAAATCAAAACAAATAAGCAGATCTGCAAAAATTGTGACCAAAACGTGGACAGCGGAATTGCATAGACAAATTTTCGTCCATAAATATCTAGAAGCGATAACAGTTATCACGAATATGCCGTTAGAGTAATCGATATCTTTGAGTCTTAAGCATTATTGACAAATAAGATATAAAGTAACTTCCTTTATATTTATGTTTTATAACAATATATACTTAAATTGAGTTCGGGTATAGTACAAAATGATGCGTCAGTTGATTATGTTTTAGTTCTGATTTTGATTCGTGTAATCATTTTGGATCTTTATTTGTGAGATAAGTATAAATAAGTCTTGCTGCTTGAAAGTCCACTTGATATGCCTCTTATGAGGCAAGAAATCAAAATCACTCTACCCTCGGGTGCTAGATAAGTTAAGTAATCACGACGATTATTGTTAGCTTTAGACAAAACGAAAATTCGATTGTTTTATAATGACAAAGCTTTAAATAAACTTGCATGCGTATAACTGGTTTATTAAACTGCAAACTAAACAAAATGAAACCCACAATTAGCACACCTGTCCAAATATTAATCCCAGCCTAATGTCCGATAATAATTTGTGGCTGACTTGACGGCCAGAAATCAAAATGCAGCCGCTTTTGTGTATGCATATTTATTTAAATACATATAATCTCATTGTTGATTGAAAGGTAAACACACTACAAATGAGTCGCAAAAGCAAAAGACGAGGGTGTGCCACTGGATCTGACAAAAGGAGCTGGTACTGCTGCGACTTCAGTAGCCCTGCCACATGCTGGGACCACCTGTTTAGATACGCTTCCAGACAAAGGCTCGCTGACAGACAATGGGCATAGCGATGTGGAAAATAATCACAGATAGAATAAAGGCATAAAAGGCGAGCACTCGCCATGCAAAAAGGGTTCGCACAAAGTCAGAGTCAGATTCAGAGTCAGGTACCAACCAGCTCATAGGGTTGCACATGAAAAGATTTCATTTTGTTCTTTATTTTTGCATCAACATGAATGTTAATAGGCCTCATTTAACACTATGTGGGTAGATTTAAATGGACTGAAGGAGATTTTTTTTATTATTTTTTTTAACAAATACAAAAAAACGAATGTGTAGTTTTTTTCGTGAAGACGATAGTTGTGTAAACGTTGTACAGCTTTTCGGCGTGCAGCTTGCCATGTTTTCTTATCGAAACATTTATGTACCCTGCTTGCCATGTAGGCAGTGAAAATGTAAACATATATATACATATATATATATATATATGTCTAGTCTCAATGGGCAAATCTTGTACCATGCCGTTTAAGTACCCCCATAGATAACCGTCGAACATGCCCCCAAAAACCGAGACGACTCTCTGAACTGGGTTCTTGAACAGAACTCTTACACTTTATGTAGTTTGTTATAGAAATAGAAAAGAATGCACACGTTTCTGTATAAATAGATATATACTGAAACACACAAACGTACACTAAGAGAAATGAACTAATTTTGTATTTCAAACATCAATATAGAAAATGCAAAGTTATTAAAGATTCTTTCCAAAGCGCAAGATTTTAGGAGAAGTTAAAAAAAATGTTTTCCTTTCCGGTCATTTTTAGAACTAAGCATTTTCGCTCAGTGCACGAAAATCGTATGCCATATTGTGTACATCTTATCGTTGCTGTTGTTGTGCCTTTTTTTCAAGGTATCGACTGAAACGGTGAACAAATATTTACACTTGGCAGCGGCAGCGGCTTGTTAGAGAAATATCTGGCAAGTTTTTGACCCGGCACCCGACTACTGACTACTTACTACAACAACAACAGCAACGATAAGCGGTGCAGACATGGGCCACGCTAATTGCGGAATGATAAAAATTGGTAACTGCTCCCAGCCACAATTGAAAGGCGCAATTGCGTCAAGATTTCGACTTTGGCATTATCGCCACGCAACGCAACGAACAACGCACAATCCACAATTCTTATTGCCAGTTCCAAATAAAGAACATTTTGTTCCCATTTGCCTAAACCGGCCCCCAAGGAATACTTCGAAAGTTCTCAGCGTTGCCAGACAACGCAAATGCTTTTGCGAATAAGGATCGGGATTAGGGCGGGTATGCTAAGCTTCAAGTGAATTACATAAAATATATAAGAACACAACAAAAATTATGATTTTCACTTCACAACAACAAACAGACAAGATGGCAACGAGCGTAATGTTGGACAGGAGTGGAAGAGAGAGAGAGAGAGGGGCGTGAGGGTTGCCTGCTGCTGCTTAACTGTCAAAATCGTGTAATTTAATAAAGTTCGCTGCGGGAGATTGTTTGCACAGACAGCATCTACATACATATTGTAGTACTACATAGAATATACTCGTACTCGTACTCGCATCCAGTTTTTAGCGTTTCTCATTTTTTTTTGCGCTACGTTTTTAGGCACTTTTCATCGCTACTTTGCCAGCTGTTATGTGTTTTGCTCACTCCTTGCCTTTGTTAATGGTGTGGCGCCTCAAAGCATGCTGCACAAGCAATGGCAGCCAAAGCCATCATAATATTTGAGTGTGTATTTGTATTTGTGTTTGTACTCGTATTTGTATTTGCATTTGTATTTGATGTTTTAAATTTTGAATTTCTATTGCCCTTGCCATAGCATAGCCTCACTTTTTACAGTGGTTGGAAAATTATTCTACACCTGAAAGAATTGTCATTGATTTAAGAAAGTATTGAAGGTTTTGGTTCCTCAGGTGTTATAAGCACTTCAATTTATATATGATGCACCACTAAAAGTTAGTTCTGTTTAATAAAACTGTATCAATGAATATACTATATATTATTAATCCCAGGGTAAGTTGTTTTTATTAACAACCTGTTGATATTGCTTTTAAACACAAAACAAAATTTATAAAAAATATCTTCAATATTAAATTGTGTTGATTGAATTATACAGAAACTTAAAGTTACTTACTTTTTGTTAGTATTTCCTACTTATGAGCTCTAAAATCATATTTTCACATAATCCTACGCAGCCCAGATAAAGAACCTTCTAATTTAATATTAAAATTTTGCATATCTGTACGAAATGTCATTCAAACACAACTTTTTATATGTTGTGTATCCTTTCTTAACTAAAAATTTTTGTTAGTTGAAGTAGGTTTTCTAACCACTGTGCTTTGCTTTCACGCCGCTAGCTTACGACACAAAGCTTAAGCTACATTTCTACATGTTTACATATGTACATCGTATTCATGTATGTTGATTTATATTCACACATGTGTGTACATAGTATATACAAATATTTATGTATACGTACATTTAGTGCACATTTACTTGTTAATGTTTTCAGCTAGTCTTAGTTTCTCATACATTTTTGGCACGAAAAACATATCTAAATAGTTTAACATCTTTGTTGTGAGGTGAGATTGTGTCATCAGTTTGAAATATCTTTTTGTCTAAATTCTGATTAAAGCCACAAGCTCTTCTAGTTTGAACTTAGTGAGCTTAAGCTGCAATTCACATATTGTAGATTTATGAGATTATGTTGAGATTTATGATAAAATGACTATTATTGGTTAAAAGAATATTGAGTAACAATGGTTTGTCTATATTAAACACCTAAATATTATATCTGCATCTTAGCAAATTGTTATTTTCTTGTGATGATTTAAATGTCCAGCCAAATTTATTTTGTGGCTTATTGGAGAAAATTTCAGTTATCTATTTATTGTTTGGATTATTTAAAAGTATGTTTCAAGAATTTGCAAGATTTCATTTAAGTTGATTGCCTTATGAAATTGTGTTAGCCAGAGACTCAAATACCTTTCGCTCTCTTAGCTTGCTAAAGCTTTTTGCCACAATTATAGGTTGCAACCTAAGCACCCTTCTCTAAGCTCAACCAAATGGCTTCTACGACCCTTGGACTTCCTTCTACGACTGCAAAATGTGTGTGTGTGTGTGTGTTGGTATGTGTCTGATATTTTTTATTTAGCAAGCAACTTTTATATTTTATTTTATTAAGCAAAAAGGAAATGTGGAAGTAAACAGTGACTGCAAACACACACACACACACACATTTACTTAGATATACTGACATTTGTGTAGGTGTATAGGTATGCGAGCGCTCCAGGCCTACGAGACTCACTCCCTTGCCACCAACAACCACCCCTCCCCACCACATCCCACACTACCACTGCTCGCAATGTCATATGAACGCCCCATTATTTACTTAACGTAAGTTAAACATTCGCCTCCACCCTCATCATTGCACGAATTGCGTCTTTTTGGGGCTGTGAGTTCTGGTTGGGGTTGCTTGCCAAAAAAACAAAAAAAAAACACACACACTCACACAGAAAATAAAACGAACAAGAAACAAACAAAAATGCTTGTTAAGTGCGGGGAAGGAAGATGGGAAGATGGGAAGGGGGGGGGGGGGGGGGGGAGGCGTAAGCAGTGGAAAAGTCAGCCGCTTGGCTTACCTTGCCAGTCTGTGAAGCCAGCAAAGGAAGCCTAGTCAAAGAGCTGTCGTCGATGCTAAGCGCAAGTTCCCCGCAGGCTCCCCTTTCCCCTATGTCGACCCATCCTTGTAGCAAGTAGAGTAAACAAAACCGCCATGAAATATGCAGCAGGCAGAGTCCGGGCAATGGCGAACAAAAAATGATTTATGTGGACGCCATCCAAAAACAACGAATAACAACAACAACAAAAAAAAAACAAAACGAAAATAAAAATAAAACAATAACAAAATCAACTGATTTCTTAACTTGGCTCTAAGCCCACGAATCTTCCCATTCCGCTATCCGCGTTCATTCTTCATATTTTCATTTGTTATTTGGCCTAGCAATGAAAAATGCGCGAATCGTTCTTAAAAGGCATCGCGCAGAAAGAAGCGCACCGAAAGGAGATCTAGAGAGGTATATTTATGATATACATGATAAATGCTGTTCTTAAAAGTGGAGGGTGAAAGAAATATGATTAATTTGTGTCCTAAAAGTTGGAATTTTCAGGTTACTTTTCAGTAGACCTATTTCAAGAAATTACCAAAAATTGTTTCTGGAATATAAGAGTTTATATTACATTTGCTTTGTTTGTGCTGTCAAGCACATATGAGTAAACTTCAGCTATGTGCTTTTTTTTTTTATTAGAGTAGAGTATTACTTTTTGACCTTAAGCAAAATTTTTAGAACTAAATAGCTATGAGCTCGAAAAGTGAACAAAATTTGGCCTCAAAACAGAAGCAACAAAAATGCATTTCAAAACTGAATAGTGTTCGTAATATCCTCTCAAAGTGATTGACCTAACATATATCTTATATTCAAAAACATAAACTTCACACAGCTGACCGATGTTAATTGGATTGCTTACAACGCTTTTCGTTGCGACTTGGCCAAGGTGCACAAAACATTTAATTGCTGGACTCAAACTGAGTTCACGGAGGAAGTTGGTACGCTAACCGATTGCTCGCTGGGTTGCAAGTTTCTGAGCAAGACTCCACCACCAGTGCCCAGAAGGAAGGACAAGATAACTCCAGTTAGTAATGGCCAATAGGGAAACTAAGGAAGTACAAAGCGGTGAAGAGGGAAAATTATCTCAGAGCTCTGGATTAGCTACGCAGCACAGTAATGATTCGATAACGATTTTGCTGCAAGAACGAGAGAAACGCGGCTTACCACTCAATACAAACTCCGATAGTAGCTTTCCGGGCAGTCAAACATCCGTGTTGGTCAATCCGATGACATCCGACTTGTCGCTGGTAGCCACTAGCTCCTGTTTCTTGTCCTCAACAGACACATTTGTGTCTTCCGACGTCTCCATAGGAAGTCCAAGGTATACACAAATCGAGTCACAGTCTTCCGGCTACACCACAGAGAGTAGCTACCAGACCGCATGGGAACCCAGTCCGAATGTGAGTTTCCACCGATCCACTGTGAATCGTGAACTTCATGAAATTCATGTGAGTGTGGAGGCGAACGCAACAGATGCTCAAATACAAGAAGTACACAACTCTATTCGCAACCTGCTCAACAATGAGGTATCCCTAATTCATGAGGATTCCGGTGGAAGGAGACAAGCCATATATCTAATTGCCTATCAGTTCATGTAGCAGCGAGATACTTTCCCAAACAATAATACATACATACATCCTAAATTCACTTATACACTTGCTGTTTGGCTAACTGGCGATCATATCGCAACTGGGTTGCGCATCATTCGCCTTGTTGACATTATGACAAATTACGTGCGCAAAAGGCAAGCCCTCCCCCTTTTTGGCAGGATGTCAGAAAGGAAACAACAAGCCAAAGCGATACGCTTAAGCATTAAGCGTCATAGGGTGCCGACTGCCTCCTCGACCACCTCCTGCCCACCCTTGAATGTTAATAGTAAAGCCACACAAGAACGGCTAACGAACGGCACGCGGCAAACGAACGCTCGAACGGTTGGATGGTTGGACGGGTCGGTTCAGACGGTTGAGTGAGCGACAAGTGCGCGAGCGCACATTTGAGGAGAGGTTTGGTCTGCAAGGGGAAGGGTGCGTCATTTGTTTGTCCAGTGGCTAAGTGCACACGACCAAAGGCAAGTGGAAATGACAAACATATTTACACAATTTTTGACAGGCCCAAACCAAATGTGCGATACGTACTCGGTTCTTTTTTCGAAGGAGCTGCGAACGGGTGAAACCAAACACCCGTGGGTGCAGTGAGCTTCCTTTCCGCTCTCACCACACCCCTCACGCACTACAACCAACAAACAGCAACCCAAACTCAATAAATATGTTTATGGGCAAATAACAAAATATTTGTCGATTGCCGGTTCTTGAACTGCTCTGGAGTGGTGCTAAGTAAGAGTAAAGGTAAGGGTAAGGGGGTACAATTATAGGCAGGCAGGGAGAAGAGGGCAGGATTTGTTTTACACGGGGGAAGCACCGCAAGCGCATAATTCAATTTTTCTGCTCGTTTTGCACGACGCTCGTTGAACGCCGCTCAACTCCGCTGGGATGTATCCGCATCTAGCCGTTCTGATCTGGTCTAGTCTGTGTTTTTGGATTCAGGTTCAGGTCAGGCCTTTTCCCCGTTACATATTAGCGACACGTGGCATTTGTCTCCCCGGGTATGTGAGGGGCATATGCGGTTTAAGCACTGCCCTGTTATTTATTTGTTTGTAATTACGCGTGTTCTAAACAAAATCCCGGCGTACTTGGAAATGTAACGCGCCCAGTTTCAACGGCAATTGTTGTTTTTGGTTTGGCTGGCATGCTCTTTTCAATGTTGCACGTGCTCTCAAATGGTCTTGGATTGGAAGATGGCTTTTGGTTATTCCCAGCGCATTAGCGACAATAACGTTGAGCCGTTGTCTGAGCCATTTGGACATTGTCAACATAATTTTGGGCTTCGACTCTAGCTTTGTCTTGTCTGCACATGTTCCCTGAGTTGAGGAAAAACGGCGCGTGTCCTGCCTCCGCCGTGTCAGTTGTCAACGTTTTGGGCTGGCTTTTAGCGGCGGGTTTAGCTTGTCAATTGATTTGTGTGGGATCGCTAGACATGTGAAACATGAATCGAAATCATAATTGTGACAGGATTTGCCAAGAATCGAAATATCCTAGTCTGTAGGCAAGGATTTGTTGTTCAGCAGGATTAAACGATGAAAATTCCAGGATCAAGGAACGACATAAATAACTAAACATATATGACTTTAATATAGATATGTTATTTATTGATATACTCAATTTTTATATTTTTAAATGCGAATTCAACATACATTTGAAGATATATCTTTTTTAATGCAAAAACAAAACTTCCTTTCTCGCATGCAAAAAAAAAAACAAATAAGAAGGCTGTAGTCGAGAAATTCCGACTAGAAGATACCCTTAACCAAACACTTAAAGCGAATACAGTGTGTACAGGGTGTGTAATGCACTTGACTACTTGACTTAAACTCAATGTTCCATATCTCCGATGTTTCTCAACCGATTTCAATAAAAAAAATCACAGATTTTCATTATTCCGTTGCCAATTTAAACGCCAATTCAAAATTTTTCTAGTTAAACAATTTATTGTTATCTATCACATGTGTATATCGGAAGCTGGAAGAGTTATCGAAAATTTGAAACAAACACTTACGCGCTCATACATACAGACAGACGGACGTGGCTATATCGACTTGGGTTCTGATGCTGCTCAAGAATATATAAATACTTTATGGGGATATGCTTCCTTCTTTCTGTCTGTTACATACTTTTTCTCAAAAATATTATACCCTGTTTCCATTGAAAATGAATTTTTTGCTATATTAAACAGTTTTGAAATTTAAAGAAGATTTCCTATTATCAAGTTAAATTCTGTTTGCTTTTTAAAAATATATAAATAAAAGTTCTCTCGCAAACCGACTTTTGCCCTTTTTCCAGCTACTATTTAAATACATGAATAATTTAAAATTCGACAATATTCAACAATATTCAACAAACCAAAAACGGCATATGAAATGAGCAAGCTAAACGATTGAACAAACGAAACGAAAGAGCCAGAGAGACTGTGGTAAGAGTAAGCAGTTAGCCTTAATTGAAAAACACTTTAGCTGCAAAATGGAACTACTTCGCCTTAAGCCAGACCAAACCGCATTTTTCTCCTCAACTTCCGTAGCTGTTACCACACATGATCCGCTTTCAACGGCGCTCAATCAACAGCTAAAACACCTTAACCACACCCAAAATACACCTGCATACACACAAACACACACATACAAACACACAACCTCATTCGTCCTGCTTTCGCTCTCAATGAGTTAAATCAGAAAACAACAGCGAAAAACTTTGCATAATTAAAGGCATAAATAAATAACTGCCAGCAGACAAAAAAAAAAAGAAGAAAGCAACTAAAAATATTAGACAAGCGGCGAATGAACATGAAATCCATTAGGACAGCTCAGCTCAGCCCGCAAGCAATATGGATGACGACTTGGCCCTGGCCAAATGGACCTAAGACCTGAGCGTCCTGAGCTATTAAAACCTTTTTTGTACTCACCCTCAAGCGCTCGATTTCTTGATATTAAAGCGAGCACCAGCTCTGGATTTGGGTCATCATGGTCGACAGGCAACACGCCGACGCCAGCAACGCCACCAACTCCGACTCCGACTCCGATGCCGATGCCGACATTTTGATGATGATTGTGTTGGCCAGCGAGCAGGTGCGATGCCTGAGGCGTGGGCGGCAATTGTTGCTGCTGCTGTTGATGAACATGTTGCTGCTGGTGATTATCCATGACTGACAAATGCTGTTGCTGTGGCTGTGGCTGCACAGCCTGATGCGGAAGCTGTGGATGCTGAAGCTGATGCTGGTGATGATGTTGATGTTGATGTTGATGTTGATGCAGTGGTGGTGGCGGTTTCAGGGTTTGCATCATCTCTAAAGCCAGTTGCATGCACGCTAACAACCAACAGTGGCTCCAAATAATTGCACAAATTTGGGTTAAACTTATTTATTTTCTTTTTTTCACGTAATTCTGCGGTCACACGTGTCGTATGCGTATTAATCGCTAGCACAGCCACTTTTCGCACTTATTTATTATTTTGAATTTTACTAGACGGCCGATTAGTTGAATCAGCTTGTCTGCATATGATACTATTATAAGACAATAAATATATAAATAATTTTAATAATTTTCTTTAAGTTGCACACGCGACACTTTCCGATATAACCGTTAGCGATCCAAACTTTTGTTTTGTTGCCTGCCCGGCCGAAGAGGCGGAAATGTTTAGTAACGAATCGCAGGTTTTCGATTTATTCTACGTTTAAAGGCAGGCAGAACTGTCTACAGATAGAGCAAAAGATTGGATCGCTTGCTCGCTCGCTCGCACGCTCGGTTGGTTAGTTGGTTGGTTGGTTGGTTGGGGTGGTAGGTTAGGTTGACTGCTTGAGAACTGGCACTGTGTAAAGCAAACGCCGCTGTTGCCGTCGCTCGCCGACTTCTTCGATGTTACTACGTTTCTTATCAGGCGAGCGAACGAAACGCGCGGCGGTTTCCTTTTGTATTTGGTATACTTCGGCTCGATAATATGTGTGTGAGTAGTATGCGATGTGTGTGTTGTGTTCTTCACGACGCTGTGCTTTAGACTATACTCATTGCTGTTCCCTATCAATTTGGACTCTTATAGTAGTAATACTTGATATTCCCCAAGTATCTGCTCAACAACAATTGCAATATACAAAACGTACATAGCAAGTAGTACTAGTAGAGTCTATTTGTATTTGTGTTGTGGGTTAAGTGTGGGTTGCTGTTCATTTGTGTACATAATGCGAACGATGCCAATCTGATTATTATATAATTATGCATCAGAACAACAGTTGGTAGTAGCTACCGAAATGTTAAACATTGCAATGACCTTGTCTAGGAATTTTTCGAAAGAATGTCAAACGCGATTCACTTAAATTATCATATCACAACAATATTATTTGCTTAGAAACTTGTCTGTTGCAGATGTAAATGTTAATTACATGTTGTGCAATCTTTCCTTTAAACATGTCATTTTAACAGTGCCAATTTATTTTCCAACCTTTTTTTTTGTGTAATGCGATTTTATTTCTTTTAGTGAATTTATTTAATCAATTATTTTTATACTTGCAATAAGGTACGATTTGCGATATTTGCGATATTTCCTGTTTCTGATTCACTTAATTTTGAACTTTAAAACATTCACGCAAACGCCATTTTGCGACGGCAATTGGCAAAGCGACGGCAAGCACCGACAAAATGGCGGCGGCTAAACGGACAACGGCAGCAAACGCACACAGGGCGCAGCGTTGAGCGGAGAGCATGGTACGGTACGACACGACACGGCATGACAGGGCATGGCAACACTGGCAACAGAAAGAACCTGACGGCCGCCTACTGTGTGTTGTTTGTGAGGTCTTTCTATTTTATTTTCGTTTTTTCGTTTTTTCTGTTGCCTGCTATTTGTGGCACTCGGGCTGCAGTTTTTTGCGCACTTTTTGTCGCTTTTGTTGCCGTTGTCGCTGCTGTCGCTGTTGCTCCTGCATTTGTGACTCCCGTTATAACTGTTGTTGTGTGAGCTTTTTTTTTTGTTTTATTTGACTTTTACGATACTTTTTATGCCGTTTCCCTTTTTGTGCGTGCCATAGAGTATGCTAGTGTCTGTATGTATGTGTATGTGTGTGTGTGGGTATGTGTGTTTACCAATTGATCTTAATGTGACACAAATGATATGGTAAAATGCAGGCAGGCAGGCAAGCAGTCAGCCAGTCAGCCAGGCTAGCAAGCAAGGCATCACAACAATGGCAATGGGCGACGTTGTCGACATTTTTATGCTGTTTTTAGTATGCGCAATGTTATGCTCAACTTTGCTTGTTCCCCCTTTGCACCATGTTTCGCCTTGTGTCACTGCCACTGCCTCTGCCCATATAGCAGTTAGCAGTCACCATTTCCCCCAAAAAAATTCTATACCATTTGCGTTCTTGTCTTTCTTATTACAATATTTTGTGAAACCTAAAAGTTTAGTAAAAGTTTTGCCTCTCAAGAAAGTCGAGTTATAACTGCAAAAACAAAAAGAAAAACAAAGCACAAAAACAGCTAGAACCAGAACCAGAAGAACGGAAATGAGCCAACGCCTGGCGACACCTTTGCTGTGGCCCCAAAACAACAGTCAACAGCACTTAAAAGTCAGCGACGGCAGTGGCATAGCACAAATATGAGAAACTTAACTCAAAAGTCCAAGTCAATACGCGCGGTCAACACACAACAACAAAAACACACAGCAGCAACAACAGCAACATGCGAAGTTTGGCTGACTTCCAGGCTAAAAACAAGCACCGCCCCTTTATATTGAGAAACATTGGAAATCGTTGATAACAACAAGAAAGCAACACAGCAACAATAAATGCCCCGCCGCAATGTTTTGGTCATGCGCGAGAGTTCGTTATCTTATCGGTTTGCTGACGACGCCATTAAACTGGAATATACTGTGGGTGGGTGGGTTTGCCCAAGGGTTAAACTCATTCCAGCGGCTGCGCAATGCTGCCGAAGCAGAGCGTCGCAGCAGTCAATCATATTTTGTTGGCAAGAGTCACCCTGTATGCCCGAGCACTCTACAGCTATATATACCCTGTAATTATGCGTATCAGAGATCTACAGGAAGAACAGTTTATATATTTGAAAACTTAAAAAAATTATTACAAATAAAGTATATCTATTAAATGCTCCTACATTCATCTATATACAAAATAAACTAAATATATATGTTACTGGGTATTTTGCAGTTGATTACTTTATGTGTTTCCGTAATTTTTTGGGGGGTGGTGTGCTTCCTGTTACAAATATATATAAATATATACACATTACCCGTTCGCCTATCCGTCTGCATGGCATTTTGTTTTCGCATTTATTTATGAACCGCTTAGAGAGCACCAAAACACTTTGAACCCCACAGACTGACGTCCCCAAACCACAATGATGGACTTTAGTGGATAACAACAACAGCGAGTGGTCATACCCTGACCGAATATCAAAGCACAAGAGGACTTTTAATGTGAAGGTTATATCTTTAGTTAGGCAATGCGAAAGGGGTATTCAAAACTTGGATTTTTTATTACAAATAAATTTGGAACCAAACTAAATAAATCTCTAGCTTAGTTAATTTTGTAACTAATGTAACTTTTCGTCAATTCTTATTTTTAATTACATTATACTATACAAAACTAAACATTCCTGTTTCTACAGTTTCTTTCCATCGAAAGTTTAAATAAACTTCGCTTCACGATAGTTTTTTAATAAAAAAGTTTGTTAAAATTGGAGCATGACCCTGAAAATTTGAAATACAAACAGGAAAAACAGCCCAAAACTTGTGAAATGCACTGACCCCCCTCTTGGTTTGGGGGCCAGTCTGACTATGATGATGATGATAATGATGATGATGCACTCAGAGCTCGAGCTGCGCTTACAAAATAGATGAATCTAATCGGACCCGTCATCAATAAAGTGTGACTGTGACTTTCAAAAATTTCGAGCACGGTCGCATGACTGGCCGAAATGGTAATCGGGAAATGTTAATGTTTTTGCCAAGTGACAACTGGCAAGACAAGGTAATAGTTACTAATAAACCGGATTGACACAACAATGGATCATCTATTAGTTGCACTAAAAAAAATGCAATATTTACAAAGCTTAACTTAACTTTAACGAATCTAAAGTTATCATTTTGAACATACAATTTTTTTTTTAAATTTTTTAAAACAATTCAGTACTACATTTTTATTTTGCAAAAAAATAAAGTTTTTATGCTAATATAAAGCCTAATAAATCTAGCTTATCTAATTTTAACATGGTTAGTATTTTATTTCAGGTTCTATGTTTTAATTATGTACGATTTTTTGAGTCTTTTGGCTTATTTGCATACAGAGCAACAGATTTTGGGCAGTGTAGTCGCTTTATTAGACAATTAAACACTTTTCATTCAAATATCAACGACGATTTTCATGTTATTTTGTTTAATTATACACTTGCAGAGGGTATGTTAAATATGTGGTGCGGCTTATTACATGTTGTAATGGAGAGATCTTTAAATGCATCAGGTATATAAGTTCTTTATAAGCAATGATGTAGTTTTGCTCGTTGTTAATTCTGCATATTTCTATGAAACTTTCGTACCAAATCTTGGAGCAATGTCTCCTTCAGGAACTCACTAGATTTTCAGTCCTTCAGACCTTTTTACAATAGTTGTATAACTTTGATCACTATTATATCTTACCAATTAGTTTAAATATTTGTTCGTATTACCATGCAAGTGCATTTAACCTTCGGCGTGTGTAGGTAAGCTGTTCTTTCTTGTTCGGTTTTTGTTGTATTCATGCTTACGCTATAAACAGTCTTAATGTCGTTTCTGAACATCGTCAGAGTTACATAAATCTCGCCAATGGTATTAAGAAAAAACTTGCTAGCTGTGCACATTTTCACACATATGTTATATGTATGTAAGTGTCGGCATCTGTTGTCTGCTCTTCAAGTATATTGTTTGAAAGTTTCGGCCAACGAAACGGCGGTTTTTGAGCGCTTATCGAGGCTTTGACATGCCGCAGCAAGCTCATTTGTAGTTCCGAATGTCAGCGGTGAACAAGTGCAGAAGTTAGACGGCTCAGCGACTTACTGAAGATTACTATCCCGAGAATCTTTAGGACAGGATCATACTTAACTACAACGAATCGTATACAAGTGTTTTCTTTGATTGAAAATGGACTTTGGCGAGTTTCGCGAATTTGGTCACGCCTCAATTGATTTTATTATCAGCTATTTAAGCAACTTACGTGACAGGTGTGTGTGTGTGTGTCTGTGTGTGTGTGTTTGTTTGTTATCCTTTTTAAGCTAATTGATACTTTCACAGAAATGTGCTATCCAATGTTCAACCGTACGAGATTGTCAAACAGCTACCAAAGAAAATGCCCGAACAACCGGAGCATTGGCGCGAAGTTCTTAATGACTTGGAGCACATTATCGTTCCCGGATTAACCCATTGGCAATCGCCATATTTTAATGCCTTCTTTCCGTCATCCACATCGGCTGGCTCCATAATTGGAGAGCTGCTCATTGCTGGAATTGGAGTTTTGGGATTCAGTTGGGTAAGTTTCAAAAAAGTCACAAAAGTTCATTGATTTATAAATTAATTCAATTACTAAGCGAAAGCAATTGTCAATAATTATGATATAAATATGTGCTAGTAAAGGAAAAGTCTATGAATATTTTTAATGTGAATGTTAATTAAACAAGTAAAAATGCTCGAATAGGAGATACCCTAAGCCATAGATCTATCACGTACGATCAGGACAGATGACTAGACTTCAATATTCCATATCTCCGGTGTTTCTCTACCAATATACATAAAAATTTCACAGATTTTCATAATTTTATTTATAAAATCAGTAGAAACTTTCAAGTTTTCGAAATTCAAGATTTTAGTGTTATTAATTCCATGCGTATATCAGAACAAGTAGAGTTGTCGAAAATTGGAAAATAAACTTTTACTACCTAGGGCTTAGGAGAGCGTATGTTTCAAATCTGGAGTCACTAGCTTTTATAGTATCTGAAATCGACGTGTTCATACATACGGACTGACGGACATGGCTAAATCGACTCAACTTTTGATGCTGATCAATTATATATACTATATACTTTCTGTTTTCGGTTTTGCACAAAATCATTGTACTATTATTAACTATTTTCATTAGGTTCAGATTAAGCAAAGTTATCAAAACTTAAATGAATTTACGTGAAGATATATCTAAAATTAACAAGTTTGTACAGCAATTTATAAAATAATTGTACTTTAAAGACAGTTTAACTGATGGCCATATTAAATTACTTATGCTCTTTAATGACAATAATTAAAAAAAAAAACATTTTGCATTTTCACACCATTTTTATAGGGAGAGAGTGTAAAACTGTAATTAGTTAAATTTGTAAGTTATGATTACAAACAAATGCATAAACTGTTATTTAATGTGGTTTATTTTACGTGCAAGTTAAAATCGTGACAACAAAGTTGCCAACACAAATGAAAGTGTTATTCTGATGTTAAGCAAGTGATGAGGGCAACGCTTTAAGAGCGCACCAAAGAGAAATCTGTTGGGCTGGGAACAGTTACACGCGATTGGGAACAGTTTTAAATAACCGTTTTGTGCTCAGTCTAGCAGCAATATGGTTTGGTTTTAATATATAGGTAATCAAATGTAAAGGAGTTAGATTAAAGTGCAAGTCCAACTGTTCCAATAATATTAACAGTTATTAATCTAAATGTATTTAACATTAAGTTAAACATGTGATTACAAATGCGCGTTGCATATTTAAATTCAAAATTAAAGTCCATATTATTATAACTGAGACTTGCATCATTAAGATTAGTTATGGTGAGTGTTGCACATATAATTATTGACACATAATACTATTAACACATTTTCCGAATTACCAAGTAATATGTGTTCCGTGCGAATATAATCATAAAAAATAAGATTACAGCTCTAATTGCATTGTTGACCACACAATATAAATTGACGGATTTATATATATATATATATAGCCATTATAAGTTGCATCTGATCATTAGTTAACCCACTTGCATTTTGGGCAAGCAGCATTTAAATAGAATCGTGAGTTTCGCATTTCCAACAGCGGCTCAGCTTCCGTCTCTGAAATTGAGCTCTGGGTCCAGTTATAAAAGGTATAAAAGGCAATTCACTCTCTGGGCGCGACAGCAGAGTTAACGTTAACTTCGCAGTGGCAACATATCGAGAAGATCGACAAAAGCATTAACAACAGAGTGGTGCACAGTGTTGGGGCGACAAAGCTGTGTAAACAAATCAAAGGCAAACAAAACGTAAAAAGTACAAATAGAAACGCGGCAAAAAAACAACAATAACATCAGCCGAATTTTAAATATGGATGCTAAAGATTTTCGCGAATTTGGCAAAGCGGCCGTTGATTTTGTCGCCGATTATTTGGAAAATATACGCGATAATAATATACTGCCATCCGTCGAGCCAGGCTATCTGCTAAAGCTGCTGCCCAAAGAGATGCCCGAGACGCCACAGGCTTGGCCCGAAACTCTTTCAGATATCAATCGCGTGATCATGCCGGGTATGACGCATTGGCAATCGCCCAACATGCACGCCTATTATCCCACCTGCATATCCTATCCATCTCTAGTGGGTGAATTTCTGGCCAGCGGATTCGGCATCGTTGGCTTTAATTGGGTAAGGTCCAAGTGAAATCTTCACTCAAAGAATCACAATTCATTGATGAACAAGTGAAAGTTGCAGACATTTAAAGAACTCGAAAAACGGGTTGAATCAGAGCGCATGAACGCCAAAACAAAACAAACAAACTAAAATACTTGTATTGAGCCAAGATCAATAGAATAGTCTTCACATTTAAAGTTAATTGATGATAAATAATTGTAAGATAAAAATCAGCGGACCTGGGTACAACATCTGGTGTGCCCAACCGCAGTCAATCCGGCTTTTTAAAGCCAAACAAAAAACATCCAAGGTTAATACGCAATTTATATTTACAACAAGTAAGAAGGCTCTAGTCGAGAAATCCCGACTAGACGATACCCTGATCCCTATACCTTACGCGTACAGTCAGTGTTTGCAAATATGTGTGTTTGTATGTACGCACATACTGCATACTGCATACACAACTTCAATGTCCCATATCTCCGGTGTTTCTTAACCGATTTTAATAAAAATTTCACAGATTGTCATTATTTTGTTCATTATTTCAAATGCCATCTCAAAGTTTTCAAAATTCAAGATTTTGTTGTTATCGATCACATGTGTATATCGAAAACGGGATGAGTTATCGAAAATCGAAAACAAACTTGTACTGCCTAGGGATTAGGCGAGCTTAAGTTCGAAATCTGGAGTCTCTAGCTCTTATAGTCTCTGAAATCGGTTGGCTCATACATACGGACAGACGGACGGACAGACGGACATGGCTATATCGACTCGGCTATTGATGCTGATCAATAATATATATACTTTATGGGGTCGGAGAAGCTTCCTTCTGCCCGTTACATACTTTTGCACAACTTCATGATACCCTTTTTCCCATTTTTAGTGGGATCAGGGTATAAAAATGCCAAACAACTGTTAGTTTGATAAAACGACAAGAGACATTGAAAAATGAGGATTGTACGCTCTGAGAGGTTATTGTTAAATAACTTGAAAAACCTATATTGATGATAAATAATTGTGAACAATTCTATTCTCACCTGATCACCATTGTGATGTCTATTACAGATATGCAGTCCGGCATGTACTGAGCTGGAAGTGGTCGTCATGGATTGGCTGGCAAAGTTCTTGCAGTTGCCAGAGCACTTTCTGCACGAAACCGATGGTCCTGGTGGCGGCGTTATTCAGGGCTCGGCCAGCGAGGCTGTCCTGGTGGCCGTTATAGCTGCACGCGAGCAGGTCGTGCGCAGAGAGCGGGAACTCCGTCCGGAGATGAGTGAGAGCGATATACGCGGCAAACTGATTGCCTACTCCTCGGATCAGAGCAATAGTTGCATTGAGAAGTCGGGTGTGTTGGCTGCCATGCCCATTAAGCTGCTGCCCGCTGGAGAAGACCTGGTTCTGCGTGGCGCAGCGTTGAAAGAGGCAATTGAGAGGGATCTAGCAGATGGTCTTATTCCAGTCATATGCATTGCGACGCTGGGAACAACTGGTACGTGTGCCTATGATGACATCGAATCGTTGGCCAGCATCTGTGAGAAGCACAACGTATGGTTGCATGTGGATGCTGCCTATGCTGGCGCCGCCTTTGCTCTGGACGAGTGCTCGGAGCTACGTCGTGGCTTGGATCGTGTAGATTCGCTGAACTTCAACTTGCACAAGTTTATGCAGGTCAATTTCGACTGTGCGGCAATGTGGTTGCGCGATGCCAACCAGGTGGTAGACAGTTTCAATGTGGATCGCATCTATCTGAAGCACAAGCACGAGGGTCAGACACAGATACCAGATTTCAGGCACTGGCAGATACCACTGGGTCGCCGTTTTCGTTCCCTTAAGGTGTGGATAACATTCCGTACGCTGGGCGCTGAGGGATTGCGTGCACACATACGTCAACACATCGAGTTAGCTAACCAGTTTGCCGATTTAGTTAGGGGAAATGGGCGTTTCGAGTTGGTGGCACCTCCCGCATTGGGATTGGTTTGCTTCCGAGCGAGGGGCAATAATGAGTACACAGCACAGCTGCTGCAGCGTTTGATGGAGCGGAAGAAGATTTTTATGGTCAAGGCAGAGCATTGTGGTAAACTGTTTTTGCGTTTTGCTGTTTGCGGCATGGATCCTAAGCCATCAGATATTGAGTTTGCCTGGTCAGAGATTGAGACACAACTGACAGCGATATGTGCAGAGCAGCAGGTAAACGCACGCAAAGCTGGGGATGTTACCGAGCTAACGCATCACTTAACTGGACTACAACTAACGAATGAAACGTTGCAACGCTAGCTGCAATGTTCAAAAATCCTTTAACGATCAAACATATTTATGTAGACTTTAATTATGCTTAATTTGATTTTAGTTTTACAGAGCGTTGGCAAAAATAACAAATATTTACGATTTAATAAATGGATTTAATTACAAAAACAATCAAAGAGCAAACTGCTTTTTCTTTTATTTTGCAACTACTCATTATATTGATAAGCAGTTTACATTTTAAAATCTACCGCTCATAAAACAGTGAGCGAAAATGTTTTAAGCTAGCCAACACTGATATATGATATCGGCATGTACATACGATATTAGTCAACAAAAGAAACAGTGATGCCAGACTGCTGAACAGCTGTTTTGTCCGAATAAAAGAAAACCGCACAATGCACGGAAAATACTCTTTATATTTGTTATTGATATAATAAATGATTTTTGTCGCACTGCATGCATTTTCTAACACAATTTCCACCAATTTAAGAGTTGAAATAAAAGCAACTAATTAAAACAAGTAAGCAATGCGTTACAAAATATCTCAACCGTTGTAAGGGCATTGGAAAACATGTCTGATTGTTGCAATATTTTTAACTATACAAAACATCAAGTATATACGTAAATCAAAACAAAATTTACAGTTTTCACAAAATCAGCAAAAATTCGCAAGCCGGCGGAGACTTTGAAATGCAATGGTAAGTGCAATTGTTACTTACTGCTGCCATTGATGCATTTTAAGCATTTTCTTACTATAATCGTTTAGTTATGTATAGACTAGCTATCAGACGCAGCTTATACAATGCAGTAGCACTTAAAGCTGAGGTAACCGGACTGCAACAGCATGGAAGCCGTATCGACATCAACTACAACTTAGAAACGGCTAAGCAGAATGCTCAGATTGTGATAATTGGAGGTGGACTTGCTGGCTTGTCAGCGGCACAACATCTGCTAGCCAATGGATTTTATAATACCCTTGTCTTAGAGGCGACCGAACGTTATGGCGGTCGCATTAACTCCAAGCGTTTTGGCGACACATACTGTGAACTGGGCGCAAAGTGGGTCAATATCGATGGATCACAGGACTCAATATACGAGCTGTTACGCAATGTCGAAGGACTGACCAAGCGGCTAAAGCAACCGACGCGCGTTCGATATATTCGCACAGCGGGCCAAGGTGAACAGAACAAAGTGCCGCCCAGCATGGTTGAACTGATAGACACCCTTTTTCGGGACTTGTGTCGCGGGTATAAGGTGCGTGAGAAAGTTAAAAGTGGTGGTGATCTCCACTCCCTGGACAATGTCATGAGCTATTTCCAATCAGAGAGCGAAAAGCTTATAGTTACGTCCTTTAAGACGTCCGGGGAGCAGGCAATGGCACGCGAGATCTTTCAGTCGCTTTTTAAGGACTTTAGCAGCATATTGGGCTGTTGTTTGGAGTATGTAAATATTCAGTATGTGACCAGTTGTCCGTTGGAGCACGAATCGAATCCCATTTACGTTCCCACGGGACTGGACAACATTGTTAATGCTTTGACCAACGATCTGGGAGTGCAGCAGCTCCAAACGGGCAAACCAGTTGGCCAGATACAATGGAAAACGCTTACAGAAAGTCAGCTGGTGGGTTGCTTAGATGGCAGCCTATACCATGCAGATCACATCATTTGCACCCTGCCATTGGGCGTACTTAAGAACTTTTCGGGTGCGCTGTTTAAGCCGATGCTGCCGCTGAATAAGCTACAGGCTATAGAAAATCTGGGCTTTGGTAATCCTGTAAAAATCTATCTATCCTACAAGCGACCTATTAATTACTGGCTTAAATCGAATCTTCGTCCGCTGGGCTCTCTAATGCAACCGATTCAACCGCCAACCGCTGAAGTCAATCCGCTGCGCTGCTGGACGCAACAGGTTGTGGAAATATCTCAGCTGCCCAGCAGCAAGCATGTTCTTGAAATACGCGTTGGTGGCGGCTACTACGATGAGATTGAGAAGCTGCCCGATGCAACGCTGCTCGAGCAGATAACTATACTGTTGCGGCAATGCCTCAGCAATTCACGGATACCCTATCCGCAGGCCATGTTGCGTTCCGATTGGAATAGCTCGGCCTGCTATTTAGGTGGGCGACCTTATTTCTCGGTCAACAGCAGCTCCCGGGATGTGCAAAGCTTGGCAGCACCACTTGGTGATGCTGCTCCTACGCTTCTCTTTGCGGGAGATGCAACGGCGCTGCATGGCTTTGGCACCATTGATGGGGCACGCTCCAGTGGCATACGCGAGGCGCAGCGTATTATTGACTTTTACAATATAAAGCATTGTGTTTAATTTCAATCTCTCAAAACACCAGAGTCTAGTCCAAATTAATAGTTAAAACTTTGTTAAATATTTAAGCACATTTATTAAATATATATCTTTATATATATGAGTAGCATTTAAATAGACAACAACAACGATAACAATGATTCATTTATGTAATATTTGAACTGTTCCACAAATTGTATATTAAATGGAATATGATAAATTGTCTTAAGGGTGAAAATGTGGAACAGTTCTTGGGAGGATGGATGCAGTGACGCAATGATAAATATATATTCCCTAAACATGTCACTTTTAATGCTTTGAAACAGAAGTTGGTTCTGGTTCCTTATTTTTGTTCAGCTGCTTCGCTTAGCTCCATTTCATCGGCGGCAGCGCCAACTTCGTTCCAGGAGTACTCCATATCCTCGGACTGTGTGAAACGTGAGCAGACGGCCATGCGTAAGAAAAAGACGTCACGTATCTTGGCCGGTACCATGTGTATTTTGCCACGTCCATTGATGCGCTTAAGCAATGCTTCATTGCACTCATTGCTGCCCTTGAGGCGGAAGCAAACCAGACCCATGTTTACTTCAGCTGCTAGCTCAAAACGTTCATCCTTCACACAGAGATCAGCAAATTGCGTGGCAAAGCCACAGTGACGTCGGATATGAGCCTGAAGGTTCTGCACACCATACAGACGCAGGACAAACCAGAGTTTGAGTGCACGGAAGCGGCGACCCAATGGAATTTGCCAGTGGCGATAATCGGGCGCCGAGCCTTGCATGTCATGCTTGAGGTAGAGTGGATCCACATTGAATGCATTCACTACCCAACTGGGATCCTTAAGCCACATGGCAGAGCAATCAAAGTTGACCAGCATCCATTTGTGTGGATTAAAGTTGAAGGAGTCTGCAGTTTCGATGCCCTTCATGTGATGACGATACTCTGGGCAAATAAAGGCGGAGCCAGCATATGCAGCATCCACATGGACCCATACATTGTGCTTGTTGGCCACCGGACCACACTCATCCAATCGATCGAATGCGCATGAGTTTGTGGTGCCCAAGGTGACCACAGCATAGAAGGGTATGAGACCATCGGCCAAATCTTGCTTGATTGCCGCATCCAAAGCATCACCACGCAGACGATTGTGCTCATCCGCCGGCACCGAGCGCAGCTTGATGCCACCCAAGAGACCTGCTCTCTCCACCGAGGAATGTGCCTGGGCCGAGGCATAGCCCACCAGTTTGCCAATGATCGTGTGCTCATCCCAATCGGGATGCTCCGCCCTTACCTCCTGCATTTTCTTCGCTTTAGCACCCAACAATGCCACCAAAGTGGATTCACTGGCCGTGCCCTGAATAACGCCGCCACCTTTGCCGCCCGAACAGGCCAAGAACTCTGATGGCAACTCCAACATCTTGCCCAACCAATCGAGCATAACTACCTCAAGTTCAGTGCACGCTGGACTCGCTATCCAGGTGAATCCAATACATGCAATTGCACCACTCAACATATCTGCCACAATTGCCGGGTACGAGTTGGCCGTGGGGAAATATGCGTGGAATTTGGGACTGTGCCAATGGGTTATGCCTGGCATAATCACTCTCTCAATGTCCTTCATCACATCCTGCCAATCCTCGGGCTTCTCTGGTGCTGCATCTGGTATCAGTGGCTGCAAATAGCCTGGTTTCACCTCAGGCAGAACACGCCTGCAAAGAACAGAAGAACAGAAGCGCCAATTGCATTAGTAACTTCATTTACAACCATTCAAAAAAGGGCTCAATGAAAAGCTCAACTAATTAAATTCCAACGACAAGCCAACTTACCACCCAACCAACCTGCAACTTGTTGCCAATCGCACAAAAAAATCAATAAAAGCTGAGAGAAAATTACTGCTTCTTCAAACGCTTTGTAATGTCATTATTTCAACATCTTATATAGCTTAATTTCATTTCATATTCAACTTAATTTTCTGATTGATTTGAATTCTTACAAGTTATAGTATGCAAAATTATAAGTTCGGTTAATGAATATTCAGAGGTTTTTTTTTGAAACAAAATGAGATTTTAATAACGTGCAGCTGTTATTCAATGGCCTTAGTTAGTTGAATTGGTTTTATTAATAAAACTAAATGCCATTAATTAATATAGTTCAAAGAAAATTTATTTCCCTAAACATTTAAAAGCAGAACAAACCAGATTAAAAAATGATAACAATTCCACAGATACCCAATAAATATTTTAATGCAATAAAGTAGTTAACTATGGCGTGTCTATCAAAATTATTTCAGAAAACAATAATGGAATAATTAGCTCACAAATAAACTAAAGTTTTACATGCGAAGCAACAAAGAAAATAACATTTTCACACCCAAAGATTTGATAGTTCCAAGGCAATAATACTAGAGCCATAAAAACTGTTCAAGAACAATGAACAGCCAGCTCGATGCTTTAGCCAAAGCTTAAAAAAATAATGCTGACCTTGACACGCCAACGAAACACTTAACAAAAACCTTATAATGTTGTAATTAATAACAAGCTGGCAATTTCAAAGTACAAACTGGCAAAAAAAAAAAAACAACATAAAATACAACTTTGTGAAAGGCCCAAAACAGTTAGAAGGCCAAACTGGGCAAATAAATCTGATTGAGACTTTCTCGTGACTCACAAATAAATAAATGCGAGTATTTATTGTATCAAAAAGTTATTCACATTAATGCGGAAAAAAAAACACTCTCTAACTGTGGGTCAATCAGAACGAACTTTCAAAATTGTAAGGTCAAATCATGTTAATAATCAACTGAAATCAATGCCTCAATAAAATTCAATATTCGAGTTCTTAAATTAAATTAAATTTGTTATAAACGTGTGACACACTCACCTTTCGCGTATGTTTTCCAAGTAATCGGCTATATAATCCACCATCGATTTGGCAAAATCTTTAAACTCGGGCGCCTCCATATCGATCTGAAAATCCAGTTCAGTGACATCAATTAGCAATTGTTGATCAATTTAATATGCATATTATTTTTAAATTAAGAATTAACCACTCACCGATACCCTGGTATCCTGTTTTACTTTCGAATTACCCTCACTTGGCAAGGTTATCGAAGTGTTAGTAGGTGTTTTGCTCATGATCAACGAATATTATTTATTAGATAGTATTCGTCGAGTAGTACTATGATAAATTAAATGTGCAATACTTAAAGATTTAATTTGTTAATGTTAGTGTCAGGAATTCTAAGCCCTGTTATTAAACATTTATATTAGTGCTAAGTATTTAAGAGATTACTTATAAGATTTTACTTATGAATGCAAAGCAAATAAAGCAGTTAAATTCTAATCTAATTAAGCTCAATGTATATTATCTTTTTTTTTAATGACACACTTTCTTTTTTTTTCAAGTGCGTGTGTTAGAATAAAGTTTAAGCGATGGAAAAAAAATTTGTTTTGCATAATTATTTGCACAAGCTTAAGCTGATGTTTAAGTTACGTGTTAATTTAGTTGCACTTTTCTGTTTAGCATAATTCAATTCAGTATTAAACACATTTTAAAAGCCCTCTTTTCAGGTGCAAACAAGTTCACAAAGTTGTTTGTCATTGAGATTGCAACTTCTATATACAAAAAAATAAAAATAATTAAACAAAAAACCTTGTTAATACCCGACCAGAACAAGCCAAAAATTTATAGCATTGACATGTTGTAAAAAAATACTTGAAAAGGCAAAAGTATTAATTTGAATTAAAGCGACTCTTAAAAAAAAAGCTTATTCCGCAATATAACGTATACGCCCAGAGTTATTTAAGTGTTACATGTATTACTATTTTGTAAAGCGCATTAATTGTTTAAATATGACCAAACGCATTTCACACATACACACACACACACACACACACACTCACCGTTTATGCACTTAAGTTGGCTGCTTTTAATTATTTGCACTTTTTGTTTTTCTGTTAGGTTTTAGTGTATTGTCTTGCGATTGTTGCTATTTTCTTAGTTCTTACTAAATGTAGTCAAAGCTGTGCCCGCTCTAGCATCCGTTAGCCAACTGAGTGCTGCTCGACGTTCGGTCAGGGCTTTTAAAGCATCGCCCAAAACTGAGAGCTGCAGCTGTGAGTGGTTGTTTTACAAGCTCTGACTTTTGAGTATTGAGCGTGGCCGCAGGACCGGTTCACTTGTTACACTCGGCATTCTTGCTCGCTGAACTGATGCTCAAGAATGAAATGTATCATAAATAATCCATTACAGGTGTGCGTATACAAATCAGATCTGTTTAATATTTCGCACGCGTCAATCAATTCGCACACAAAGTGCATTAAACTGGCTATAATACAAAGTATCAACAAAGTATCTTGAAAAACTAAAGCGATGCACGTTGGTTAATAATGAGTGATTGCGTTCAAGAAGAATTCCCCTACACCGTTTATGAGTCACAATTTGCTTGGGGTTTCCTCAAACTGCCCGAGAGAGAGAGAGCCGTAAAAGATACAAGTAAACAAAAAAAAGTAATACAAAACTGTATTAATAAGCAAAAAAAACAAAACAACAATCTGAAAATTAACATTTTTGACGTGAATGCGAGATATTTGCAACAGGTTTTTTTTTTGTAGAATTCAAAGAGGGCAGCTGGACCTGTATGTAGTATCTACTAGGTATGTCGGTCCGACCCGAACACGAGGCTTGCAATAATGTTTGGTGACGTCAAAAGCTCTGCTCTCTATTATGTAGGCAAGTGTGATGATGGGTGAGAGAATATTCACCCAACTGTTGCTGTGTGTGCGTGTGTGTTTGAATGTGCGTGCGCCTGGCATTTGAAACGAAGCCACTTTGGCAAATCACTTGACTGAATCAACAGATTTTTGCGATGCCAATGGCAACTTGGCTCTTATTGTGTATGCCCACCCGCATCCTCAACCCAAGCAAACCCCAACATACTTTTGTGTATATCCAGTGCCCTGTTTTAATGAGTGTGGAGTGGGTTGGGATGGTTGTAGCGAATAGGGAGAGAATGATGCTTCTGTTCTCTCCTACTTATTGTTGAAGTGCTTCAATTTGATTTATGGCTGACTTGAGTTGAAAAGCTTTGCTATTCATGGGATTCAGGGGTAGTCTGATGGCGCCTAGAAGTGGGGGTATTGCATAATCGAGTAAACTTAAAGGATACTAAATCCATGCGTGTAGCGATAAACTGGACGATTCCTATTTCAGTTACATCAGCTAAAGATAACAATAAATAGGCACAAAACTTTAGCTAAATATAAAAGTTCATTAGAACTTTATTTTTTCTTACGACGTTTTATTGCACAGGGCGAACAAAAATTTAAAGTTTAAGGATAAGCAAAAGCATACTTTTAGGATGAGTGAAAAACCAAAACTTGTGCAATCACATTCATTAGTTTCTTAGGAACAATTTGCAGCGGTCGGGAAACACTTTTAATCATTACCCCAAAATATTTTTGTTTAAGTTGATAGTACTCCATGGCGAAGAAAAATATATTCTCTTTACTCACAAAAGTTTCATTTTTACCCACAAGAATTTGTTTTCTTCCCAATTTTGGATAATTTACCCATGTTCACCGACAAGGAACAATTTGCGTTAAGTTTTCCATACATTAATTAGGTAAAGTTAGCAAATTTAAGTTCTATGGAGAATTGCCAATACTTCCGTTATTTGCTTTAAACTAACAATATACAATGCTTTAACATAAAAATATTATGAATATAAATTTCATATTTAATATGTATTTATTGTATTGAATTCTTTTGTTCACATAACAAATTTTTAATAGTCCTGCAGCATGTTATGTTCGCTCTTCTGTCTGAGCCTCTGGGATTTGTAAGATAAGCTCAGATACGGTCACTTAGCCGTCCAATCGGCAAACAACAATGTTGAACGGTTAGCGCTCGCACACACACAATATGAGTCCAAACGTGATTAAAAATGTGGGCCAATTACTATACTGCAGAAGTCGATGGCTTACAAGGTGCATAGTTTGGTAGAAAAACAAAATCGAAAGTACTTAGTAAATGCTACAGATAGTTACAACTTATTGGACTACGCAGTCAGTCTACTACTGCGCAATGGTTGAGGGTAGATTGAGAAGCGTGCTCTGTCCACTGGGCAAATAGGCGACGCCACGTGATCTGGATAGTTGGTAAGCAATGTCCTCGGCAGCCTCAATACGACGCAGCTCGACCAGACCGTCGCCGGCTTCACCGAACGACTTGGCCAGCAAACCAGCAGCCTCGGCATCACCCTCAGCTGAAATAATGGATGCCAATTTCTGTTGCTCTGCCTTCTCCACGACAAAGCGCGCTTTTTCAGCCTCCTGCTGAGCCACCTGTTTCATTTCTACAGCCAGTGTGAACTCCCGGCCAAAGGTCAAATGTGTCAGAGAGATATCATCCAAAATGAAGCCGAATTGCTTGGCACGTAAAGTCAGCTCTTGTGAGACGCGCTGCGAGACCATCTGTGAATAAAATAATAAAATTTAAAATGTGGTTTTATTGCGCAGCTGTCAATTATTTCATACCTCACGCTGTGTAATCAATTCACCGGCATCGAATTGGGCAACAACAGCTTTAAGCACCTCAGGCGCAATGGAAGGCAGCACACGCTCATCGTAATCCTGTCCCAGAATCGTGTAGATCTTGGGCAGCTCGTCGGGAATGGGGCGATACAAGATACGCAGTGTAATGTTGACATTCTGCAAATCCTTGCTGCCAGTTATCACTGGCACATTTCTTGGCTGTGCACGAATATCGAAAATGATGGGACGCTGCACCCAGGGAATAAAAAAATGTGTACCCTCGCCGACAACGTTCTCCTTGATGCCAGTAAAGCGATCGAAAATGACCGCCCGATGGCCACCCTCAACGTTATATAATGCGGAGTTCACAACACCGCCCAGCAGTGCAACGCCGAGACCCATTTGGCCAATACGATTAAAGAACTGTGCAGCCATTGTCTACAACAACAAAAGACGAAAAAATATGCACTTTTAGACCAGATAGAAGTTGTATTTGTAAAGATTATATGTTTATGTAAATGAACTGAATGCCGACTGGGTTTTTGTATTTCATCAGATTTGTAGGTTAGAAAGTCATGTAAACTAGTCGGGTACAAAGTATGTGCCGTTAGTAACATTCAAGGTATGCAGCGTTTAAAGCCACGTTTATTTTTACTCTTTCTACTAACTTTTATATGTTTGTGCACCTGTTTGAACGGTAAAATCACGTTTAAGTTTTATAATATTACTTGCTGTATTGAAGCCGCACGCAATGAGAATACAGCTGACAGTGTTGCAAAATAACAAATGGCAGTAGGTTTTTATTGTACACGCTGTTTACATATATCGATAGATCGATAATCCGCCAATAATCCAATTGGACCCCAGGTATTTAAAATTTTGTAACATGTAAATAAAACACAAAAGACAGAAGATTATTTAAAAAATTTATTGTGTCATTTCAGCGCGCCCTGCCCCTTTAGGCATCTTCTTATTAGTAGAATCCTCCAGTTCCTTAGCCTTATAGTAGTGTGGCGCCACCTCCAACAGCCACTTACTTTCGATCTCAATAACCTGACGCATGTACTCCTTGGAGGTGAAGACAAGCTCATGATAAAGCACCCAGCGTGGGAGCTCCTCAAATAGCGAGGAGTTCGGGTGTATCATTACAGTCTGATTGTGCTTAATGGTCTTGTAGTGGCCACCCTTGGAGAGACGAGCCACATGATAAAAGTAGCCAGCTGTGGAGGCCTTGCGCACATTTATGGTCTCTGGCAGGCAGCTAACCATGTCGATTTCAACGCGTTGCATCAGTCCAACAAGCTGCTCGCGCACATCCCGTGCCCGTTTCATTGATCGATATTGTATATAGTTCTCGTAGCACCACTGTGTACTATAATCCGTCTCTGCCCACTGATTGTAGACCTGCAGCAGACTCAGATGGTCACCGTGCAAGTGATTGAAGTTTTTGCGTGCAGTATCTGCATGTATTATCTTATCCTTGGGTCGATAAAAGATGGCGCTATTTACTGACAACATGGCCGCTATGGTTACCATCTCCTCCGAGCATTTATATCTGCAAAAGAGAATTTATAAACGTTTAATTTATGAAAAGGTTTATAGCTAATCTGCATACTTTTCGCTGGCTAACAGCATCTTGCCCATCATTGGATCCACAGGAAACTCGGCCATGCGTCGACCTAACTTGGTCAATTCCCCGTGATGATTAAGAGCACCCAATGCGTAAAGCTGCTCCAGTGCCAGCACTAGTGTCTCATGTGGTGGCGGATCAAGAAAATCAAAGTGTATTAGATCGTTAATACCCAAAGCTTTGAGCATAAGCACCGCATTGCCCAAGTTGATACGACAGATTTCCGGCACTGTATTCTCCTCCAGCTCGTGCTTGTATGCCCAGGCGGTGTACAGGCGGAAACATTTACCGGGCGCCGTTCGACCAGCGCGTCCAGCACGTTGATTTGCAGAGGCCTTTGAGATTGGGACCACCATAAGCGATTCCATGCCGGTGCGAGAATTAAAGTTATTTTGCTTGGCAAAGCCCGGGTCGATGACATAGATAATGTTGTCAATGGTAAGCGATGTTTCTGCAATATTTGTGGCAAGGATCACCTTTCTTGCATTCGGTGGAGTCGGTTCAAAGATTTTGGCCTGCATGTCGCTGGGCAAATTGGCATAGACCGGAATGACAATGAGCTCGCGGATTTTGGAGCCCAAACGCTTGACACGGTCCTGCAGCACCTCCTGGCACGTCTCAATCTCATCCTGTCCAGTAAGAAACACCAAAATATCTCCAAGCGGCTGGGTGGCATGTATCTGCAACACAGACACACAACAGGCATCAATGTAATCCGCCTCCGGGGCTTTCGTATAGAAAATGTCAACGGGATAGCGCCTGCCTGGAATGCGAAAAATGGGCGCATCATCAAAGAAGGCAGAAAACTTCTCGGCATCCAGTGTGGCACTAGATATCAGCAACTTAAGTTCTGGTCGAAAACGTGCAATATCCTTGACCAGGCCAAAAAGAATATCGGTATGCAGCGTGCGCTCGTGTGCCTCGTCAATGATCATGACGCTGTATGAGCCCAGATCCGGTTCGGAGAGAAACTCACGATGCAGTGTACCATCTGTCATATATTTGAGTATGGTGCGATCCGATGTGCAATCCTCAAAACGTATGCTGTAGCCCACCTCGTTGCCTAACTTGACGCCCATCTCTTCGGCCACGCGAGCTGCCACGGACATGGCGGCCACACGTCGTGGTTGCGTGCACCCAATCATCTTTTTGTCCGCAGTGAAACCAGCATCCACCAGATACTGCGGCACTTGTGTTGTCTTGCCAGAGCCCGTCTCTCCTTCAATAATCAGCACCTGATGCGCCTTTACGGCTGCTATAAGATCCTCCTTGAAAGGATAAACCGGCAACGATCTGCGTGTCTCATCCAGTGTTAAACGTTTTCGCTCCTTCTCAGTTAGCTCTGGCTCCTTGGTGCTTTTCTCTCGATGCCCATCGAGCGTCAATGCCTGAATGAAATCAATTTGATCATCCAGAAGCAGTTCATACTCTTCCTCAGCTTTGGCATCTTTGGCACCAAACTGGAAGCGTGCCGAAGCCAACTGTTCGGCCTCCCATTTCTTTTGCTCCGAGTTGGGGTGCTTTTCATATTCATCCACCTCAACATACTCCGCTGCAATACAATTACTTAGTCAACTTAAAATATATTATCCATGATATCTTACATTTTTCTCCTTGTTTTAGATCCTGCGGCATATGATAACGCTGTACGCGTTCCAACTCCCGCGCCTTCTCATGCTCTTGGGCAATGCTTAAAAGTTGTTTCTTGTACTGACGCTCCTCCCGTTCGCGTTTGGTTAATCTGAAAGAACGGAAAGCAATATTGAACACTAATAGGTATGACACACAGAATAGTACTACTAACATGCTGTCGTCAAACAGATACTCATCGTCTAAGATATCTGCCTCCAGTTCGGCTACTTTGTCATCCTTGCGCTTCTCTAGATACTGTCGACGCGATTGGATACGCAAATGGGGCACAATCTTGTCACGATCTTCATGCTCCAGCTTAAGCCGTTTAGTTGCTTCCTCAATTGCCTTGCGTCCGCCTGTAGCCTCAACAACTTTACGCGTTCGAGTCTCATCGCGCTGCTTGAGTCGCTTGGAGAACTCATCTCTCTCGCGGAGATCCTTTAGTCGTGACTCCTCCTCACTGTCGGGCTCCTCAGCGCTGCTACTACTGCTGCTGGCCGTGCGTTTTCTATTTTGGCTCGACATTGTTTTTAAAAAAAAGACACAATAAACATTAAAGTTCGCCGGTTGCTTAAGGCCTGTATGCTGTTCACAGGCCTGAAAGCAAAATATAATCAGTTCGTGTGTTTAACGAATGGCAAACAGCTCACAACTGAATTTAACAACAATTAATAAAGTATTTTTATAAATATCATTACTATTGTTGTTACTACTACAAGTTATCTTATTTAGTGCAAGCTAAATTGCATGGCTGCAAACATCATCGATAATATGTTTTCTCTACAAATCGATAACAATACGCGCGCACCTTGCAACACACACGCAAACAAATAGATGTGCTGTATTTTTGTAAACAAAACAATTTTAAATCATGTCGCGACAACTAAGCTTTAGTCCACAGCAGGAATATGAATTAATTGAATATCCTGGCCGTGTAGTTAACACAGACCGCATGATTTCTACTTTAGGCGGCATTGTTAACATATCAAAGGTATAACGCACAAAATACGACGACTTTTAGTACTGTAAAAAATCACATTTCTGCAGGTTCTAGGTGACGAGAAAAGGCGTCTGGAGTTGCGATTCCATCCGGACAATCCGTACAACAAGCCCACCTTTGGCGACTGCACTGACAAATCAGGTGTTCTGCTCTCGATAACAGTGCGTCGACACAAACGTGACAAAACGCGTTCTCCCCAGCATTTTGTGCGTGTTTTGGGCCACTGCAGTCGCAGTTTCTCGTTTGAATGTAAGTGATGGAAATATATACTCTGTCTGTTTACAGTTGATAACCCAAGAGTCTTAGCACTTTGTGACTTTCAATATCTGCCGCTGTGGCGTACGCCCAAAAGTGAAGATGCTAACGCGGCTTCTGAACTAAAATATGCCTTGGATCAGGTGCAGCCGCGTAATGTAGCCGATTTGGACTACTTCAAGTGAGTGGGTTCTGTCTCATATGTTTGATACTTCTTTTAACTTTTTATAACAGACGTGCACAGTCACAACTTCTATGTTTGCCGGAGCTGTTTGCGCGCGTTGACATTGTCCATGGTGGGCATTATCGCATCGATGGCAACGAGGATGGACAGCAGGAGGTGCTAGGTGTATTGGCCAAGTCCAGCTATGACAATCACGATGTGGTTTCGTTCAACATGCAGGATATGTTCCCTACGCAACCGGATGCACAGATACTCAAACGCCTTAAAGTGAAATACGTCTCGGACGAGCAATTTGCACGAGTCAAGAATTTGTTTGATGAGAGTCCCATTTGGACGCGTATCGCACTGCTCTATGAATCAAGCGTGACAAATGAAAAACTCAAGTGCATTATACCCTCGTTGGCTTTCTACTTCAGCAATGGACCCTGGAGAACGCTTTATGTGCGCTACGGCTATGACCCCCGCAAGGATTTTAAAAGTCGCCACTATCAGACATTTGACTTTCGTCTGCGCTTCGGTTCGGGCGTTTCAGAGTTCGTTTATTCACGCAAATCTGCCAAGCAGAAGAGATCATCTACGGTCGCTGCCGAGGAGCTCAAATGCGATCTGGTACAAAACATCGATTATCCATATTTTGATGAGCACAAGCTGCCTCGTTCCAGGCAATGCATGTTGCGCTATTGTGATGTACGTCTGCCCAAGATACAAGAAATGCTCGAGAAGATTCCTACACCATTAACGGGTGCCGTTTGCAATGAACGCACTGGCTGGCTGCCACCCAGCTTCGATGCCCAAGTGCGTCAAATTGTATGCGCAACAATCAGTGATCTGTTACGAAATCATTATCGTAAGGAGCATTTGACAGCTGAGGTGGACGCGGTGCCTCAAGCCGATGGCGAACCTGAGCCCGAAGATGAGGAATACTTTGTCGAGGAAGAGGAGAGTCAAGAGGAAGTGGACATGGAACTAGACGAGACACCAAACACCGAAAACTTTGTTGACAAAAACATTGAACAGTTGCTGGACAATATTACAAGCTGATCCATCGAGATTATTAGTTAAAGATTGGCCCTACTTATGACTGGATCCAACGAAACTTAGTTTTTAGTTACATTAATTTTTATATTGAGGTGTTGAAATTGAATAAAATATTTCAAAATCTAGTAGGCAAATGGTTTTCAAAGCTCTTTCTATTTGTAAGATTCTTAAAGTATTTCAGTACAAATTTCGTATTTACACATTGTATAGCTTAAAATTATCTCAGTAAATTTACTTGCATTTTTTTTATGATATTTTATTTGTGGTCAGTTAACAATTGAAAATATATATTTTTCTTTTTTTTTCTTTTTACTTAAACTGTAAATAATAAGTTTTATTTCCCATTAATTTCCCCATAAGAATTACACGAGAAGAATGGCTTCGTGCGCCCAAAGATGCCCAAAGAAATCGGCAATGTGCCAGGCCAAGAAGCGGCGCCCGTGCGGTGGTAAACCTCATGTCAACCCGGGACCGCTAACAAATAACCCATATTTAAACTACTTGCGTTACTATAGAACCAAAAACTGTGGCACCGATCAGAGGGCACAAGTTTCTGCTGCAGCCAAAAAATGGAATTGTATGTCCGATAACGATAAATGCAGGTTCCGCAAGCAGGTAATCATCCTCATCTTCATCATCATCATCATCATCGGTATCATTGTTTAAAATATTATTATTATCGTTAAAGGCCTATATGGTACAAATAGCCGAGCGAAGGAATCGATTAAAGGGCTTCCGTAGGCGCAAAAAATGTGATCGCTGATTATTTGCATTAGTTAAGTTTATTCCACACATTATTCATATTCGTTTTGCTTTTAGGTTGAGGTTGGCACTGTTTTTTACTGGATTCCGTTGCTGCTCCTGCCACGACGACCTTAACACCGATGACTACGATCATAATTGCAACGGATTTTTCTTCATTCGTTTAAATTATATGTTAAATAAATTTTAGTTTGTCATACCTGTGGCTCCGCGCTCATTTAAATTTATGTGTGTGTTTATTTTAATACCTTGAACCAATTAAAAATGGTTATCTTCCACAAATTATAGATTAGTTGCGTCTAGAGGAAAATGAAATGAAATAGAAAGAATCTACGACCACATAATGAATTCATTTTCTTGATCAGCATCAACAGCCAAGTCTATATAGCCGTGTCTGTGTGTTTGAATGTATGAACGCATCGATATTAGACTATAGTAAAAGTTTTTCAAATTTTCGATAACTATAAGATCTAGAGATACAAAATTTTGGATACAAGGTCTAACCCATATGCCGTCGAGTTTGTTTCAAATGTTCGATAAAATCTTGAATTTGGAAAACTTTCAAACTAAAGACAAAAGAATGAAACTCTGTAAACAATTTTTATTGAAATCGGCTTAGAATCAACGGAGATATAGAACATTAAAGTTAAGTCAAGTGTGCAGTATTGCGTTTAGAGTCTCTTCTCTTCTCTTCCGGCTAATTGTAAACCACTATCAATAAAAAGATTGCAGATTCTGATGACAGAATTTTGTGTTAACGCAAATAAATATAAAGAAAAGTTTGCTTTTTTAAGTGTTTTATTAGCTCTGTGAGTTGTAAGGGAAAGCTTTTAATAACTGCAGTTTGTATTCCTCTTAAGGTCGGTTTGTTTGCAAATTAGATATAGTATGAATATAAGTTGAATGCATATATAGAACATTCAAGTCTTAAGCAGAATAAATGTGTGTAAATGCTTTTGACGAGGAAGAAAAGATCACGGCTTAGGGCTTGCATCTGTCGAGGAAGCGTGGATATAGACAGACTTCACGAATGTGATAGCGATTGAGCAGCCAGCAGAGGAAGCGTTCCAGTCCAAGACCATAGCCACCATGAGGTGTTGTGCCATAGACACGCTGATCTGTGTACCAGTAGTATGGCGTGGGATCGATGCCTTCGCGTTCGTAGCCCTTCATTAGCTCATCGCTGTCGTAGATCCTCATCGATCCGCCAACAATTTCGCCGACATTTGGCAGAAGGACATCAACGCTCTCCGTCAAGCGCTGATCATCCTTGCAGCGGGACATGTAGAAGGATTTGATCTGGGCTGGGAACTTAATCAAAAGTATTGGCTCATTGATGGTGTCCGTCATTTTGCGTTCGGGTGCCTCGGGTATATCCTCGCCGAACTCGTAAAAGGTGCCATCATCCTTGGTCACGTTGTTCTCCTTCAGCCATTTGATGGCATCAGCATATTCCATGCGTCTAAACGGCTTCTTTGGTGGCTGGAAATCCGGGTTGAGCTCCTTAACCAGATGGCCCCACGGTGACTTTAGGATACGATCAACGACATCAGTCACCAAATCCTCCAGACGCTCCAACAGATCCTCAAAGGTTATAAATGGACACTCGCCCTCAATGTGCGTATATTCGGCCAAATGGCGACGCGTACGACTCTGCTCGGCACGATAGCTCTGGGCAATGGTGAAGACATCACCAAGCGCCGGTAGACATGTCTCCAGATACAGCTGCGAGCTCTGGGTGAGAAAGGCTTCCTCGCCAAAGTACTGCATCTTGAACAGCGTGGAGCCACCCTCAACCTGCGTCTGCACAAGAGTTGGTGGCGTCACCTCAGTGTAGCCGCGATCAAAGTAATGCGAACGGAACGCCTGCATAACGACGGAACGCATCTTGAGCACCTTGGAGGTGTTCTCGCCACGGATCATTATGTGCCTGTTGTCCAGCTGCACATCGGGAAGCGCCTCCTCGTTCAGTATGGCATCAGCGCCGCCCGGCGGTGCCAAACCAATCACCTCCCAATAATCAACATTTAGCTCGTGTCCACCTGGCGCCGTCTTGCCCTCGGGCACCAGTCCCAAAGTGCCACACAACAACACTGAGCTCTCCGTGCTCAACACGATCGCCTCATAAGTCTGGCAGAGACGATCATTAAGCACGCATTGAACGAAGCCCGTGCCGTCACGCAAAGTGATGAACATCAGAGACTTTCCTTGGCGACGCAAACGGTGCACCCAGCCATAGATCTTGACACGAACACCACGGTTTTCGGTGCCCTCGACAATGCGAATGCGTTTGGCCACCGCCCAGCTGGGATCCTCACTGATTTTTATTTTGAGAGCCTCGTTCAAATTCTGTTGACGCTTCTCGGCATCCCCGGCCTCGCGTTTCTCCTTATCCGCATTCTTATGACCCTCGCGCAAAAAGAGTTTCTCGATTTTCTTCAGCTGTGATTTTGCAGCCGGCTCAAAGACTTCGGTAGCCTTGGGATCCTTGCTGTCCACATAAATTGTGGGGAAGGGCTCTTTGCCGGCATGACGCATCGCCTGCAAAATGCTCTTATATGGCTTGGCCTCGCTTCCATCGCCTGACTCATCGTTACCACGCTTCTCCGAGGTGAAGAGCGCACCTGCAGCAAATATTACAAGCATCTTAGTATTAAACACATATACTAACACATACATATAAATGACAACGTGGACGGCCGCATTGTCAAGTGCTGTTTTTTTATGTATCTTATACATTTATATGCAGCATTACTTACTTAAACTTAATTTGCTCAACTGTTCCTCAGCCATCTTTATTATTAATGATTAATAATTTGTGTTGCTACTTATAAAAATACTTTGGCGAGCTTTGACACAATGCAAAAAAATTGCATCAGCCGAAACAAGTAATGAGCTAGTTCGATCTAAGTAAACAAATTTGGTTCGTGAACGCCTTAGCGGCTAGTAGCAGAAGCTTGTAAGCTGTTTTGTACTGCAGTGCTGGGTACAGTAAAAATAAAACAGTGCTGTAAGATGAAAACAAAGTTCAACTAGTTCCTAAACTAGAAATAGTTCGCAAAGCCAGCGTTGCCATAGTTTTACAAAAAAGTGTTTTTGTTATTAAAAAAGCAAACGAAAGCAATTGTTTTTATTCAACACAGCTACTACTTTACTTTAATACCGAAAAGAGAACAAGTAAGTATTAAACACATCAGCAATTAATTAGTATTAATTTCTTGCACCTTAACTCAGCGTTAAAATTTTCCCCAAGTCAGTGGTGTGCGAGGAGAGTACACTGCGGGGTGACATCACATTCTCCGCTGGCTGCGTCGTCCATCCCAGCGCAACAGTCATCGCCGAGGCTGGACCAATAATCATTGGCGAAAACTGCATTGTGGAGGAGTATGCGACGATAGCGCATCGCCTGGCAGATGGCGCCAGTTGGGACGCTAACAATATACTCAGCATTGGAAGCCACAATGTTTTTGAGGTCGGTTGCACTGTGGAAGCTGACCGCATCGGCGACAGAAATGTTTTTGAAAGCAAGTGCTTTGTGGGCAAAGGAGTGACGGTGTCAGGCGGCTGTGTCATTGGAGCTGGTATCCAGATGCGTACAGTTCAAGCGCTGCCCGAGAGCACCATTGTATATGGGCAACAGGCACTGCAGCGAGAAGCAATCGAGAAGCAGGGCTCACAAACGCTGCAAATCGACTTTTTGCGAAAGGTGCTGCCAAATTATCATCATCTGCGCAAGCCCAACCACGACCCAAAGAAGGCGCGCAGCGTTGTCTAGCATTTGTTGGTTTTATAAGTCTATATATTATAATGTATTAGTTGCTTTCCACAGCGGAGGTATTAAAGCTATTTATCTCCTTTTCAAACGTCTCCATTGTGTGATCACAGAGTGCCTCCAGATCCTCTAGTCCGCGCTTAAGCAAATCTATCGCACGTTCACGATGCGACTGTATGCGAAAATGCAAATTCTGCTCGGTTGGATGTGGTATGGTGTAGCCGCAGAAATCGACTTCTGGGTAGCGAGCAATGATTGTTTTTAGGGCGTTGCCCAGCGTGTGGCCCTCGTTGATGAACACAAATGTCCGTGAGCCTTCGCCGTTTTTCTCATCGCCTGCAAGCTAAAATACATATTTTATTATCAATTTAATCTGTATTTAAATTGCTTACCTCTGTCAATGCGCCCATTGTGTTCCAAATGTAAATTAGTGATGTGATCAAACGAAAACGTGCACATCTGTTATCGATTTGTTAGCACCCCGGCACTATCGATAACATAAATGTATTCGTTTACTTTCGATGGCTTGCAACACTCATGTTCTTCTTGCACAGACAGCGAGAACACGCTCGAACCTGAATCACTGCGAATTTATAAACATAGCATTGCATTTCATTAATCATAAGTGCAATCATTATTTAGGGCGCAACAACAATATTTTTATTAATTTCTAGTGTAATTCAATGCTAGTCAACAAAAGTTGCCAAATTATGAGCATATTGCATACTGTAAAAGGCCGCGAGTGTGTTCGTGTTGTGTACAGCTATACATACAAACCCAAGTGTCTATAAATGTGTGCTTGTGTTTGAAACTAACAAAAAGTCTTATACAGCAGAAAAGGCGGCAAAAAAAAAAAAACAACAACAACAGTGCACAATATGCAAAGCAATGCGGCAAAAAAAAAATGCAACTACAAACATAATTATTTGTGCAATGCATTTAACGTGAACGTCGGCATCGGCACATTGCTCTAAAAAGAAACCAACTCTACAAATAAACAACAAACACAAACGAACGGGCACAAAACTTTTTTGTAGCGATTCGTAGAACCAAAAACTGTGGCACCGATCAGAGGGCACAAGTTTCTGCTGCAGCCAAAAAATGGAATTGTATGTCCGATAACGATAAATGCAGGTTCCGCAAGCAGGTAATCATCCTCATCTTCATCATCATCATCATCATCGGTATCATTGTTTAAAATATTATTATTATCGTTAAAGGCCTATATGGTACAAATAGCCGAGCGAAGGAATCGATTAAAGGGCTTCCGTAGGCGCAAAAAATGTGATCGCTGATTATTTGCATTAGTTAAGTTTATTCCACACATTATTCATATTCGTTTTGCTTTTAGGTTGAGGTTGGCACTGTTTTTTACTGGATTCCGTTGCTGCTCCTGCCACGACGACCTTAACACCGATGACTACGATCATAATTGCAACGGATTTTTCTTCATTCGTTTAAATTAAATGTTAAATAAATTTTAGTTTGTCATACCTGTGGCTCCGCGCTCATTTAAATTTATGGGTGTGTTTATTTTAATACCTTGAACCAATTAAAAATGGTTATCTTCCACAAATTATAGATTAGTTGCGTCTAGAGGAAAATGGATAAAATAAACAGGCAGAAGAAAGAATCTACGACCCCATAATGAATTCATTTTCTTGATCAGCATCAACAGCCAAGTCTATATAGCCGTGTCTGTGCGTTTGAATGTATGAACGCATCGATCTTAGACTATAGTAAAAGTTTTTCAAATTTTCGATAACTATAAGATCTAGAGATTCAAAATTTTGGATACAAGGTCTAACTCATTTACGTCGAGTTTGTTTCAAATGTTCGACAACTCATCCCGCTTTCGAAATACAAACGTGATCGATAACAATAAAATCTTGAATTTGGAAAACTTTCAAACTAAAGACAAAAGAATGAAACTCTGTAAACAATTTTTATTGAAATCGGCTTAGAATCAACGGAGATATAGAACATTAAAGTTAAGTCAAGTGTGCAGTATTGGGTTTAGAGTCTCTTCTCTTCTCTTCCGGCTAATTGTAAACCACTATCAATAAAAAGATTGCAGATTCTGATGACAGAAATTTGTGTAAACGCAAATAAATATAAAGAAAAGTTTGCTTTTTTAAGTGTTTTATTAGCTCTGTGAGTTGTAAGGGAAAGCTTTTAATAACTGCAGTTTGTATTCCTCTTAAGGTCGGTTTGTTTGCAAATTAGATATAGTATGAATATAAGTTGAATGCATATATAGAAAATTCAAGTCTTAAGCAGAATAAATGTGTGTAAATGCTTTTGACGAGGAAGAAAAGATCACGGCTTAGGGCTTGCATCTGTCGAGGAAGCGTGGATATAGACAGACTTCACGAATGTGATAGCGATTGAGCAGCCAGCAGAGGAAGCGTTCCAGTCCAAGACCATAGCCACCATGAGGTGTTGTGCCATAGACACGCTGATCTGTGTACCAGTAGTATGGCGTGGGATCGATGCCTTCGCGTTCGTAGCCCTTCATTAGCTCATCGCTGTCGTAGATCCTCATCGATCCGCCAACAATTTCGCCGACATTTGGCAGAAGGACATCAACGCTCTCCGTCAAGCGCTGATCATCCTTGCAGCGGGACATGTAGAAGGATTTGATCTGGGCTGGGAACTTAATCAAAAGTATTGGCTCATTGATGGTGTCCGTCATTTTGCGTTCGGGTGCCTCGGGTATATCCTCGCCGAACTCGTAAAAGGTGCCATCATCCTTGGTCACGTTGTTCTCCTTCAGCCATTTGATGGCATCAGCATATTCCATGCGTCTAAACGGCTTCTTTGGTGGCTGGAAATCCGGGTTGAGCTCCTTAACCAGATGGCCCCACGGTGACTTTAGGATACGATCAACGACATCAGTCACCAAATCCTCCAGACGCTCCAACAGATCCTCAAAGGTTATAAATGGACACTCGCCCTCAATGTGCGTATATTCGGCCAAATGGCGACGCGTACGACTCTGCTCGGCACGATAGCTCTGGGCAATGGTGAAGACATCACCAAGCGCCGGTAGACATGTCTCCAGATACAGCTGCGAGCTCTGGGTGAGAAAGGCTTCCTCGCCAAAGTACTGCATCTTGAACAGCGTGGAGCCACCCTCAACCTGCGTCTGCACAAGAGTTGGTGGCGTCACCTCAGTGTAGCCGCGATCAAAGTAATGCGAACGGAACGCCTGCATAACGACGGAACGCATCTTGAGCACCTTGGAGGTGTTCTCGCCACGGATCATTATGTGCCTGTTGTCCAGCTGCACATCGGGAAGCGCCTCCTCGTTCAGTATGGCATCAGCGCCGCCCGGCGGTGCCAAACCAATCACCTCCCAATAATCAACATTTAGCTCGTGTCCACCTGGCGCCGTCTTGCCCTCGGGCACCAGTCCCAAAGTGCCACACAACAACACTGAGCTCTCCGTGCTCAACACGATCGCCTCATAAGTCTGGCAGAGACGATCATTAAGCACGCATTGAACGAAGCCCGTGCCGTCACGCAAAGTGATGAACATCAGAGACTTTCCTTGGCGACGCAAACGGTGCACCCAGCCATAGATCTTGACACGAACACCACGGTTTTCGGTGCCCTCGACAATGCGAATGCGTTTGGCCACCGCCCAGCTGGGATCCTCACTGATTTTTATTTTGAGAGCCTCGTTCAAATTCTGTTGACGCTTCTCGGCATCCACGGCCTCGCGTTTCTCCTTATCCGCATTCTTATGACCCTCGCGCAAAAAGAGTTTCTCGATTTTCTTCAGCTGTGATTTTGCAGCCGGCTCAAAGACTTCGGTAGCCTCGGGATCCTTGCTGTCCACATAAATTGTGGGGAAGGGCTCTTTGCCGGCGTGACGCATCGCCTGCAAAATGCTCTTATATGGCTTGGCCTCGCTTCCATCACCTGACTCATCGTTACCACGCTTCTCCGAGGTGAAGAGCGCACCTGCAGCAAATATTACAAGCATCTTAGTATTAAACACATATACTAACACATACATATAAATGACAACGTGGACAGCCTCAAAAGGCCGGCCGCATTGTCAAGTGCTGTTTTTTTTTTATGTATCTTATACATTTATATGCAGCATTACTTACTTAAACTTAATTCGCACAACTGTTGCTCAGCCATCTTTATTATTAATGATTAATAATTTGCGTTGCTACTAATAAAAATACTTTGGCGAGCTTGACACAATGCACTAAAATTGCATCAGCCGAAACAAGTAATGAGCTAGTTCGATCTAAGTAAACAAATTTGGTTCGTGAACTTACAGCGCCTTAGCGGCTAGTAGCAGAAGCTTGGAAGCTGTTTTGTACTGCAGTGCTGGGTACAGTAAAAATAAAACAGTGCTGTAAGATGAAAACAAAGTTCAACTAGTTCCTAAACTAGAAATAGTTCGCAAAGCCAGCGTTGCCATAGTTTTACAAAAAAAAGTGTTTTTGTTATTAAAAAAGCAAACGAAAGCAATTGTTTTTATTCAACACAGCTACTACTTTACTTTAATACCGAAAAGTACATTAACTATGCCCTCAGAGAACAAGTAAGTATTAAACACATCAGCAATTAATTAGTTTTAATTTCTTGCACCTTAACTCAGCGTTAAAATTTTCCCCAAGTCAGTGGTGTGCGAGGAGAGTACACTGCGGGGTGACATCACATTCTCCGCTGGCTGCGTCGTCCATCCCAGCGCAACAGTCATCGCCGAGGCTGGACCAATAATCATTGGCGAAAACTGCATTGTGGAGGAGTATGCGACGATAGCGCATCGCCTGGCAGATGGCGCCAGTTGGGACGCTAACAATATACTCAGCATTGGAAGCCACAATGTTTTTGAGGTCGGTTGCACTGTGGAAGCTGACCGCATCGGCGACAGAAATGTTTTTGAAAGCAAGTGCTTTGTGGGCAAAGGAGTGACGGTGTCAGGCGGCTGTGTCATTGGAGCTGGTATCCAGATGCGTACAGTTCAAGCGCTGCCCGAGAGCACCATTGTATATGGGCAACAGGCACTGCAGCGAGAAGCAATCGAGAAGCAGGGCTCACAAACGCTGCAAATCGACTTTTTGCGAAAGGTGCTGCCAAATTATCATCATCTGCGCAAGCCCAACCACGACCCAAAGAAGGCGCGCAGCGTTGTCTAGCATTTGTTGGTTTTATAAGTCTATATATTATAATGTACTAGTTGCTTTCCACAGCGGTGGTATTAAAGCTATTTATCTCCTTTTCAAACGTCTCCATTGTGTGATCACAGAGTACCTCCAGATCCTCTAGTCCGCGCTTAAGCAAATCTATCGCACGTTCACGATGCGACTGTATGCGAAAATGCAAATTCTGCTCGGTTGGATGTGGTATGGTGTAGCCGCAGAAATCGACTTCTGGGTAGCGAGCAATGATTGTTTTTAGGGCGTCCGTGAGCCCTCGCCGTTTTTCTCATCGCCTGCAAGCTAAAATACATATTTTATTATCAATTTAATCTGTATTTAAATTGTTTACCTCTGTCAATGCGCCCATTGTGTTCCAAATGTAAATTAGTGATGTGATCAAACGAAAACGTGCACATCTGTTATCGATTTGTTAGCACCCCGGCACTATCGATAACATAAATGTATTCGTTTACTTTCGATGGCTTGCAACACTCATGTTCTTCTTGCACAGACAGCGAGAACACGCTCGAACCTGAATCACTGCGAATTTATAAACATAGCATTGCATTTCATTAATCATAAGTGCAATCATTATTTAGGGCGCAACAACAATATTTTTATTAATTTCTAGTGTAATTCAATGCTAGTCAACAAAAGTTGCCAAATTATGAGCATATTGCATACTGTAAAAGGCCGCGAGTGTGTTCGTGTTGTGTACAGCCATACATACAAACCCAAGTGTCTACAACTGTGTGCTTGTGTTTGAAACTAACAAAAAGTCTTATACAGCAGAAAAGGCGGCAAAAACAACAACAACAACAACAGTGCACAATATGCAAAGCAATGCGGCAAAAAAAATGCAACTACAAACATAATTATTTGTGCAATGCATTTAACGTGAACGTCGGCATCGGCACATTGCTCTAAAAAGAAACCAACTCTACAAATAAACAACAAACACAAACGAACGGGCATAAAACTTTTTTGTAGCAATTCGTTTTGTGCGTCAATGCATACAGGAATAATGAAAGAAACGGCGAAAAAGCAAACTGCAGCAAACCAACAAAAATAACAAGCACAGAGGCAGCAAATGAAATACAGGTTTGTGCAAAAGCAGCAATAAAATTAACAAAAAAAATCTCCAAATCAGCTTATTGTTCATATGTATGTACAATATACATAAATATACTTTATTGTAATTTAATTAAAGAAAAAGGTGTCATTTATGTACATTTCTTTATATTGTAAGACAGCACGGATTCCCGCCATAGCATATGCAACTTACATACAAGCATTTTCACATATACATACACAATATCAAATTATGCAAATTCATGCACACTGACAGCAGTTGCGCGCTGCCGATGCTGACGCCAAGCGTGCGCAAAGGCGGAAGCGTATGCTAGAAGACCAGTTCGCTGGCAGCGCACAACTCTGTTATTCTTTTTATTTGTTTTTATTTCAATACATACGCACATGTGTACATATACGTTAATATATAATAGTTGCTAGGCTGTTTGCGCTCCACCCTACGCCGCCTCTGTGCCCATTTTATTTCAATTTTTGACATGTTCTGCGGCTTATTTGTTTGGTGGTGGTAATGATGGCGGCGTCGTCGTCGTCATCGTCGTTCACATCTGTTGTTTGTTAAAGTAGCCTGTCTTTGGCCTCTTTGGTGGTGACTAACGCAAAACCGTGTTCCGTTATCTCAAAACGTTTCTCACGTCCCGCTGTCCAATCCAGATTCACACCCACACATTTCAAGCGTGTGTTGTAATAGCGGAGTTTTTAATGAACGTGTGTGTGTGTGTGTATGTCATTCGTTTGGCTTTTATGGCGCTTGGCGCCGTTTCATGTTTCACTCAACGTCATGCGTTCCCCTTACAAGTTTGCAATTTGGTCTAGTCTGCGTTCCGTTCTCATTTCGTTTCCCCTACTATGCTGTGCGCCCTTTTGCATGCTTGGCAATGCATTTGCATTCAGTTATGTATGTATGTATGTATATAAGGTCTGTATGCTTTTAAAAATATGTGCAGCGAGACAGCTGCCTTATTTATGTACATACATACGCACAGCATATTGTTTTTTAGATCGAGTTGTTTGTAACTTATTCTTAAATGTCGAAACAATGATATTATCTTGGCTCGCAATGCGATGCAGTTTTACCTGCATGATCGCCACTGCATTGTTTACTAAATGAATTTAATACATACATAAATGTACCAGCGGAAGGTAGATGCATTACAAACAGAAATTAATCGAAGCATGTCGATCGCAAGAGGTAAATGCATTGCTCTGCTTGGGCGCTCTCTTTCATTCGGGAAAAGGAATACTCGTATTTATTTTATTTGAAATCAGTTTATTTACTTTTATCAAAGATAGTTGAAAAGGAATATTGTTGAATTTTGCACTCAAACGCTGAGCTGAGCAGAGCAGAAAACATACGTAAATACACACATTGAAATGTGTGTGTGTGTGGATTTATTTATGTCTGGCTGTAGCATCGTCGGCGGCTAACTGTCAAGGGAACAACGACGACAGCGCGGCAGACCATGAAAACTAAAAACCCTGTCGGGCGTCAACACAGACAAGAGCACAAACCACGACAACATCCTGTGCAGCAGCCACGAATAAAAAACACATAAAGCATTGTGGAGAGAAGAGCAAAAAAAAAAAAAAAACCTGTCATCTGCTGGTGTTCTTATCCCCCTTCTTGCGCACAAGTTAGGATTTGCCGAGACTGTCCAGCAGCCTGCATCAGATATCGCAATATACATACACACACAGCTACTATAAACACATACATACATACATACACATACGTGAACGTCCGTGCATGTGTACCTATAGCGAAAAGCAAACATGAGAGGACATTGAACGGCGTTCATCCGTTGTTAGTGCAGAGCACTGCGCAGACGGGAGGCAGCATTTTTAGAATTCCCAAAATCAACACAAAAAGTAAATGACGAGAGCAGACAACACAAATAACGAGAAGAAGAACAACAACAACAATGACAATCCGAACAGGGCCTTAGCTAGGGAAGGTCTGGCAACACCAACACGTCCAGTTTTTGTTGGTGTTGTTTTTGGTTGTTGCTTTTGCTTTGCGAGTGATCCAGCCAGACAATCGACCCGATGCTATATACTCACAAATACACATCAGGTAAAAATATGTACGTATTTACGTATGTTTCTGAAGTAAGTCCTTTCGCTTGAAAAGAGCTGCACAAAAAACGAAGACGATATTGCCTGATCGAAGCGGTACAGGTGAGCTGCATGTTATCGACAACTTTGAACAGGATTTGAAGCTATCGAATCCAGCGTCGCCTATACATAAAGGCAACATACAAATGGTATGAATGTATTATGTTATCTACCCATTTCGTCTGTACTATGTATATAAAATATATACATACATGCGGCGGCAATGTCCTGTGCGTGTATATACATGTGTGTGTGTGTATGTGTGTGTTTGTTTGTTGTGTTCAGTTTCATTTCGTTCTCGTTTCACTTTTTGCCTGATTCGGTTTCTGTTTTTGCTTCCTACTTTTGTTGTTTTATTTTCACAGCTGCCACTTTTTCCAACTTGCATTTTTGCCCTTCTCTTTCGTTGCTGTTGCTGTTGCTTTTGCTTTATGTTGTTGTTGTTGTTGTCAAGGGGTGGAATTCTCTCTTTACGGTTCGTTCGTTCGTTCATTCGTCGCAGCCGTCGCACAAAATACAAATTTATAACATTCGTTTGTCTGGCTTTGATCCTTTTGGGTCTTTCTTACTTTTATTATTATTTTTTGGTTCAGACGTCTGTCGTCTGGGCCACCACCCCAACAAAAAATTGAGCAATTCGCTCGACTCGTCTAGAGTGGTGGGTTGTAGCGGAAAGTGTCTTGCAAATAAATAAATAGTCATGTCAGCCATAATGTTAATGCGGCAGCAGCAGGAAGGTGGTGCAAAAGTTTTAGCATTGGCAACGCGCGGGGTGGGGCGGGGCGCGCGAGGGAGGAAGTGCGTTGCTAATCAACCCTCTGGGGTGCTGTTTGAAACGACAAGAAGAACAAATGCAGCCTCCCCCAAAAATGCTATGCGTATGTCGTCTCGTGTCGTCGTGTCTGTGTTGGGGTCAATAAACTTTTGCGCCACCATCTTGCGTGCGAAGAGCGCGCGCAAAAATCGAATGGACCATTCTCAAAACCAAAACAAGCCAAAAAAAAAATATATATATACAAAAAAAAAAAGAAATCCCGGGGACCGGTTTTTCCTTTTTACTTTTTCACTAGAGTTCACCCTCTTTCTACTCACTTTTGTGCATTGACCCCACGCACCGAAGAAGGAAGGAAAACATCGCACCCGCTCTTCACCCCCTCCCCCATCTAGCTCGCACTTTGACCCCAGCACACTCGAACAATGGGCAGGCAACCCTTGTTGATTTGATTTTCATACGTTTCTGACTTGCGGAGCAGAAGGAGTAGGTGGGTCGAGGAGGGATGGAGGGGGGTGGAGTATAGTAATATTTTTCTTGGGTTTTTATTTTTATGTATGTTTTTTTTGTTGCTTTAATAATAAAAATAATAAAAAATACATATTCTATTCATGCAGCTTCGATTACATCTTTATGATGTCATAAACTCAACTCAGCTTTAATTGCACAGTGGTACAAAAGTTTAGTGCTTTTTACCAAGCATACATACGTATGTGTGTGTGTGTGTGTGTTTGTGTGTGTGTAGAGTAATAAACTGTTTTATGGCCACTTGGATAAATGCCTCGTCAGGGGCGTGGTCAAATATTATAAAGTCAAGGAGAAGAGACAAGAATGACAGATAGATGAACGAACGAACGGATGGTTGGATGGATGGATGGATGGACGAACGGACGGAGGAACATTTCCTGTTTGGTTTTAGCTGCAAAATAGCATTTAACATCGAAACTATTTTGCCATGTAATTTGCTTAACAAAAGAGCCGGCCTAGCAATCCGAACATCATCATTAAAGGTCATTACGTAGGGATGGTTTGTTAGGGGTAGGTTTTACACAATTTTACAATTCCTTTTGAAAACAACAGGGTGCGTCAGCTAACAAACATATATATATATGTATGTGCATATTTTTATGTGTATGCGAAATTTCACGCTCTACTCGGAATATGTAAATGGGGGGGGAGGGGTGTATTGTCCGAGACAAACAGGACATTACAGGGCGTCTTTCTTGTAATGTAGATCTTTACGGCTCTGACAGTGTGTTGTATACGTATGAGAATTTGTTGTTGTTGTTGAAAGTTTGTTAGGATTCGTGGGAAATTTTAATGTAATGAGTTTCTCCTAAGGGTTAACAAACAACAAAAGAGAGTGCGAATGAGTGAGAGAGAGAGAGAGAGAGAGAGAGAGAGAGAGAGAGAGAGAGAGAGAGAGAGAGAGAGCGATGCACGGGTTCGAACAGGTTGCCGCTTAACAAAAAAACAGGCAACAGGAAATTAAAACAAGTAAGAAGGCTCTAGTCGAGAAATCCCGACTAGACGATACCCTGATCCCTATACCTTACGCGTACAGTCAGTGTTTGCAAATATGTGTGTTTGTATGTACGCACATACTGCATACTGCATACTCAACTTCAAGGTTCCATATCTCCGTTGTTTCTTAACCGATTTTAATAAAAATTTCACGGATTGTCATTATTTTGTTCATTATTTCAAATGACATCTCAAAGTTTTCAAAATTCAAGATTTTGTTGTTATCGATCACATGTGTATATCGAAAACGGGATGAGTTATCGAAAACCGTAAACAAACTTGTACTGCCTAGGGATTAGGCGAGCTTAAGTTCCAAATCTGGAGTCTCTAGCTTTTATAGTCTCTGAGATCGGTTGGCTCATACATACGGACGGACGGACAGACGGACGGACAGACGGACATGGCTATATCGACTCGGCTGTTGATGCTGATCAAGAATATATATACTTTATAGGGTCGGAGATGCTTCCTTCTGCCTGTTACATACTTTTGCACAAAACCATTATACCCTTTTTCCCATTTTTAATGGGATCAGGGTATAAAAATAGTACTTGAGACAAGCTCGATTGCAGCTTATAAAGCAGATTCATACAACAGAATCTGTTATCGTATTTAATTTGTACAACAGTAAAAAAAGATTCCGTAGGTAAGGCAATTAAAATATCCCTTCTTAAATCTGGCAATAAACCTCTTAAATTGGCCACTTTAAATACTAATAAAAGATAAATATAAATAAATGATGTTACAGGATACAGTGAGCACTCGCTATATTGAACAACAAACTTCTATGAATGCAAAAAAGAATATTGAAATTAAATTTTATGCTTTTTGTTTGTTTAAATATTTGGTTATTGACAAACATTTTTAATAAAAAAAAAACTAAATTCGAGTTTTATACAGTGAAACCTCTGCTAACGGCCTCCACAATCAGACATTCCGTCTTGCGCGAAAATTTTCTCAAAAACTAATATTTTTCGGAACGCGGACATTATATATTATATTACATTATATGAAAAATATTAGTTTATTATGATATTTTTGGCAAAATAATCAATTATGACCATTTTTTTATAATAATAATGTTTTTTTTTATAATATAATGGTTTTGTGCAAAAGTATGTAACGGGCAGAAGGAAGCTTCTCCGACCCCATAAAGTATATATATTATTGATCAGCATCAACAGCCGAGTCGATATAGCCATGTCCGTCTGTCCGTCCGTCTCTCTGTCCGTATGTATGAGCCAACCGATCTCAGAGACTATAAGAGCTAGAGACTCCAGATTTCGAACTTAAGCTCGCCTAATCCCTAGGCAGTACAAGTTTGTTTTCGATTTTCGATAACTCATCCCGTTTTCGATATACACATGGGATCGATAACAACAAAATCTTGAATTTTGAAAACTCTGAGATGGCATTTGAAATAATGAACAAAATAATGACAATCTATGAAATTTTTATTGAAATCGGTTAAGAAACACCGGAGATATGGGACATTGAAGTTGTGTATGCAGTATGTGCGTACATACAAACACACATACTTGCAAACACTGACTGTACGCGTAAAGTATAGGGATCAGGGTATCGTCTAGTCGGGATTTCTCGACTAGAGCCTTCTTACTTGTTTTATTTCTCATGATTACTAATTAATAACGGTTACAAATAATCCAAGTTTCGTCATGATTTAAAATTTTTTAAAAATAACTTACTTTTTATGACTGTTTTCGATTATTATTAACAAAAAATGTTTGTCAGGAACAAAAATATATATTCTTAAGTAAACTTATTTTGTATTTAGCATTAAGTCGAACTAACCAGATAAAAAATGGATTTCTCAGCATGGATTGTTGGATAAATTCACCAGTTGTCGGTTCTGTTATCGAAAAATATATAACGTATAATCAAAAATACAAACACAAAGTAGTCGGATTACATTATTTTTATATTTTTTTACTAATTCTTAAATAATAATGATTTAACTTGGATTATTTTTAATCATAATCAATTAGTAATCGCAATATTTCCGCAAAAGAATTATATAATTAATTAATTACTTTGATTTGAATTAGTTAATGGATTACTAATTTAACAGCTCTGAACCAGACACGAATGCAATAACAATTTAAAGACAGCTATATAGTTAATGTCGGCTTATTTTTTTGTTTTTGCTACGACTTTGAAAAATAAGACCTAAGCTTTATTCTTTGTCTTGTTATAATGTTGTTGTTGTTGTTGTTGCTTTTGTTTTTGTTTGTTTTTGCTGTTCCATCTTGTTCAGTGTTTTTTTAGTATACTTTTCTTGGAACTGCCACAGCATGTGTTTCGGGCTTTATTTTGTTGTTGTTGGATTCCATTGGGTTCCTCATCTTCAGCTTTGAGAGATACAGAAACAAAATATCTGCATGTGCATATATGTGTGTGTGTGTTTGTGTATGTGTCTATGTGTGTGCATTCATTTCTCAGTCTGTTGCTGTTATTCTTTTCTTATTGCTTGCACTTGGCGCTCTTGTTAGTCTGCTTTAAAGCTCACAAAATGTTCACACGCTGTTGTTGTCATGTTGTTGCTGCTGCTGCTGTTGTTGTTGTTGTTGTTAAAGATTGTTGTTGCTGTGGTTCGGTTTGCTGGTGGCAGTATTGCCCAGACAAGTCAGCTGTTTAATGAAAAATTGAACAATAATACACATGAAAAGGTTTTTGTTTGCCGCAGCAGATCATAAAACAACAACAACTGCAAAAACCTTAAGCTTATAACCCATATTGAAACAATCTACACGCGAGAATTACATACATATATATATAATATGTAGAAATATTATCAGAATATGTACATATTTAGTTCGCTTGAAATTTGTTGCGCTGATAAATTAACAAAACAAATCAAAAGCTAAGCAAATTCGAAACACGAGTTCCCAGAAACCAAAGCGTGTACATAAAACATAATAATAATAATAATAATAATAATAATAGCAAAAGTAGAGTGATTGCTCGCAAATAAGAACGAATTTGTTTGCTTAAGTTTATTTGTATAATCATATTTTGTAAATGCATACAAACACACACACACATATGTACATAATGCTGAATGTATGTATGTGTGTGTGTGTGTGCATGGAAACGTTTCTTATTGTTTTTGTAGAGCTTTCTTGGATTGTGTGTTGCTGTTGTTGCTTCCGCCACTATTCCAGTATTGCTTTTGTTATTGTTTAGAAATAGAAATGATTTCACAATTTTGTGCTTTGCCATCACTATGATCGGCAGCAACACCCCTCTCACCACCCCCTTATAATACCAACTCAACGATTTACTACAGTGAGGCTTAGAGTTCTCGTTCCAAAAAACAATGTTGTATTATATGAAAAGAAAAACACGTTTTTTTTCTCTTTTCTTTCTTGTTGGCCAGCCGTTTGCTGATTTCATATTAGATATTCTTGTGTTATTGCTTGCTTGCTTATTATTTATTCTTTTGCAACCACAAAACAACAAAATTAACTTGTGGCTGGGCGATTCAGCGTGTCCAAAGTGAATGTACTCAACACAATATTTTGGCTAAGTTGTAAAATGTCACGATGGTGCTATTCTGTTGTTGTTGTTGTTTTTGTTGTCCAGCCTTAAATAATATTACGTTTATTTTAATGCTGTATGCGAAAAAATTACTAAATCTTTACTACTGCGATTGAAGCGAACGACAAACGGACAAACGGACGGAAAGCGGCAAAGCTAACGAAGAAACGAGATGGCACTAGAAAAGGAAGCAGCGGCCCCCTTCGAAGACACAGCGTTTGCTTGTGTTCGCTCTTTCGTACTGTTGTCGCCTATGTGACTCTGTGTACGTGTGTGTTTGTGTGTGTGCATGCTAGTGATTGATGTGCTCAAGAACATAAACATGAGCGCAAATGCTTAACTCAAGCTGATCGACTATGCGATAACCTGCAATTGAATATGTGAATGCATTATGAAAATGATAATAATATGATGAATGATATATATATATATATATATATAAAATATAAAAATATGAAAAAAGGAAATAAATGTTAGATAAACTATTATGCAAAATGATTAATAAAAGTGCACAGCTGTAAGTTTGTATACCCTTCAATCAACTGTTGCGTTACAGGGTACAAACAGTGCGCAATTAGTGTGAGAATGAGATAGAGCTTTAAAACTTTGTGCTGCTGCTGCTGCTGCTGCTTCTGTCGACTTTTGCTTCTTCTTTAATGAAGGTCAATGCTCGTGCGTTGGACGCCGACACCGACACCGACAACGTCGCACCCTACCTCCAACTTCATCCAATGTTCTTTTCCGCTGCTTCGCTCCGTTTAACTTGGATTGGTACTATTGTTGTTGTTGTTGTTGACTGTGATAGTGAACTGATGTTGGTCGGATCGGGTAAGGCGGGCTTAATGGCGTACAAGACTAGAGTCAAAACCCCGAGAGGCCCCTTAGAAAATTAGCCGAACCGAAAACAGAGGAGCTTTGTTAATGGTTTTTCGTGCTTACATATATTGTAATGCTGCAGGCCACTCTCTATATCCATCTCTCTCTCTCTCTCTCTCTTACACACTTACAGACACTGTCGGTCATAGTCATAGACACAATTATGTATAACATACATAATTTAATTGTTTCAATTTTGGTCTGCTTGACGGCACCCTCTCAAGAGGTTGTGTGCTCTTGAATCTGGGAGGTTTCGGTTTCTAGAGTAATCAATGTGCGCCGAACATTAGGCGAACCCAACCTTTTGACCTTTTCAAACGCATACACACATTCCATAGTGTATAATTGAAGTTTATCCATTCACATAAAGCAAACTGTTCTATGCATTTTTTGTATCTTTTGATGGAAAAAAACCAAGAAACCATTAGCGTTAAATCATTTTAAGGTATACGCAGTTGAAATAGATTAATTAATGTGCTCAGAACCAAAAACGAAAAGATTTCAAAATGCAGATTAATATTTAAGATGCGAACTAAGGGTACATAATCATCTTTCATCTTGCTAAGAAGTTATATAAGTTTTCTTCAGCCCTTAAGGCAAGAAAACAAAAAACAGAAGAAGAAGAAGAAATGTGTAACCCCTAGTGACAAAATTAGTAAAGAGAGGTTCCCATGGGGCAAAATGGGTTCAAAGAACCAGAACCAGGGATGATGAACGGGGAAAATTCATGCTTATACATGCATACATACATAAGCAAAATACTTTACACACAAAACACAAGTTGTTGTTTTTTTTTTTTTCATCTGAAGCAACAGCAAATTTCACGGTAAAAACCAGCGAAGCAAACTTTTGGAGGTGTGAAACCAACAACAGCTCCATAGAAATTAAAGCCCAGCGACCCCAAAAGTGCCATTTCCGATGAAATTAATCTGTCGAAATAAAGTGTATACCAAAATGTTAATATGTATAACAACTACAAATTGGTGTTCATACTTGGAATTATTATGTATAATAAAGGTAGTTAAGTAGAAGCAAGAAGTACCAGCAACAATTATGAACGTTGACCTTTTTTTTGTTGTTGCCAAATTTTCCATAGCGAAACGGATGCAAAGGTGAAAGAACACAATAGAACAGAACAGAACAGAATGGAATAGAATCTAATGGTGGGGAGGCATTAGGTAAATAAAACGCGCTGAGCCGCGAAGAAAGAAGAGATTGCGCCAAATAGCATAAGAAGACAAAAAGCAAATAAATAACCAAAAGGCCAAAGCACACACACACACACAAGAGCAAGGGGTTGTGTGTGTGTGTGTTTTGGGAAGGGGGTCAGAGAGGGGTTGCAATACATACATATTTGTACTATGTATAACCTGGCGCTGACTTTGTCTTTTTGAAAGTTGAAATGCTGCCTAGGCAGAGTCTCAGGGCAGCCGCAGCAGAGCTAGAGCCAACAAACTGGTTTGAAACAAAAGAACAGACGCTTAACTCTGCTCTCCCCTTTCCCCCCCCCCACCTCTATCTCTTTTTCTCTCCACACTTAAACACCACCTCCGCATGAAGATCACGAGAACAAACAACAACACTAACAACAACAGCAAAAACAGTGCGCGATTGTGTTTTATGCCAAGAGAGGAACGAAATGAAATAAAAACTGAAACTGGAACTGAAACTTTTGAAACTTGTGGAGGCAATTATTGTGGCATTGAACTGCTAAAAAAAGAGATTTGCTGAGAAATCTTTAATACGAAGAAGGATGGGCAGTCTATTAGAGTCATTAGGGGTTTGTGTTCAACAGAAATACATAAATAATGGCACACGATCTAAACTATTTTGCTTGAAATCGTAAAGTGAATGTGTGTGAATCGGTGACCATGGGAATTATTGTTAATTCTAAATGAATTGTCATTCATAATTAAGTTTCTGACATACCTTTAAAGTCTATATTGGTAAAAGGGACACGCTATTTGTCATTTTGGCTTCGCACAGCTGCAAAATTAACCGAAAACGACATGTAGAGCCACCCATAATTAAGAGCGTGCATCAATTACACACATAGGCGCACACACACAAACACCATCAACCACACCCACATAATGCAACACTGACAAAGCTTTAAGCGTCAACCTATCAAGGGCCACCCTACTAAGAAGTTTCTGGATTTTTTCAATACACTTGCAGAAAAGAGTATTTTATGTTTAATGTTAAGTGTGTAATGGTATTTGCACACTACAATATACTATTTTAATTAAAAAATACGCATATTCCAAAGCCAAAATTGAGTTATTTACGCATTTAAATTCGTTCAGGAAGAGTATTTCAACTTTGTTCTTTCCGTGTAATTTTTTTTTGTGTAATTAACATGACGTTGCCGTAAGGGAGGGGGGGGGGGTATATTTGGAGAATTTTAGTGACTGTTGTCAGTTTGCGACTCGTTCAAATTACTGCGTGTACTTAAGAGCTTTCCAGCCCACAACACACAAGCAAACACATTCGCATACGCATACGCACACATTAATGTATAAATATCGCCTGCCAGCAGCAGTAGCCATAAATCTTCAGACCAGAGTCCTCTCTCTCTCTCTGTCCTTCACTTTAGAAATTCAATATCTGCCAAATCACTTGACGGTGAGTGTAGACAAAGAAGAAGAAGAAGTAGCATCCATCATATCTCACGTACGAATACACAAAAAAAAAAAGTAAATTTGTATGCTATGCGGGCGCCAAAGAAGAATAGTGAGTGGCATGAGTGCAAGTGAGCCAGAGCAAGCGCGACTTCCGACTTGTGCTGAGAATATGTAAAGAGAGCGTCGTTGTGTATATTTCACCACAGGACGACACGCACACACACACACACAAGTACACAGTCATCATCAGAGTGTTGCTTAGCTTACAAACCGTGGTGTTTATCTTTATTTAAAGCTCGCGTTGGTTATTTATTATTTCTTTATGTTGTCGTTCTTCTGTTGTTATTATTTCTGTTGTTGTAGTTCTTGTTTATGTTCTTTTTGTTGTTGCATGATTGTGCGACAGCAACAAGTTTAAAAAAACTTAACTGCTTTTTGGGCTTTTGGATAGTTAATGTGAGCTGTCGTTTGGCTATTCATGGGCGAACCCCCTCTAAGCTCTCCACACGCACTAAAAACAACAAAACCAATGACAATAACAACACTAACAACGAGGCGGGTCGACGGTTAGTTGGTTTATTGACATCGCTGTCGCTGTCTGCGTCGCTGTTGCCACTTTTTTTTTGAAGTTCGTGAATTTTTTAGCCGTTCGTTGACTTTTGTTTTGTTAACGCTGTTTATTTGTATTATGTTTGACTTTGCTGTGAGCTTGTCCCAAAACTAATGTCATTTTAACACTGGTGTTTCTGTTCGTTCTGCTTTGTGCTCTATTATATTCTATTGTCGTCTGTCCGAATAAATTTCGCAACAGTTCGTTGTCAGTTTCTGGGAAACACAAGAAACCGAAAAAACAAAGTTCACGCTCAGACACCCGCAGAACTTGAGTACAGAGAGCGAGAGAGTCTGATTGAAATTTTCTGCACATGTCTCGGCCTGTAGGGGGCGCTCATTAGTTTAATGCGAATTATATACACAGACAAACACACATACACATACGCATGAGGTCAGTGCGAGGCCAAAGACAATAAGAGGAAGACAGAAGAAAAAAGGGAATGGCAGCTTTTGTGCTTTGTGCTGCGAGTCCAGGGTTCAATAAAACTGTTCCAATTAGCCATAATATAAGTGGATATTCACCGTGGGCGTTGAAAACTGAGAACATATCTCAGCAGTCCAAGAGTCTAAAATTACATATTCAATTCGTAAAATTCAATAATATCAAATTCGTATTCTTGTTATTTCTCTTGCAGGTAAAAAATAAACAAATTTTTGCAATTCAACACCACCAACATTTTCAACACTGTTGACCCAGTGATATCAATTTTTAAAAAATGTCGTAAGTAAACAAGCAATATTGAAATTTTTTGTTTTTGTACAGCTTACAATTGTACGATTATTACTGTATTATTACGCAATCAAGCGAGAAAACATAAAGCCCTCCCATTCTTTCATAATCGGACAATATCGAAAACCAAAAAGAATTTAACAATCGATCACAAAAGTCGCTCCCCCAGGCTGTGAAGCTCCGTTGAGCTTTTTTTTTTTTTTTTTGAAACTTCCGCCGATTTAGTGTCCTCTCTGAGAGCGACTTTGTGCACTCTCTCTCTCACTTTTGCACACCTGAGAGCAAAAAAAAGAGAAAGAGAGCGAATGAGAGGGATAGTGTGTGAGCGCACGACAGCTGCATTAATTTTTTTGGTACAAGCTGCCTAATTTCCGGTTTCAAGTGTCACAATTTTTTTGTTGTTTTCTCTTCCTAAAATTATTGAAAGAGCCATAACAAAAACACATATGCATGATGCATGTACGTGTGTATGTGTGCATGGCCTGCATTTTTGTTGTTTTTATGGTTTTTGGGTTGGGTTACCCTGTGCGAGTAAACATCTGGCTTGCCTGCGACGATGACAGCTGCTAAAAGGGCCAGCCGAGGGACTCATTCGGAATGCTCCCTCTCTCTCTTTACCCTCTAACCCTCTGTCAAACTAAGCCGAACCAGCGTTTAATTGGCTGGCTGTGTGTTAAATGATCGTGCGCGCGATCGATTGATTTGTCTGTCAATATGGCAATAAAACTGTTTCGATGTTAGAATGCAGCCGTCGTAACATAAAGATGCAATAGTGTCAGGCGTTAATTATTTTTTTTTTTCTGTAATTATGCATTTGCCAATAGCACAATTTTATAATGCTTGGCGATCTGTGTTTTTTTGCGTCTTAAATGCTGCCGACGCTTTGGCATGCCTCGCCTCTTATTTGTTTCTTCTTCTTTTTTTATTGTTTGTTACTTTGGCACGTTCGACGTCTCTGTCGTTCGTCATTCAAGGGGGTTCATGAACCGCTTGCAAGGACAATCGAACTCAGGCAAACAGCAGATCGATCACAGAAGCTTAAGTTCGAAAACGAAACGAGATGTTGAGAGATCCCGATGTGCCATTTTCCACTTGTTTCCAACGCATACACACACACACACATAGTCGTACGAACAGCACTTGAACCCATAATTCTCGGAATCTGGACAACAGAGGGCAAGCAAAAATGAAGCAGCAACTCTCTCGTCTGCGTGCTACAAACGAGAACGTTGCCACCTCCTGTGTGAGTCACACACCGAACAGCGAGCTCACACAGATGCACGTGCGTGCGTATACGTATATGTATGTACGCAGCAGCGCAGACTCAATCAAAGTTGGCAACGTTGGCCAAAGCGCACAAGAAATCACTGACCTTGACTTTTAACAAAGTTTAAGGCCCTTTTAGTTGCCAGCAAACTTGCACACAAACACAAGCACAAGCACAGACACAGGCACACATACGCAGCATAATTATATACATACAGACGTGGGCTTACGAACAATAAATGTACGTTTGTTTGTGCGCGCTCGTTTCTAGACTGGTTTATTGTGCGCGCGCTGCTGCTGCGCGCTATTCTTAAGCGTTGCTTAACGCACATGACGCAAGCGCTCGTCCGCTGCTGCTGCGCAGACTTTTACATTTTTCCTATTGCATCAGCGCGGAGCGACTAATCACTATGTAAGTATGTTTACACAAACACACACCTTAACAGACTCATTCGATCGTTGATTGTTGTTGTTTGTAGCCATAAAAAGAATATACATATATGTGTGTATGTATGTATGTATGTATCCATGTACAGCAAATAGCACATTTAACTGAAAAGCAGCAGGCCGCAAATTATCTTTTACCTGTCTGCTCTTTCTCTCCTGTTCTTCGTGCTCGCTCACAAAATAAATCCGATCTGCTTGGCGCAGGGAAAAAGAAGAGTGTCAATCAGCCAATATGGCAGTATTAATCGATTAGTATAAGAGATAAAAAAAAATAGATAATCGAAAACAATCAATAGAGAGTGCCGGCAATAACACTTGACTGAACACCATTCAAATTTGCATTTATGTATATAAATGTGCATTTGTGTTGGAAATCAATAAAGTTGAAGCATTCTCTTTCAAGCCTCTTTCTTCTTGTTGCTGCAGCAGCAACTCGTTCACTCCCACTCTTGCTCTTCCTCGCTCTTTTACTCCAGTGCATAATATATGTACACACCGACTTCCTGCAGCAATGAGTGCACTGCTCCCTCTCAAAATTTATGTTTGTTCTTGCTGTTTCTCACTCTTGTACTTTTGTCACTGTGCTCTGTGCACTGTGTATGTGTGTGTGTAGGAGGTTGTCAGAGGTCAGTCTCATCGGTGGCAGCGCAGTCGTTGGTGCTGGCCTATGTACAATACATTCCACATGTACATACGTTCCATTTACCATTTTGTTGCGCATTGAGCATTTTGCTGTGCTGTGTTGTGGGACTAACAAACTAGATTTTGCTACCATGCTGCCAGCCGCTCGACTGCCGCAGCGCAACACAACGCCGCTGCCGTTCTTTGTCTCTGTTTTGTGTGCGCGGCGCGCCGAACTGGTTGTGTGAGTTTTTTGGCTTGGCGTTGTTTCGTTTCGTTCCCTAGTGTTTCGTATCGTTTCATTCCATATCGACCGTTCCACGCAGTCGCTTGTTTCTTGTAAAATTCTTCTATGTTTACTCATTCTCATTCAGTTCTTTGCGCTCGCCGCATGAACAACGTATACACGCTAGACTCTTCGTCGTCGTCGTCCTCGTTGTGTTCGTTGTCGTCTCGTCCATCATCATCATCCGTCGCGCTGCGTCGTATGTTCCTACCAATAACGGTTATTGTACATTCTCAATGTATGTGTGAGTTTCGAAACATAAAAAAGCAATAAAAAGTATTAATAATAATAGTGTAATAAAATAAAAGTGCAGCTCACGCTTCTATATACACAAAAATGTATGAACATATAGACGTAAAAAAAAAATCAGTTTTTCCTGTTCCTCTATCCAAACACACAAACACACGCCAAGCGACGCCAACACAAACAGTAATAGCAATAGCAATAGCAGCAGCAGCAGCGTCGGCGTCGCAGAGTTCATCAACTTGTTTAGAATCGGCGCGCTGAGTACGTGGTACGTGAGTGCGTGGCTGTCTCGTTTGCTTATGTGTGTGTTTGTGTGTGTGTGTGTGTATGTGCATATACATTTGTTTGTGTTTATGTATGTGCTGTTGCCTTTTTTCCTGCTCGCCTTTTACGTTTCATTTGTCTACGAGTGCGCCGCTTCACTTACTCTTGCCAGGCATGCATTTGTTTATTGTTGTTGTTGTTATTGTTGTTGCTGGAATACGGATACGGCGCAATGCAGTCAACAGCAACCAAAGCAACAACAACAACAACAAGAAATAACATTATTTTTGTGGCTTTGCTTTGCATCGCGTTTGTTCTTTTTCCGCGCGTTTTATGTTTTGTTGCTGTTTGCATTTAACGTTTACTCATTTTTTGTTATTATTATCTCATTTCTTAGTGTTGTCGTTATATCTTTTTTTTTTTTACCGCTGTTTCCCCTTCCTGCATACATCTACGTCAGATCTGTAAAGAAAAAGGCCTCCAATGCATTAATTAGTCAGTGCCCAAAGGCTAGTACGCAGCACCAAATTATAAACAAGTTTAGATAAGTGAAACACGGCTGTGTAGAAAAAAAAAAAGATCATAGAATGAATGGTTTAAGTTAAAAGTTGATTGACAAGAAAATAAATTGACTTAATGTTGTTGCGCGGACGACGACGCTAAATTCAAACTTCCCGGTTCTAAAGCTTATCGCTTTCAAAGTCGAAAATATATAATTTTCGTTGGTACATTAACGATAATCCAACACTCAAAAGCACACATATGTAAATTATAGCTTTTAAAATAAACAACAACAAGAACAACAACGACAACAAAGATGCAAGATTTTTAATCTTTACTTTGCTTACTGATTCCGAAGCGTTGATTAATGTGACCAACAACAGAGTTAATTAATGATTAATTTTAAATAATCGACCGATCATTAGCGGATCAAGAATAATTCGTGTGTGTGCGTGTGTGTGTGTGTGTGTGTGTATGGCTTTGCCCTTGTGTGGGTTCAGTTTATCTTCCAATTGTTATCAAAATTCACGGATAATTTGTTAACAAACAAATGCGATTAATTGGAATAATAACATTGTGTGCTCAATAATATGAATATGAATTTTCACCTTGCACCACTCCAATACCTAAAAAGAAACAAAATGAATCAGATGACGGTCGAAGCGAAAGGTGCGACAACCTTTTCTGTTTCTGGGGGCGCGACCTTGCGTCCGTATGTCCGTACCTGTGCCTGTTTGTTTGCCAGCAACTGTATAAACACACTGATCAAGATTTTACAGCCAGTGTCGATACGGAAGAGTTGTTGTTGTTATTATTATTATTAATATTAATAATTCTCTCCCCCCTCTCCCTCTCCCTCTGTGTCACGCAAGCTCTTACTTGTTTTTCTTGTTCTTTGTGTGTACGTATTTTAAAATCAAATCGTATATTATGGCAATGTTCTTTAATTTTACTCACTGACGACGCGTGAGCCACGCTGGTTTCAAACTCATTTAAATACAACGGGCTTTTGGGAAACGATTACGATTGTGTGTATGTGTATGTGTGTGTGTGGGTGTGAGTTTTTGTGCAAGCGCGCGTGTGTATGTGCTTTATTTACGTTTTTAACACTCGTGTCATTAGTAATTGATCAATGCAAATTGCGTAATCGTGATTTTAATTGGATTAAGACTTTGTTTTTATTTTTGAAACAAGTTTTTGATATCTTAAACGCAACACCTGGATAAATTTAAGGGCAAATCAATGATCGATTATACAAACTATATTCTTTCAACACATGTTTCGGCTATAGTATTACATTCTTTCTCGTTTTACGTGCTCCCCAATCTTTGTGTACACACATATATATATATATATATATATATTTAAGTACGAGTACATTATTTTCATTATCAAAATGTTGAGCTTGGCGCGCTTGTTTTAGTTGTTTTGGGGGCTCTTGAGGGTCTTGGGTTGCGTTCCACGTAATAGATAATGAAAGATACATAGTTAAAGTGTATACACTCTGTGTGTGTGTGTGTGTGTAGTGTGCACACAACGAAAATTGGTACAACTCTAATTGAAAATGTTTAAAGTAGATAGTAAATATTTATCAAAAGTTAACACGTAAACGACCCACGAGACACGTAGCGTTTGATTGGATACTTTGGCTGCTGGCTGCAGCAAGAAAGCAACAACAACGACAACGGCAACAGGGGCAAACCCAAAACTAAGATTCAGATACGAAATAACAAGAAATTTCGGTTTGGTTTTCAGTTTGCACCTATTAGCTGCACTGTTTTATACCCCCACTGTAAGTCAATGTGTATGCACAATGCGCACGTACTTTACTGTAAAACGGGAGGACAACAAGGCGCATTTTAAATCCATTAGCATTGCAAGGAGAGTCACGATACTCACCAACACACACACACACACACACTCACTCGCATAAACTCTCACGAGCCACAGACACTACAAAGCGCAGTAAGAAACGTAATGCAAAACGTATAATAAGAATTGCAACAATCACGAAAGTGACTGCACGACTTTAGGTTGCCTTGTAAAAAAAACATGTAATAAATTCATAGGTAAATTCGGCATAAGCTTGAGCCATAGACGAGTAAATAATTTTATAAGAGAACTTGTTTTCTCCTAAATGCAGGGTATAAGAAATTGCACTCACTCACTGATGGCGCGGAGTTGACCTGCCCGGAGCTGCTGCATAAGAGTAAGCGGGATAGATTGAGAGCCGCATCTGAAGCTTTAAGCGAGTTTATGAAAGAAAGAGATTTGGGAGCGGGGAGCGGGTGAAGTGCCTGGAACTCGTCGTCATTATTGTTGCCTGCTAAATTGGATGCTGCTTGTTGTTCTTGTTGTATGTATATTGTCTGCGCCATTCTTTGTCGTTTTTTGTCGCCAACTGTCGTCTCTCCTACAACACAATAAAACATAACTACTTCTTGTGTATGTGTGGGGGGGGGGGGGGTGTCGCTTTGCAGTTGCCCATTGTCTTTTCTTGTTCAATAAAATGCGCCATCTCGTCGTTGAGTGAATTTCATTCAGCAGCAAAAGCAGCAGCTGCTTTGGGGGTCGCTTGCTGACGCATAGCCAGCGACAACTGTCGTCGGAAAAGGGGAGCAGCAGCTCAGACGATCTCTTCCGATTCAACGAATTTTTATTGTTGTTGTTGTTGTTTTAGCTTCAACAGAATATTGCAAATAAAAAAATTTGCATCGAACGCGGGTCGTCCAAGGCCCCATACTAACCATTTATCCCAGGCAAGCAAGCAAGCAAGAGAGCAGGCAGGCAGTCATTCAGTCAGTCGGTACCTTTCCGTCGATGGCCACGTCCATAGCTCTATGAATATACACACACGCACACAGGCTATCAGCCACACAGAAGTTAATTTGTATGGGAGAGTGTGTGTGTATGTATTGGCAGCTGCAGCCCGTTTAGAAACGATGGCGCAGGTAAACGGTATCGGTGCAAAATTTCGTATGCTTTGTTCTGTTTTATGGCTTGCGTTTTGTGCTGGGCTTCTATTTTTTTTTTGCGCGTCTGTGTCATGCTCTTTGGCTTTGTTGTGGTTGTTGCCGCTGGGTACCATTGAACTCTGCTGCTGCAACCCCAAATGAACAGAATTTCAGAAACGATGGGAATTGAAACGTTTGTTTTTGTATGGTATGTGTGCATGTACATTGTGCAGCCCATTTCTGTAGTTGTGCATGCAAAAACCAAAAGAGAACTCCAAATGCATTTTGGTATTTTTGCCCAGAAGAGAGCTGCTGCTTTGGCTGTTACATTGTACATTTGTATGTATATAAATATGTATGTGTGTTTGTGTATGTATGTACAATTTATGTTTCCCTCGCATTCCACTGCAGTTCGCCTACCCTCCTCTCACTGCACATTGGTAATTCCTGCCTGCAAGTCTGCCCTGAACTTGATATTATTATTTTTGTTGCTGATGTGGTTGACTGCTGCTGTTCATTTGTCTTTTGCCTCTTCTTTCCTGCGTTCTGCGTCTGTTTCTACTTTACTTTGCTTTCTTCTTTTGTGGTGTTGTTGTTGTTTTGTTCATTGTTTTGCGCTGTTCACTTTTCAGCCATGAAATTAATAATCTTGTACAAAATTGTTTTGCATTAGTAATGCCCGGCGCAATTTTGTTCTCATTCATTCCATATTCCAACCCTTTAACCCCCCCCAAAACACCAATCTCTTGAATATCTATAGCACATTTAACACCCGCACTGTTGTTGTGCGTATTTGAACTTAATGACCCGGGTGCACCCGCCTTCAGTGGACTGCAATGCGACGGCCTGATTATTATTATTAGCTTCTATTTTTAAACTCTTTTAACAGAGAGAGAGAGAGACCCTCTGGAATTTTTATTTGTATATCTTGTACATGCAATGTCTGCTATATGTTGTATATCAATCCATCAGTTCGAAGACGAAACATATGGCACAGACATTAAGCCCCCAACAGTTGATATGATATTTATCTTGTCATGTTAATATACAATCCATATGCACTGCCATTAACACGATTTTCACGACACCCAAACCCAATTTGCTAATCTAATCACTTGGCCAGGTCGGTTATTTGGTTTGCTTTGCCAGCGCTCACTATCAATTAATAATTTACTATGTGTGCTTTATTTTGTTTCCCCCCAACCCCAACCTTTTTTTTCTATTTTCTATTTTGGATATGCTGTCATAGGTGTCTAAATAGAAACTACTGTTACCTTTATTTGTTATTGTTATTGTTGCGATTATTATTAATACTTTTTATTGTTGTTGTTATTGTTGTTGTTGTTAATGGTCTAGTAGTAAAACTCTGTCACGCAACTCGTTTATTATTAAGCAACCTGTTGAAATTCCTGACAAATAAATATCAACATTAAGTCAGAGCTATATTTATATAAATGTCAGTTTTAAAAGACCAACTAAAACAAATATTTAAACAAATATTAAATTTTTACTGATTATAATATGAACTGATATATATACATATACAATTTGACGTACTGATATGCAAATAAGGTGGCAACACTTTAGCGACAATCAGCTCTTCTTCACAATGTTTAATGCGATGTTAAGTTATTTATAAACATTTATATATTAAATCAGAATACCGTTTCAACAACATGGCCTTGTCAGCACTCTTTTTGATAAGGAATTATTAATTGATGCTAAAACTTTTTTTTGCTTGCGGTTAATTAAAAGAATACATAATTTATTATACTCAATCTGACACTGAGCTCGTCTTAATTTGCAACAGTTGGCAACGCTGCGTCCACTTACATACATACATACATACATACAGGCGCATGCAATTGTAATTATTGTATCCATATGTAAATATGCAAGCGTCTGTCTGGGTATTTTGTCGACATGTGTAGAAATATTTACATACATACACACTTGCATACTGAGATATTTAATTGTATTCAGTGTCTGCTGCTAGCATTTTCTATGCAATGACAAAAAAGGGAAGAACATCTCTGTGCTATGCAGCTGCTGCTCCTACTGCAACCGGTGCTCTGCTCGCTGTTGATGCTGCTTGAATTCGACGCGAAAGTTCTAGAGCACGGCCGCCGGCAGAGCAACAACATGGGCAAAAAAATCTATGCTGTTCTCATGCACGCAGCAGCATTAGAAGAAGAATAACCAACTGAGAGAGCATTTGGTTGTTATTGCTTTTACATGTATGTTGCGGTCGTTGTCATTGCCCAAAAATGCAAAAACATGCGCAAAGAGAGAATGAACGCACACGTGTGTTTGTATGTGTGTGTGTGAGAGAGAGAGAGAGCGCAAATGTTTTATCGGTTTACCGCTTGCACTGTTTTGCTTCCTGTTATACTTCGGTTCACTTTTTCTCTCTAAGAGCTGCACAACCTGTAGCGCATGGAAAATTGTTGCTTTTATTTGGGTTCGAGTGGGTGACTGGCCGACGCCATATTGTTTTAGGGGTTGGTTATTGCTGTTGCTTCGTTTTGTTGTTGCTCTACGCTGTCTGCGGGGGCTGCAAATTAACTTTTTGACCGGTTTGGGCCGGCATTCAACAGTTCGGCATTTGCTTGCTCTTTCTATCTTTCTTTCTTTCGTTCTCTCACGCTCTCAAGCATACTCTCTCTTGTGTGTGTGTGAGTAATTTTACTGAGGGCGCTGCTTGTTGCCTGTTCCGTTGTGTACTGTTAATATGAATATTGATTTTTCGTATTGTTGAAATAATTTCATTTTGGCCAAGCTCAGGTTTTTGTGCCCAGGCACTGTAATGTGCAGCGGCGTTGCATTCTGTTGCTGTTGCTGACGCTCTGCTCTGCCAAAAGGACACTCAGACAGACATATACACACACACACACACACAGACTCTCTCTTTCTCGCTAACTATGCAGTAGCAGAGCTGTAACAGGAACAGGAGCAGCGCTGTCAACGCAGCAGCTTTACCCGGGTCGCTGAATAATGCGCAAAGTTTAGTTTTGCACGAAGCTGCGTCGCAAACGCGTCGCGTTTTATATATTTTGTCGTCCTTCGTCCGGCTCCCAAGCGAAAACATAATCAAAGCGTGAAAACTGCATAGGCAATTATCAATTGAGGAACAAACTAGATACATAGCAACAATAAAATAATACTAAATAATAATAATAATAGTTTGTAAAAACAAATGTACTAAATGTAAAATTTCTTTTTGGGCTTTTTTTCATTGCAGCGCGCAACGCAAAATTGAAATTGGCAGAACCCAAAAAAGTATGATACAAAAATATACAATTTGTTACCAATGCACAGACGACAAGAACAACAACAACAACAACATAAGCAATAACAACAACAACAACAACGAGAGGAAGTAGTACGTAGAAGTAAAACAACAACAAAAAGGACCATAAAAAATAAAGCCAAATTGGCAGAATTTTATTTCTGGACAGCACTAAAAGTGAATGCACTAAGTAGAAATAACAACAACAAACGAACAAACTTTTTCAAACGGAAATACAAAATACAAATATCAAAGGTAAGTCAATGCCTCTTTCAGGCTATCTATGTATGTGTGTTTGTATGTATGTATGAAATAAATGTGTGTGTAAATGTCTGCGTGTATGATTAATGTACACACACACACACACACGCATACATATTCAGTCTAGACAGTTGCAACTAACCCACCCAAATCATCAACCCCCACCCACCCTTCAATTAATTCGTGGGGCGCGCACGTTCATTGTAGCCTTGCCGCTTCAGTGGTTGCCCCGTTTCGTGTGTTCTTGAGGGTTGATTTTCGTTTCACGTGAAGTGGTCGGTGGAGGGGAGGGGAGGGGGGGTGTAGGGGTTTTTTTTGGCTTTGGCATTTTTGCTTTCACTTCCAACTTCTTTGGAAGTGACGCGCTTTTGTTGACGGATGTTGTTTGTTCTTCGTGGCTTTGCTGTTTTGGGTGAGAAATGGAAATCTAGAAAAGTTCCTTGTTTACTTTTTTCTTCTTCTTCTCCATTTTCCTTCGTCTGCCTGGGGGGTTGTGTGTGTGTGCACCCTCTTCAAGTGTTTCAAGCTAGGATAGCGAGAGGGAAATATATAGAGAGAGAGAGGGTGAGGGTGTAAGAGGGGTCGCAATGTGCGTGCGCTTATTGCATTTCCTGTTGATGGACGAAGTTGTGGTGTAGGAAAGAGAAGTTTTGTGGTCTTTTGGGCAGGGGAAGTTGCTAGGACGACTACAAGAGAGGGGGACTCACTTCAAACATGGAGAGGGGCAGGGACAGGGGCTGGGGTTGCAGCTACGAATTGCGTTAAAAAGCACTTTGTTTTCATTTGGCGAATGTATTTTTTTTTGTGTTTGCTTGGGTTGATTGGGTTGGGGGGTAGTTCTTTAAAAAAGGAGGGGTTAGGGGACTACAGGCGCACACAATTAGACAACAAATGATGTTAGGCAAAAACGAAAAGTGAATCATAGTACATATTTTACTGTTTGTTGGTTTGTGTATGTGTGTTGTTTCAAAAAATAGTTTTACTGCTGAGTCACACACATAAAGGCCAAGGGAACAACTGTAAAAGGCAATGGCAAGAGAACACATATAGTGGTAGGTGGTAACCCTGGCAGTTTGGTTAACTCCCATGAGTTTCACCTCAGTGGTGTACCTGACAACAAAAAATAACAAACATATTTGTCTAAGAGCGATCAAACTCTAATCACATTAACTAAACCGAAAGGATATGAGTAAAGCCATAAAAAAAAAACCTTCAATGCAAATTCAAACAAATCGTTATTTGGTTACTATGCAGTTATCGATAATTTGAAAGTTAGGCTGGTTAAAAGAATGTTGTAGTCAACTTTGGTGGTTCTATGAGGGTCGAAAAGAATGTTGGAACCAAGAAAACAGATATTGATGGCAGTGTCACAAAAACAATCAAAGCAGTATCCATATTGTCGATAACTGACGAGTAATCGATTCGTTTTTAATGTTTGCTCAATGTTGGAGTCAACTTTGTTGGTTCTGGAAAGCTCGAATAGATTGTTGGAACCAAGAAAACAGATTCTTATGACAATTTCACAAAAACAATCAAAGCAGTATCCATATTGTCGATAACTGACGAGTAATCGATTCGTTTTTAATGTTTGCTCAATGTTGGAGTCAACTTTGTTGGTTCTGGAAAGCTCGAATAGATTGTTGGAACCAAGAAAACAGGTTCTTATGACAATGTCACAAAAACAATCAAAGCAGTATCGATATTGTCGATAACTGACGAGCAATCGATTAGTTTTTTAATGATTTCTCAATGTTGGAGTCAACTTTGTTGGTTCTGGAAAGCTTGAATAGATTGTTGGAACCAAGAAAACAGATTCTTATGACAATGTCATGAAAACATTCAAAGCAGTATCGAAATATTCGATAACTGACGAGCAATCGATTAGTTTTTTAATGATTTCTCAATGTTGGAGTCAACTTTGTTGGTTCTGGAAAGCTTGAATAGATTGTTGGAACCATGAAAACAGATTCTTATGACAATGTCACAAAAACAATCAAAGCAGTATCGATATTGTCGATAACTGACGAGCAATCGATTAGTTTTTTAATGATTTCTCAATGTTGGAGTCAACTTTGTTGGTTCTGGAAAGCTTGAATAGATTGTTGGAACCAAGAAAACAGATTCTTATGACAATGTCATGAAAACATTCAAAGCAGTATCGAAATATTCGATAACTGACGAGCAATCGATTAGTTTTTTAATGATTTCTCAATGTTGGAGTCAACTTTGTTGGTTCTGGAAAGCTTGAATAGATTGTTGGAACCATGAAAACAGATTCTTATGACAATGTCACAAAAACAATCAAAGCAGTATCGATATTGTCGATAACTGACGAGTAATCGATTCGTTTTTAATGTTTGCTCAATGTTGGAGTCAACTTTGTTGGTTCTGGAAAGCTCGAATAGATTGTTGGAACCAAGAAAACAGATTCTTATGACAATTTCACAAAAACAATCAAAGCAGTATCGATATTGTCGATAACTGACGAGCAATCGATTAGTTTTTTAATGATTTCTCAATGTTGGAGTCAACTTTGTTGGTTCTGGAAAGCTTGAATAGATTGTTGGAACCAAAAACAGATTCTTATAACAATGTCATGAAAACATTCAAAGCAGTATCGAAATTGTCGATAACTGACGAGCAATCGATTAGTTTTTTAATGTTTGCTCAATCGACTTATGATCTTTTAACCCCGCAATTAAGGTTCCGGTTTAGGTCTTCTCTTTATATATTTGTATAAGTAACCTTAAATCGATTATCTTTCGGGTCTTAAGAGCACTTATACATATATTTTCTATAACATATATTTCTATAAGTTCATGAGCATATTAATTAATATTTTTCTTCTCTTTTCTTTGTCGTTTCTTTTCATGTGTCTGGCAGGTGTTTGAGCGGCAGAAACAGGGTGCAATTAACAAAAAGACCAACAAAATAGACTTATTACCCCCCAATACACACAAAAACAAACACACACACACACACACGGATAAAGCGAAGGAATGATGGCGTCTTCGCCAACACCATCGTTGGACTCCATGCGTGGCGCCAACTCAATCGAATCATACGAACATGCTGGCTATCTATCCGATTCACCGCTAACATTGAGCGGCTCATCGCCGCCAGCGAGCGATTCGGCAATATGCAGTGATGAATATAATATTGCTGGCAGTCAAGTGAGCGTTGTTGGTGGCAAGGTGCGTCAGGGTCAGGATGTGACTGTTATTAATGGCCATCATCCCATATCGGCATCGGTGTCATCAAGCTCGTCGGCCAGCTCATCGTCCTGCTCCTCGTCATCGTCATCGTCATCATCATCGTCATCCTCATCATCGTCAAGCTCATCGACCAGCGGCCTCAGTGGCTGCGGCAGCACCAGCAGCAGCGTTATCAGTGGCTCCAATAATGTCAATAGCAATGGTCCAGGCGTCATTGGCAGCAATCTGCCCAGCAGCAACAACAGCAGCAGCAACAATAGCATTAGCAGCCTTGTTGTTGGCGCTGGCAAAGGCAGCAACAGCAATAGCAACAGCAACAATGGTAGCAGCAGCGTTTCGGCCGCACGTTGCACAGCTTGCAAAAGTAAGTGCAGCGATGCGGTGGCCAAATGCTTCGATTGCCAGAGCTATTTGTGTGCCAATTGTGTTACTGCTCATGAATTTATGCATTGCTTTAACGGACACAACGTATGCCTCATCAAAGGCTTCGAGGCGACGACCAATAGCATCAGCAACAGTATCAGCAACAGCAGCAACATTAGCAGCAACAATCCAGCCTCGAGCGATTTCAAATACGCCAGCTCTCTAACCATGATGTTGGCGCAACAACAACAACAACAACAACAACAGCAGCAACAACAACAACAACAGCAGCAACAGCAACTTCAATTGACTGAGACACAACCGCAACAACAGCCAATGTCACAGCTATCAAAAATTGTTTTAGCAGCAGCCGCAGCAGCAAACAATTCACAGCAGGAGCAACAGCAACATGACACACTCTACGCAACACACTTGCAGCAGCAGCAGCAACAACAACAGCAACAGCAACAGCAACAATCACAGCAGCAGCAGCAACAGCGACAGCTTTTCTGTGCACGTCACAAGCATGAGCTTTTAAAGTTTAGCTGCCGCACCTGCTGCACGCTGGTGTGCAAAGAGTGCATTGTCCTTGAGCATTCGACAGGACTGCACGAGCTTGAGAACGTACAATCCCCAGCAGCAGCAGCCGCAGCAGCAGCTGCAACAACAAACGGCAATGAGGCTGCATTGCAAACATTGTTAGCCGATATGCGTGGCAAGATTGGTGAAATTGTGGCAATTGCCGGCAACGCCGAACAGAGTGTTACCAAGGTCAAACTTCAATACCAGAAGGCACACAACGAACTGAACGAGACACATCAGTTCTTTGCCTCCATGCTGGATGAACGCAAATCGGAGCTGCTCAAGGAATTGGAAACACTGTACACGGCCAAGGTCAATAGCAATGCAATGTGGCTGCAACGTGCCAAGGATATCATCGATAAGGGTCTCGCCGCCTGCGACGCTGTCGAACGTTCGCCCACAAATGGTGGACCGCTGCTTGCCGAGGCATTGCTGCTACGCAAGACACTCGAGCAACAGTTGCAGACGGGTGTGCAGGATATGCAGTTGCCGTTCGAACTCGAATTCATGTCCAACTATCAATCGATACAGGCGGGTGTCCGCAACACCTTTGGCTACATACGTGCCAGCAATGGTGCTGCTGCTTCGAATGGCTCTGGCTCTGGTTGCTCTGAATCGAGTTTGACACTGGCTCACAATGGTCATCTCAATGGACACAACAATCACAATGGTCACAACAATCATCATGGCGGACATGGCAAACAGCCGCCAATTGCACGACCCACACAGAGTGCAAGCAATAGCAGCGCCAGCAGCGCTGGCAGCCATCATCATCAGCAACAGCAACAGCAACAACAGCAACAGCAACAACAGCAACAGCAGCAGCAGCAACACTTGCAACTGCAACAGCAACAGTTGTTGCCGGGCTTGGGTCTGGGCAGTCTTTTGGACAGCAGCAGCAATGGCAGCAACACGTACAGCAACGGCACCAATTGCCTGCTGCTCGGCGGACGTGAACGTAATCTCAACAATGATTTGCAGCATTTTGGTGAACTGTTGCCCAAGCGTGCCACAAGCATTTCACACTACAATCCCTACGAGAAGTGGAGCAACGGCGGCAGCGACAACTTGTTTAACACATCAACAGCAGCTGGCACGATTGGTGGCAACGGTGGCAGCAACAGCAACAGTTCAGCTGTTGTCGATGCCTTTGCTGCGAGTCTGTCCGTGAATCTTAACGGTAGCAGCAACAACAGCACTGTCAGCAGTGAATCTCTATTGGATTTGACCAACAAACTGCTCTCCGCTTCAATCTATCCACCCAAATCGCAAATCAAGCGCCAAAAGATGATCTACCACTGCAAGTTTGGTGAATTTGGTGTCATGGAGGGACAGTTCACTGAGCCGAGCGGTGTGGCAGTGAATGCCCAAAACGATATCATTGTTGCCGATACCAATAATCATCGGATTCAGATCTTTGACAAGGAGGGACGCTTTAAGTTTCAATTTGGTGAATGTGGCAAACGCGATTCACAGCTGCTGTATCCGAATCGTGTTGCTGTTGTGCGTAATTCAGGCGACATAATTGTGACCGAACGTTCGCCAACACATCAGATCCAGATCTATAACCAGTATGGGCAGTTTGTGCGCAAGTTTGGTGCAACGATCTTGCAACATCCGCGTGGCGTCACCGTTGACAACAAGGGACGCATCATTGTCGTCGAATGCAAAGTGATGCGTGTGATTATCTTTGATCAGAATGGCAATGTTTTGCATAAGTTTGGTTGCTCCAAGCATTTGGAGTTCCCCAATGGCGTCGTCGTCAACGACAAACAGGAGATCTTCATCAGTGACAATCGGGCGCATTGTGTCAAGGTCTTCAACTATGAGGGACAATATCTGCGTCAAATTGGCGGCGAAGGCATCACAAACTATCCAATTGGTGTTGGCATCAATTCCAATGGCGAAATCCTTATTGCCGACAATCACAACAACTTCAATTTGACGATATTCACACAGGATGGTCAGCTGATTTCGGCTTTGGAGTCAAAGGTCAAGCATGCACAGTGCTTTGATGTTGCGCTCATGGATGATGGCAGCGTTGTGCTTGCCAGCAAGGATTATCGTCTATATATCTATCGCTATGTCCAACTGGCGCCTGTGGGTATGTAAGCAGAGAGACACCCCCCCCTTCTACAAAATCACACACACACACACACACACGCACACACACATACGCATACACATACACATACGCAAAAGAAATCCAAAACAGAAACTCTGACTTTAGAATTTTGATAAAAGAAAGAAACATAAACATAAAATAAGACGGCAACTCTGACTTGCGCGCGCGATTCTCTCTCTCTCTCTCTCTCTCCCTCTCTCTCTGTCTCTTTCGCTATTCCCCTTCTTGTTTTTCTTGCAGTCTCTCTAATGCAACCATCTCTCTCTCTCACACACACACATACACATTCTGCCTGTCTCTCATAGCATATAGAAAGAAAACTCTCTCCTATATTTAACAAAACATATTATATTGTATACTTACTACATTTTTTATTATTACCTTTTTAAATTATTGTTGAATTTTGTTTTATTTTACACTGTGTTAAGACTTAATGTGTTTTTTTTTTTTTGTATTTGTATACCTTATATATATATATATTTGTATTTGTATTTGTGTATTAATATATATTTGTTTTATTTGAAAAAGAAAAGAAAAGAAAGAAAAAAGAAGAAAAACACAACTCGAATGGCCCCTCGCTATGCCACGCCCCTACGGCAGTTGCAAAAAACCAAACTCTCTTTTTGACATTTCGTTTTACAAACTAAAAAACAAAACAAAACTAAAGAAAAGATAATAATACACTCAAAGAAATACATACCCCAGAAATAAAATCCCTCCACTGTATTTTTTTTTTTTTTATTTTCGCTCGTCTCGTCGCAAAGGCTAAAAAAAAATATATAATCAAACTTGAGAACTCGAAACAAAATAAGAAGAAGAAGAGAAGAAAAGAAGATAATTTTTAAATAAAACTGCTTCAAACAAATTTTTACACAAGTAGATCGAGCATGAATAAATATTTTATTGAATGTAATTTTAAGCTTAAGGCGCAAATTGTTTGTTATTATTTTTGATCTATGAGAAAAACAAAACAAAACAAAACAACAAAAAACTTAAAAAAAATAAAAGTAAAAAAAAAAAGATCTTAAATTAAAAACGAAACGATAAAATTTGATATAAATATATATATATTGAACTGTTTTTTATGTTTATAAATTATTTTTGATTGTAAACTTATTGATTACTGATAACTGATTATTTATATGCATATATATGTATTTTGATTATTATTACAACTTATTATTATTATTATTATTATTGCTATTATTAATTATTATTATTACAAATCTATTATATATATATAAATGTTTGCTACTTTTATACCAACAACAACAACAACAACAACAACAACAAGACCAAGACCAACAACAACAACACAAAACTTTTTTATACTCGCTTAGTTTTTATGTTCCATTGTTTTATTATTATTATTATTATTGCTATTATTGCTATTATTGCTTAAACGAATGTATACAACAAAAATAATAATTTAATACTTAAAAAAAGAAAAAGAAAACCAGACATTGCCGCTTCTTAATTTCTAAAACGCACTGAAAATAATTTCAAATTGTTAACCAACATAAAACTTGTTTAATTTATTTTTGTGTTTGCTTAATATTTTTTTTTTGTATTTGTATTTTTTTAATTAACATTAAGCTTTTTGCTTAATTAACCCCACTTTTGACGCTCAATAGAAACTTTTCTAGTTGTTATTAAAAGAAGAAGTTTTTTCAAAATGCAATTTTACTATTTAATTATTTTTGTTGGTAGTGTTTTTGTAGTGGTATGCATTAAAAAAAAAATCAAATAATATTAAATAATATTAAAAACTTAACATTTTTGATTCACATAAGAAATAATTCGATTATATTTAGATGATGTTTCTTTTTCGATTTCGATTTCGATTTCGGATGAGAAAACATCAAAACACACAATTTTAACAATATATATATATATATATATATATATATATATATATACATTAAACGATGAAGATAATGAAGGTAAAGATGATGATGACGAATAAAAGTAAAATGGTTGGCAATCAGCGCAGAAGACTTAAACAATTTATTATTATATATATATATATATGTATTACGATACATATATGTATGTAAAAACATAATATAAACTTAAAGAAAGAAAGAAAAAGAAAAAAATTAAGTATAGAAAAAAATCTCAATTAATCGCAATTTTAAATTAATGAGAACAGCAATAATGGAAATTGAATTCTTTTCTCAAAAACCAACTCGAAATCAAAAAAAAAAAAAGAAAAAACAAAACAAAAAAAACTTGCTTAAATATTTAAAAGTTAGATTCGATTGAGTTAGATTTGCATTAATTGAAGCTTTTGTCCATGTGTTGCAACATTTAGAAACAATAATAAAAAAACGGTTCAGAATCGAGTTGTGAAAACTTAAAACACAAAATCAGAACTATAATAATAATAATAATATTAAATAATATTAATTAAAAGTAAAAGTAAATAAATTATAGAGCAAGTGTATGAACTTTTGAGACTACAAACGCAACATTAACAGGAACAGCATTTAAAAAATGTTTATTTTATAATTTACAAAAGCTTAACTAAATCAGACTCCATATATATATATATATACATACATATATATATGTTCATTCATATATGTATATATATATGTGTATATATTTGTTGGTTTATTGCTTGGGACCCCAAATTATACGCATAGGTATTAGAATTTATTAACTTTTAACGTTTTTTGATTTTTGCTTTTTGTGTTTGTTTTCATTTATTTTTTAATTTTATTTTTCTTATATGTTTTTGAAAAACGCTTAAATAATTTGTAGTAGTTTGCATTTTTAAGAATTTAACGTTCGCGTTCGTTCGTGTTCGTTTTCACTTAAGTGAGATTATTAAACTGTAGAATTATACAGAAAAACAAATATATATATCTATATATATCTATATATACACATAGAGAGTTGTATGTGTTGTATGTTTATTTGTAATGAGTTCGTAGTTTTAAATGCTTGTTGTAAACTATATATAAACTAATTAATTCATGTACTGTAATAATGTAATGATGTAATAATGTAATGATGTAATGATGTAATGATGTAATGATGTAATATGTAATTGTGTGTGTTTAGCTCTTAATGGAACGGTAAAACAAAGTATTGTAAATTTCTTGTGAGAACTTTTTACTTGACACCAAAACTGAAACTGTTGAAAATTTTTTATATATACATTAAAATTGTTAATCATACACGAAAAGCGAAACTGCTGCTAATTGATGGTATTTATTATGGCCTAAAAACATACATATATATATACATATACTATATATATATATATAGACATGCATACATACTATTTAATTGTATTTATTATTATTAATATCGTATAGCATATTAACATTTGCACAACAGCAACAACAACAGCAACAGCAACAGCAACAGCAAGAACAACAGCAAAAGCAACAAATGAACAGATATGAAAATCAGCCAACTATATATGACTTGTGCTTAATTGTTTTTTATGTTTACTATTAAATCTTTATTATTATTACATTTTTAAATGTTACACGCAAACAAACAAACAAACAAACAAACAAACGAAAAGGGACACAAATAACATTATTAATTATTAATCATAAAATGCAAGCGACACACGTTTTTTTTATAAATGCATAATACAAATTGTTGTAAAATTATAAAAACAAAAACAAAAACAAAAACAAAAACACTAACACCAACACACAATACAACCAAACGCCACAAAAACGACAAAAGTTACAAAAGTACATAATTAAATGATTTTTTATATATATTCCGACAAAAAAAAAAAAAAGAAGAAATAACTTGTTTTTGCTTTGTGTTTTCTTATTTTTAGTTTTTAATTTTAAATGTTTTTTTTTCCTTTTTACATTTTGTTTGCGCCCTTAACATAGATCGTTGACGCGAGCCGCTGTTAACTAACATACGATATTGGGCGATACACAGCAGTGGTCCCCCTGCAACCGTATCGTAATACATTCCTCTCTCTCTCTCTCTCTCTCGCTCGCTTGCGCGCCTTTTCGCTTGCGCTTCCTTACCCGCTCCCCGCCCTCCGCCCATCCCTTTCATACAGATTATTATGTATATGAGAAAAAGAAAAAAGTAATTGAACTTAATTAAACTCTAAATATATATATTTATATATATGTATACACATATATATGATATAAATGTATGTTGATAACAATTTTGATGAATTGAGAATCTAATAGACTGTGCAAAAATGAATATGTAACATTTTTTTTTTTAAATATATATATTTGTATAGGTATATATATTTAAAGAACTAAAGCCCAAAACATATTTATGTAAGCTAAATCGTGTAACTAGAACACATTGTGCGCTATCTTTCTATCTATATATATATAAAAAAAAACTATATATACATTAATCTATATGTATATACATACATACATACATACAGACATAAACACATATTGAAAATTTTAAGAAAAAAAAAATATGTATTATCAAATCAAAGTGTAAACTTTAAATACCGCCAATTAACTGTGCTCTCTCGAATATACACATAATTACACATAAGAAGTCCAAAGGCTCGAGCGGCTTATCGATAAACGATAACTCGAAAGCTCGAGCTGGACATTCGTGAATTTTAAGGCATATACCCCATCTACTTAACTATAGACTATGTACATATTTCATATATGTATGTTACAAGAAAGTTCATTAACTATATGTCGTTGGTATGTGTGTGGTATGGTGTTGCCACACATTGTGAATCGAACACCTAACGGCATGTTTTAGTTGTAAGCAGTAGTAAAGTGCTGATAAGTAGGCAACACTTTTTCTCATTGTTAGGCTATGAATGTTACACTAATATTAACAAGGACCCTATCTCTTAACTTTACCAGTCCAGACTCGGTTACACACACACACACACACACACACACACACATATATATAAAATACATATTGTATCTGCATACAACACAGCATACCATATAAGGGCAATTGGTTTAGTTTGGTGTTTGTTCGAATTGAGTTTGAGTTTTGGAGGGGGAAGGGGTGAGACTGTCGGCACAAGTTAAATAGATGTAGATAATGATTGATGGATGGATGGATGGATGGCCCGTGTGTGTGTGTGTGTGTGTATGCAGATGAATAATTTTTAATGTAGCTTATATTTTTGATAAATGTTATTAAACAAAACCAATCCAAAATCAAAGCGAAATGAAAAGCAAAAGCAAAAGCAAACTAAAAAGCAAAAGCCATAATAAAATTTAAACCAAATACCAAAATTCGCGTATTCGGCGCATTGTTGAGCATTTTTTGTACGGAATTTAGATTTTGTACATGTATAAGAAAAATGAGAAAATGAGAAAGAAAAGAAGAGAATTAAAATTGATAAGAAATCGATAACGATATCAATGTCGTAATCGATATTCGATAGGCAGCAGCAGCGAACTAATAAACAAAATTCAAACTGGCTTCGTAGAAGTGTTTTTAAGTATTATTAGACTATATACAATACAAAAAAAAAAAAAAATCATAGTAAAAACTAAAATGGCATCTAATGAAAATAATTCATCAAGGATAAAATTAAACAGTTTGAGTGTTCTCTTAACCTTATTTTGTTAGTAGACATCTATAGTTATATATATATATATATAGTTATATATATATTTATCCGTCAGCATAGAGAATGAAATAAAAACTCGAAAAACTACTTACAATAATAATATACATGCAAACATATACATATATACATACATACATACATGACCATAAATGTATGTGTATTTTTTTAAAAATCTTAACTACATCAATTATTACAACAACAAAAAAAAAAGAAAAGAAAAGCTTGCTTGCGTAGTTTTTTTTGTGATGTATTTGTCCTATTATGTACGCAACACACCAAATACATACATACATAGACATATACATTCGTAAATGCATACATTCACATATACATATACATATATACATATATAATATATACAATATTTCATTGTTGTTGTCGTCGTCGCCCCATAGTTTTCTCAATCTACATGCATAAGAATTAAATAACAACACAAGTTCAATTCAAAAGCAAACAAACACAAACAAACATAAAAAAAACGCATAATAATAACTCGCATATGTAAAACACTTCAATTGACAAATGGTCACACTGAGCAAATAGCAACACACACCAATACATACATAGTAATGCATTACGGCAAGCATGCATGCACATGAGTGTGTGTGTGTGTGTGTGTGTTTGTGTGTGCTCTCTTTCTCAGCTGCAGAGCTTTGCTCTCTCTTCTTGCAATGCTTTCTCTTATACACACACACACACACACACACACAAACACGCATGTGCATATGCATGCAAAGAACATAATTGATAAAAACAATTAACTATGACTGATTTTTACACGAAAACATTTACACAAAAATATATTATACTACTATATACATACATCTATATATATATATTGATATATATGTATATATATATATATTAAAAATGTTGCTAATAAATAATAAGTATATATATTTATATATACAGATAGATATCTCTATACATGCATACACAAATAAATACTAGATACGCATGTAACCCATTACATGTGTCATGCTGTGTCATTAAGTAAGGAATTAGTAGTGAACATTAATAATTAACACACACACACACACACACATTTTTTAATGACACTCAACAAAGAATAAATGAAACAACAAAATCTTAGACTGCTTCGAAAACGTAAACGTGAAACAAAAAAAACTTTAAACACATTAAAACATTAATAATAATAAAAAAAAAAAAAATCTTTATGAAATTATCAAGGAAAGAAGGAACGCGACTCGTTTAGGGAATTTTTCAGAAAGAAAGAAAAATAGAAAAAGAAGAACTTTTAGTTATTTAATTTCTTATGCCAAAATGCTTCACTTTTCACTTCACCCTCTGTAATCTATCTGAAATCTATATAGCATATATATATATATTTTGAACTCAACTTTTACTTTGCGCGCAAGACAAACAAAAATTATGAGAACGAAATGAAATAAAATTTGAGCATATTTTCGATTTGTAACAAACAAAGAAGGAAAATTAATCAAGCAAATATTTATAGTATATATAATAATACATAAATGTAATACATATTAAAACATAGAGTGCATATATACATATATATATACCTAACTGTTTGTTGTTAGCTGCTTATACTTCCTATTGAAGACTACCAACACATTCATATCCAAGCATTTGTAGTTTGTATTCGTATTTTTAAAGTATTTTATACGCATCTTCAAGCATTTAACAAAAAACACACAGTAAGCAAAATCATACTTACTTCAACTAGTATAAACTATGCTCACACATACACACACATGCACACACACACACACACATGCACACACTAGAAATTGTTAAAACAAAAATATATATTTGCAATAAGTTGTGAAACTACAAAAAACAAAAACTTATATATAGAGATTTTATTATTATTATTATTATTATTGTTTAGTTTCTTTTAAATGCTAGTATTTAAACTTTTACAAATGGTATTAACTACGTATTTTTATTTTGTATTTCTTTGTTCGTTGTTTGTATATCGATTAAAAGTTATTTCACTTGTTTTTTTTTGAAAAGAAAAAAAGCCAAAAATACCAATTTGTGTTTTATTTATTTATATAATTTCGAGTTGGAATTTTTCTTTTGTTTATTTGCAGTGTCGCGTAAAATGCACCAAAACTTCGCAGACCGAATCCTTCAGCCAGAATACACCAATTGTATAGATTTACAATTGAATTGAGGATAAAATTACCTTAAGAAAATGATTTTACTTTCTTTTTTGAACTTTTAGGTTATGTTTGATGCAGTTATGAAAACACTTTTATTCATTCCATTACTCAACACTGCTCTGCTCTCTTTTGATTATACTATATATATTTGCGTTAAAGTTGTTTTCATCTTGACTAACTAATTGCTAATTGGATGTTTACGTTTTTGCATTTAAACAATTGCATATACATAAAATAATTTAAATCAATTTTGGGACTCAAAAAAAAACAAAAACATTTATATGAAAATATTACAAATTGCTAGATTCTAGTTTAATGAGTCTCTACGGTCGAACCGCACACACACACACTCACACACACACACACACATATATATATACACCCACATAAGTATGCAAAAGAAATTTGCTTAAGAATTTCTATTTGACATTTATGCAAATTTGTTAGCTTATAAAAATCATATATATATTCATGCATTTACATCTAGTATATATATATATATACATTAATACATACATACTTACATCGTAGATATAGTCAAGATCATGGAATCATCGTCTAGTCATTTTACAAATTATTAATTGTCAATATACATATGTATTTTTATAACTATTAAACAACAAAACAAAAAAAAAACCCAAAAAAAAAATAGAAATACTAAGAAAAAAAATACTACAAAAAAAAGTATGAAACACCAATTAAATGTTAAATGTCGTTACAATTAAGTTGATATGTTTTAGCGAACGTTTTAAGCATTTTTAATATTTATACCAAAATACTTAAAACATTTTACCATTGATTCTTTTGACCATTGAAACTCTCAGCTAAGAAAAAGATTAAGCAAGTTGAATTTTAAACAAAACAAAATAAACATAGTATACAGGGTGTTGCTAAAATGGCTTTACACACACACACAAACACAAACACACACACACACACTTTTTTATTGTACAATATAAATGTTTACTATATGGTTATATCTTCTGAACAAACTGTTTTTAATCACACATCTCTTAGTTAAAGCATATTTCGCTCAAATTTAATTTATTTTTATTGTGAATGAAAGTTTGTTAAAGCAAAAAACCAAAAAACCAAAAATAAATAATCGACTAATGGACTGAAAGGTAAATAATAATATATCAATGGGAGTGAAGAATGGTTTAACATTATAAAAAGGAACAATAAATTTTTAAATGTTTGCCCTTCTCTCTCTCTTGGCTGTTTCGGGAAAATTGTTAAATTTATGTTAATGAGTTGAGAAATGATGGAAGAAAGAATGATAATTATATAAAATGAAATGAAATGAAAAGAAAAGAAAAGAAAGAAAAATAATAAAACACACACACACACACCCACCAATGCATACTATATGCAAACTGTTTCTCATATAATGCATATAGTTGAGTACTACAAAACAAATCTCTTTAAAGATCTCAGATACTACTAAACCCAGGCTACAGATACAGACAGCAGATACAAATCACAATAATTTCATTCAATATTGCTTATGATTTGACACACACACACATTCTATCTCTCTCTCTCTCTCTCTCTCTATCTATATATATATATATATACATCGCTATCTCTGTATATTCGCTCGGAGTAGCACAGTGGACACCCTGCCTATGTAATTTTTATCCCATAAAACTTAAGTACTTAAACCAAAAACCAAAAAGCAAAAAGCAAAAAGCACAGCAAGATGGCAATTCTCAAGAACTAAACGCATATGAAAAGCATTTACTTGGAGTATATTTTTATTATGTATTCATATTTTTATTATATGTAATGTACACTTGAAAGCAACAACAACAACAACAACGGCAAGAATAATTGAAAACAAAAATACATAACTATCATATATATATATAAATACATAAATCAATACGTAATCGTATTAAGTATGTAATAAATGTGAACGTTATTAACTCATTAACACTATTATTATTACGATTATAATTATGTATGCATAAATATGATACTAAAATGATGAAATGAACAACATTATTCTAATGTGTAAGAAGAGAGAAAGAATAAGGGGGGAAAGAAAACTGAAAGAATGAATAATGCTAAAAACACGCTAAAAATGGTAAAATATATACAAATATTTTTTATACACCAAACAAACAAAAAAAAACCAATCTGAAACTTTAGCAATTTGCGCGAACGAAAACAAAATAAAAATAAAAAAATCAACCCATGTTCGATATAAACTTATTTGTATGAATTTGATTGATATATTGTACTCAAATAACAGCAAAAAAAAAAAAAACTAAAGAAAAAAACCAAAAAAAAAAAATACTAAAAAACCAACAAGAACTTGAAGCAAATATTAAAGTCTTTTCAATGCTTAGGGGCCACAATTTTCGAAGTACATAATTAAAAAAAATATGTAATTATTATTATTAAATATTGTATTAATTAACATTTAAAAAATGTTGTGTAACAGTAATAATAAAAGACAAACAGCAACAACAGCAACAACAACAACAACAGCAACAGCAACAATTGTACTGTAAGAATTTCTATTTCCATCACATTAAAATAAAATATTTTGTTTTTAATAAATTAACAAATGGCTTCATTCAATACGAAAGTAAGTATACTTTATTAGCCACAGATCTTTTTCGATTCGTCGTTGTTTTGTTTAACACATATTGTTATTAAATTGAAACTGTTAATGTTAATTTTGATGATCACCAGTTTTCCATGTGCTGCGGCATTTACAGAAGATGTAGACCAAAGAATGAATATTTATAGTTAAGATCGCCACAGGCTCCATTGCAGCAAGCACCTGCTGTGGCACAGGGTCCACAAGGCCCAGCACAGGTTGTGCGATAGCAGCAATAGCTGCAATCAACTAGGCAGCACTGTACACAGGGTGTTTCACGATAGAAGCGACTTTGGCAGCACATGGTGGTGATCTAAAAGAATTCAATATATTTCAAAGAGATAGATTTTATATTTGGTTCTTTTTTCTGTGTACTTACCAAGGTTATTGAAAAATTTTGGCTTTTTTTCGGAAACGGAAGCTGAACCTTCCTTTCAGCTTGAGATTTCTGGTGAAACTGAAACTTTACTCTATGCAAAACTAAAAGAACTGTAAAACAAGGCAAGGCCTATTAAAGTTTTTATTAAAAACAACCTTTGGGTCACGATTTGTTTACATAAAAATACATTTACACCAAGTTTTTGAATTAATCTAAGAAAACTACGTTTAATTCCATTCAGAAGTTTCGGCGTTTCGCTTGTAAAAACATTATAAAAAAATATTATTGATAACAAATCGAAAGTCTTTATCAGAATGGTGTTTGAAACAGAACGAGTCTTTTGGCTTTTCAATGAAAAAAAATATTTCGTTGAACGAAAATTTTCTGTACGTGCATACATTATAATTATTTTATTTTTTTTGGCTTTACATTATTATTTTGTTACTTTTTGGACTTGTTTTTTGCTATGAGATGAAGTGTGACACGGCTGCTTTCGTCTTTTAAGTAAAGCAGGAACATTGCAAATAGGCTGGGGTACATGGCGAAAAACACATTTCCACACAACAGACTTGCTTGCAGGGTCCACCACATGGAGGTCCACAGAATGAGCACCAACCAGCTGGACCACAGCACATATTCTGCAAAAAGAAACGTGAAATTAATAATTTTCATAGATTTTTACACAGTTTGTATACGTACTATTTATTGGGGATTTACTTTAGCCGTTTGAATTCCAAACCGAATTCAAAAGTTAAAATTTAAATATGCACGCGGAGCTGGTCTCAAAGAACACTTAACAAAATAATAATGTAAATGTTTTTTTTTCACAAATTTTGTACGTGTTAACAACACGAATAGCAAACTAATAATGAAAATCGAAGAAAATCAACAAAAACATATATATAAATATTATTTTCTTCTTCTTTTTCAAGGCCTACTTTATTAAATAACTCATTTTATAGGATTTTGTTGTTGTGATTAGCTTTGCTCGTGATTTTCGATAATGATTTCAATGCCGGTATTCACTAATACCACTTATATGTAAGAAAATTTGAAGAGTTTTGGAAAATCCAGTGCCGAGGTAATGCATAGTGGAAGCGCGGAAAATCTTGAATGACTTATAGAGCAGTTTCATGACTATCCAGCTAGGAATGGAATGGAATTCAGATATAAAACAGATTATGCAATAATATTCATATACTAACCTTACGATAGCTAACAATCTGAAAAAATGAAAATTCTTTATTTAAAAGCTTTTATTTTGTATTAGACTAGACTAAAATAATTTGAATTTCTTTGCTTAGCTCACCTTGATAATAATGCAAAATAATATTTAGCTTAGAGTCTTAGACCATTTGACACCGCACTAAACTGTCTGTAGTCCGACTGTGTGGCTGCCTCGTATTCCTGCACCAGGCAGTCAACTGTATCGCGAGCTGAGTCCAACTCGTTCAGATCATCCTGAAACATGGGTTCACGCCGGAACTGATCCAGAAAGGCATTGCGCTTCTTCAGCTTGTCGTACTGGACAAGAGCACGATTAAACAGCGCAGTGATGCCCGTATGATTGGCCATCATCAGGCCAGACACCTTATGCGCCGTCTGGACATAGGGAGAGCTGCGTGACAGAGCCACCTGAATGCTGGCCGGACCCCAAGGTATAAATTGTGCCAACTTGCGCTCTCGTATGCGCTGCAACGATTTGTGCACCTGTGTGGGATCCACCTCGCCCTGTATGATGTTCAATATGGATATGTAACAATGACGCTTGTCAGCCGTCGATGAAACCATCATATTCTTTGGCTGAAGCAGCCGTCGCATTACATCCAAAACGGTTGTCTTTCGCACATTGACCGTTGTCTGTTAATAAAGAAGGTTAAAACAGTTTTGATGTCAAGTTACTTGTACTGTTCCTTACCTCCACATCCGTGATTAACGGCGTGTAGCCTGTCATGAGGAAGTGCAGCTGTGGTGTGGGAATCAGTGGCGCCATCAAGCCAATCAGATTGTTGTTCATGTAGGAAGGATAGCGCAATGTGGTGGTGCTCACACTCATTATCGTCGACACAAGATTGTTGATCTGGGTAAATGTAGGCGTTTGCAAATGCAAGCGTTCGGTGGCAATGCGATTTAGTGCAGTGTTATCCAGAACCACAACGCTATCGGCACAGTTTGTCAGTCGCTTGAGTGTGAGAACTGAATTGTAGGGCTGTACGACGACGTCACTGATCTCGTCCTGGTTAGGAAAAACGCTATACGTTTGTATGAGCTTCTTGGGAAAACGGTCAGAGAGGCGTTCAAGCACATAGGAACCCATGCCTGAACCAGTGCCACCTGCTATTGAATGGCATAGTACAAATCCCTCGAGTGAATCGCTGCCATCGGCCTCACGATCCAATATATCAAAGACTTCCTCATGCACCTTCTCGCCTTGGCTGAAGCCCGAGGCCCAGTTGTTGCCAGCACCGCCTCCGTGCTTCGACAAGTACACATTCTCAGGGTTATAGAGCTGTAATGTTTTTTTTATGGAGGTTGTTCCCTAGTATATGAAAAGCTCCGACTTACCTTGGAGTAGGACGAACTCATAATGTTGTGAATGACACGCGGCTCCAGATCAATAAGCACTGATCTTGGTATGTAATGATTGTCGTCCGCCTGATAAAAGAACACATCCTTGCGATCGTGGCCATCGGCTGTAAAGTCCTCAAGAACGCCGTCTGGTGAGATGCCATGCTCCAAGCACAAGCGCTTCCAGAACTCAAATCCAACTGTTGGGGTTGTAATTATTATGCATTAACTCCACTGGGTTTGTTGTAGCTTACTCTGATTGCCACATTGGCCCAATTGAAGCGTTATAATTTCACTTGGCATTTTTTAATTCTGCTGATCATTCAGTTTAAAACAACGGTGCTTTGCGCCATGTCTAATAAGAAGTCAGCAGTGATGCCACGAGTTCGAAAAGAAAACAGAAACACTAAAGCTATGGTCACCCTGAACAGCTGATTGCGTGCTGCCAACATATCATTGTTTTTCGTTATTGATTTCTTAAGCGCTTTTGCAATGTCGTGTTTGCAAGATTATTTTATTAAATAATTAAATTAAAATCAACATGTTGCGCCAGGAGAACTTGGCAGCCAACTTCTGTGGACTGTTGGCCGCCCAAGGCTACAAGGGCAAGTGCTCAAGCTCAACCAAAATATAAATATTTGCTTAATTAAAATGCTGTTATTTATTTGTTTTGGCATGCAGAAAGGGCTAATGAATGGCGCATTTTGGGACAGGAACAGGATGGCTCGTTGCTGACAACTTGGATATTTGAGTACTCAGATGCAGAGAAGGATGGCAAGCGGGAAACCTGTGTTGGTCACTTTCATGCAACAAAAAAGCAATTACATGTCCTATGGACAATGCCTGGTTGTATGGAAATAATCCAGGCAAGCATCAACAGCAGCATCACCTTGTTGTCTTACGTGGTGAAGAGTGAGCTGCGCTATGAAGCTTTTATTGTGGAGGTATGCAGCAACGAGGGTGGCAAACCAACGCCCCTTAATGCGGAGCCATCGCCACGCCAGATAATGACGCAATTCCTCTGGAGAGTAGAGAGCGCCACGCGCACCTGCTGGCAGGATAAGCTTCTGGTACTCACGCATGAGGATTGTAAGTGATAGTATTTATTCAAAGCGCATATCTGATGGTAAACTTTCCTTTCAAGCCATTAAGCAGTATAGCTGCACGGTTAAACAGAGCTCGACGACATCCCAGACGGGCAGTACGGAGGGCAGTGCCTGGCATCTGGATACCAGCATACTAACACACGAGACACTGGCCAAGAACTTTAGCTGGGCCCAATGGGACTCGGAGTGCCAGGCATTGTACTATATACATCTGAAGCCCAAGGCGGTGAGCCTTAGTCTTCTGGACGAACGGGAGCAGACAGGTGAACAGTTGGCCCCAGTGCTTAGTCCCACACTCTCTGCATTTCAGTTTAATGAAAAGCAGCCCACGGAAACAGTGGTAAGTGACGTTTAACTATGCTCAATATTCATTTATTGTATAATAAATTCAACCAACAGCTCAACATTCCACTGAACTTACCTAAGCTGCCCACGAATGCTGCCGAGGAGGCGCCCAGTTACGATGATGATGTAGTACCGCTGCGCGTGCATGACAGCTCATTGAATCTAATCATCCTGGCCGATAGCTCGGGCATGTTCTTCGTATGTCACTATTATCTATATCAACCCATGCAGCCACAATTTGCACAGGCAGCAACAAACCGGCAACAACAGCAGCAGGATGTTCACTTTGCTTACTCCGTTTCGTTGCTGCATCATGGTTGTGTGGTGCACTGCGTCATGCCTGGTGTACCTTGGCTTAAAGCGCGTATATTGCGTCCCACTTTTGCGCTTCAGGGAGACCACCATCTACTCGTCTCATCTGCCTTCTTTGTGCATCTGTTGGATGTGGGCTTGCAGCATGAGCCCACCTGTCACATTGTGTGCCCGGCTGTTAATAATCGTAGTCCGGATGTTATTCATCTTGTGCCACTGCGCAAGTGGGGCGCATTGGCATATGATGCAGCCACCTTGGATTTGGTATCTCTTAGTGTGCCCAAAGCGCATCTTATCGACACATTCCGCAATGATAACTCCTTGGATAATCGCATCAGCATTATACATTACTTCTTAATTCATTCCGGCGACATGGAAGTTCTGGCTGAGCTGCTGAGCAGCATTCTGGAGCGTCCCCTCTCACTGGATACGGTGGCGCTGCTCAAGGAAGCTCTGGTTGCCGGCAGCTTTGCAGCATCTGTGCGTGGTTTGCCCGACGAGGCAAAGCCACTGATGCGCCTGCTCCCATTGACAACGGCAATTGCTGCGCGACCCATTCAGGCACGTGTCGCAGACATCAGCGTGGGCATATCCCATGAGGCTCTGCACAATACAAGCATGATGCTATTGTCGCCTCAACAGCGACTCTCACCGTACCGCACCGATATTTGGACGAGGCTCTGGGAGCTGCTCAATGAAACAGCCAAGCAGGAGCAGCCACGCTTTGCCCCCGAACAGGTGACCGAGAAGCTCATCTTTAGTCTGGCTTGCTATCAGCCAGAGGCACTCTCTCGCAGCACCACGCCAATGACACCAGATGCAGTTAGCAGTGGATTTGGGGATTACAGTAGCGGGAGTGCATTCCCCTTTAGCAATGAGGTGCTGCCCTTTATTGAGTACGAGGGTTGTACGGCCAGCAAGCAGGAGCATGTCCTCTCTGTGGTACGTGGCAAAAGAAACTTTTCATATATTGTATACTTAATTTAAGTCTTTGCTTTATTTCTCCAGTATCTTCGTGAGCTGAGCGTGCATTTGGTTAAACACTCGTCCAAACCAAACTCAGGCTTCCGTTGGCTTAAGGAGACCTTCTTTGAGCGTTCGCAAGCACCGGCTCATGTCCATGCTGTTGCTTCCCAATTTGTTTCAGCTCAGTTGGAATTGTCGCGAGCACTTTGCTCTCTGGTCTGTCGAGCAGCAGGATTGGATGCGCGTTTGGAAACGTTGCGAGGCTTTCAACTAATGTTGGTCATATATTAACATATACTTGATTCGTTTATTTGATTGATCTTATGTTTTCAGTGACCAGATGGCCAACAATCAGCAGCACTCGCTGTTTCTTATACTGGAACGTTATTGTTTGGCTGTGGAATCGATTGCCTTTCCACTGCCAGAGGGATTCTCTTCATTCTTTACATACTTGGGCTATCGCGCTTTGGACTATGACATGTTTCTGCAGTATGTGGAGAATCATGTATTTGAACTGCAAGTGGATGTCATGAAGGCTATTGTTTATGGTAGGATTGTTGTTTAAATATCCTCTTAAATCTTGCTTAGAACCTATCTGTGTATCTTTTAGATATTCAGGACTCGCCGAAAGGCATTGAACGTAAATTGTCTTTGCTGTCAGCTCTGCCAAAGCAACGTGCTCAGCGTTTGCTCAAATGCTGGCAGCATCCCGAGAGTCTTATGATTCGTGGAAGGGAACATGCAGCCAACATTCTTTCGGGTCAGCACCAGGAACCGCCACAGCGACGTGGCTCTGGCGGCATCACCCAATCCCGAATGCACACCAGGAGCGGTAAGGATCAGTTGGAGCTACCTTTTACCTCATTTAACTTTCATTATCATCTGCATTTTTATAATTTGTCATCCATTCATTTGGTTTTAAGCATTAGGCAAGCCCACAACAGTTGTTTGTCATTCGATGCTTTTGGTTTTCTTGCTTGTTATTTTAACGACAGTCGTTTTAAGCATTGCACGATTTATATTTGTGCAACGAACTGCTGTTTGGTAATCATTAACTGATTCTCGATCATCTTTTGGTTGGTAAGCAGTGAAATTCTCTGTCTTAGCCAGTTTCTGTCTGTCACAAGTTGTAGTTTAATGTTTACACAAACATATATTGATTGCCTTTAAGTTACACTATTTGCTTTTAATTATTTTTAGATCTAACTGCGGAAACTTTATCGCCGCTGGATTCATTTCTGGATTTGCTAACGGCTAAGGCGAGCCTCAATGAATTGGACTACAATTTGTTGATAGAAACAACGCTCAGTTCTTTGGATCATCTAACAGTCAAAGAGCACTCTTAATATATCTTAAATGTATTCATATATGTTAATGTTTGTAGGCCAAAGTTAAGTGTCAAATGTCTAAACATAATCGAACGTGCAACATGTCAAGTAGTATTCAAAGTATTTATAAGTTCTGTATGGTATATCTTTATTTATTTAATTTAGCTCTCATTTCGAGTTTCCTTTGCCAAAGTAATGCTAATTCAATGTGCTATGAATTTTTGCTTATGTATTAATTACTAAAATTGTATTTAGTATCTGTTTCTTCAATAAGTCAAAAATGCAGCTATTCTACTTATAACTAAATACATACAAATTGTATGATATATCATAACGGATAAAAAATCTGGTTTAATTTTTAACAGCTTATTTTCTTTGCCTAACCAGGCAACTGTTATACTGCAAAACTGAGTACGTAAAAGTAACAACAGATGGCGCGATGAATTTACACAAAAACTTAACATTGACTTAACATTAAAATTGTTACTTTCTGTGTATAAAACACTATGTTTAATGAGAAACCTTATCAATTTCAAACTAAATATATGTAATCATACCACTAAAAATATTATTTAATATTTTCAAATCGTAACAGATTTGTAACATAGTGTACAATGTTGTTCGAGTTCGAAAGTACCAAAACAGCTGATTCAAGGGACAGTAAGAATCTGTTGTGGTTGTTCGAATTTTTTGTAGCTTAACATAACAGTGCATGTTCATTAACAGCGACTGTAAAAAGTATCTGAAAGATACTTGAGCATAGCATTGTTTTGTTTATCCAGTTGACAGTTTGTGGAAAATCGTCACGGTGCGCGCATCAACGAAAATTCGTTGCGGATAAACACGAGCCCCAATACGGGAAAACAATTTTGTCTTGGTGCTTGTCGCATTAAACTTCCGAGTGCATCGCATCTTGATTATTCCGATTGGAATATGCGCGTCTGAGACCTGAGTCTGAGAGTTCTAAAGGCGAGGCAAAAAAGTGCCAAATGCACTGTGAAATATATTTAAACGCAAAATGCGCGCCATATCAACAAATTGATATTAGTTATTGAAAAAAAAAACAAGTGTTCAACTGTTATAACAAAAAGTAAGAAGAAGAAGTTCAAACTATTAATTAAAACAATAATAACAGCGTCAAGTATCTTAATACGAGTGATAAAATATATTTTGATTCAAACAACAACGCAATGGAGAAGAACTTTAAAGGCATCTTCACAATCGGATTATTTCTGGCGTTGCTCAGCAGCGGCCAAGCGCATTTGAATATATTTTTGAATCTGCACGAGGTTTTACGTCTAATCGGTAAGTTGATCCCCCACACCACCCCCCTCCCACATACATTTATGTATATATTTATTATCATTATAAAGCAATAAGCATTTAATATCAATTATCAATTAGTCTGTCATCATTATGCATTTGTCGTTTGTTGCTGTTTTTATTGCTATAGCTTTCATTAATTATAGCTAAACGTAATTTGATTTCAAGTTGAATAATAATATATGAATCAATAATAACATACATTTATTAAAACAAAATAAGGCATACATGTTCCTTAAATGGGTAAAAAAATATATGTAATTGCATTAATTGCATTTTTTAATTAAAGTTTAAATAATAATAATAAATTTATTAAAACAAAATAATGCACAAATATTATTTAAATGGGTTAAAATATATATAAAATTTATGATTGGCGCATTAATGCAGTCAAATATATAAATTTTATATATTTTAGTATTTATTTTTTATTGAGCACAATAAATTATATATTGCTTTGGCTGTGTTTGTGTGTGTGTGTGTTGCAAGCTCATAAATCAACAGGATTTAATATGTATATATATTTCTTTATCGCTTATAATATTCTTTATAGTACTACTTACCTAACAAAAAGTTAGCCTACTTTTGGCATAGAAAAAATCTCAAAATGTTTTACGAGGTGCTGCCAAAAAAAAAAAAACAAAATAAATAAAATCCAGTGTAAGGAAAGCCCGTTTTGCCGCTGGCTATCGTTTGTTGTGTTGTTGTTGTTGTTTTGGGGTAAATATAAAATAGGAAAATAAATCTATGTTGAATATCATAAAACACATGCAAAGTGCTTGCCACTGTTGAAGTACAGAGCGACAGAGAGAGAGAGAGAGAGATATGGTTGAATTATCAGAAATTATGTTGTTAAATTTACAACTCTCAACGCCGCGGCGTCGACTCTGCCTGTGCAAACAAGCCAAGTGATTGATGAGGGGCAGAGAGAGAGGTGGTTTTGTATCTGCGATCGCGTCACTTGTGAATAACTGGGTAAATATTTGGTAGTACGACTTTTACTAAGTCAGAGACTGCTTGCTAATCAGGCGCTTATCTATTAGCTATCGACATTTGTAAAGAGTTTGTACTGTTGACATTGTTGGTTTTGTTGTTGTTGTTGTGTTTTGTGGGACACCTTTGGCTTATCGGAGCGCCGCCGGACAATCAATCAGAGCTGCAACAGAAGGAGGCTGCCACAACCCTCTCTCTCCCTCACTCTCTCCCTTTCGGTCGAGTTTAAGTGATCCATCAAGTTGGCTAGAGAAATTTATTAGTTGTGTCAGCCGCGTGTCAAACAAAATCAAATTTTGATGCCATTAATCGAACGTGTGTGTGTGTGTGTGTGTATTGTGGTTACTGTGTTGTTGCTACAGCAATTGCAACTTGCCCCACTGATACCCTCTCTCCTCCTTCCTCTTCAATTATCCAGCGTTGACAGCAGGTTGCATGCCTGACCTACTTTTGGCTTACCTTTTTTTCGGACGCCAGTCCCCTCACTAACTCCCCTCCCTCTCTCTCTCACTGTTTGTAGTAGGTGTCATTTTTTAGCGGTCTGTTCAAAAGCTATATGTGTGTTTGTGTGTGTGTGCATGTTTGACCTGTCTATGTGTGCATGCGTGTACATCAATTAAATTGTCACAGGCCACAAAAAAACAAGAAAAATAATACAAAAAAAAGAAAAAGAAAAATACAGACAACATTGCTGTGCAGCAGTTGCTGCTCGTTAGGTTGCACTTGTGGCAGAGTAGGGGGCAGTATGCCCCATCTGTGAAGTGGGGCTTAAGGATGCGTTGTGCTACCAAATTGCACCACTGGCCACAAAGCCTTTTGCGTACATTGTAAACCATGTCAGGGACTCCCTGACAACGCTTCGCTTCTCCCCTCTGCTGCAGCTCGTTAACGCAACTTGAGCATACATAGAAATTCATTAATGGGTTTGCGGATTAAATTGAGAGCCAACAAACAGAGCATAAAATAATGCTGAACCAAGCAAATGTATGAAGAAAGTGTGCAAATAATTTATCTAAAGTGATATCCTTAAAAGAGTTGAAATACTTATTTTGCTGTTAGGGTTAAGACTTGGAAAAGTAATAAAAACTTATAATTATTGAGAATAGCTGAACAAATGTACACATACCTGTCTGATAATAAGTTATTTTCCTATAGTTTATCATCTTATAAAATGTTCACTATCTAAACAAGGAACTTTTTAAACTTTTAAGATGACAAAACTATGAAAATAAATATGTTATTTTTAACCTTTTCGTACTTAATACAGCTGACACTTTCATAACTTTTAAAAACTACTTAACTAATCTTAAATAACTAATGGAAAAATGAAAGGACTGAAGTATGGATTCAAGTTTGATTTAGTCGTTTTCCCTCTCTCTCTCTCTCTCTCTCTCTCTCTTTAATCCTTTTCCCTTTACGCATTATTTGTCCTCCGAAGTTGTGAATGCTTAACTGCCGATCAATACGCAATACGCAACCCTTCTGCATATCCCTGATGGACAAACTGCAAAGTCATGTCGATGCATTGCTAATCCAAAGCCATCCAAGCCCATCCAACGCAAAGCATTTTGATCGATTGACATTTTCAACAACTACTTTGGCAGGCGCAAGTCGAAAGATTTGTAGCCAGAATAGTTGCCAACTCACGTTCAGCTAATAAAACGGCAACATTTGGCTAAAAATACACACTTCAAGCGCATTTCGATATATTTTGCCAAGTAATGTGAACTCAATTAGCGAAAATGTGGCAACAATAACATAGCATCAGAATAGAAAATCCCTTTAAGCGTTCGATGCGATGGGATTTGATAGGATGCGATGGGTTGGATGGCAAAATCTTGACGCAATATGTGCGTGCCGAATTTTCGTTTTCTGCATAGAATAATTAATAGATAGTGAGCTTGAAGGGCTGAATTGCAGTTGAAATCGGTGGCATTAGAAGGCGCCGTTTGGCATGCAAAGTGCGAACGAAGTTGTTGTTGTGCCTTTTGTTTTTTTTGCTGCTGGCAACGACGACATTATAAACAAGTCGACAGCATGTCGTTGCCATGTCTGAAAGAGAGAGAGAGAGAGCTGTCGCTGTGGGTGCCTGCATTTGAGTACAGTGCGTAATTGGCAAATGAATGAGAGAAAACGACAGGCACAGCAAACGAAAGAAAGAGGAAGAGAAAGAGAAACGAGAGATAGCGATGATGATGGTGATGATGACACTGCAGAAGAGTAGGCGAAAGCAACATGAAATCAGCGAAAATCTCAGTTGCATTTCAATGCGCTTAATTACGAGGGTGGCTCCGAGGGTTGTCCGCAATATAACTGAGGGAGCGGAGGGTGTGGTGACACACACACACACACACACACGCGTGTCAACGTCAGCTTGCAACATCACTTACGAAATGCCACCTAGGACTCAACTCAATAGCTATTTTACTCCTTGTACGTCCGCCTTCCCTCACCCTCTTCATCTTACTCTCCTATTGTGTTTTTTGCAAGTCATTGGCCCTTCATTGCGTTAACAGTTTACACTTGAGCAACGGTCATGAATTGCTGGCCACGCCCATCTATCAAACATATCTATACATTAACTATATACCCACGATATATGTGTATATGTTCGTATGTGTCAAAGCTGTGTATCACTAACAACAACAGCAGCAGCAACAACAACAATTGACGCCCACTTGTGCTTAATTAAATCGCTAAATGCTTTACGGATGTTGATTTTTGTTGTTAGTGTTGGTGCGCGGTGCGCGGTTCAGACTTTGACAACACACGAAACGGCAACAATGCGTGCGTGCCACATGGATGCATAAACATTAACAACATGTCAGCCATAAAACACTTAAATAGTTAACTATATCATGAGTATGCAATTTTTCATATTGTCAAGCTTACCAGCCATTAAATTGACTATAACTATTCATGTTATGTAATTTAAACTTAAAAAAATAGATACATAACTGAATTGAAGTAGGTAGAAGGATATATTGAAACTTTAAAGAAAGCTTAAGCTTGTGGAAACATAAATCCTAAAACAAGTTTGTTTATTTATTTATTGTTAAAATTGTTAGCAAATAAAATATTAAAAATTCTTCATCTATCCCAATGTTGCTGTTATCATAATCAAATTTTCTTTCATTCAAAGCCAAAATCATAAAATAAATATTTCATTCTTGTTTCAGCATCACAGTTTTTCATATTTGATATTCTAGTCTTATTCAAATTGAAATATTTTATTTATTATTCTAGTTTAAACAAGATAGTTTAAATCTTATCATATTGAATTTATATTCAAAATACTTCTTTAATATTTATTACTTTACTAATTGCAAAAACGAAATTCGTATCTAAGTTTGACTAACGTTCAAAATATCTTTGAAATATTTAATACTGCCATTTCGAGGCAATTTGTTTGCTGTTTTTGTTTTTGTTTGTAAGATCGTTAAAAGCAGCTTAACTTGAAATTTATTCAAATTTCTAAGCATATTTCACATTCCCAGTTGGCAACGAATAAGTTTCAGCACGCATACATTAAAGTCATTCTATGTATATGAAGGATACTGAATACTGCCACTATCCGCCGCAAGAGTTGCATATGCAACCCCCAAAAAGCAAAAAAGCAAAAAAGAAAAAAGAGCTACTGCCATATCTCAAGTGGCAATCCCCAGACTCGGGCAACGCCTCGTTATCAAATGAATTTAATCAGTTTCAATTGTTTATGTTTTAGTTCTGCCTTATTTTGCATGATTGGTAGCCACTAGACACGAAACGGAAACCGAGCAATACGAACAACAAAAAGAACCCAACCCAAAAATCCCTCTTGAGGCAAAAGCGAATACATTTCACAACTTTTCAATTGACTTGTTGTGAAACTTTTTAGCTTTTTAATGATAATTTTTTTCTCTCATCTCTTTGTTGTTGTTGTTGCTGTTGCAATTGCTTCGTCTCGCAATTAATGTAACTGACAAATTGTTGGAATATCTTAATTATGAGGCGGTTTAATGGTGGCTCCAATGTCTGCCACATGTGGGTCGTCAAATGCTCACTGACACCTACTTGACAGCAGTGTGTGGCAACGAAATCAATTTGAAAATAGATATATATCCATTATCACAGTTGCCAAATGCGGCTCAAGTTTTGATAGATATATTGCCCCAAGTACTAACTGTCCATTAAGTAGATTTGCCAGCATTCATTTATGACCTAATCCCCAGGACTCTAGCGAATTGTTTGGTCAGTGGAAATGCCTAGATTATTTTAATGGCAAAGCGCACAAAATGGCAGAGATAATAAAGAACATTATATTTGCATTAAGTAATGTTCGCTTTAAGGGATTTAGCAACGGGAATTTCATACTTCTAGCCATTTAGCGTAATTAACTTGTGCAAAATGCTTTCCCACAATGTCAAATGCTTCTTTACAGGAGAAAATGTGTGTTGCAGTTGCATTTGAGGCTAAGCTACAACAAAAAAAAAAAACTTTGTCTAAATAAACAAGGCAAGTGACGCGTGCGGCCCGAGCTCAAAACGTATATACAAGCACAGCAATTGTATCTTGTGGATACACTACCCACCTCCACCTCCACCTCCACACTCCACTCCTGCCTGCCTGCCTGCCTGCATCAAAGTGAGAAAAGTCGCACACAACAATGACAAACTGCTGCCAGAAGGCAGTAGGAGGGTGTTGCGACTACCTTTGTTGCAACAACAACACAAACATCGCTACTTAATGGACCAGAAATGCGCTATGCAAACACACACACACACACGTACAGTGGCTGCACCCATCCCCGCTCTCCTGTCTTGCACGCTCGTCCTGCTGCTGCTGTCGCCGTTGCGTATGCAAACAAACGAAGCCCGGAAGCGAAATGCGAAGCGTTGGCAAAACGCACGAGTCTGCCGCCAGCACTTGAGCACGCCGCGTATGGCACCCCCCCTAACCGTACCGAACCGTATCTCACCGAACTAAACCAAACCGAAAACCGTAAAACCTGAACCGCCCTGCTGCACCACCACCACCACCATCACCACCACCACCTCTCGTAGAGCAGCCAGCTTTTCAATGTGTGTTGAGGGCTTCATTTTGAAAGGCCACCCGAGGGGTGGAACGCCCCTTTTAAGCTACTGCGTTAGCATTCAGCACTCCGATATCGTCGCATATACAATTTTTTTATTGCCCAGCAAATTCCAAGCGGGTGCTGCAACTCCCCCTCCTCCTTTCCTCTTGCATTCCCTCTCTCTTTCTCTCTCTCTCTCTCTCAGTTTGACTCTTAATGAGGCCGTAAATTATTTTTTATTATTTTGTATTTAATTTTTTCATTGCTCTTTGTTCGACTCCTTGCACTAAAAAAAAAAAAACCCAAATAAATACGAGAAGCGTGTGTGGCGTCCATTTGATTTCAAATTGATTGTGGGAAACGGATATGCGGATATAAATATAGCCGCAAAAAAAGGGTTGCAGCAACCGAGAGCATCCTTTAAGCCTTGTTCCATACGATTCGAAATCGATAAGTTCGTACGAATAAATCTATAAAATATGTCAACTAAAAACTATATTATCTTACTGCACTCTTTGTGATCTATTTCTAGCTACAAATTTATGTTAAATGCTAATTACTTTCTGCATAATTATATGGCACATATTTCTTTCTTTTCTCAACCCTCAAGTCACAAAGTCTCCATTGAAAGACTAACTAAAATCATAAGCGTATCATCATTTATAGTCTCTCCTTCTCTACCAATTTCTTTTGCTTCTTCTCCCGTTGAATAAGCATATACTTATAGATATACTTATTGCATTATTTCACACGCCCGCAGCACAACTCTCGTCCAAAAATATTTCTTCTCTAACAGCCCTCTTGCAGCTTCCCACGCAGCGAAAGTACTTTCCGAACACATAGTGATACAAAGAGAGAGTGAAAGAGAGAGAGAAAGAGAGAGTGAAGGGATGCTTGACTAGGGGGGCTCACGTTCAATGCTGATAAAATATCTAGTAATTAAAATGCGGAACACTTAAGTGCCGCAAAATATGTCATAATGCTGCCCCCAAATGCATGTTGCGCCCATAATGAGTTATAATGTAGTTGGGGTGTTATTTTAATAGCTGCGCCTCGTCTGCTTGGGAGTTCAAAACAGAAGCTTAAAGAAGACGAAATAGTTTGCCAATCTGTTGAAACAACTCTTAGGGAATTCGTTTTGTCATAACTGACTGACTGACTGACTGACTGACTAACTGACTAACTGACTGAGTGACAAACTGTTGACCTAAATATCAACAGCTCAAAAATAGAGCTAAGAAGCTTCCTTTTTGCTGTGTTAGTGAAAAATAAGTTGTAGATTTGTTAAAACTTGACTTGCAAGTGCAAAAATACAACAAAATGTAGAAAAATGCAATGCATAAAATTTGTTTGTTTTTTCATTCAATCTGTTTAAAACTTGTTTTCAAGTCTTTCAAAACGAGTGCTTGGAAACTTTTTAAGGAATTCAAATTTAAGTGCGGAAAATGGATGGAATGGTTTCTTAGTGCAATCAAATTATTTGTATTTGAAATTATTGTTGATAGACACTCAAAGTTCAAGCATAATTTCAGAGTTTTGTTTACCTCTCGACCTATTTTGTTTCCTGGAGCAAGCTGTTCTTTACTATTAAAAGTCAACTGGTGTATGACATATGCGAAGCGTTAAGTTCAATTGTGCGCTAATCAAAATATCAAATGTGAATCAATCTACGCGATTTAAAAGGCTTAAAGGCCCACTTCCAGTTGGGCAGCGCTGACACAAAGATTGTGTGCACACGATTCTACCATATAATTTATGCCTTCAATCAAACCGACTGACTCTTTCTTTCTGAGTGACAGACAGACTGACTGACTGGGAAACTGACTGATGACAGCGGCGACTTTACGACATACACAGGAGAGGATAGGGAGAAGGAGCTGAAGTCTAGGGGCCGCATATGTCTGCGGTAATTTCCCTGTCACGCGTGATAAAACTTGCACATGGCACATGAACAACGAGGCAGTTTTGCGAAGTCGAAGTCGAAGTCAGAGTCGAATTATTGTGGCAACAAGTAATGCCAGCTGAATGCGAGACGAGTCCTGATTATTTGTGCGGCCCGTTTCAACTTTAATTAAGCGCTCATTTTCAAATACGCATACGGAATTTAAAAGGATGAAAACATATATTCAGTTAACATCTCTCCCCAAAGTAAATGTTATTATATGCCTGGGCTTTAGCCAATTCGTCGCATTGCAAATGCGATTCGTTTCGGGTTTTTGCTCCACTCGACTCGAATCGAGTCGACTCGACTCAACTCGACATTCATTTGCCGCCGTGCATTAGTCGCGGCTATTATCGTGTCTGCCCTCTGTTTATTATCAATTCTCATCTGCCTTAATGTAGCCTGTTTTGCCAGACCACCAAATGGCGTGAAATATGTGTGTGAGTGAGAATTGAGAGAGTGTTGCCTTTGCTATGTTATTTACTTTTTATTATTTTCATACGCATATTGCTATTTGGCTAATGGCGTTGAGTGCCTGCCAGCCTGCCAGCCTGCCTGCCTGGCTTTGTGTTGGGTGTGAGAATATTAGCAGCATTATCATTAACATATTTAAATGTGAATAAGCGCACAAAGCACAAATAAATACATTTTAGCAGCATCAGCAATGAGCAAATGATGCTTGATGAGGTTTTATGCAGCCAAAGAGCAATAAATATCAAAGGAAGTTGATGCTCAGGGTTGATTTTGCTTGATAAAAATGTTTAAATGGACAGCAGGGTTGCTTCTTTGTGAGATATGTATATGATAAAACAGGATCACCGATATCACATAATTTATGTTTATTAATAAAAAGTGAGAAGAGCATTGGTATAAATTTTTATTACTCGTTGTTTGTTATTTCTATGAATAATTTGAACATTGTTTTCTATTTATAGTCATAAAATATTTATTAAGTGTTTATTTTGATTATGAATATTAATGAATCTCAGATAGTGACAAACCTGTTATAATTATATATTCATTTTATGTCAAATGTGATTTAGTTATTGGTATCATTTTAATTATTCATATACAATCTCACAACACCAGTAACACACATAACCCTGTTTATATATGTCCATTAAATAAATTAAATGTTTATTTTGATTATAAATATTAATGAATCTCAGCTTTGTTATGTTAACACACAAAATACAGAGAGTTTGCCCAAATAATGTAATAAGTTTCAATAATTATATATATATTCATTTAATGTCAATTGTAATTAAGCTAATGCTATCACTTCAATTATTCATAAACAATCTCATATCACCAGTAACAAATTAATCATTTATCAAGTAGTCCGTTGAAAATTATGCATAGATCTTAACTTCACTCTGCTGATAATTGCTCACACCAATTACCAAGCTCACAAGTTGCGAAGTGGCATCAACCACGGCATATTGACACCATTATCTAAGACCTCACCTCCCCCACACACCCGCCCCTTTAGATAGACAGCTTGGAGTTCGACTTTGTGTGTGGTCCCTTTTAAAAAAGTTTTTTGGTTCTTCATATTTTGCATCGTCACGTTTACAAGATGATAAACCCTTAACTACTTTTCAACAGAAGCACCCGTAAAACATGCATATAAATATTGTTTGTATGTATATTTATAGTCCCTAAAAACTTTTCAACAAACAAACCTAAGAGAGGCATAGAGAAAGACAGAGAGAGTGAGAGAGAGAGAGAGAGAGATAGAGAGAGCGGGAGGTAGGTTGTAGGTGGAGATGTGTCCACTTCAGTGGCACCGCCTACACACACACACACACACACTGACACACATACTAATGCATGGCATGCTAATCTCTTTTACAGTCGGTTTTACTTTGGCACTCTGGGAGATCTGAAACTGCCTCTGGGAACGGGGACCCTGGATAATGGGCAGCAGCAGCCGCAGCAGCCGCAGTAGCGTTGTTGTTGTAGTAGCACTTATTGTTAGCCAAGCAGCTGGCTTTGGATGGCCGAAAAAGTCAATACGATGAGGCGCTGCTGCTGTTCAGTCGGTCAGAGTCATAAATTACGCCATCCCGGGGGTGCTATTGTAAAATGTGTGTGTTTTATGTGTGTGTGTTTTGCTTGTTTGTTTGTTTGTTGGTTTGTATTTGAGCATTGGCCCCGAGGTGTTGTTGTGCTTAACAAACGAATTTTTGCGCTGCTCCCTTTAGTCTACAGTCCTACAGTGTCGCTCGCAGGCATGTCAAAAAGTGTTCATAAATTTCACCTCAAAAAAGAAAAACAAATTGAAAAAATAAAAAAAATGTTTTATTCGACACAGGAAGTTGCTGTTTACTTTAACCCAAACATGCACATAGACGTACATTAAACGACTTTGCGGCAGCAGCCTTTCTTTCACTCTTTCCGTCTCTTTAGCATCTCATACCACCCGCCCACCCAGGTTGCCATTTTGTGGGTCTTAATCATAGAGCCGAATGCAAATCAAACCACAGGGCACATTACACAAGCTGACCTAAGCAGTGAAAACCACAACAAAACTCAACTAACTGGGCCAATCGGCCCCCAGTAACCACCAAAGCACCTTTGCAACGCCTTACCACCCAATAAACCACCTGCAACTACTGCTGCTGATGTTGCTGTTGCAGTGCCGACCACGCTTTATGGCTGTCCATAAATTTTATGACAACGCCTAGACACATTTGGGTATATCTGTTGTTACGTCTGGGATTACGTCCAGCCAAAGGTGATCAAAATTTCATTACATCACGCAAAAAGCCGTTGCCCGAAAATTGAAAGAAAACTTTACACCAGTGCCAAATTAATGGCCCAAACGTCGACTTTGACTCTCACAAGAAATCACAGACAGTGCTACCTGATGAATGCCTTGTGGGTGGTGCGGATATCACTTGGGTGCCATTTGTTTGGGTGGCAGGTGGCAAATGGTAGGTGGCAGCTAGCATGTTTTGTTGCTTAAGGGTTTCTATCTTGCTCACGCAAGCGAACTTGGGTCTGGGTTAATAATCACATGAACTTTTTCCCGATAATCACATTTGCTTCCTTTTACGTCTGCTTTGATTACATTGAGTCAATAATTTGCACGACTCCAATGGAGAAGTTGGTAACAAACATATGGGTTTGGCCCAGGGCACTTAAGGAATCAGCTAGATTAATTAGGCATTTAGTGCCTTGACCTAAATGGTCCTTACATTGCGTTAATTAGTAATGGAGTTGTTTCCAGGAACTGCTCACGGAAACCCTCAACCCAAAGTAAGTTGTGGCATTTGTATTTACATTTCAAATTGAATACGCAACTGGAACTCGTTCATGCCAACATCACCATAAACGTAATGTGTTTTTTATGGTTTGTCATAGAAAATCAACAAGATCATAATTTATGCAACGCCCGCTCTGTTGCACTGTCTAGCACTCCCATGAACTTGAATTTATGGCCAGACGATGCCAGCCAGCATCGATGAAGTTAAAGCCGACGTCGTGTTGAGGTGATAATGTTAAAGAAAAGAAAATACATAAACTGCAAAAGGGTAAAGGGAGACCCGTTGATTGCGTCTGGCCTGCAGGCAAAACAAAAAAAAGAAAAAAACAAAAAAAAATGAATAGGTCTTGCCAAGGCGAAGAGCTTACCGCTGGCACACACAGAACGAGTCGAGGCAAATAAATTGCAGCTGCTCGACCAGGGCGATGAAATACAAATAGAAATACTTGGCAGCGCTACCGTTGGCGTTTTGCACGTTGCACGTTGCACATTGTACGTTGAATGTTGAATGTTGAATGTTTCACAGCGATGAAGTTGCCAGCATCATCATCATCATCATCGTACACTTCACATGTCCTTTCAGCTTGTTTGTCTTTCACTCTGACGCTCGTCGCGCGCTCTCCGCTCTGCGAGTTGTTCAAGTGTAGTGAAGTTTGTTTGGCCAGACAACGGCCAACGTCTTTGCCTGCTTCTGTCTGCTTCTTCCCAGTCGACCCAAACGAGCTAGCGAATCATGACCATTTCGGCATATAAGAATTACCTTGCCTCGCCTTGCTCGTTCTCATTCTTATTCTCATTCTCATTCGCGTTCGCGTTCGCGTACTTGGATTCGGACTTGGACTCATCTTCGTCTTGACCTTCTATGGCCTGTAAGTTACCTGACAGTAAGTTGTACCTGACTTGGGTAGTGCGATTTAAGCTAAGATTTCAAGCTGCAAGCTCCAGCATCCACCGTTCCATCATGTTGCAATGGCTCTTGACTTTTTGGGTCGTAGCACGACTTCACATGCATACAACACACGAAATCAAATGTGTACAAATTGAATTCGCTTGAGTTATAATGCCCCCTTTTATTTTTAACATCGACCCAGGGCCGGATTCAAATTTGCAGCACATAAAAAGATTTCCTCTTTTCTTTTTGTAGTCAAAAAAAAAAAAAAAAACATAAATGGGGCACTAAATCAGCATCAGCTTCAGCTCAGTGGCCACCAATGTCATCATCAGTCGCGGGCAGAGTCAACTTTCTTTCAACCCCCTCCGACACACATTGATATAATAATAAAAATGTCTGTCGTCTGCCTCCCAGACTCTAAGACTTTGTATCTGACTGTAGCCTAGAGTCTTCCGTCTTCCGTCTGCGTTTAATGCACAACATATTCATGTGTCAAAAGACAATTTCGGATTTATGACCTGCAAAATCCCCATGCTGACGACGACGACGACGACCAAAATGACGCATTGTGGGCGGGCGAATAGGTCCGTTGCATTAGCATAGAGCACAAAAAAAAAAACAAAAAAACAAAAAAAGTAGAAACCAGAGAAAAATATGTTAAGAAAGCACAAAAAGATCTAAGCTTTTTTTTCCTTTGCATAAATTAGGGAGAGAAACGGATAGCTGCTGCTGGCCAGGGTTTAACTGGCGGGATACATGTCGGCCCGAGCGTATTTGGGGCGCAAAAATTGCCATTTTCATTCCATTTTTCTCATGTTTTTCCTTTTTTTTTTTTGCACATGGTAAAGTTTTGGCTCATGCGTCTGCTTTGGTATTTTAGGGTTGTAATTGAAATTAAATAGATGTCGTGCTATGAATTCAAATCGCTTTCTTGGCGAAATTGTTGCATACAATATGCAAATAGGGCTTAAAGAGTTAAAGAAACAATAAAATGAAATGTTGGCATGGAGTTAAAGTTGCTAACCATCTATAAACAGTGCTGTAAATATCTTATAAGCAAGGGAAATTTATAGCTTGGAAGGATGTGAATGGTGATTTTATTTTTTGGCTTCATTATGGCATTAAAGATTCTTAAAGAGTTAAGTAAAATTGAAAGGAACAGTAGCTAAATGTCTTAAAGTACAAGTATAGTTTTCATTTAACTTTTTTCAGATAAAACTTATTTCCCTTTAGCAGAATCAAAAATACTTGAAAGCAACCCATTTTTCCATCTCCTAAATATGTTCTTATAATCTTAACTATACACAGCACACAGTACATTGATTCACACATTTGTTTGTTGGTCTCGAAACCTTTGAATTTATAATGTAGAAACTAAAGTCGCTTTCACTAAAAGTCACCCTCTTTTATTTTTTCGGTTGTCTCCTCGTTTGCATTTCATTTTATCAGCTTTTTGCCAAACATTACTTCCTATCTGCTATCTCTGCATTGCTCCTTTCTCTGTTCCGTTCACTTGCTTTGCTCTATCTACTTCCACACATTTTCACGCTTTTGCAATTTGTAGCACTTTAAGCATATTTTCACAGCTTCTTTTACACTTTTCGGGAAAACTTTTACTTTTTTACGGGGGGCGAAAACTCGCACACAAATTTATGTCAGTGGCACTTGACGAAGTTGCGAACTTAAGCCAAAGCTCAGGGTGGTGTCTGTCTGGTGGTGTTTCATCCTGGTTAATGAAAATCGATTTCCACCTTCGTTTGGCCAAGGTGACAGGCGGATGTGGCAGAGGGAGAAGACTACGAAGGGATATGCCAAAGTAATGGCCATTGTGTAGGAGTGTGTAGCGAGAAGGGCATCATCAACTTCATTTGTCGAGCAATCAGCTCTAATTAGTGCTAGGCACTTGAGATGCAAAGCGGGTTGATGTCGTGGAAAGCGGTGGATGGGGGTCATCTGAATAATTTGCTATTATTTGTCTATAATTGGGGGGTGGTGTGTTGTGAGGAGGATTCGACAAAAGTTTTGATGTCTGTGGAATTTTAATTGCGAATGTTTAACACGCCAGCGAACAAACTGAGCTAACTTTCAACTACTTGACTCTTTTGGCCTTTAAATGACTAGCTTTTATATGATATTTTTGTTTTCGTTGTTGCTTTTGTGATTCAATGAGCAGCTCTTTTCCACCTCACATGTCTGTTGGCCATTAACCCTTTCGCCGAGTTATCACAACTTTGCTATCAACCTTAGTTCATTATGCGACAGAATTCATAGCTGCATAATTTCATATTCCAACACAAACCCCCACAAACACATTCCTTCCATTCCTTCTACTTCTTTCTGTATTAGAGCATGGTCCACCAGCAGCCGCTTTCACTAATTACATTTTCAAAGTGCAAACCAAGCGTGCTACGTACGAGGTACGAGAAACGAGAGGGAACGGGAATGGGAACTAGAACGTTTCTGTGGGTCTGCGTATGCTCCACTAATTAGTAAGATATGTATGTGTATATGCATAGTTTGTGGACGAATAAGTGGCATAAATTAAAATAAAATGTACAAGTATAAAATGTAACTGCGACGTCGACTGCGATAAGAATCTAAAATAAACACCGCTCGCTGCTGCTGGCGAACTGTGGCATGCAACATATGTGCAGCAGTAAGGCAGCAAGGCAGCAAGGCAGCAAGGCAGCAAGGCAGCAAGGCAACGAACCAACAACATCAACATTAATTAAGCATAAACATTTAACCTGCCCCCGAGACACGCCTCCGACTTGCAAAGAACGTCGCGTGTCCGCAAAGTCAAGGAAGGGTCCGCTTTTGTGTTTTGTTCAAGTCGCCCTTTCTCATACTATAATTTGATTGATTTATTGAGCCTACGCCAGAGCTGCAAAGGCAAGTGGCATGTAGGCAGCATGTAGCTTGTAGCTTGTAGCAAGTGCAGTCGGTGCAGGTATCCGCAAATGGCGCCGGCTGTAGGCAGGCCGAATCCCCAGGAGACAAACTCATATATTTTCCACTAATTTAATTAAATGGATTGCGAGGCGACGGTTGGAATGAGCATTAAACATTCAGCGGCAAGTAACAACTGGTTGCAACAGACCTGTCACAACTATCAGATATATATTAGATAAATTGGGTAAATAGATAACCAGCTGCAGTTGTGTTGGAGATATTCGTTTCAATATTTACTTAATAAAGGTTTTGGAATGTAGGTTAAATTAGATTTGGACATGTGAAAGCGATATTAGCCCGTGGCTAGAACATGCAAATCTAACTGATATTGTAAGACAACAGGAATAGGAACGCCAGGTGAATTTTGGAGTAGATATTGGAATTATGGCTTGTGTTCATGTAAGAGACACATTAACTTACACAATTTAATGGGTTACCAGTTGTTTAACTTCACATTAAGGATTTTGAATACCTAAGACTAGGTTCACTACGGCCGAGTCATTCCCAACAGTTACTTGACAATCTCTGCCCAATATAATATAAATTCTAGAAACAGATAGTTTTAGACAAATTCTCAAAGCTTCGTTTAAGGGATCACGTTTTGGAGTACAATGGGTTAAGAAATTAACTTTGCAACCAACACATCCTTGTTAACTTAAGAAGTAAATGTTTTAAATGTAAAAATAAATGCGTTTGTAACTTCTGCAGTTTATTTTTAGGTCTTTAAGTGCAAACTCTTTAAGCCGTCGTTTTTAGTTTTACTTACACAGCTTGTTTGTCGCTTTTGATTGATTTAAGGGGGAATAAGCAATAAGAAATTGTCTGGCATTTGAAGCCGTTGTGGGGGTTCAGCTATTTAACTCCTTCAATATGTCACCAAAGTGTCTAAGTGGATAGATAATGCGGAGTCTAGTGGAGCCAAAGCAGGCTGCTCGAAGAAAATCAATTTGACAAAGTAAAGAAAACTGTTATCCCCAGTGATTGATTATGCAGTCGAGTCGAGTGACTGGCCAAAAGTTGTTCGATTTCGATTGGGTCACCAAGCGTATCATTAATTTTCAGACACAAAACTAAAAGTGGGTGGACTGAGTTGGGCTGAATGCCATGTAAGCAACCATTTCGTACATGCTTCTAAAGTGTTTTTTCCTTATCCATTGCAGGCGTCTCCGCAGAACTGTACTATGTGCGGGAGGGGGCTATCAATGATTACGCGCTAAACTTTGCAGTTCCAGTACCGGCGAACATTAGCGATGTTACCTTTACCTGGCAGTCGCTGGTGGAGCATCCACTGCCCTACAGCATCAGTGTGGCCACCTCGGATGTGGGCGTATTACCACGCCCCATGCTGAACATCTCGCGCATCGGGGATGTGCCACAGGAGCCGCAGACATGGGGCGTTAGCCTGAAATGCTCGGGCACCCGAGCTGCCGAAGTCACAGTCACTATTAGTGTGGAGGTCATTCTGGACCGAGCGACGAACAACAATACTAATCTCATCTTTAAACGTAAGAAAATTTGCCTAAAAGACGAACACAACGATGCACGCGAGGAATACGATGATGAGGAGCCACTGCATCCGGATCTAAGTGGTCATGATGATATTCACTATACGGAACACAATGAGGACACGGCCGAGCATGTCATTTCCGATGGTCATTTACCTACAAATGTGGACCATGGCAAAGGCACAGAGAGACATCGTGTGTTGGTAACGGAACCAACTGTTGTTGTAGGTCGTGGTCAAGGTGGTGCAAATTCAAACAATGAATACGACCCCATGTTGCGGGAAACACTTGTCCCACCGACCAGCGGACTTATCACTCTGATTGTGGGTGGTATTTTGGCCTTGGTTCTCGTCTCAACCCTGATTCTGATTGCCTATTGTGCCAAAGGTCCCTCAAAACGTCATCCCTCCAACGGGGTACATTTGATAAAGACTTCCAGCTTTCAGCGACTGCCCACGATCTCATCTACTGCACACAATTCGATATACGTCTGCCCCTCGACCATAACACCCACATATGCGACACTGACGCGGCCCTTTCGCGAATATGAGCATGAGCCTGAGGAGTTCAACCGCCGTCTCCAAGAGCTGACAGTCCAAAAGTGCCGGGTGCGTCTCTCCTGTCTCGTGCAAGACGGCAACTTTGGGCGCATCTATCGCGGCACTTATAACGATTGTCAGGAGGTTCTGGTCAAGACTGTGGCACAGCATGCAAGCCAGCTACAAGTGAATTTACTGCTCCAAGAATCCATGATGCTCTACGAGGCCACACACCCCAATCTAATGACAGTGCTTGGTATTTCCATCGAAGACTTTGCCACACCCTTTGTACTCTATGCTGCCACAGGCAGTGTGCGTAACTTGAAGACCTTCCTGCAGGATCCCTCGTATGCCCGAAGTGTAACCACGATTCAAACAGTGCTTATGGCCTCTCAGCTGGCCATGGCCATGGAGCATCTGCACAACCATGGTGTCATTCACAAGGACATTGCGGCCAGGAACTGTGTGTAAGTAGAGCTAAGCCTATTATCATAGCAGAGAGACCAAGCCCAATCGGAAATTTGTAATCCATCTAACTGACCATTTGCAACCCTCTGATTTTTGCCCCTTTCTTTCCTTTAGCATTGATGATCAGTTGCGCGTGAAGCTAACCGATAGCGCCCTAAGTCGCGACCTCTTCTCCGGTGACTACAACTGCCTGGGGGATGGAGAATACCGGCCCATCAAGTGGCTGTCACTTGAAGCACTGCAAAAGTCGCACTATAATGAGGGCAGCGACGTTTGGTCATTCGGTGTTCTGATGTGGGAGATGTGTACGCTAGGCAAGCTGCCATATGCCGAAATAGATCCCTATGAAATGGAGCATTATCTTAAGGATGGGTACAGACTGGCCCAACCATTCAACTGTCCCGATGAACTGTAAGTATTCAATGACTAGCTTATAATTTTCACCCCTACACTGCCGGAATGCCCATTAAATACCTTTTCCTATTTCACTTTTTTACTTGTAGGTTCACTATTATGGCCTATTGCTGGGCCTCCATGCCCGCCGAGCGACCCTCATTTAGCCAACTACAAATTTGCCTATCGGAGTTCCATACACAGATAACCAGATATGTTTAACCTGCGGTAATGAAGCACACCAAGACTTGTAAATACAACAAGAGGCGACGTCGTAAGATTTCGCAACAAACGACGTCCGCAACTCTGTTTCCAAAGACATTTTTAAATTATAGCGCCTAAAAGGGGGCGCAAGAGAAGCGATAAGTGTGGTTAGGATTGTGTGGGCCCATTGTTTGTGTCCCCCACAATAAATAGTTACTTATTTATGTATAATGTGGGCGATCAAAGACAGTTTCGAATAAATTATAAAAGTCAAGAAGCTCTCGATAATTAGCAGTTAGGTAAATAGGTTAGTACGTTACAAAAACAAGAAAAAAAATAAAAAAAATAAAAAAACAAACATGTGACAATGCAAGAATCGTAGTGGTTAAACTTAAAAACACACACATAAATGTTAAAGACACACCTTCACAGGGAAACCCAGTAAGGCGATTGCCTGCGAATCCTTACATAACCTAATGTATTTGCATAACTTAACATTATATACATAAATTGCTTAAGACAAGATCAATAATATAAAGTACACTCCCCTAGGCTAGGCATCAACGAGTACTAAATGTAAGCCCGCATCTTTGGGTAGGTCTGTTGTAGTTTGAGGAGCTCGTCTTACAGCAATTATATATTATCAAGTATATATGGTATATATAGATATATCTATATGTAAATGTATTTATATGTGTATGTATATTTATGTCTAAGACCGTAGTGCTAGTAAACTCGAATCTATTGTATTTAACTAATGTTAGTAAGAAAACCAACGGTGCACTGCAAAACTTCCCTACATTTGGTTGACTCTCCCCACCAAACCTATAAAACAGGGAGTCGCTTTTGAGTCGAAACCCGGTATTTGTGTTACTTATACAGACGTCTCAAGAAAGTTCTGTAATATACTTAAGCATTTTGCATTAGTTTTAAGTTTCTCTTATGATTTCTTAAAAAAAAAATAAAAATAAAAACAACATACAAACAACTGAAAACGATTTCAATAAACGTCCGTGCATAACATTCAAAAGCCAAACAAATGCATTTCTGAATGGGAAATGGGACAACTCTTAAGTAAAAATATTCATGTGTAAGTATATCGCTAACAATTGAGCCACAGCCACGCCCATTACTTACCCTAAAACAACTCGCACTAAGAGCAATGTGTTGTTTGGGTCTTGTACTACGAAAAGTTGAAGCCTGCCACAACGACGACAACGGGGGGCAGGGCTTGGGTTTTGGCTAACCACCTAGACAGCCTCGAGCCAATCTCTTTGCCAGGCCAAGCGTGCTGGCAACACAAAAGGCATGTAATGCCAACTGCCTATTTGAGGAGCCAAAACCAGAGTAGGTTCATGAGACGGTGTTGGGGCAGAAGGTGGCTCTGCCCACACCTGTACGTGGAAACAGCCCGTGGTGCGCGTGCACAGCTTATGAGGTAGAGAGACGGCATTCCGAATGGCATGCCCTTTGATGGCTGCACTGACACTACTTAGTTTTTGGCACGTCATGCCACCCGGCACGATGTTGGCCGTGTCCTTTTTAATATGCCTGTCACAGCGTTAGGACAGCCAGTACAGCCAAGCACAGCGACTAGTTTCGTGTCCTTTCATTTTTATGCCGCTGCTTTTTCGTTTATTTTCTTTCTCTTTGTTTTTTTCTAATGTTTTTCTTTTTCCTTTTTGGTTGGCAACGTCTTTAAAAAGCGCTCAAAGAGCTCAAAGCTCGTTGGGCACGTGCCACAGCTGAAATGCGTAGCATTTAACTAAAGCCACTAGCCAAATCAAAAGCTAATGGTAAAAGCAGTTATAGTAGAGCCACTACACATTACTGTTAGGTTAAAGTGCTAAAGAGATTATAAGACAATGCTGAAACTATCCAGATTTAAGTAATGGTTCAGATAAAGACATTTTATGTGAAGAAGACCTAACTCACTAAAATGTTGATGGTAGAGCTTGATGAATTCAAAGCTGCTTAACATATTATAGGTTGAAACATATGGTAAGAATTTTTATCAACTTATTCTATTATAATAAAATACATATATAAATGGTATTGCTAAAACAAATTCAAAGCTTGAGTTGCTTTAAATTGTGTAAAGAAGAAGAAGCTAATTTAATTTTGCTCTATTCAATTTATAACTGAACCCTCTATTTATTCAATGCGATATCAAAAGTTAACTAAAACAAATAGTTTCACTATTAAGCGAGCTTTCCTTTTCCCCCTTTTAGAGTTAGTGCATAGCGAGCTCTGAATTAAGCAGCGGAAAGTCAGACTTTGAACAGTTGCGTTTCAATCATATTAAAGCGTTTTGCCACTTTGACAAAAGATATTAAGTTATTAAAAGCTATGCGAGCAAAAAGAGCATATTTTTTCTATGCTTTTTTAATTTTTTTGTTGCCATAAAAGTCACACACAACTAAAACACAAAACGTGCGGATTGGTAAGGGCTGAACTCATTGAAACTTGAGCTCCCCACACACAACAGACACACAGAAATGGAGAGACATAAAAAAATGGTGGAAAATTGAAAAACAAAAGGCAACACAGGGCAACTTTGTTGTTGGTCAACACTCTAAGCCAAAAATCAACAAATATATAAAAAATTTTGTTGCACGTGAGGCAGCATTTCAATTTTTCAGTAGCTTCACGCTAAAAAGTTTGACAGCAAACCACCCAAACACTCTTACCCTATAAACCACACACCACATTCTAAAAAGCCAACAGTAACAAAAACAACAACAACAACAACAACAAAAACGGACAACAAACAAAATGACGACAGGTAGTCGTCAGACAGGAATGTAAGGGGGTACAGCTGTTCCCCACGGAGCCATTGGCAGCCCTGCGGCTTTGCCAGGTGATGTTTGAACTTTCAACAGATGAGCTCGACCAACTGGTTGGTTAGGGCAGGGTATTGGCAACCCAACGCAATCCAACGCAACGCAACTGCAACACCAACTTTTGCCAAAGTGGGTCGGTTGGACTCCATGGCCTCAAAAATTGATTACTTTTATAGAGCAGGCGACGCACGATGCCATTTTTTGGAGCTTTCATTTTTATTTTGTTTTTGAGGGTGGTACTTTGGCATTTTGAAGCTGTTGATTATGGCCACAAGGCATTAGCTGTAACATAAATATTTACCATTGAAATTATTAAGCAAAGTTTTCTCTGATATCGGTGGTTAACTGTGGGCACAGGTAGAATGTTCAACCCTGTTTCGGTAAGTACTAGGGGCTATGATTGTTCTAAATTGCAGAAAAGTTTGATGTTTTTCTGATTGCAAAACTAATTAAAAAGTTAATGAAACTCATTTAAAATTACTTTAAAGATTTAATTCGTTTGTTGTATGGGTTGATTGGGAATGTGCTTTTTTATTTTTATTTTTACTTTTATTTTTATTTTATTTTATTTGAGTGGTTGCCAAGGTGCTGAATTTGCTGTTTGGTTTTTTATTTTTTTTAGCTAATCAGCTAACTTTTTGAAACGATGCGCTTAACTTTCGAAATGCACATAATAAATGTCTAAGTATTTGACTTAAGTTGTCTATTGAACTCTCTTAAGGCGCTTGCCTTGAAACTTTGAAACTCAGCGTCACACTTAGCCCCCGCCCTCTCAGCTGAGAAACGCGAAATGTAAAAAATTTTTTTTCAATTTCTTTTCTATTTGACAATACACAGAACAGCAGAAGGAAAAGAAGATGCCAAAGCTAAAGCCGAGGCAACATTAGCATACAACTTTTCTTATTACTTTTTATGTGAACATTTTTTCGAAAACTCGCCAAGGGTTGAAGTGAGAGCGAGAGGAAAGAGAGCGACAGAGAGAGAGAGTGAGTGCGTAAGTGAGTAGGAGGGCAGCAAAGCAACAAACTGCAAAGCTAAGGAAGCGGAAACGGAAAGCATACAACGCAGACAAACGCCAACAAATTCGATGCTTGGCTAAGAGGAATCGCCGAACAGCCATTTGGCTTTTTATCTATCTCTTGGCGGGACTGTCGATGAGCTAAGCACTTGCAATCGGAATTGGCAAAACGCAAAAAAAAAGCAGCAAGACGAAATGTAGATCGAGGCAGAGTCGGCGTTGAAGTTAAGGCCAGACAAAAGTAAAAGCAGTCGCGTCGCGGGAGAGCCAAAAATACATAATAATGACATGGAAGGAAATAATTTTCATTTGCAAGCTAACGCTTCATTGCTCTTCTTGATTCAAACCAAAAATTCTTACCATTCCCATTACGGTAGCGCCCCGGACGGAGTTCAGCTTCCAGTTCGTCATTGGCTGTCGGTTGAAGTTAGCTGCAACTTTGCGGCGGTTGCCTCATTTGTCGCGAAGTTTTATTGAATTACCCGGGCGTGCCTCGGATCTGCCGTGAGTGGCAGCGTTTGATGTGAGTAAGGCATAGACTGAAGGAAGCAAAAAAAAAGAGAGAGGAAGAGAGGCAGGTAGGGTTGACATCGTTACCGATAATGGGTATTGGCCTCCCTCTTGATTATCACGCCTTCTGAAAATTCATTAAAACTTTTTTTTTGTGAGCTTTTTGTTTGTTGTTGCCTGTGCCAATCGATTGTGAGTCCTCTGCCATGAAACTTGTGGCACCTGCATTCATTTTTCATTTTGCACAGCCGTTTTGTCGTGTTTGCCGTTTTGCGCCTTTGACTCGCCTTTGACTTTTTGCCAGCTGTCATTATTCATCCAAAATGTTTTCGCTTAGCTGGCGAGCGTGTTTTGCTGCTCGCCCAAACTTTTCCGAATTTCCCACATATGTCGCCAACTGCGAAATGTGTGGACTGGACCAAGGCCCACGTGTGATTAATTGTTGCAAGTGCTGTTTGCCGCTGCTGCTGCTATTGCTGCTGATGTTGTTGCTACTCTTACCAAGACCAACACAGTGGGGGTTTTTTCGGGGATTTTGCCTGGTTCGCCAGTTGAGTTATTGGCATCGACACAAAATTCTTGGCCACTGGCTAGTAAACCACTCGCACAGTACTATATAGAAGCGAAGGATAGACGTCAGCTTTGAATGTTTTATGGCACAACATACTTGCGGAGTGTGTGTGTGTGTGAATATTTAGTCAGGCAGCGATTAGAAGATGTTATCATTTAATGATTATCTTCATTTTGCAAACAAGTTTTGTATAATTGCGAAGTTTATTAAATGATTCGATATATTGACCAAACACAATAAACTTTTAAATTTTAAAAGAAAAATTATAATAAACATTGCAACCCTATCACTACAAAAATGTTTGAACAAACACACCATACAAAATATTCTAGTAACTTCACATTTCTTCGCCCTGAAACGAAGCTAAATCTCACAAAGGACTATTACTTATCATTCAGTCACGCACGAATCAGCAGGACCTGTACGTGTTTGAAATCAGATTTCTATATGTTCGTGCCTGTCAGTATTGGCTGAGACGGACAACAAAACCTATTTTTATTGTAATAAGAACCAACTTAACATACGTTCAGTCTCAAAATTGATTTGAATTTTGATCAAAATAAAATTGTAATCAAGCAATTTTTGTTTCACACCATAATACATTATTTGTCAAAATGCTTATAAAATGTCTAAAGTCGAGCATTTAATAAATCCAACTTGTCTATTTAAATGTGTTTTAGACTCTGATATATCGAACTTTTAATTCTTTAAGTTTTTCAAGTGTATTTCTAGTGTTATTATTCTCATATGCCTTTTGTGTCCCAGACGCCAACAAATGCAACATCAATTTGTCGAATAAGCAACTTAATCATTTGCCATTGTCAATGGGGTTACAGTTGCTATAGATGTTGTTGTTATTATTCTTGTTGTTGTTGTTATTGGTGTGTGGAGGCCTTTTTGAAAGGCCAGAGAATGTGGCTGTACAATGCAACAGAAGCGTTGCCAAGGCATTCATAGAATAAAAATTATGCAGACTGCAGTCGATGGTAGGATGGGATGAATGAAGGCGGGGCAGACTATTGGAGCGACAAATGTGGCCACGCCACTTGCTGCCAAAATCACTACAAGCACTCGCACACACACACACACACACACACACACACACACACACACATGGATATAGAGCCAGTGTATGGTGCAGTCAAGTTGACTTGGGCTCATTTGCTACCCGGCCTCGATAGCAGTTGCGCAATTTGTCGGCTTTCGTTTTTGGCTATCCGCTTGGCAAGCATATCGCCAAGCTGCCATATTGCCACATTGCCGTATTGCCACTTGCCGCTTGCCACTTGCCACTTGCTTTTATGCAACAAATCATTGGCATAATTTAAAGCTTCGCTCGATACTCGTACCAGTAGTGGATGTGCTCAGTTCAGCTCAGTGTTGAGCTCTTTTTGCACTCGTTGCTCTGTCTCTTGTCTCTTTTTGCTGCTCCTAGTTTTTGGGGGCATTGTGGGGAGTACATGTGCACACAGCAGGCGTGCATGCCACGCAGCCAGCCAGGCAGTATTTGAGACAGTGTGTGGCTGGCAAGCTGGCATTCAGTTCGAGTTTGGAAGCTCGGCTATCTCTGCTCCCTATGTGTATGATTATTGAATGTGGTCGAAGATTAATGATGCCTCTGTATTTGCCTTGGTCTCAGTATCTCTATCTCTATATCTATCTCTATCTCTATCTGTGTCTATGTCTGCACTTGGGTCTGTATCGTTTCAAGTTGCGCCATTTGCTATTTTCTAATATTGTCTGCAGCAGAGTGTGTGGCAGTGTGGGTGTGGCAGTGAGGTAAGTAATCCTTGCACAGCTGTGCAACTACTTAGTTCTGCTCCTGCTTTTCATATTGTATTCAAGATGGTAACATAAAGCTGATTAGTAAGTAAGTAGAACTCGAAAGAGTAAAGCATTTAGCTCGACAACAAGTTTAGATTTAAATACATTGAGTTCAATAGAACTTTCCAGCTAAACAGCATTTTATGTTCACAAATATTTCTTTCTGCGAGATTGGTTTTGTCTAAAAGCATTTCAACAAGAGTAAATATTAGTTTAAGATAGATAAGCTCAATGTAGTAAAATTGGGCTAGAACTTTTAACCTATTTATTTAATAAGAACTTGCTTTAAACTACGTTAGATAGTAGACACTTCTCAAGTAAAATATGTTAATAATTCACTTTTGAATAGGATCTAACTGTGTACGTATACTTTTCATATAATTCGTCACAGTGCAACGCAACCTGCTGGAACGTTTCGAAAGTTGAATAGACTTCTGCTGCTGCATGTCCGAGCAGATGCGGTCCACTTGAAAATCCGTGGGCTGCCTCAAACTTGTTTATTATGTATTTGGACACTTGATCCAGCAGCAGCAACAGCCGAACCAGAACACAACTGGGCAAGTGTCAAGACTCGCTTATGAACTTTTATAATAATAATAATAATAAAAATAGGAGCACTCGTGCAGCGTGCAATTTAATTAAATTTTTGGCCCCGGCTGGTTTGGCTGCCTACGTGAGTGCCCGAAGCAAAGGAGTGTTCCTACCTGGTCTCGTTCAGGTTTAGGTTCATTCTTCTATTCTCTCATTCTCGGGTGACATATGTGACGCATAAATTAAACAATCCATTGAGAGACGATCGGAGTCCACATGTCCTCACGTACGCCCATGGAAAAACAGACAGCAGTTGTAGTTGCAGGTTCTTTGGTGCCGACTTTTTGCCATATAATAATGTTGAACGTATAGGCAAATAAATGCTCATTAGTTTTTCCGCAAGGCAGCGACTGTAATTTATTGATTTTAACTCATTTCTTTTAAGATTTCCAACTGCGAATGAATTAAATAAACGGCTCCAGCCGGTTTACATGATGAGTACTGGATAATCACATGAGGAATTTTCAGGTGTATAACGTTGTCTCGATTTGTAAAAGGTGTTGTCTGCGCCTCGAACCCCCCTCTCTTAATCTGTGTCTACTCACAGCAAGTGCCATAAAGTTCTGATTGAAAAAAAAAATGAGTAGAAAGAAGTATTTCTCGGGGCTTCTTTGGTCTGATTGCGCCGTGGTCTTGGGGGAAAAACGGAAACTGCTTGGCAGAAATTGAAGCTGAAGTCATGTACGGAGTTGGCTTTTTGTGTGCTCATTGCTCATTGGACTGTGTGGTGTGGTCCTGTGGTTTGGTCGGACTATGGGGCAAGTTTATCAATGTAATGCTATGGCATACAAAAAAGTACACGAGTTATTTCTTTTGCATGAATGCTTTGGGGCCAGAACAGGACATCTGGATATGCCTGACTTATAGTCACGCAAACTTTTTGTGCCACACTCGTGCTATTGAATCGAAATATTTATGTGTGTAATTCTATTCGGTTTAAGCGAACGTCTTAAAGCCAGCTGTATCAACGTATAGGTTCAAAGATTTACAGCCCAGCCATAACGATTCTCATAAAAATGCAACAAACTAGTTCAAGTAATAAATCACTAGGGGTTATTGAAACTATCAACGTTGCTCAGCTGTCAGCGTTGTGTGAGAGTGAGAACATGTCGTGAAATACAATCCTTAGCACAAGATGCCATCAAATATTTGGGAACTGCCGGAAAACCGAACTCTTAAAACCTTTGAAGCTTTAATGAGCAAACAATATAAAGATCTCTTTCGCCAGACAATACCTGGTAACGAGGCCTTAAGCGAGATCTTGTAGGTGTAGTGTATTCATTGATAACTCAATTAACATGTTACTTCCACGAATTATTATAGATTTTGCGCTCGAACGGAGCGTATCTTGTATCTGTAAAGCGACATGTTGAAGAATTACTCATGCTCGAATTTCAGACAACGTGTAATTCAAAACCACTCAGCTCTCGATACGGAGTCTGATGTCTGGAGTCTGGCTGTGTGAACAATTTATTGGAAAAAAAGGATTCCTATTGTGGCAGGGAGAGGGAGAGAATTTGGTTCGCTTCGTTCATTCGTGCTGTTTATGGACCGCTTCAATTTAGTTTTTAAATGAATTCTCATTGAAGCGGTAATCCGTTTAGGTTCATTATTTTTTCAAGCCAGTTAAGTCCAAGGGTCACAATTGCTTGTACAACATAATCGGATTTAGAAGCCAGTAAACTCTCACCTTTTTTTTATTGAAGCCAATTGCTTGTGTTGCCCTAATATATAGTGGCAGTGACCTACTTGGGGATACCTCTGCCCCAAATGGGTCTAAGATTGTGCATAAATTAAAAAAAATTCATATAATTTCCATAATCTAAACTATAAGCCCATAAAACGGGTGACCAACCAACCACTTTTTCTCACTTGTACCCTTCGTACTCTCTGTTTTGTTATAACATGTACATTTTCTCAAAAGCAAAATTGATGACAATGCGGCTTGTCAACGCCTTGCCGGCTTCGTTGGCTGTTGCTCCTGCTGCTCCTGACGGGCTTCCTGCAACAAAAGATAAAAATTTCATTAAAACCATTATAACTGCCATCGTAGTAGATGCAAGCACAACAACAAAAAAAAGGATGATACCTAAGCGAGGTCGCAATAAAAAATGAATAAATCTTGGCAATATCCGCCTATCGAGAGCGGTACTTTTTTTCTAGCGAGAACTTGGGATTTGATAACTGATAAATATTTATAAGTAAATTATTATTAAGAGCAAGATATTTTTCATTGAAAGTCAGCTTATTTATATGAAAATATAGTGTTAAATTTTTTCAAAATATACAGTTCTTATCGTTCTTGTAAGTTTATCAAAAGATATGTTGTTTAAGGGGATATTTCAGATTTTTGAACTTCACTAAACACCATAAAAAAAACCCAACTTAAAATTTGTTCATCACCTTAGTGCTTAATAGAAAGTTCTTAGAGTTTTCCCATCAAAAGTGACTTTGAATACTTATATAACATAGTTTATGTATGTTTGTGGTTGTAGCCTTGAGGTTTATGATCTGCGATAGATCGATTAATTCAAAAGTATTCAATTACATACGATAATAATTTATTGTTTATATCTACCCCGCAATTGGTACAACTTTACCAATGTAGCGCACCGACAATCTGATATATTTTGCCACACATGCCCAATACAATGTATTCACCACGTACATTATATCTTCTGCTCTGTTCAAATTACCGCTATACACACATACATACACGTACACACACACAAATACATATGCACAGACGTCTAAGCAAATATCCCCGTTGTGTAAATATCCTGTCCCAGTCGGCTTTCGCTGTTGCTCTAGCTGTTCCTGTTCCTGTCTCTGTCTTCGTCATGGCTTTGCTTCCATTTTGCATTTTCCACTTTTGACTAACCCCTCATCCCACTCTTGACAGTTTTGACTACCCCAACGCTCTACCCAAATACGGGCACTCTTTAGGCTTTTGTACGCCACGCGAGCTCAGCGAATGTCGTGCTGTGCACATAGTACATATATTTTCTGTAGTATAGTGTATGTATGTGTGTGTGTGTGTGTGTGTGTGTGTGTGATAACAACCCAAGGATTATTTCGCATTACTTTATTTTCACAAGCGCTTGCAAGTTTGCGGTACTTTAGCATGGCCTCGCCCACAGCACCGCCCCTCGAGGCAAGGCCCGCTTATAATTTACACGCTGATTGCGCTTCGGGATTATATATAATTTCTCTCCTCGGCTACCTTTTCCTTTTCCGCTCCCAGCTCTTCCCATCTCTCTCTCTCTCTCTCTTTTCACATCATGCAATCGCCATCAACACTCTATGCCGTCCCTTTCCAGGTACCTATTTATACGGCTTTATCTGATTTTTGTAACTCTCTGTGCGGTTTTTTCTTTTTTTTTTGCTTCCTCACACGTTTTTATGAGCTTACGAAATTAATTGTATATTAACGTATGTGTGTGTGTGTGTGTGTGTGCCTGTTGATGTGATGGATATGGCACATTTGATTATGTTTTGGCTAAATAATGAAATTATCTGGTAATAAAGCGTTTTATATATTCGTGGGATCTGCAATTTTGAAGGTATTAGCGTGATATTCTTTTTGGCTACATGATGGATGAGTCAATGAGGGAAATGAGCAAAATACGTACGTAGTATGTGTTAAGGGTAGGGCATAAGTGAAAGTCAGAGACGTGAACGGGCAAGCAATAATCGAACCTTGGGTTGACCTAACACAGTAACCACATTACCCCCACCTCATTACCCCCACCAAAGTAACGTAGACGATTTTGGTGCAACTGTAACTGAAATTGAAACTCAAAACCAAGACCACCATGTCGGTTAAGTGGCCAACTGCGTAACCATAACCTCAACCATTGACAAATATTGAAAAAAGCATTCCCTGACATTATCTGTGAAACGTAATTAACAGAGGTGGAGACTGCCGCTGCCACTGCTGCTGCTGCTGCGGAATAACCCAAAAACAAACGACAAGCGGCAAAACAAAAACCCAAACGCGACATAAGCAACATGAAACATAATACAAATAATTAAAAATAGCCAGAGAAAGCGAGACAATGGGAATTGTTGGAAAAAAAGGTCTAGCCGGCTGGCGAAAAACAATTGTGTCAATAGTTCACCCGCATTTCAAGTCAAGTCGTGTTGAGTCGGCGGCCAGGAGATAAACACAGACGATAATGGCCTGCTTGCAACTGGGGTAGTTGGTGGTGGGGGGTAGAGGGAACTCGGGGGAAAACAGCTGCTGGCGACTGTCAATGACTGGATGAGTCAAAACTAATGCTTACTCGCCGTCTACAGGGTTTTGAATCCAACAGGCAGTTGATCTATGCGACACATACTTAAAAGAGAGCCTGCCCCTCCCGCTCTCTCGCTCTGGTTTGTGTGTTTATGTTTGTGTGCCCTTGGAGTAGGGAGCAATTGTAAGACGACACCTACAGGCATCATTTGTTTACACAATATTGGATATTGGATAGGCTAGATGCAAGAGGAAATGGGCATTAGCATGAAATTTGTAAGGCACAACACGCACTCGAGATACATAGAAAAGGAAAGGAAAGGACAAAAAAAAAAGGATCAGTTGAGGAAAATTTATGCAGGCGACAAATTCAAAACACATGTCCTGGACGCGCTCGAGGACAATAACAGCAGCATAACAAGAAGAGCGATTTCCGAAAATACAGGGAAACCAATCAATTGTTTATTTATTGTCTGTTACTTGTTTGCTTTTCTTTTTCATTTCGTTTCATTCCTCTTGTCTTGGGTTTCTGGTGTGTCATCTCCCACTGCTCAAGACCACACAAAGGTAACCATGAATCTCAGTAGTCACTAGTTCCACAGGCTTAGTGAAGCTGCTAGTAGGTTCTAAAGGGCCAAAAGGTACGTTTACGCAGAATAATCGAAAATGAAGAAGAAAAAAGGTTCAATGGACAACTTCATTTGCGGATTGGCTCATTTTACGCGCATTATCCACGCTCATTATCTGTTGGCAAATCTTTCGCTGTCGGCCAACGGATGCGCATTGTTTTCAGTCTTTCAGTACCAATTATGGCATCAGTTTCCCATTGTCCGAAATGCTTGTGATTAGTATTGCCAATCTGGCAATAACCCACACAGGGAGAATTGCCCAACGACCTACTACAATAGGTAATTTGAGTTGTTCCCTTTTCATTCTATTCTCTCTATTTTTGATTTTGCAGACAAAACAATACAAAAATTAAGAGCTATTTATTGTATGTTTGTTTTTATAGAACTAATTCGAAGGAGCTTAAATACATTTAAGTAAGTAAGAATACTCACATTAATCCAATACATATCTTCCAAAGAAAAATAAAGTTTTTTTTTTTAATATATTATATTTTTGCTGTTTGTTATAGATAATTAATATTATTTACAATATGTCCGCTTTATGCTTTAAGATCATTAAGTATTTTATTATTATTGCGCATTCGATTAATTTATCTTTTTCATCCGAAAACATCCCTGCGCATTGCCCCAAGGCCTTTTGCAGTGAAGGACTCTGTGGCTTGGACTTGTCCAACTTAAGCCCTGGGCTGAGAGAGACGCAGGATCAAGTCGAGCACATGCCGCAGACAAGGACAAGGACACGGCGTGTGCCCAATGCCAAGTCGCATAAAGCAATATAATCTCTCATTACAACTGCAACAAAAGCGACCACAGCAGAAACTCAGCTCAGCTCAGTTCAGCTTTAGCTGGCATATGCTGGCGCTCCTCCTTCCCATCTTCTCCTGCTGCTATTGCTGTTGCTGCTGCTTGTAGCGTCTCTGCAGGCGTCACGAATTTATAGCCCCTGCAGTGCTGTTGAGTGAGCGTCGCTTTGCCTCACTTTGCCTCGCCTCGCCTCGCCTTGCGTCGAGTGCAACAAGCACAAAAATTTATAACTCAACCATAATGAACTCATATATTATAACGTTTATTAACCCATTGATAACCGGCCAAGTGCTTAACGGCAACTGAATTTATGCGTCTGGCCTGCTTCTTCTTCGTCTTCTTCTTCATCTGCGTTGTCGACCTCTTTTTGGGGGGTAGGGGCACGGCTGAGGGGCAGGGGGTGCGAGAGTCGTTTGCCTGCGTCTGGCAGGGTTTATCGAAAACATCCTAAACGGCCGCCGCACCAAATGCCTTGTGACAAATAAATGTCATATTAATGTCAGAGACCCACAAGCAGAATTGATTCGATTTGTGGCCCCTTGCCCCCTTGCCCCCTCTTGCATTCAAATCTGCGGCTGCCCAAGCCCTCACCACCCCTCTTTTCGACTCTTTCCTTCGCTGCTGAGTTTGGCTTCTGCAGCATTGAATTTTTCAAGTGCCACAGAACTTCCGCATAAGGCATCTCTGTTGCTGCCTCCTTTAGTTTTATGCATGTTCCGATGGCTTTGCGCTTTATTAGAAATGCTGGCGATAAGCTTGTGTCTTATGAGCATGGGATTTGGTCATGTGTGGGAAAAAGGGTCTCCCTTAACGCTTATCCTATTCCAAAACAAATTGTAAGTTAAGCGTAGAAATTGGTATGCATAAGAAAAAGCTTGGCACAATTGAGCGAGTCTAATCGTAGATGAGTGTGTTAAGTCTGACAATGAAACGATATTCGTATATTATGACTTTCATTGTTTAAACCAACTTGGTTGCTATGGCGTAAAGAAAAACATACATTTTTCAATCTATTGTCTTTCTTAAGTTGTTGCATATAATTGCGTTTTATTTCGTGTGTGTTTTAGCTTTCGAGCCGGTTTGATTGCGAAGGGGCTTGGCGTAATCAAACCGGCTGGTCGGAGATGTGACCAACTCTTAAAGCTGAGAGCTACTCCATTGTAACCAATAACTTATAGATTTTTAGAAGTTTATAGATAAGTAGTGATATGACTCCACGTGGCTTAGCTGTTAAGGCTCGGCAGCTGTCATGCGTGTTTATGAAATGCGCATTTTTCTTTGACCTTAAAAATAGTTCGCTATATCTAACCGTTTGTGTATTCAAAGCAGTTAGTCCGTCATTCATTTAGGGCAAGGAGCTACATAAATTTATATTTATTGGGCTAGAATTTAACGAAATATAATTTTAATTATCTAAAAGAACAGAAGGATATGAAAAAGTTCTTAGTTATATTAAAGAAACAGAAGATTACAAATATAAGATTTAGTTGCGAATACAATCAGTATTTATTTTATTTATATTTAATCATGACGAATATATATAAATCAGAAATTTTAAGCAGCTAATCAATGCTGGAACGATATTCAATTTTATAAATCATCATATGTGGGCAATAAAAAATATCCAATATATATATATTAATAAACGATTTTGAGGGTTACAAATATTGAAATTCCAGTTACGCTAAGCTGGCTTAATCTTCAACCATAAAGGGAATCAATTTTGCTACCCTCCTTAGTTTGTATACTATGTCTCAGTTGCCCACATTTGCTTTCCTTACTTTCTTTCACTTCACACTTTCATCTGTTTTCGAGCATTTCCCATCTCTCGCTTCTCACATCACACATTTAACACATCCCGTTGTCGCTGCCCTCAAGCCAGCACTCAACTCCTGACGTTAGCCGCTTCCGGTTCTGTTTGGGTTAACGTGTGTGTTTGTTTGCATTCCTTGCCTTTTGCCACGCACTGCCCAGTTTACCCATTTATCCCCGCACTCTCTTTCCCAGGTTCGCAGCATCGTTTCCCTTTTGGCCAGTATTGCCCTTTTTGTGCGTCAACCTAAATATTCCCTTCTGATCCGAGCGTTAGCAATCAAGCGTTTCTGTTGTTTGCTTTTCGGAACTCTGGTCCATTAAGTGACGTCGTTGCAGCCGTCGGCCAAATGCCGCTGGTGACTTTTCGCACTCGATGCGACGCGTCGCGACGGTCACGTGTCGCGGGCCGTGCCGTAATTGTATCTATGAGATACAATTACAATTTTTCAATATTTTTGCACAGCAGGAGTACTCGAAACGCGGAGATCTGAGCATGCTACAGACTGGGGGAGCGATTTTCGTGGGCGTTATTATTTATTTATAGTGACACTTTATTGCAACTGAAGCCGCCGCTGGCGCCGGCTGCAGGATATATGCACACAAGACACGGTCGAATGTAATTGCGCACTTGCGGCGTCTTGACTTCACGAAGAGAGGGGGAGGGAGACCTTAAGAGTAGTAAGTTAAAGGGACGGAGGGTCGGGTATAGACAATGAGGACAACGAGTAATACGAGAATATGTTGCATCATCGCTCGTTCGTGGCCTTAATGTCTCTGCCAGTTGCCAGTTGGCAGTTTCCCGTCGCCTGTTTAATGTTGCGTTGCGCACTGCACGTCCTTCAGGGTCCTTCGTGGTACTTTTCACTATAATTTAGTGTGCCAAACAAACCATCCTATCTCTCTCTCTTTCTCTTTCTCTTTCTATCGCTTGCAGCATTATCATAATTTTTCAATTTATTAACAAAGTCAAAACAGTTTAGATTCTACCCTCACTAAACGTTCATTTATTATCTGTGTTATGCAGAAGGAAAATCGCCTTGGCCTTAGTCTGTGCTGTGTCCTGCGGTGTCTCGGCATGAAATGTGCGTTAAAATGTCTTTAATTGTTTCTTATTTATGCTTCCGTTACAGTTTGACTTCGACTTTGAGTTTAAGTGTGTGCAATTGTTTTTTGATATGATAATGGATCGTGAAATTGGAATTTGTTTTGAGTTGAGTTACTGCCTAAGAAACGACTTCTCTTCCTCCCTCGCAGTTACCGGCTGTTGGTAACTTTTTCTTATACAATTATTTCCCAGCACATTTTTAAAATCGAAAAACTTTTAGAGTTCATTCTTCACACAACCAACGCGCACAAGTCAAACGCTGATTAAGACAAATTCTCGCATCGTTTAAGCGACTCTCATCTATATGCCTTGGCACTGACCAAATTATTCATTTCCTTCCACTTTCAACTTTTAAAGAACATAAATAAATAAATACATGTGTACATATTTAACTGTGTCGCGTTCATTTCGAGAGTCCTCTTCAGACAATTGCAGCAGTTTTATTTAATTGATTGAGAGCCGAGGCTTCAGTTTAATTGACCCACAAATTATTATTATTATTTTCTTCTTCTTTATTGTGAAAGATTTAAATTATAGGCACTAGCAAATGAGTGTTGTTTGGGTTGGGGAGTAGGGCTAGGAGTGGTAGGGGTAGTTAAGTTTGGTTGATTTAGTCTATTTGTTATGGCCCTACTTATAAGACACCCACGTAGCGGAGGAAACAAACTTTAACACTTGAGCTATGAGCGCGCAGAAAAGTTCTCGGGACTTGTCTTGAGCTTGAGCAAAAACTCAAGAAACTCAAAAAACCAAAATCCAATTTGCAAGTTTCTCGAGTGCACACACACGCAAAATTCTTCTTCGGCCTGATGTTTACACAGCGACACAGCCTTCACCTCCTTCTGTACCCGTTCCCGATCCCAGCGACGTTGACAATCACGCACGATTTCAGGCAAATCTAATTTAAATACGACTACACATCAGTTGATAGGCAGGCGGTGTGTTGTGCTGGGTCTGGCAACCTTTGATGGCTTCTATCCTTTCTGCGAACTACTGTTCCGTACCGACTGCCAGTTACTTGAGTTAGTTAACTGTTTATGGAACCATCCATACACACCCCTGGCTAGCCTCCTCAATGGAAGGGGCGTGGCCGGGCACTTTACACTTTTGTGCGCCAGCTCTTCTAAAGTAATTAAGTGTTTTTCCACATGATGGCTTCATAGACGCCAGCCGGGCAGGGCCAAATGCAGATGCAGAGGAACAGGGACAGGGTCAGAGCAGTGGTAATGGAAGTGTTGCCAGGCAGCAGCTTCAGCTTGTGTTCCTTCAGTGCTCCTGCATTGCATATTCTTATAATTGGTTTAAAAAAAAATATAAGAAATGTGAAAACAGAATGTTGGCCTGGTTTGATAGTTGCTGATACTTTTCCTTCGTTCTCAACTTCTTCTAGGCAACTTTAATATACTTCGCAGTATCAGCAAGAGTAGCAACAAAACCATTAATAAACTATTAAGGTATTTCTTCCAAGTGCTTTTTTTTGGGTTTGTGGAGCCTCAAAAACTTTGATAGACAATGCAATTTGATCTGGGTAAGCCGCAAAGTCGTAAGTTTTGATGAAAACTACTTAAGCTTTATTAAATGAGTTAAGGAGGATAAAGTAAATTAAGGATGAAGCTTAATAAGGCACAGAATCTTTATCAATTTCTCTTAATTGCCTAACTCCTACTTGTATGATTACAACGTGTACTTTAACGACAATAACTTGTACTTTTCAACTTATATCTACTACTGTTACTTATACCTTTACTCTACGTCTACCTTTACTGTAACTAATTCTACTTCTTCCACTTAAACTTCTAGTTCTTTTACAACATCTTTTTCTAGTACTACGTGACCGCTAACGTTAAAGCTACCTCAATCTCTAATAGTAAATTCACTCTTACATCCATATCGAATTCTTCTTTTACTTATCTTTCCCTTCCACTTCTATTTCTTCTTATATTTCTTCTTCTATTTACACTCTTATTACTACTTCATCTTTCTCATCAATTTTTACTTCTTACGCTTTGCACAAAAACTTCCAAGCAATAAGTATTTATGTCAGCCATTATCACTTTTTAGCATTAATAGATCCAAATGCATATTTTACGAATACGAATGAAGTCGAGAGTTGCATTTGCCATACAAAATACGAAATACTACATTTGTAATCAGGTCCAATTAATCTTATGCTAGCGACATACTCGCTAGTCAACAACTTTGATCTGTTGCTATTGCCAATGCTGCTGTTGTAGTTGCTGTTAAAAATAATTTCTGTTGACACAAAGATTGAATGTCTCGGGGCAGAGACAAACGGGCTACCCTGCCTTTCCCCCCTGTCTCCGGTTCCAGCTATGCAGCCCTGTCCTCTGACTCTGCGCTGTGATCTGCGATCTCTCGTCGAGTGCATAATTTATGCCTTCGATCACATGAAGACATGAAAAATGTCGCCACAAGAGCGCCTGAGCAATGATGACGACTCTAGTGGACCGATCGCAAAACAACCGATGGATGAATAGCCATGGCCATAGTTGAGCAGTCTTGCCAAATGCGGCAGGACCGGCTAAAAGGGCACCCTATGAGTAAAAGAGGGGTGGACGAGGGAAGGAGGAGGGAAGGCGGGCATGGCACGGAATCGAGCATAAATTAAGTTGACAAGCTCTGTGTGTACAAACGTGTTTCGTGCAGTTCCGCTGCTGCCAGTGAGTGCAACGCCCAAACGAGCTCTCTCGTCCTCACTCACTCACTCTCTCACTCTCTCACTCTCTTTGGGCGTCAATTTAATGTGTGGACATAATTTTGCTGTCGCATTCAATTCAATGGCGAGACCCGAGACCATATGAAGAGGACTCTAAAAACAACAAACATAAAAACACTTGCACGTGAATTGCATTGCTGATGCTGTTGCTGTTCCAGCTGAAGCTGATGTTGATGCTGTTGTTGATGCTGATGGTGATGGTGACGGTTGATGCTCCTTCTCCTACTTTAGCTTTGCTTGATGGGTTGTTGTTACTGTTGCAATGATGAGGCTGATGTTGCCGATAATGGCCATGGCAATGTGCACACGTTATATGCACATTTGTGAGTACTTATATGGTGCGGATACACGGGTGTTGTGAGTGTTTGATTTGGCTTCGTTTCAATTCAATTGCATTGCAATTTCAATTCCTATTCCAATTGTAGTTGCAATTGAACGGTTGCACATTGCGCGTGGCTCCAGCTCCAGTATGTGACTCTAGGTAGAGAATTCTATTGGAATTACTGTAGTTATTTTTAATACATATGTACTAGATGACCCGCCAATCTTTACCTACTTTGTTTGAGTTGTTTAACTGACCGCGCATTAGGACCACCAAAATAATGAGTAAATAGTTTAAACTTGAAAAGGTTTGGTAACGTTATTGGCTCTGTAATGACTTAGAGCAGCTGTTCATTTCTATCTATTTTATAGTTACAAATGGATAAGTTATTTATAACAGTTGTTCTCTAATCTTCGATCAAGAATGTATTAAAATAAAAGTTACATGAATTCCTAAAGATAATTCTTTAATTTAAGTTCAAATCGGGCGGTTCTTTTGGTATTCTGTTACGGATAATTTATTGCAAAAAACATGTTGGAAGTTCATTGGCAATATAGGCTTAAGGCAAAACTGAAGTAAACAGATCAATTTCAGTTTAGTTTTGGTACTTTTATCCATCAATGGTCTCTTTCTCTGTCTCTCTATGTATATGTATATATAAATTCTCTATGGCGCTTCAACTGTACACTTCCTGTGGCTTTGCCTTTCCCCAACTTGTTGTGATTCTTTTAACCTGTCATTGTTCTCGACATGCTTAAAATGTTAGTTAATGAAGTCGCTTTGTAGTTGTTGCTTCCGTTTAATTGTGAGTCGTTCTTTCATTTTATCGGTGCTTTTGCATGTTCCACCACCACAACCAACACGACCAAGCGACGAGCTACGTTGAATGTCAATTGCTGATGAGCTTTTAATAATGTTTTTGCTTTTGCCATCGTAATTCTTCTTACCAGCACTTGCCGCATAATTCCATTATGCCGTTGCCGGCGACTTTCAAGTGACGTTCCAGTCGCTTTTTGCGGGTGTACAAAATGCCCGAGGAGCAGCTGTTTCCAAAGTGTGGGACACACATACACAACATCCGTGTGACGGCGGCGCTGGGCTGCAATTTAATTAAGTGAAGTGCAAGTTGACGACGCAGCGGCAAATCGAATAGGATGAGTTAAAGTTGTCGCTGTTGCAAAAAAAGGCCGACAGCGACGATGCCGATCAGCCGCGATTATGGGCGATGGTTGTTGTGGTTGAGTTGCGTTGAGTTGAGCCTGCACCCACGCTGCGAATTGAAAATGGTTAATGTGTTGGGGTTATGGGAAACGGCATGGATAGACACTGCCACGTGCGGCATTCGCGTTTGATGCAACACAGAGAAAGGGAGTGGGCGTGCTTTAACAGCAGGAGCAGCAGGTTGTTACCGCCACGCCCACATAATTATCGCTATCGATGCACGCGTTGTTTCTCGACCTGCTCCCAACGGTTTTGCTAACTTTTGCCAATTCCGCCGCCTGTTTGACGTTGCCTTTTGCGGGAAATCCGATGCGTTGCGTTGTTGTTTATGACTTCCCCCCTTTACCTCAGCATCTGCGTCATTTTGGCATGCCACAAATGCCTTTGGCTTAAGCTGACGCCCCGCTGGCTATCAATGACAATCGACCACTCGCTTCAACTTTAATGTTTTTCAAACTCAGCCTTTGCTGGTTACTTTTTAATTCAATTGCAATTTTAGTTTGTTGCCTGTCTAAATTGATTATCAAAACATCTTTCACCTGGCAGTCTTCATCACAACAGTTACAGCTTTCCTTAATGGAGTTGTTATGTTTCTGCTTAAACGAATTCAACTCAATTGCATATTGTAAAAACGTTGGCTTACATCCGAGTTGTTGGTAAAACTAACGAAAGCAAACCCTAAAGGCAGCTTTGTTAGTGAGTTATAAGTTAACAAAATATAATTGAGGAACTTCATGAACCAACAGTCGTTTAGATAAATGTTTACTTATTTTTCAAATATTTAATAATGGATTGGATAATTGGCCTAACTTTCAATTAAAGTTAAATCCACATATGCTATCGAATAAACATTGAGGGAACTAATGTAATAAGGCAAAAGCAATTATGAAATTCAATAACAAACTATGTTTGTTGTTGCGATAATGTTTGTAATTTATATTTATTTATCATTAAAATGTAAAAAAATGGATTTGTTAATGAGTCTTATTGAAACTTTAACTTAAGCCAAAATAGGTAAACGAATTCTTATTGGGGAAAGCAATAAATTAAGATTACTGAAAAGTTTGACTCTTTAATGATGAATATCTGAATATTTGTTATTTAAAGAAATGGATTTGCTTAGGTGCCTAATAGTTATCGAGGAGAAACATTATTTCAAGAAACAATAAATATATTAAAGACTCTGTAGAAATAAAAACTTATTACTAAAACTTATATTTGTTTACTTAACACATTAATCAATGGTAATTATGGGGGTTAGATGGGCTTTATCCCTCTTTACTTATCTTTACTTACTGTTTTAACAAAGCAAGTTTTCTACCTAAGTTTAAAACATTAAAATCAAACAAGTTGCGTAATATATGGGTAATGGTTTTGTGCAAAAGTATGTAACAGCCAGAAGGAGTCATCTCCGACCCCATAAAGTATATATATTCTTGATCAGCATCAACAACCGAGTACGACTGTATGTATGAATGCTTCGATCTCAGAGACTATGAGAGCCAGATTATCCAGATTTGGAAAATAAGCACGCCTTATCCCTAGGCAGTACAAGATTGTTTCAATTTTCGATAACTCCATCGATAAAAATAAAATCTACATTTTAGAGAACTGGGAACCGACGTTTGAAACTATACACGAAACATGAAAAGTTGTGAAATTTTTAATAAAATCAGTTGAGAAACACCGGAGATATGGAACATTGAAGTTAATTCAAGTATGGAGTATGCACGTACTCACACACACCGTACTTGCAATCACTCACTGTACGCGTAAAGTATAGGGTTCAGGGTATCGTCTAGTCGGAATTTCTCGACTAGAGCCTCCTTACTTGTTTGCTTAGATCTAGCTGTTGCTTTTGGATTCGGCTCAAACTGTCTCTGTCCCTCGTTTATCATTATCGATGTCTCTTGCTCGGCTTTAAATCCCAAATCAATTGAGCTGCTGCTTTTGGCCCCTATTGTCGCACTCGTCGCGACGTCGCCCTTTTTGCCGCCACTTTGCATTCTCGATTGGGCGGTTGGCCCATTGACATTCCCATTGCGATTTGTTTTCAACTCACTTGACAGGTAATGGCAATCTCATTCTCTCTCTTGCTCTCCGGCCAGACAATGGCGCTTTTGTCCTCTGCTCCTGTGGCGGCGAGTGGCCAACCCCTTTTGGCACCGCCCCGCTGCCGCATCTGTTGCCTCGTTCATTGTCACTATGCGGCGGCCGTGACAAATTGCTTTAACATTGATTTAAAGACAAAAATCCAACAGCGACGACGACGACGACGACGTCGTCAACATTTCACACAACTGCCACGAAACGTCACTCAGACGACATTGCCCTAAACCCAAACCTCGATCCAGCCGCATCCAATCTCGAAGCAACCCTCGCATCGCGGAACCGTTCAATCGATTTGGATGAGGAGACGACAAGGTCGCCGTCTGAATAAATTGAATGCGTTTTCAATTTTTTTTTAATAAAGCCCACAACACATCAACAAAAAATAATAATAATAATATAAAACATGAGCAAAAATTTAAGCAAATGCAAAAGCATCGAATTACGAACCGCGACTCGACGACGCTGCCCATTATTATCCTTGATTTATGTGTATATATCCTGCTGGTCGTCTATCCAGCCTCATTCTCACTCTCTCTCTCTCTTCCTTTCTCTCTTTCTCTCTGTGCTCGCACTAGGCTTTGCCATAAACAATTATAGCCAGCCAGAGCAGCTGCGGCTTTTTTCACAACGTCCTGCCTGAAGTCAATGTTGGTCCTGCCGCTGCCTGTTCCCCCTCCCTCACTTTTTATCACTCTCGCCTTTCTGACTGGCTTTTGCATTTTAAAAGCAATTAGCAGCGCATTTTTTGGCCACGATGTTTTTTCTTTTCTTCCATTTATATATAGAAGTATATATATATTTTTTTTGTTGCGCTGGCGATTTTCAATAATAATAAAGGAAAGCAAAAGTTGTTGTTGTCCGTTTACGGCCTGTTTGCTGCTTTGTTGTTGTGCATGTGTTTGTGTGTTTGTGTGTGCATTTGGGCAAAAAAATATGCTGCCAAAGCTAACAACAAAATGGCGCGGTCACGTGACGAACAACGTAAGCCATGACCCCCTTTTTGCTTGCTCCTCTCGCTGTGTGATATTATACGCTCCATTGTTGCTTGTTTTGTTATAAGTTATGTGTAACAAAAAAGTAATAGTAACAGAGAAAAGATACAAAGAGATACAGATAGAGAGAGGGAGAGAGAATTGAGCAAAAAAATAGATTAACTGGTGCGTTATTTACATGTCAATGCATTTTGTTTCGTGATTAGTTGCGAAAGCTTTTGTCTCAATTAATTTGCAGCAATTCAATTAGAACAGACCGTCAATAGCTGTCAGCTACAGCACTGCTCTTAAAACAAGAGCATATTTACGAGCGAAAATACAGAGATAGATATATATAGAGAGAGAGAGAGTGAGAGAGGGAGTGCACAAAATGGCTTTGAAGTTGAATGTTTAACGTTGGGTAAGTAAGAGGGAGACTTTTGTAATTGATATGTTGGAAATATAACCTATAATTTAATTTAAATACACCACCCAGCAAACACTTATGGTGATTAGACCTGCCAAATGTTGTCTTCATCCATCACTTGATTAACAAGTTTTGACGCTTGAATATAACATTGAATAGTAGTTTCAATTGCAACTGTGGCATTATAGTATTTAGCATTCCTTTTACTTACTTCCAACAGTGTGTGTTTCTGGTACTTTCTCCTTGACACCAAAGAAAAAAGACTAGCATGAGTGTTGCCTTGGCTTGGCCAAACAACTTTCTGTTTTAAATTTTGTTCAAACAGGTGCCGTCATCCAACATCATCCTCAAAGCCACTGTCGCCTTTTCCATTTAGCAGCTAGAGCAAACAGGCAAACAGGCAAACAAGGCAAACAAGGCAAAAACCAGCACCCACACGTCCATCACATCCTTCATGCTGAGCAACGTGGCGTCAATCAAATGATTGATCGCTTGAATGCACAGAAATTGCCGCTGCTGATGTAAGTGGCGAAAGAGAGAGAGAAAGTGAGAGAGAAAGAGAGAGAGAGAGAGGGAAGCACAGGCATTCAGACAGGCAGATTTTAATCTACCACAGTCGCATTAATAAAACAAAAAACAAAAACAGAAAAGCATTCACAAGAAAATTGTATAATACAGAAAGAGTGAGAGAGAGAAAGAGCGAGTGAGCCAGAGAGCGAGAGGGAGAGGGAGAAGTTGGGAAAATCAGTCAATTAGTAGTCATTTTGATATGGGCACTGAAATGAAGTCAAGGGTGGTGGAGCCTGATAAGACAAACTAGACTGCCATCCAAATTTATTCTACAAATTCTTTGTAAATAGATAATAAATTATGGTAGCTGCCTTCAATGTTTATGTAGGCAACTTACATAACTGCTCAAGCTGCCTTGGCAAACAGAAAGTCAATTTTTGGACTGCCGCTGGTTTCGCTCCATACATCCATCCATCCATCCATCAATCAAGTTGCAACTATGTAGCCAAGGCAATGTAAATAGTTCTGTAGGTTAAGGAGCAGTGAAAAAAAGGAATGAAGCGGGGCTTCTTCAATTATGCGCCTGTCTTAATATTTATGAAAATTGATTTTGACGGCACTCCGAAACACTCAAATGTCAATGTCAATTAAAGGCAGTTATGGATGGAATTGGAATTCAGGGGAAGGTTCGACTGGATGAATTAAGTACCAGCACGAAACGTAGAAAAAATCAAAGTGTTTTCAAAAAAACTCCTTTTACAAGCTGTGAATAAAAAGAGAGAAAAAAGAAAATGCCTCACACACATATTGGTGTATTTGAATGATATCTTTGTGTGCTTATAACTAATGCCTGACAAATCTCATTTGCCGCGTGACAAATCCACAAATGGTGAGAATGAGTACAATGGCCAAAGGCCACAAAGACCAGCTGTAAACATTTCGCAGTGAAAATCTCTTTAATTGATTTTTAAGCGCTCTATAATATTAGTGCAGCAACAGCCGAACACCTCATTATGACAATCCACACAAAGGGAAAGGTGTCGAGTGAACAACACAATGAAATGGAAATGGAAGTGGGAAGGGAGATGGAATGGAAATGGAAATGCAACTGCAAAAGCAAACTGAAAATGAAATTCAAACAAACCGAAAGAACACACAACTGACATAGATTTTTAATCCGGATTCGCGCGATGTTGAAAGGTGCAAAAAATATATATATACAAATCTATGTAAGTATATCCCGAGCACAATAGAACCAACTGTGAAAATGGTATTAAGAGGGGAGGTTAGCAGTTAATACGAAGAAAGGGCAAAGAAAAATTCAATCAATGCGACAGCTTAGAAACGCGTTTGTCATAATTTCAACGAATGATTGCAAAATATTTCTCATTTCTTTCCAATTTCATGGACTTGCAAATGCATTTTTCTTTTTTTCTTTCTTTGAAACGAAACGAAATGTAATGAATTTAATGTTTTTTACTTCAGTTGCGATTTGTGAGCATGATGTTGAGAGCAACTGAATGCCATGCCGGGCAGTGTTATTGACATACATTTGATGTGTTGAGCACAGTGTGCATTGTCTGTCAATGAAGTGAGTAGAGAAGTCTCGCAGGGCTTTGCAAATGCCTGAAGTTTACCTGAATGTGACAGACGAAAGGGGATTACCATCAAAACCAGCTATCATAAGCATCAATGAGCAAAGGTGTATTTTGTATATAAGTGGCGTTTAGCTGGTAAATCTGTAAATAGAAAACTTGAATTGGTTTTTTTTTTACCATGTGAAGTATCCATAAAGTATGAACTTACTACGAGCTTACCTCATGGTTGTTTGTCATTTTGAGGCATTACTGTTGCCCGAAACGTGACGTTCTAAGAAAAATACTTATAGATCATTGATTCCTGATAATAAAACTATCAGCAATGACTTCCAAGCGCAGCATCGTACCGCAAAGCAAAGCAAAGCAAAGCAAAAAAGGAAACAACCAGAAGACGTAGAAGCAGAAGTTGAACTGTCGAAAGAAAGCATATAAAAAACAATAAAAACTCAATAAAAGCAAACGCTTATGGCTTTTAAACGCTGCAAGGACAACGATGAACGGGACGTGCCGACAAAGTGCTGCCTGCCAAGACTGAGGCTCAGGACGAACCTAGGAATTGCTAGCTGGCAAAATGACAATAGATTTGATTTTCCAACGCAGGAAGCGGAATGGGATTGGGAACGGGAACGGGAATGGCAATGGGATTGGCAGGCAGGCAGCAAAGGCCAAGACACAAAAGCAAACAATAAAAAAAAAGTACAAGAGAGAAATATAACAAAAATTCAAGAAGCCAGGCAGCAAATAGTTCAACAGACAAAAGAAACCAACAGAGTGTTAGGGAGAGGGAGATGAGGGGCAGTCACAATAAGCGCACATTTAAAAGTGTCAAATATCCTTTTTATGCGCTTTGGCCCCCGACCAACAAACACTTTATTTTCATTCTACTTTTTTATTTTTTATTTTTTTTTATTATTTTTTCTTGTCACGATGCTGAACAGCAGCAACAGAAAAGAAATTGTAAAGAAATGTTAATGCGATTTGATTTAAAGAATAAAAAGGCAAAAGCAAAGAGCAAAAGCAGAGGGCAGAAGAGATACCCTCGAGGCAATCCAAAACGACCCTGAGCATACATTTCCATATTTAAAGGTTACCAGCACCACAGTGAGCTCTCAGCTCAGTTCTTTATGACTTCATCTCTGAAAGGTCAGTAGCAGCAGGTAGTAGCTTCTACACCTCACCTCACCTCATTTCACCTCACCTCAGCTCTTGTATCTACAACAACAATTAAGCGGTAATATCTGCCGATTTGGCCTCTGGGAACGGTGCTATTGTCCACTTGCTATGACATTAATTTAATCCTTGAATGCATCTTTGACAGGGTCTCCACTTCTCACTCTTTCAGTGAAACAACTCAACTCAGCTCAACTCAACTCAATTCAGCCAGCTTCTCGTTAAGCCTGACAGACCCAGCTACCAGCTACCCCCTGGCCCTTTTCGTTCATTGTGGCTGGTGACGGCGTGTGGCATTGTCAAAGGAATTAGTTTTGTGTTTTTGATTTGCACAAGGAGCAGAGCAGAGCAGAGCAGAGCAGAGATGACTCCACACCAAGTTAGCCCAGCAGCGGTCTGTTGATTGCTTAAATAAATATGCGTCCAGTATGATATACATATTTTTGGGGCGTGCATCAGACAATGCCTTTGAGTCTTTGCATTTTACATTTCCTCAAAATGAGTAGACGAGTGTAATTTGAGTTTTTGTCACTGACAGTTTTGGGTGCTTTATTAAAATCCTTCTGCTGCTAAGCATCATCATAATGATTGTGTTCTTCGGCGCGTAAAGGAGAAGTGTTGTTTGTTAGTGTGTTTGTTCAATGTGTGGAAATCCTACAAAACTTACAAGAATCCGTTTAACTCAACTATGAGATTAAAATGAATAAACATACTTGCTTTGTGGTAGCCAGAAGAAGAAGAAGAAGGAACTAGAATGAGCTAAGGATTAAATGCTCATATATACTTTAAAGGTTGAATGATTTCAATTTTTAAACGGAAGGTTGCTTAGAATCAGGCAGACTTTGTTAAGTCGGGCAAAAATCTACATCACAATTGGTGACAAAATTTTAAGACCCTCGTCAACAGCAGAACAATTTTAATGAACTTAACAAAAGGATTATTTGGCTAAGCCTTGTTATTAACAATGAAATGAAATAATAATTTAATTAAAATTCGGTTTACCATGAAGAAAATGTGAACAAATTAAGACAACTCGACAAAATAATAATATACTTCGCAAACCCCAACTCTTAAATTGCCTTACAATTAATAAGTTCAAGCTATGCCAACTTGTTGCCCAGGGACAGTTTTTTGATAAGCCAAGGACATTGAAAAATTAAGACACAAATGTTGTATAAAACGCTCTAAATAATCATAACAGCCTTTGAGCGGAAGTTAATCAGTGAGTGACGTCTTTGAGCTGTGGTCCCAAATATTGATGTTTATTAAATTCTTTGTCAATATTTACTTTCAATTTTAATTATATATGAACCTATTTTACTGTTCCCCCACCACAGCGAAGCATGCAGGAAATAAAGCGGAAAAGTTGTAAAATTAGTTTCCCCTTTACTATCAATATAATAAACTTGTAAGCAATCTAACAGTATACTGTAATTATATTTAATGATTTAATATCTATGGCTGTCAGCTATTACAACACCTTCTGGTGGAACGGTCTGGGCAGCCACTTCGAACCGGTTTGATTGATCATCTGTCGCATTTGTATTGCAACAATCATATTTCAATTGCACTCTAATGAGCTATGCCAACACACAAACACAGACAGCAACACCAACAGCAGCAGAAAGGAGAATGCCAACACTTGTTCACTTGTTGGTCCAGTACCAGTACCAGTCCCAGTTCCAGTTCCAGTTCCAGATCCCGTTGCAGTCTCAGTTGGCATCGTTATGCAAAACAGAGGAGTAAAGAGCGGGTTTTTGCTGTGGCAGACACAGTTATTAATTAATTAACGAAACGCTCAAATTAATTGCACTCATTTGTTGCACAGTCAGCTACAGCTACAGCCTCTGGTCCGAAACGGTTGCGAGTTTCAATTCGATCGATCATAACGAGGCGGCGCCGAAACACTTTGTTATGTTTGTTCGACAGACTGTTGATGCTGTTTGGTGTTCAAGTGGCACTCAAGCACACACACACACACACACACTTGTATAGCAGAAGTGTGTGTTGTCAAGAGTGTGGGTGTGTGAAGCTTTTAACAATGTGCGCTGATTGCCCAGCACAACTGTTAACTGTTGGGCCAGAAAACTAAACAACGCCCACTCGTGCCCGCTAACCGCTTAACCCCAACCCCACAAAATACACAATGAAAACTTAATTAAGTTGTCAGTTCGCTCAGCAGCAGCATCCTCATAAAATGCTCATTACAACGAACCCAAAACGCAAACCAAAGCAAATCAAATGGCAAATGGCAGAGCTCAGAGCTCGCAGCTCAAGGTCCTCTGTGCTTTAGTCGTTGTCACCCTTTCGTCCTTGTGCCAGACAATAAAAACAGTTACAGTCTCATTGGGCGCCAAGCGTTTGGTTTTGTTAGCTTTGGCTTTGTGCGTTTCTGTTTGTGTTGCCTACTAATTTGAATATAAACAAGTTCTGCTTTTGGCTTTTCACAAAATGAAAATGTTGCGTACATCCTTTTGCGTAGATAATTTATGCATATAAACATTTCGACGCGAAAACGAACCCCTTCCTGTCAATTCCAAACCTACCTCTCCCTTTCTATATCCTTGTCAGGCGCCGCTAATGCACATTTATTTAGACATCGTGACTCATTTTTGTTGTTTATTTTTATTTTTTTACTATATTCCTGGTAGGCGTTAGGCGTTAACTGACATTTGTCGTTTTTATTTATTGGGATGCGAATAGGACTTGGTTTTTTTTTGGTCCTTAGGGGGTGCGTAGTCCTAATACAAACTGTGATTTCCTAGTGCGTTGATTTCAACCCAACATATGACTCATTTCTGTTAGCATCTGTCAAGGGTTGAAAATAACTTCATTAAGCCATTTTTAATATAGTATATACTTAAAGAACTCAGGACCACTAGAAGCAATTTATATTCTTTAGCTTCCGCTTAAAGACAGCTGAATTAGAAGACTTTCGACTAACATTTGACCCAAATATCTTCACTTGCGCAAACAGAAATCAACGAACAGCAAGAAGAAAACGCGAGTTGTCTAATGAACTCAAGCCTTAACTTTGCTTTCAATGTATGTACTTAACCGAACTTACTAGCTAGCCACTCTTATAGCCGAAAATAAAGAGAAAGAAAAAGAGCAAAAAAACTAAGTTAAATAACCCTTCGTAGCTATTTCAAATTATTGGAGCATTAAAATTGAAATGATTATTGTGTGCTTTGGGTTCGGAAAAAAGTGAATAACGAAAGAAGAAGGGGAAGAAGAAGAGAAAGGAGAGGAAGCCAAGTGAAAGTACTACTGCACCAAATGGAAGGAAAATTGCCCAACTGTTGGCAACGGGGTGGGCTGGAGAAAACACATTCACACCTCCATAGAAAGTAAAGGAGGTCTTGGGGGGGGTGTGGTACAACCTCTCACCCATTTGCGGGACTGCGTCGTCGAAATCGTGGTGCGAATATAAAGTAAACAAGAATAAAAACATAAAAAGCAAATTCGCATTTGCAAATAAATCAGAAGCAAATCAGTTGCTGACAAGGGGAAGTATTTATGGTTCAATGTGGCAAGAGAGAGAGAGCGAGAGAGAGAGAGAGAGAGAGAGAGAAAGAAAACGCCTTAGGCTTTCACATCCCATGAGATGTCAACCCCTCTGACTCTGACCCTGACCCCATGTTACATTTCACCCACTGCGCTTTGTGTCGCTGTGTTTGCGTGAATCCAAAAACATTGAACAAATTCGTAAAAATTAAGAAACAAATCGAAAATCAAGCAGTATACAACAACAAGAAGCACATTTGCTGCAATGAAGAAAGGAAATCACAAGAAAATTGTATAGAGCTTGTTTGTCCAGCATCCGCCCTGTACCAGCAAAACCCACCCTTTCTCTTCAAGGAAGGGAAGGGTGGCAAGACTGTTTTTGGGCTTTTCTTTATTTTGTTTTTCTTTATTTCTGTGTGTATGCATTTTTATGGCACAAAATTTTCAAATAAATTTGCCAAGAGATTCATTCGGACCGTTTGGCAGCGTGTAAATAAAATTTTCATTCACTTCTTGCGTGGGATTTTTTTTTTATAATTTTTTTGGTAGTTTACTTTTCAGCACAAGGCTCAGAGCTCTACACTGGCTCTGGCTTTGGGTTACGCTAGATTTGGCAATGTGTTAAATGTTCTTGAAATTTTTAGCTGCCTCAGCTTTGGGGTCGCTTCGAGATGTTGCTGTAGTTGAAGTAGCCACGCTTCCTTGCCTCCTCGAGTGGCATGAAACAGCTGCCAAGTTGCTTAATTAGGATGTCAAGGCTGCTGCTGCTGTTTTCCTTTTCTTTCATTTTGTTTTTTTTTTTTTTTGTTGGGGGCTGACATCGACATCTCTTTTGTTGAAGGGGGCGAATTGAGGTGAGCTTTATAAGTATGCATTTATATAGAATATTTATGATTTGGTGCAAAATACTTCAATTAATTTTGAGGTTAAACCTAATTAGGTATCTCATGTCATATATAACGATATCTCGTCTGTTTATAACGGCATGGCAGCTGGCAGTAACCTTGACGTCAAAACTGTTCGACTTTCAGTGTTGTTTTGGAAAAGTCCAATCGCATTATACACTAACGTTTAGGCAGAGCGTTGATAGCAGGAAGGAACAAGTTATTTTACTAATGAGAATTTTTCCCGTTCTTCTTATTTCACATTCCACAGAGCTGTTCCCCACAATTGTTTGAAATCTACATAAATAAAGCAAACTTATTTATTTCTGATTTGTGAACTTGTAAATTTGTATTTAAATAATTAACAACACTTTCCGATACCATAGGGCAAGTATTTCAGCGAGTTTCTTATGTTTACATTATGCCTCATTAGGCAATAAATTTATACACTCAGCAAACGTATTTAAGTAGTCCCATTCAAATGCTAATTTTGTGGCATACAACAAGAGACACCGCACAGCGTTCCTTCCACAAACACACACACACACACACATACACATACAGTCAGACGGACAAAGATACAGACAAAGTTCATTATCTTTTAATGCGCCCCATCGTTTGGGATAAACACAATTCGAAATTCACGCAAAAATAATGCGTCAAAATTATGAATTCAACAATTGCTAAATCAATGAAAATGTATTTCATAAGCCATAATAACAACAACAATAACAATAACAGTGGGCAAAAAGTAAACAAATATTTCTGTCGGCTATTTTGGGTAGAGAATTAAGGCTTTGGGTTTTGGTTTGGCGTTGAATTGGAATGATTGAGTGAATTGGCAGATCTGTTTGCGAATGAAATTACATTTTCATTATTTTTAGTTCTGTGTGCTCTGGCTTTGGCATTGTAGATAAAATGTGTGTATGTGTGTGTGTGTGTGTGTGGAATACACACAATGTGAAACAATTATAAATGCGCATCCATTTAAGTTGTTGTTGATTTAGCTGGTTGTAGTTTTCTTTTCGGACATTTGGCGAACTGAATGGCAAATCAAATGGTTCTATGACCACACACACACACACGCATGTTAAAATCGGTGCATTTGCAATTTCATGCGAATCAAATGTGTTTTAAATTTTCGAACAACAAACTATGCAAAGCAGGCAAAGGCGAGAATACAAATAGGCTAACAAACAGGCAGCCAGATAGCCAGATAGCCAGACAAATAAACGGACATATTTACAACTGCATTTGCGTTGCGTTGGGTGGCATCAGGGCTGGAACCTGATTTGTAACAAAAGCAGAATAAAACACAAAATGAAAAAAACCTAAACCAAAACGTATTCCGCTTTGTTGTTGTCTTTTTTGCACTTTGCGCATAATTATTTTTGCATATTTTACTAGGCTGCAAACAAATTACGAGTCGAGGCGAATGATAAAAATTGAGTTTGAATTATGGCAATAAATAAAACATAGAGCAACGGCTAAAGAGAGAGAGAGAGAGAGAGAAATGTGTAAGAAGTGAGGAGGAACAACAACAAGGAGAAGGAAAAGGCAGGCGACGCTTGAGTCGTTGCAAGTTGTGGTTAAAGTTGTTGTCGTTATAAGTTGTAACTTGTAATTTGTTTTGATAGTAATTTATGTCAATTTCAACCCAGTGGGTGGCAATTAGAAAAGGCAACTATATCTATATGTATGCATGTTGCTTGTGTGGATTTTGATGTTCTTCAATTGAGTAAACACAGTTGGTGGGCCACCCTAACTCAATGTTAATTAGTGTCCACAAAGGCTATGTGTGGTCTCGTTCTCTCTCTTTTGTTTTTTTTTAATAATTAATAGGCTGTGACATAGAATGCTTGATGACGTAGACAACACAACAATACACCCTCGAGCTCATTTTCTTTGATTACTAATAGCTTGCATGTTATTATTAAAAGTGGTTTGGAAATCGATAATTATCGATAAGAGTAATAATAAACTACTGTGTTTAGTAATCAACTCTCCCGCTTAAAATAGTGAAGTTCCGATTATAGTATTATTGTTTCATTTAACAAATTATTCAAAATCCGACTTATTCAGGTGATAAATGTGTGGAAATAAATCAAAAAATGAACCGATAGTAAGAAAGTTAGCAATAAAACATTCTCATCTCTCTTTTTTTTCAAACTTTATTGACTTTTATTGACTGTAGTGCATTTTGGTACTCGTACTTAATTTTTAGTAAGTGAAAACTTTGCAGCTGATTTGAACTCGATTTAAAAAAATACCAGCCACAAAATCCATATACACTTGTTCAAAGTTTAGTTTAAGTTAACTCTCGCGCACACACACACACACACACACACACACACGCTAAGCTAATGCACTTCCGATTCCAAGTCTGCATATAATATATATGCAAATGCAGTAAAGTAAAGGAAAAGTTCAACCTTCAATTTTTGCTATTTATGTTATTGAACTCAGCAAGATTTATGAGTATATCTACTCAATTTCTATGTGCGAAACCAAATGGCTGCAACGAAATGGAAATTTATGTGCGCCACATAAGCCAAACCCATCGGAACTTTGCAGGAACAGCTCAATCCCCTGCTCTCCTCCCCCGTCTGGTGTTCGATTTACAGCCACTTTCACCGCATAAAATGTCGTTAAGTTTATGCTGTTAAATCCCAAAAAAACACCAAGTGAAATGTTAAAATTTATAAACCGCAAATATATATAAATATATATTCATATGTATATGTATATATATAGGTATACACAAATAATAAGGGGCAGTGGCGAGCAGGTGCCACCATGAGGCAAGCATGTGTCGCGTTTGCGTCTCTGCCCCTCTTTTCTTGTCAAATTCACATTCACATTCACATTCGCATACACATTTGCATTTCTTTTAGCTACCATCGTGTTGTTGCCTTTACAAAATGGCGTTTGCGGCGCGCCAACAAAATGGCGGAGGCGTCAACGGAAGTTGCTTTTCGCAACACACCAAATAAATTGTAAGTTATTTGAGCAAAAGTTGCAGCCAGAACTCGTGTCTATGTGTGTGTGTGTGTACCTGAGACCGCAGTAAAGACGTTCTGCTCTTCCTCATCGTCAGCTGCAGTTGCTACGTGTGCTGCATTTTTCGACTTACTCCGTCCAGCCACCCGCCACCCCGCCACTCCGCTCCTGTGTGTAGTACTATAGTCCTGTGGCGTCGCATTGCTAAATTTATGGGAACATTTATGTGTCGTGTCGCGTGCGCGGTAAATACCGGAAATACCGGAAAGAAGTGCATAATAAATGACGTTATTAACCCACATGCACACACACACACACACCTACACTTTGCACTCTTGGCCACATCTGCTGCACAGTTTAGTTAGTTTATGTCTTTCCCCACTGCGGCAGCTATTAGGTATTCAAGTGTCCAACTGCAGGTAAAATACTTACTCCTTATTCGTAGTTTAATTTGGCTATCGATCTACTGTGTATCATATATATATATAACAATTTTTATGCAGCTGCTTTCTTAACCCTACAACTCAACATTATGCAACTTGCTTGTTATTATTTTTAGCCTAAAGGCTTTTCAAACTTCTCGTAGAACTACAACTCCAACATAAAGTTCCCAACTCGTTTTTTGCTATCGCAACGCTTAAAATGAAATCAGCTTTTAGCTAGCTAGCAACGCCACTTGGCCACTTTTCTTGCCTTGAAGTTCCTCTCCGCATGCACACTTTCACGTTGGTGTTGGAGTTCGAGTCGGAGTCGGAGGAGCCTGTGGCGCCGCCAGCTTTAATTAAATTTTTCTTACTTCCGTTTGTGCCTGCCTAGGAGACGCCTTCGTTTGCCTTTGTCCTGGTGCCTTTCACTTTTGTTTACACACACACACACACACACACACACACACACACACACACAGCCAGGCGCAGCGTCTCGACAGTCTGCTTGCTTTAGCTAACAAATTTTACTCAAGTGCCGCATAATGAGCGCCACGCGGCGTATGATTAATATTTGGGAGGCGCCTTTAATTCGCGCTGCATTATGATTACATATTACATATTTTATGCGAACGAATCGCTTTAAAATGCAAATCACGTAACACTCGAACATGCCACATATGTATTTTTGAAGCCCCGCTGCCCGCTACCAGCGCTCCCTCTCCCTCTTCATCTCTGTCTCTTCCTCTCTCTGCTTGTCGCCGCCGGAACAGAGCCATCGGTCTTATTTACTTTTTGGCCGAAATTTGAGCGCAGCTGCCAAATACATTTCAATATTTACGTAACTAGGCGAACCGAGACTAGGCTAGCCTGAACCACCCCCCAACCCTCCTCAGCCACCCAACCGTTTCGATATCCTCGTCCTGTCTGCGTGTAAAATGTGCAAATTACCTAAAAGAACCGCAGACGAACACAACGAGACCACAGAACAAATTTAAATAGACATATTTTTTGTGGACCCTTCCACCCATTCCCACTCTCTCTTTCTCTTTCTCTCTATCTATATATTTTTTTTATGGTTTTTGGTTTACAGTTGTTGCTGGTTTTTTTTATTTTTATTGTTTTTTTTTGGCCGTGGTCGGGCCGTAGCAAAATTTACAATATCTAACATAAACTGTTTGGGTGGCGGCTGTGAATTGATGCGGGCTTCATCGGAGCTGGAGCGGTTTTCAGTGTGTCCATACACTTTCAGATGAATATGAGCGTATTTTATTTTGTATTTTTAGCGCTAAAACAAATTGAGGCTCTCTCCACCCAACTGTCAAGCGGCCCTATAAGTGTCTGCACTTTTTTCTATGCCCTACAATCGGTGGATTTATTTTAAAAACGTTTAGTTTGAAAGGTTTTAAAACTATTTAAAAAAAATGTTAAGTACGACAAGTACTAGGATCACAAAACTTAGAACATTTTTTTGTTGAAAACTGTTTTCCTTATCTTTATCTTTCAACCTTTATTAGCTACTTAATTAAGGTTAGACAAGAATAACTTTGGATTTGTTATCTTAATATGATGTCTTGATTATTCATTAATCGATAATCGAAGCATCCTTCGAGCAATTAAATCAGCAAAGTTTATATACTCGCTGTTTCTGCCCTTTTCGTATTTTATCACTTCAGTGAATTGCCCACTTTTATTTCGATGAACAAAGAGAGACAGATAGAAAGAGAGAGAGAGAGAGAGAGAGAGAGAGAGAGAGAGAGAAGAGACATTTTTATTGCGTTTATTTGTAAGCGCTGTATAAATAACAACAAAAATGAACACAAGGACAGTTCACTTGGCATTTTTACCCCCACTTGTTGTTTAGTTATTGTTTGGTTATTTAAGAGCAATTCAGCCATGTTTAGATATTGGTAACAACCATCTAGCCGGACTAACGGGACAGCTGGACATCCGGAAAAGCAGACAAGCCGGGGAAAGGCGGGGCTTTCCAAACGAGGATAACAATTTCAGTTGATGCAACTTTTGCATACATATAGCGCTAACTATCTGGTATATATATACATACATTAAAACATTGCATTTTTTTGGTCAGATATAAGCCAGGGTAAATTGTTTTTAGTATTAAATAAAATAAATGTTGATGTATAAATTGTGTAAATGTGCAGACAACAAACAATAAATACGAATGGGGCAAACGACAGTCCAACTCCAATTTGACAATGTGTGTGGCACAGAAAATAATTGCATGGCTGCACAGGCTGTAAAGTTTGCCACACACAGCAAATTGAGGCAGGTCCCGAGACACTAACAGCAGCAAAATGGGATCAATTGTTACTTCCGCTTTGGGGCACAAAAGATAAATCTACATGAATGCCAATCAAAATTCTCAAAAGGTCAACACTGATTTTTGGTTTGTCAACGAGGAGTTAAGTCAAACAGAATCACCATTCCGTTAACAGTCAAATATTGAAGATGCAGAAGAAAGAAAAAGAAGACTTTAAGGCTTTAGAGTAGAAAAACGGATTCTAAGAAAAGTTAAACATTTTTCGTATGTGAATAGCTCATAGTGTAGCTTGAGTTGATCAATGATGAAGAAAGACATTCTATTAGCTTCACAATGTTAAAGGATAAATAACCAAATCAGAGAAAAGTATAATTTATATTCTGTTTACATAATGTTAAAGTCACATTAACATTTAAGGTTTGACTTTTTAGTATGAGGTTTAAAGTAATTTTTCAGGTACTACTTAACTCATCAACAACTAGTTATTAAATTAATCAATTAGTCAACACAGAACGTTTTATTAACATTAAAACTTACTGCACTTGATATACTCAGCCAAAACACATAGACCAACGAAGCACTTTACTTTAATGGCATATCCAAACTTTTGCTTTCGATCAGAAGCGTATGCAAAAAAAACAACAAACAAAAATTGTACTCAGACAGGCACTTAGACACAGCCTGTGGACAACGCTATCCTTTTGGATTCAGTCTTTTGACCAGTCACAAACTAAAAATTTACATAAATTCAAATATGAACTACATTTGACTTTATAGTTTTGGGCAAAAGGGCATAAAAAGAACTTTAGTACAACTATATATATATAAATACAACTCTGTGGCATTTATGACACAGACGCCGTTGCCGAATTTTTATGTCAGTCAGACAGGGGCAGGGAGGCTGTGAGGCAGGCATTGCGGTGGGTGCTTGTGGTGTCGTTCATCATAAATTCATGCACTCTCTGCAGCCTGCAGTGACCAAAATTACAATTATGACAACCGCAAAAAGGTTTTTTGGTGCACCAACACAAAAAAAACGTCGAGTAGAGAGAGAGAGAGAGAGAGAGGAACTGCGAGAGTTGCGTACTGAGGGAAAAGTGGGGCAACGTGCATAAAATGCTTAACACGATTAAACGTGCTGCAGTGCGCAGAGAATGGCAAAGAAGTGACAGGAGGAGGAGGAAGGAAGGAGTGAATTGAGAAAGATGTGAAAAATGTTAAATATTTAACAACTTGATGAACTTGCCAGCAACAAACTGAGGAGCCACAGCGCGGCAAAGGCGAGAAAGCAGTCAACGAAGCGTGGCCCAGTCGAATTCCATGCGAAATTCCAGCTAAAGTCACTCGCTTGTGAATTCTGGCAAATTGTCAGCAATGGCTGCGATTCAGTTACGTCAAGAGCACCAGCTCTTGCCTCATCCTTGCACACACAGACACACACACACACACACACACATACTACGCCCACTGCATTGAAACATGGCATAATTGTATTCCAAAAGCGGAGCCGCAGATGAAGGAAAAGGAACAGGAGAAGAAGTTGGAATCAGTAACAACGATAGCGACAATTAACCATGCCTAACTAAGTCCATGGAGTCGGTAGATTTTTTCTGTCAGCTGCTGTCGATAGTAATTCGAAACGTGAAACCGCAAAATCCATTTCCCAGACAGCTGCAACTCTTCACTGTTTTTTTTTTCTTTTCTCATTTACCTTCTCCATTACGTTCTTCAGTCGTCACTGGACGCTGTCATTCATGTGTGGGCGGGATAGAGTGTAAAAAGGGTTGTCGGGGTGGTAGGGATTGTTGGACATTGTTTGCAGCTTTGACTTGTTTTCTACACTTCATTGATTTGTCGAGTTGCTTACAAGTGCATTTAGACAATCAATTAATCGACTGCAGAGTCGGCTTACTGAATTGTTGCTAGAGCAGAGACGGACGGGGTGATGGAGTTGCATGAGTTGGAGTCAGAGTCGGAATCGGAGTCGGAGTAGCTTAGCTGAAGTGTCCAACTTGATTTATGATATTGAGTTACAGCTCGCACATATTTGAAATACCAACGCCAATATACCTGTTAATCAGGCAGTCACAATCATTATCTTGTAATTTCTTTAAATTGCTTTTGTGAAGCCTTAAAGCTGCTAAAGCTGGAACAAGTTTTCGGTCATAAGCCCAAGCTTATAATGGGGAGAGATAAGTGTGTGTTGGTGTCCAAATTCAATATACGATTATAGTGTTTGCCATACAAATGATAAAGCATTTATAGAGCTTCAGTTACACAGTTTTTTTTCAGCTGTCAAGAATATTTTGTGGTCAAATTTGACACTAGATATTTTAACAAAATTAAAGGAATTATGAAGCTTAATTTGAAAGCTACAAACAATAATACTGAAGCTCTATCAGTTCTATAGGGCTACATGTGGTCTGTTAGAACAGACTTAAAAGTTTTTAAAAATATAAGTATTATAAACATAGTTAGTTCGTTCGACTTAACGTCAATAAATTGCATAATTTAACAAGTATGAAGGCGTTAGTCGAGTTAACTCGACTAGGGGATACCCTAAACTCTTGACCTCACACGTACGGCCAAGCCAACATAACTGCTACCAATTTTTTATGAACTTCAATACTTCAATCTTCCATGTCTCCGGTGCTTCTTAACCAATTTCAATCAAAATTCATGATTCTATTGTTATCGATTACATGTGTGTATCGTAATCCGTAAAGTTGTCGATAACTTGAAACAAACTTTTTCTGCCTATGACTCTAGAGACGTTATGTTCCATATCCAAAGTCTCTAGCTCTCATAGTGTCTGAGATCGACGGACATGTCTATATCGACATGGCTGTTGGTGCTGATCAAGAATATATATACTTTGTGGGGTCGGAGATGCTTCCTTCTGTCTATTACCTACACACGTATACCATTTTTACCCATTTAAATTTTGTTCAAGAATTAAATATGTCTGAAATTATTTCAAAAACAAACTCAATGTAAAACGGACGAAATTGTTTTTTCTTCTCCATATTGTACTTAACGAAAGAGCTAAACACTTTATAAAGGTTTCAACTATAATGATGATTCTCAAAACGCCTAAAAGATAAAAATTGTGTTTGTTTAAATTTGTGTGAATATTTTTTACCCTTTAATGTATTAATTCACAAAGCTTTTATAGTTATTAGAGTCATTTTCACTATAGTACAACTTCAGCCAGATCAAATCAGTTTAAGTGCTATGTGCAGACACACCTCATTTCACATCATATTTATATACATGCATATATGGGCTCATGCTAATAAATAAAATGCAACATTTATTACTTTATCCCGGCCACGGCAACATAGTCAGTGCAGCAGCATCCACATTGCAACTAAAGGTAAATTGCAGTTGCCCTTGTATTGAGGAAGCGCAAAATAAGTACTTGCATTTTATGTTATTTGGCCATGCAACTGGTGGCTGGTGGCACCCTTTTATACCTGCCACCTGCAACGCATACACCATTAAAGTTCACAACGTTAAATTTCACAGCGTTAGTGGTTTTGTTGTTGCAGTCGACGTAGACGTCGTTGGCGTCGTTGTTGACGTTGCTATTGAAACCGCAGAAGCCATTTTGCATTTTGTAGCACATTTTATGGGATCCCATTGTATGGCCATTGGCAAAGCCATTGTTGCTTGTTGGGAACATTTGTTGTTATTGTTGGGTGCATATTTACCTTTTAGCTGGTCACGGGTATGGGCACACTTTTTTTTTACTGCACACACCCTTGCACACGAATACAGATAGTGGTAAGAAACTTTTTAGCAGTGCACAAATTTGCTAGAACCTCAAAATGCGAAAAACTTTCGCACAATTCACTTAACTTTTTGGGCAGACACCGTCGGTGCCGCAAGTTTTTGGGCTGCGACATCCTTTTCGAATGGTTGGACAGCACAGCAGGGAAAGCGTAGCCACGCCTACTACACCGCCTGCTTGCCACCCGCCTTTAAGCACAATAGATCATTTCATTTCGTGCGCTTAAAATATGCACAAAGTTCATTGCAAAAACTTGCAACGAAAGTCGACGCGAAATTATTTTCAGCTTCAGCGCGTTTTAGGGCACAGTTGCATTTAGTATGAATTCACTGTAATGCATTAAGTCATTTGTTAGCACGAGCTTTAACCCATTAATGTTTCCCATTACTCCCTGCTTCTATCTTGGTCTTTGTTTATAAGTGAAATATGTCAACAATGTCTCTGAACTGAACGTTCTTCAAAAGCATGTGAAATGGCCCAATTGAAAAGGCGGAATGAACTACAATCCAAAATTCGTGACAAATCATGCGCTTCATTTGGCTAATGGTTCGACCCGCCTCTCTTTCATATTTTCCGCTCCCCGCTGCTGGCAATTAAACATTTTGACAGCGTCGCTTTTATTTCTTGTTCGCTCTTTCACTCACAAACTTCATTAGAGAGACAAAAAAACAAAAAAACGAAATAAACGATAAATACAAAACCCGACAGCACAAATATTATTAATGCTTCGAAAAAAACGACTTTCCGGCAATGCTGCCCCCGCCGAGAGCGCATTATTTCAATTAAGCTCATCAGCGACGGCCTCCGCTGCAATTAACAAAACTGAACAGCGTCGTCGCAGACTCTGCACTTGACTTCAGTTTCAGTCCTGGAGTCTTAAGAGTGCGGGTGTGGAGATGGCTCTTTATAAGCATAAATGTGATGTGTGGTCGTTATATATCTTATAATAAATAAATAATGCAGGCGGCACTCTCCGCACTCTCTTCCATTCTCTCTGTTAAGTGCATTCGAATGCAAGTTGAAACTATTTTCAGTTCTTGCTTATCAGCGCAAAAGCTAAAAATATATATATATTTCTTTCAACCCCCCATTTGGTTTGAATTGAAGGAAAATTATTATTATTTGACAATTTATGATAGATTAAAGATCAATTCATATGACAGCAATAGTTCTGCTTAAGTTCACTTTGTTCTAGTATTTCTTAAAAATAAACCATAGATTATTAACGTATGCGCATAAGTTTTCTAGGGGCTTAAATCATACGCTTGCTAGCTTCTGTCATAGTCATAGAATATGCAAGACATATGCCAACAATATAATAAAAAAAAGACCGCTTGGCTTAACGGAAAGTGTTTGCGAAACTGAGCAGGAAGTCGAAAGTTCCGCCGCAAGGGATAAGCAGTAAAATATATTTTGTTTTTTCGCATACTCCAAAATTGTCGGAGAGATAAAGTGTAAAATAAAATGCACAGGCGAATTTAAAGTATTTATACCACAGTACATACTTGGTATGTGAACTATTAAATATTTCTAAAATTAACATTTGAGTTTTCTTTATACGTTTTGTAAGCGAAGGTTTTAAACTTAAGTAGTAAATAGTTAGGACAATAATTCAACTGTATTTTAGTTATGTTTAAATATTTACTTTTCGGGCATTTTGTTTAGTTTTTAATGTTTTAAATGATTCTGCTAAAATGAACATATTTTTAATGTGATTTTGAAGTCAGTAATTGCAAAAATGCTTTTCAATTTATTTGTTTCATTTGGTTAGCAATTAGTTTATACAAAACATTATGTTTAAATGCAACACATGGGCTAATTTTGAGTATATTTTCAGAAATTGCTGTCACATTTAGCGAGTGTGTGCTGCGGTCTTTCTCCATTAGTTGTCCAGCTGCCTGGCTGGCAACAGCAACAGCAACAGCAATGGCAATGGCAACAATGCCAGCGACAATACCGTCAACAATTACGAATATGAATTTTTGAAAGCGACAGCAGCCGCGCTTCCTCCTCCTCCTCCCTCTTCTCCCTCTCTACTCCAACGCTACTCTCCTGTGCCACACGTCGCCTCTGAGCCTTTGGCCCTGTCTCCGCGGGCATTTGGACGGCTTTAGTTGCTGCGGGCGCAGAGACAGAGAGAGAGAGTGCGAAAGAGAGAGAGAGAGAGAGGGAGAGAGTGAAGTGTGGTGCTGGTCAACGCAGCTGATGTTATCGTTTGTAGTTGGGAAGGGAACTGCACCGGTGCTGCTGCCACTGCGACTTCCGTTTCCGTGGAGTTTCCGCATTTTTCCGGGCAGCAGCTGCATTGACTTTGAAGTGCCCCAAAAGCGAGGCAACAGCAGCAACAAAATGCAGTTCCCCAGACTCAACGCCACTCGACTCATAGCCAATGTCAATTGAGTGAATGCTGCACTTGCCCCACGATTCGCTTTTCTCCCTGGCCACGCTTGTGAGAATCCTTAACCCATTTGCCATTTGGATGTTCGCGTGCGGTGCTAAAATTTATGGCAAGTTTTTGGGTTTCTGGGTGCCAAATGCCCATACAAACACATACACATGCCACATTGCCCATTGGCATCCTTTATATGCTCGTTCGCATAATATGTGTGGCACATTCCCAGCCGAGAGGGGGGAGGGGGGGGAATGTGGGGTATCCGAGCACGGGAAGGTCGTTCAACTTGTTTACTTCCGGTATTTCGGGCCGCCATTTTTGTAGCTGTTCTCGGCGCAAGTTTAAACAATAAATTTTATAATTAATTTGGTGCGAAACAAAAACAATAACAATGGGGCAACTAGGCGTGGCAGGGCTCGCTTGGGCGCAGCAAAGCCGAAAGTTAATTGAAACGTTGTGTAAATAAATATTTAATCTTTATTATGCAATAAATTTAAATACATTTATTGCGCGTCACACATGCGACAGGACTAACGAGGATTCTCTAGCCAGGCCACACATATTTATTGTTTTTTTTTCTTCTTTCGTACACATATATTCATATTAATGTTCATATGTACATACACATATATATTTACATTGAATTATTAATAATTACATCAACTCTTATGTAATTGCTTATTATAGCCAGCTTTGTGTACAATTAATTACGAAGTCCAAAAAGTCGACATTTGTGGCAAACAGCGCCACAAAATTAATAGCACTTGCCAAATCAAGCGACACAAAAACTTTCTGTCAGACGACAAAGTTTACAGACAGCCTTACAAAACGAGTGATGGAAAAAAAGTATTCGTTGGGAATGGTAATGGCAAATTATATGCTCATAAATTTCAATTATGATTTAAGACACAAAAATGTGCTAGATCATTGCTAATGATTTATTAATTATATTTTTAAATTTTTTCTAACTAAAGTTTTTTAGCACAAACAAATGTATTTTAGCAATTTAATGGAAAATTGATCATTCCTCTAGCAGAGTATTTGTATTGAATGTTTTCCATAACTTTTATTTACTGACCGATATTTTCTATGATATCTCATAAGACTATTGAAGAAAGCTGATTGATAAAACCTTATATACATATGTCTTTTTGATAAGTATGTTAAATTTTAAGGTACTTTTAAGACAATATCTTCAACGAGTGCTAGAAAAAAGGATTCGTTGGGAATGGTAATGACACATTACATGCTCATAAATTTCAATTATGATTTAAGACATAAAAATGTGCTAGATCATTGCCAATGATTTATTAATTATACTCTTCAATTTATTCTAGTTAAAGTTTCTTAACACAAAAAGATATACTTTAGATGTATAATGGAAAATTGATCGTTTCTTATAGAAAGAAACTTTATTAAGGGTTTCCCATGTCTTTTATTTAGTGATGTCTACGATAGCTCATAAGACTATTGGAGAAAGCTGATTTATATAACATATATATATAACATATATCTTTGTAGAAAGTATGTTAAGTTATAAGGTGTATTCCGCTTTTAAGACAATATCTCTATACTATTACACCAAATTTTAAAATCAACTGATTTGCGTTGTTACTTACAGTAACTAATTTCTTTTTAGTTCAAGTTAAGTAAAATAATTGCTTTGGTTACTAAATGTTTACTTTAAGGTCTGCTTGTTTTTGAAATAATCTCCAGCTGAAATATTTTTAATCACATGATGCTGCAATTTAAAACAAGATCATGTTAACCACTACTTCGTTTTTCTTTGATTAATGAAAGACGACAATGATGTCTGGCCTTTGATATCGTATCCACATGTCAAGTTACCTATCTTATAATGGGGCAACACATGCTTGGATGATATCAATCGCTGTAGACTGGAATGCACATGCTTGCAGATTACAGTAAGTTGCTTGCAACTTAATGCACTTGCCTTTGACTCACTCCAAAGTGGCGCCACTTGAGTCTGCTGATGTTTAATATGCAGCTAGGCATCTCTGGCGACTCCCGACTCAATGACTCACTTGTTTCTCCAGGAGACGTCAATGGCGGCGAGCTGTTTGCCATCAAACATCCATGTCAAAGAGACTTAGAAAGAGAGAGAGAGAGAGAGAGAGGGTCGCTGCTTATGAGTTGTTGCCTTTGAGTTGTTGCGTTAAGTGTCGGGAGCTCGTGCCAAAAACGCGACTTGAGCTCGCGCCTTGTTGCCTCTGCTTGCATCCATTGATGCAACGGCACAAATGGGTTGTCAGTTGCAGCAAATAATAAAAGTAGTTGTAGTAAAAGAAACCTATCAGGCAACCAGCCAGTGTGATGCAGTAAGGCATAATCCTTTGATGCCAGTGCCACTCGACACTTGACATAATTTCAAAGTGTTGGAGCTGATTTAATGCGTTATGCTAATTAGTTTGTAGTAGTACTATACTAGTTCGTAGTATCAGGCGGCGCTCTCAAGTGCCTCTTTCTCTCGCTTTCTATGCCAAAAACACTAATGCCTGTTAATGGGTCAATAGCTTTTGATAACCATAGCCAGCCAGCCAGCTAGCCAACAGGCGTCGCAATGCCTGCCAAAAGAGTCCTTTGCATAATTCATGGCATTTGCAATGTGTAAAACAACAAAACCAAAAACAAAGCAACTTTTTCGTTGTGTGTTGTGTGTTGTGCTGTGAGCCCAAAAGTCATCACAGTGGAAATTTGATTTCACGCGAAGGCAGAACAGTCAATACCAGTTGGCAATAACAATGAAAAAAAGGGGTCGGATAGGGGTTCGGTTCGGTTCTATCCAGCCTTGCCACAGCCGGGCACACATAAAAACGTATTAAGCATATTATCTGGGCAGGCAGAGCAGACGCCAGCCAGACGACGACGACAGCGACAGCGTCAACGACAACTAAAGCAACAAGAACAACGACAACAAATGGCGATGAGCAGAATCTGTTTTGGCTTTGCCTGGTTTTTGACATGACCAAAAACGAAAGCACAAACATGCGACGAATATATATCTGTAGAGACAGTAGCTGGAGCTGCAGGAGCAGGAGCGCATCCTTTCGTAATGAAACTTCAGATTTTTGGTCTTGTTGTTTTGCTTTTGATCGTTGCATGTGTGTGCGAGTGTGTTTGTGCGATTTATGGAAATGAGGCAGTGTCAAGGACTAGACCCGACTAGGCTAGCCAGCCAGCCACCCAATGAAACAATGTTGTCAACAGCAGCAGCAGCAACAATAAAAGCAATGCAGGTGCAAGAGAATTGAGTTTTTCTTTTGGCTGGGGTGGCAGCAGCCGCAAACCAGATTGAAAGGCAACAGTGCGTATGAGTGTCATCATCAGCGTTTATTTTGTTGGGTTATGTCGGCTAGTGAGAATGATGCTAACACAAACAAACATAGAGTTCTATTTAAAGCAGCTGCTCTTTAAAAGACAGAGGTAGAGAGAGTGGGCGAGGGATAATCAAACACATAATGAATGGTATTATTCATTGGTTAGTATTAAATTGGTTTGGCCATCTCTAATTGATGTCCAACACACACACAGAGAAATCGACAGCAAATATGTGGCATACCCTCTCTTTTATGCGAGAGGTGCGAAACAAATCCCTGAGTAAACCTAATTAGCGACAGATTAAATCGGATTAATTTTCATTTAACGCATGAATCAAATACAGCCTAACGGTCCAGAGCTGTCAAGCACAGGCAAACACAGCACACACACATACACACACAACAGGACAATTTCGAGGACATGCTTTTGTGCTCATTCATTTAATTTATTTTTTTTTTTCGCTTTTCCATTTGCTATAAGCTCGTGCAAGCCACTGGCTCTCCCTTTCAAGTGGCTGGCTTTCAACACACACACACACACACACACACACACAGACAAAAACACCCACAGAATAAATGAAATATGCATGGAAAATTGAATTTACTGGAGAATTTGGAAGCTGGAAGCCGGATACCATCGAACGCTTGATTTATGCGCATTTGAAGCAATTTGTTGAGTAAATATCGAAGAAAGCAGAATTTTAATTTATTTTCATACCCAGAAAGTGGCCAATTCTTTCTCATTCTCCTCCCAATCTGTCGCTGACCACTCTCTTTGCGGCTGGCCAATTAGTTGAAGAGAAAATAAAAAATTAAATCAGTATTTCACTTCCCTGTTTACCCTACTACTTCAACTTCCACGCAACTAATTGCGAACAAAGTGTCAACAGTTGTGACAAAAACATTTCGCAGCTTATGCTGGCCAAAATGAAATGTTGGGGAAGCGTCCAAATTGCTAACGCTTATGATTAAGTTAAATAACAATTAGATGCACTCGCTTTTGCTGGACAGCCAAGCAATTTATTTGGCAGCTCAGCGAAAAAAAAGAACGCAAAATAAGAAAAATAGACTCATAATTAGACTTATTGCGGGCAAAGCTCGACGAGGAATGAGTTTGTAGATAGTTGTAGGAAAAGTTTGCTGCTACAAATTGATTTAGGAATAATTAAAATTGTGTTTTAAAATTAAATAGTGCCAAGTACTAAGACACATGTTACTAAGTTTCAAAATATTGTCAAATTGTATTATTAATAAGTGTTTGGCTTTAGCTAAGAGTTAAAGAAAACTAATAGCAACAAACAATAAACATATCCTAAGGTTCGATTCTCATCTTTCATTCTTCATTCTCATTTATAGCAACAGAAATATTTTCCCTTTAAATACAATAAGTGCCTAAGTAAACAAAAATCGAATATTCCTTTGGAATAATTTAGATTGCACACTAAAACTGAAACTCGTACATTAAAATTGTATGCTTTTGTTCTTCTACTTTTGTGCAAGAGATCTTTATATAACAGATACGTTTGGATGTGTTTGTGTTTTATTCTCATACTCATATTACTATTCTTATCGCTTTACGCTTTCTCTTCCTTTCATTTTTTTTTGGTTTTTTGTTTTTTTGTTGCATGCCGAGTTACCACAAAGTGGCGCACTATGTTTGCGACCGAGCCTAATCCTTTGCAAGCAAAGGCAACTACTCGGAAAATGCATATCCAAATTTTTTGAGGGGCAACACACACACACAAACATACGGAGCCTTTGGGGCATCTGTTGGCAAACCTTTGGGCTCAGCAGCTTCAATTTGCCACAAAAACACATTGGCAACATTTTAATGAATGTTGCATCAGGCAGGAGGCGCAGGAGGTCGCCCCCAAAAGACAAACAATGAAATGGCCTCCAACACCCCCGCTCGCCACCACCACTCAATGGCTTACTCTCCTCGAGCTGGCAAAACGCTCGGCAAACATTGGCCTAGGATAAAAGTAAGCAAGAAAATGGCATGTGGATAGGCAGTGGATGCAATTTGTGCAAATGTTGTGTCAGGCAACGAGGCTGGCTGGCAACCAGGCTGGCAACCAGGCTGCCAGATCCGGAGCAACAGCCAGTCTCTAGTCTAGAGAGCATCCTGGCGCTATGGCATAGGCATTTTTGCATACACCGCATGGCTGCATTTTTTGGGCTTACCAACAGGAAGGAATGAGGAGACGAGTAGAAGTTTGAGTCGCAGTCAGAGACGAAGACGACGGCATGATATACGTGCTGCCAATAAATTACATTGCGTCAAGGCAGCAACAGCAGCAGCAGCAGCAGTAGCAGCTTCTAGCTGCAGCAAAGCATCGGAAGGGGGGGCTTTTTTTTTGGCGGGGAGACGTTGCACATTTTTGCTGCCGTACCATTTAAAATTTACTACAATTTTCTTTTGGCTTTCACGTGCGCGTCCCGTTTCATACGGTAAACAATTTGAATGCTTTCGCAGGCAGAACACGTAGCACGTAGCGTAGAGAGCGGAAGAGGCTGGGCAACGAGAGAAGAGGTTTCACCAGGATGCACTCTATCCATGTGCCTCCTCTACCTTGCCTCTGATCTATCTGCCTCTCTCTCTCTATCTCTATCTGTTCGTGTGTGTGCAACAGGACAAACGTAGAATAAAAAGTTTTTGTGCCCCTTTCATTGTTACTCCGCAAATACATACGCTCCCTTCTGCCTCTCCAAGCCCACCACGGGGCAAGCACAAATGCAAACACAACCAACGACAGAGAGAGATAGTGTCAGAGAAAGGGAGATGAGAGGTGAACGGAAAAACGTCACTGGAGCGCCTCTATTGAGCCAGGCACGCATCGCATTGTGTAATATGCTCTGCGATTTATGCTGCCACAAGCGATGGGCGGGTGCACTGTGGAGGCGTGACATCTGCATGTAACTGGCATATTGAACAGGCCAGCGAATGAACATAAATTGAAATGCGCTAGCATTGAACAAAAAACAAATAAAAAGAAATGCAATCTTATTTGGGGCAAATGCAGACATAGTTTATTCTCCAAGTAATTCTCTAGAGCGTTTTGCGTTTATGCAGCTCTCAAACCTATGAGTATTTAACTTTTTGCTTACTCAATCATATTTACTTTCTTTGTTTGCGAACCGATAAGCTTTGCTTGTAAATGGGAAATGTGAATTTAAGACTAGTTCACCATAGCGCTTTTTTTTATACAGAGATGAATTCTTCTTCCGAGCAGCTAAAATGCTATTTAACATTAACATGTTAAGTTTCGTTCCATTTCTGTTAAAATAGTTAAATGCTAAAGTTTTGCTTGCTGGCGACACGAAAAGGCAATAAAGCACAATAACAGTGTTATTAAAATGTGAATCGAATTGACATGACCGCAAATAAAATGAGTGCTTTATTCTACCGTTTACTCCAGCTTATATGTGTATGTGTGTGTGTGTGTAAGTGTATGTGTCCCGCAGCAGTTTTATGGCTTAATATAATTTTTATGTGCGGCCATTTTGAAGAGTCAACAGCACTCTAAAGGCGTTTCTCACACACACTTACCAACCAACTTCCATCAATGCCACCTGGCAGGGCAAGAGGACCAAAGATATATTCGTTCGAAATTTAGGTTGCCAACAGATTGGCTAACCGCCTCTCACCTGTTTATGGGCGTACATAAAAACAGTTTTATGTGCGCCTCGCAGCTAACTTTTATGCTAATCGTTGTGCTCATCGTCAGGAGCATAAACTGCCCTCGAATGTTGTTGGAAGTAACTCCATGATTAGCGTTACTTAAAGATTGAGAGATTGAAACGGAGATAAATATGAAAGAAGTGGGAGTTACCTTTTGGGGGATGCTCGTTTTAATAAAATCAAATTGGTTGTAAGCGATTTTTGACAATATTATGCCACATAAAATATTGAGAATGGGATACACGATGCTGATAAGATGGATAAAAAATGCCGCCAGGCATCTTGGGTATCAAATTTAATGTTTTGTACATCAAATAACGATTCCTTGAAGTACCATTGCCTCCTTCTGTCAGTTTACATGTGCAACTGCTTGAAGCTATTGTCTTTTGTAATAACACATACAATTCGCATACCGAATGCCAGACATGGATGAGAATGTATTAGTTTTGTGCTTATCTTGCCGGCATTTGGCATTTGAAGTATCTGAATATCAGGGAAATGGCATTAATATTATTTGCATGCCTCGCATTTATTAGTAGGCAGATGCGGATTTCATAATTGCATTAAAATTAATGTACAAAACAACCACCTAGAGGCGAGGAAGGTGAGGTGGGGGGAGGTCCTACATCAATAAATAGGAGGTTAAGTACAATAAGTGATAAATCTATGCTTGTTCATTACCGGCTCCCAGTTGCATGGTACAACAGCAGGTGCCTTGTGGCCGGTCAGTTACAAATCATCCCCCTCAGTGCGGAATCACAGCAACAGGAAATTAGAGTACTTATAGAGAAGGAGAGGGAGGGTGAGTTTCCGGGTTAAAGTGTAGGGCTACAAGAGCATTAGTTGTTGTTCATTAATAGCGCACTAAACTATACAAAATTTGTTGCTGCATAATGAGCAGAAGAACAGGAGTAATAATAATAATATTGATAATAATGAGGACTTTGAATCGGGTACAACATTGCGTATGCTTAATCTTGTTTAATGGATCAACAGTATACATTGTCTGGCAGCTTAGTCTCTCCTCAGGCTTTGCGTTAACTATTTTCCTATCCGCAACATAAATTAATAGGGTTTAACTTCCTATTTATGCCTTTGTGTGTGTGTGTGTGTGTGCGAGAAAGATTATAAGCAGAGTGTGGTCAGTTTTGCTAAGCATACAAATCCAACTCATACAACTGACAACAGCTAAATGTTATGCATATTTATGTGATTTAATTTACGTGTATGGAATTGTGTGAGTGTGAGTGTGAGTCTGTTTGTAAGTTAAGTAGAATTTATGAGCTGCTTTGAATAACTTATTCAATGGCATGGGCAAATACCAAAGAATGGTCAAGAACTGTTAGAGCATTTTTGCTGGCAAACATGTGAATTATTGTATTAATTAAAACGTGAAACAAGTGAAAACGTTGCAGTCGGACCCAAACGACTGCTGAATACTCTGATACCAGTATAAAAACCGATGTTAAGGAGTCTGTTTCAAAAGCGGAAGTTATGGAGACTTCCGATCTTTACCTTCGGTATCAGAGTATAAAAACTATATATATATATGTATATATATGTATAAATTGAATTGTAATTGAATACCTTAAACCTCTTTCATAAGAAATAACAAAATAAAAGGGCTTTATCTATTAAGTACAATGTACAAAGGGTTAAGTTGACATCTTCCAATATTAACTTTATTCTTATCTTTCTGTCCTTAAGAATTTGCTCAGCTGTCATCAGAATTCTTTCGAAAGACATGCAATGTCATGTCGTTGTTCACTGTAAATTTAGTATTAGGCATCAAGGCACAAGTCTAAAGCTGGTTGATGTGCTGACTGAACAGGCGTTTTAGGTTGCTATCCTTGACTAGCTTTTAGGCCTGCCAAGAACCCATTTACATTTTACATACTTAATTGTTTTCACATTACAAGCTTGCCGGAAGCTGGTTTATAATACCCATATACGTGTTTTCATTTTTCCTTTACCCTTTTCAGCTGCTGCTCTCGCAGAAAGTCAAAGCGATTAATGTCAACTTTGTTAATAGCATTCCAGGTTCGGTTTTGCTCGCCAAAAGCGGCTCCCAAAACTCGAAGCGCACTCAAAACGCCTGCCAAGACATGGAACAAAACACAGCCACAGTAATTTCCCAGCACCCGCCCCTTCCCTGAGCTGGCCAACTAAAATGCAGGCTCAACATGTCATGTCACAGCTTGGCAGGGAAGAGGCTGGGCGGGGGTGATAGCTGGTGATGCTGCTGCGGTTGTTCGCGTGATGAATTACACACTCACCGAAGGACACGATGATGAAGTGCCTGTCATTCGAAAGCCAAAAGAATGGTCATCTGTCGCTCAGTTCTCGGCTCAAGGCTCACGGCTCACGGCACACGGCTCTCGTTCCTCAGCTCCCAACTGTATGTTGTAAGTTGTATAAGTTGTGAACGATTTGCATAGCAACTTCCTTTTCCATCTCCATCTCCTTCATATCCTATCTTCTTCCGCATAATTTATCGACACTTTGGCAGACAAACTTTAATTACTCGACAAGGCTATGTGTGGGTTTTCCTCCCGTCTTGTTACATGCCCCAAGCAAAAAGGGGGAGTATTTATAATATATTATAGTATGTGAATTTATGCATATGGAAATTTCGGAATGCCTTGGTCTTTTCTCTGTGTAATTCAATGCGTGTGTATATCCTTTGGCCATACATAGACAGTTAACGGTGGGGGGGAAGGGGGTTGTAGATTGGATGATGCGTAGCTTTTTTTTTTTTCCAATATTCAGCTAATGGCCTTTAATTGAGCTCTGGGAACATTTCCAAGTGTTTGCGGCTGTTGTTTGGCCAAATTTTCGAAGAAATTTGATATTGAAAATGAAGTGCTGCAAATGTTGATCCTTCTCCGTGAGTGTGTATGTGTGTGCTTGTGTGTGCTTGAATGTTGTTTGCTGAGTGGCATAATGCGCCGTAAGATTGTTAGCAGCCGAGAAGTGCCCTAAGAGCTGGATTGTGCAAGGAATCGATTAGGAGCGTAGCCAAAGTGAGAAAAAAGAACAAGACAAGAAAAACAAACAAAAATTCTTGGCAAAGAAAACAGCAAGGGAACTTGCCAGCATTGTGCAAAAGGAACTTGCCAGCGTGTTGTAAAAAATATGAATTTTCTGACTAGGACTTAAACAAATTATAATGTTTCAAGAGGGAATTAAAGTTGAGCAAGAACAACAACAAGCTCGACACTTGTACAATCGCATTTATCAAAAATGTACTTCAATTAATAAAAACCACTTTCATTTGCTGTTCCAGTTTCAAACCGTACATAAAAGCCTGCTGCCCCTGCCCCTGCCCCCCCTTGGTCGTTACCCCTGCTGTTACAATTCCCTTGCCATCAGCAAGGAAAAACCCACACAATTTCCTGCCCATTGCCACATAAATTCGCACACAAGAGCTGCTGCCATGGAGCTGGTATTTATGGACCAGTTCCTGTTCTATATACACACAAAATAAAATGGCAAAAAACAAAAAATGTATGAAAGTAAAACGAAACTCAGCTACTTTTATATGTTGGTAGCAGTTAGTTGTAGGTCCTGTGCTCTGACTAGGGCTTGCGAGTCTAGAGAAAAAAACACAAACATAAATCCAAAATTGTCGTTTGTCGCATAAATATTTTAGCCTGTGGCTGAAAAGTAAAGCGACAAGCTGAAGGCCTACACCTCCTACCCCCACTCGTCCTCAGTCTGTTCATGAGAACATAGACAATAGGCTCTAGAATTACGTGTATAAGGAGTATACAGAGTAAATGACATTATTTCTTATTATTAGAGCAGCGCAAATAAATGAGAGTCGACTCAGCTCAGTGACAAAATGACTGACGGAAGTCAGCCTGGGGTAAGTTCTAAGAATTTCCGGACTGAGAAACAACCCGACTACTTTTTATGTTTGCCTATCCGCACCCCCCCTCCTCATCACCTCATCTCTTGCCCGACAACAGCAATTCCCACATGTGTGTATTCATAAATGCTTTATCTGTGGCCAACACACGTCGGAGATACCACAGTTTGTGTTGACTTTTGTAATTATGTGCATATAATAAAGTTGACCCAAATAAGTCCTTATATTAAGTATAAAGCCCAACTCATACTTTGTACGTTCAACATACAATATATATTGTTCATACACATATATTGCTGGGGTGTTTTTGTTATTGTTGCTGTGTGCAGTTCATTAAATGATAAGCCATCGGCATTGCTTGTCAATTGGGGATTGGCATTGAATTGGAGCTAGAGTCTTACCAGACTATTTGCGCCTGTTGCCAAAAACAATAAGAGCAAGCGATTCAAAAAAAGTTCTTGGCAACACAGCATAGAGCAAAAATGGAGAAAACATTAAATTCCTTAAGCTGTAACAAAGTCATATTTTACATTCTGCTAACGCAAAAAAAGAAACAAAACCGTTGAACAAAAATGCTAAAATTTCTCGAATAAAAACTTCTCATATGCTTAGCAAAAACTCTTCTTTTCTTTCTTTCTTTCTACTTCTCTCTTTCTTGTTCTCTGCTTTTGCCATTCTTTATGATGAATCAACTGTTGGCTACCATAAACAATCTTCGGCTCAGTCGCACGCTCATAAAACGCTCTCTTTCTCGGTTGGCGGGCCGGATATTTATGCACGCCATTTTACCATCGCCATCGCCATCGCCATTTTCGTAACTGTGTGTGTGTGTGCATGTCATTTGACTTCCTGTTGACATACTTAAGTGTGTGTGCGAAAAACGCGCAGAGTTGCGCGATAGCCAAAAAAAAAAAACCCTTGCAAATGCAATTTGATCCAACACGCAAAGTGGATGGAATGAAAAATGCTATTGAAGTTGAAGACTTGTATAAAGTACAGCAGGTTGAAGTAAGTTTTTGATATTTTTAGATGTTCTCTTTTAATTATACTTAACAGAATTCAAGAAGTATATAACTAAAAGACCCGTTTACAAAGCTATGTTCTTTAGAAAAACAACTCAAAGCCAACGCACTTTGCCTTTCTATTTTTTCTGTCATTACCTTTCGCCTCAACAGTCGAGTAATTTGTCATTTAAACAAAATTGGGGCCAATGAAAATTGCAGCAGACTGGCAAACGCATAAAGTCAAAGAGAGGCAACATCAACATCGACATCGACAGCACAGACAAGATAATTGATTGTTTGATTCAATCGCAAAATCAAATGCTGCTCTTTGGCTTAGTACAGCCTCTCTGTAGCATTTTGGATTGATGTTCTTACCCGCTCGGCTGATTGCACAGAGAAAGAAAGAGAGAGAGAGACAGACAGAGAGAGAGAGAGAGAGAGAGAGAGAGAGAGGAAGAGAGAGAGAGAGGTTCAAAGGAAACGGAAACAAATGCACGCAACAACCTAAAATTGGTTACAAATTCTGATTAGAAGCGCCAGCAACAAACAGAAATGTAAAAAAATAAGAAATACTAAAGGGGAAACGGGTGAGGAGGCGTTTGGTTGGTAGGTGTGGCAATACAGCAAATTGAATTGTATTCGACATTTGGAAATGTGGCCCTATGTGCCACATGATAAGACAAAGCAATCAGTCAGTCAACCAACTAATGGCAGCTGGCAACAGGCAACTGGCAAAGGCAAAATTGTTAACAAGGACCTCCTCAGTCAGCCAGTCAGCCAGCCAGCCAGCATGCTCTTATAATTGCCAGTTGCCAGAACTGAAGCACAAGGCTGAACGAAGATCGATTCGATTAATTGCAAACCAGAATTGATGACAGTCGCATTTCGCATTAATCCCGTAAAGTTTTAGTCATGAGCTGACTTTTCTTCTGTCTGCGGCAAAAGATGACTCAAAACCGCAAAAGCATATATGGTAATAAATAGTTGATTATCGATTTACATTCATATGAGCCTATATTTTAGGAAACTTGATATAAAAAGATAAATTGAACATATTTTAAATAACTTATTCATAACATTTTTCTGTGAAAAACTCCAATAAAAGATAATTAAAAATTAAAAAAGCATGTTTTGATTCGTTTAATTATGCAAAGAGCTTCTATATAAATATATTTATTAACAATTAACAATACACAATTAAAAGCCAAAAAGAAAAATAAACGATTTATTTAATTTAAGTTTTTTTCTACCCATTGCTGACCATTCCACTCAACTGACCTATCACATGTCCAATACGTATCTGTGACTAAGCCACATTTACATATATCATTGCATTATTTTGCCAATTTCCGGTTTCAATCAATCGCCCACAAAAAGTATTCACACATTCGATTATTCGCTGTTGTACATTTTTTCAATTACAATATTGCTGATTGGATTGTTGCCACTTTGTGTGCCAGTTGCCGCATCAGATTGATGCGCCTTGCATAGCCGACTGGAAAATATTCCAGCAACTCAATTAAATTGAGCTGCAATCATATTCGATAGCTCCCTCTCTCATTCTGTCTTTTGCGTTCGCATTTTCACCTGGCATACCTGGCTCGCAAAAATATGTATCTCTTAAATTCGAATTCATATAACAGATTACAAATTACAAATTCGCAGCATGTTTGTCATTCCACATGTGGTATTTTCTTTTTTGATGGTTTTTTTTTTAATCTTTTTTTATCTTTGCGATAGCCAATTTAAATTGCTGTACATTGTTGTTGCCTTTATTCTCACGTTCGTGTATGTGTATGTGTATATTTCAGGCTGTATCCCATTTGTACTTTATTTGATTTCATTTTCATTTCGACAATTTGTAATGCGCCTCATGTAGCGACAGGTCTGTGCCACGTTCTTGTTCCTTGTCTACCGGCCAGAAGGATAATCAAACTATGCGCACACATTTCGTTTGCTTTACTGGGAGCTCTCTTGCACTTCCATTCTCCGTCCAACTCACATTCGCGTATAGATTGTTGCGGTGGCGTATGAGCGATTTCGTTTGACACAGTAAGCACTGAAGTGAAACGTACCCATCGCTTGGACAAAACCTCCGCTGTTCGTATATTTTATGCGCTCACTGTACTTGTTTTTCAGCGACTCACGACCGACTGTCATCATCAGATCAGCAACAGCAGACATCTGTCTGTCCCAACGCGTATCCGTTTGTCCCTTTTGTCTGTTCCCTTCATTCGTCAGTCCTTCTGTCTGTCTGTCTGTATGTCTGTGTGTCCCTGTGTCTGTCTGAGTGTCTTTGCTGTCGTGCGGTCTGCGGCATTTCAATTTCAATTTTAATGCAAGCGACAACAAATAAACAAATAAAATGCATGAACGCCTCACATGAATATATGAGCAATGAATCAAGAAAATATTTACCCAAAAGACAGCCGCAAAATCTCTGACGCCTGAGTTAACAAACTGTCCAGCTGAATGTCAGCTGCTTGCCCAAAAAAGCACATTTCATTTAATACAATTTACAAGTTACAAATGTTTGCAAATATACCCAAAAATGCAATCACAAATATAATGTTTATAGTTATAATTAATTTTTAAGCAAATAAGTAAATAACTGATTGTAATTGTGATAAGACAATTAATTGAAAAGATCAAAAGAACATCAAGCTGCGCCTTTTTATACCCATTAAAAAATGTGTAAAAAGGGTATAATGGTTTTGTGCAAAAGTATGTAACAGACAGAAGGAAGCATCTCCGACCCCAGAAAGTATATATATATTTTTGATCAGTATCAATAGCCGAGTCGATATAGCCATGTCCGTCCGTCCGTCTGTGTGTATGTATGAACGCGTCGATCTCTGACACTATATGCGCTAGAAACTCCAGATGTGGAACATAATGCTGGCCTTATTCCTAGGCTGTACAAGTTTGTTTCAAATTTTCAATAACTCTTCCCGGTTCCGTACACTTGGGATCGATAACAACAAAACCTTGAACTTGGGACACTTTGAGACGGCACTTAGAACATTAAACGCAATAATGGCAATCTGTAAAATTTGTATAAATCGGTTGAGAAGCACCGGAGATATGGAGCATTAAAGTTAAGTCAAGTATGCAGTATGCGCGTACAGACACACATACTTGCAAGCACTGACTGTATCGTCTAGTCGCTATTTCTCGACTAAAGCCTTCTTTCCTGTTATTTCTCAGATGGGTATCAAACAATAATACCTGTATAAGATAGTCCTATGTTTATTTCAACAAAGCAGACTTTCAATTTGCGAGCGACCACAGTAAAGAAAAAAAAGTAATGGAGCACTTTTAAAAGTTATGCTGAAATAAGCTATGATATGCTACCTGTTCATGTGAATACGTAAAGAGATCTTTTTGAACTGATTTATTGAGTACAAATTCATGGCTTACATACAGAATTCTTATACGATAAGACTAGTTACGCTACTTACAAGTTGACCTTAACGATCATTAGATATCCATGTCTTAATATTATATTTTTAACGACGCTGCCTATGATACTATCTGCTTACTGCAGGTGGCTCGACAGATGGTGTGAAAACATATTTCTAATCACAGCCCATAGATTGGGTGCATCTTATTTGGTGTGTTGCTGCGCTATCTGCAGCGTACTTTTTTCTGCTCTTGTCAAAATCGTACACACAGTATTAATATTTCGAACGATTGAATATGATGTCAGTCCTTCTGAGAAGCGTTCACACGCCAAAAAATCAAGCGTCAAGCGATACCCGGAATAAGCTGTTATTTTTAGCTGATTTCGGCCTATTTACTTATCTCTACTATATAAACTAATTTTTCAAGGAAATTGGGGACAAACCAATTTGCTGGATCAGTTACAGTTCAATGTTGATTAATCGCAAACAATTGTCAAAGACGAGGTTTCTTCTTTCGTTGTGAAATCCGTTTCAGTTAGTACAAAATTTGTATAGCTGTGCAACGTATCAAAATTGAATCGCGAATACTTAAAATGAATGTGCATCTAGGACTTTTCGTAATGCTATTGATGGCTTCACTATTCAAGTTAGGTTATGGATCTAGCATGGAATCGGTTAGTGTTCCAAATAAACAAGGTATCACTCCTTTAAATCTAATTTTGTGTATTATACAGTGTTCAAAATAATCTCGGGAGCATGATGAGATGTGTGGCAAGTATTGCTACAAGATCGTCAAGCCGTTACTCAATTATGCAGCAAGTGTTCGATCAAAGGAAGAACAGTTTGTAGAGTTACAAAATAAAATAAAAGATCAAAAGATGATTATAAACAAACTTCAACTGCAATGTACCTTAAATAATGAGAATGAAAAAAAGTTCGGAGACTTACAACATAAAATTAATGATCTAGAGATCAAACAGAATGAATCTAACAAACAAAACAGTCAACAGCAAAAGGCCTTAAATGATGCAACGCAAAAACTAGTTGCAGACTTACAAAGTAAAATCCAAGATCAAGATGAGACTGTATTTAAACTTCAACAGCAATACGCCTCTCTGCCTTTGAAGCAAAACACTGATCAAGCTATTGATGAACAAATAGCTAAGCTCAAATTTGAACTAAACGGTAATGTTAAAAAAATGAACGACTTTTAAGTCAAATTTCTTGAAATTGCAATCGAGTTCTATCTCTTCAAACTATCTGGGTAAATCGACCGGTGAGTATATGTTCAATTTGCCCAACTTTGGAACATTCTCTGCTCCCTTCGACTCCAGATTGGCAGGTTCTGGTTGGACTGTAGTTCAGCGACGAGTTGATGCAAGTGTGGACTTTGATCGGGATTGGAAGGAGTATAAGGCAGGCTTTGGAGATTTGCTCGGAGAGTTCTTTTTGGGACTGGAGATAATTCACTTGCTGACACAATTTCAGCCCCACGAATTGTATATACATCTTAAGGACTTTGATAATAAAACTGCCTATGCCAAGTATAGTCAATTTCTTATTGGCAACGAGGCCGAGTCGTATGAATTAAAAAAGCTTGGAGAATATTCTGGAAATGCTGGTGATTCATTCACTCACAGTATTAACATGAAGTTTTCAACAAAAGATCGGGATAATGATAATATTGACCAAAGTTGTGCGGAATATTTTAAATCTGGTTGGTGGTTTAATAAATGTTTTCATTGGTAATTCACGTAATATATATTAATTAAACATTTTCATCCCAATTAATTCTTTACTCTCTCTCCCTCTCTCTCTCTTTCTCTCTCTCTCTCTCTCTCTGTCTCTCTCTCCTATTTTGAAATTTTCAGTAATTTAAATGGACAACATACGAAAGACTCAGGACTAGAAAATGTCAAAATTGCTTGGAACGGTTGGAATTCCAACGGAATTCAATTTGTAGAAATGATGATCAAACCGAAATTCCATTAAGAAATCAATCAGTCAAAATTAAAAAGTTAGTTAAAATATAGAAAGTATTTTCCAATTTTAAAGCTTAAAACAAATATTAAACATTTTTTATATTAAATAAAAATAATACTTTGTTAACATATGCAATGATCAACTGAGTAAGAATTACAATAAAATATATCTATCTATATATATACATATATTATATGCTATCTTTTCAATATTGACACGTGTATTGGTAAGCATTCCCACTTTAAAAAGAGCATTTCCGATTCTCACTTATTCAATCAGCACATTATTCACCATATTTATTGAATACTCGCTGTAGATTTTTGGTCTTATCTTTTGTTGTCTGTCGACTCGACTGACAGTGGTCTTATACGTAGAAAGAAGGTTTATATATACATAGGTTAATAAAATTAGAATGAACGAATCATCTCAAGGATCAGAGGTCGCTGTTCATAAATAAAACTGCTGATAATCGCAAAGCATTTGCAAGGTCAAGGTTTCTTCTTTCGTTGACGGCACTTAAGACATTAAATGAAATAAAAACAAGTAAGACGGCTCTAGTCGAGAAATCCCGACTAGACGATACCCTGATCCCTATACTTTACGCGTACAGTCAGTGCTTGCAAGTATGTGTGCGTGTGTGTACGACCACACTGCATACTGCATACTAAACTTCAAGGTTCCATATCTTCGGTGTTTCTTAACCGATTTTAATAAAAATTTCACAGATTGTTATTATTTTGATTAATAATTAAAATGCCATCTAAAGTTTTTTCAAATTCAAGGTTTTATTGTTATCGATCCCATGTGTATATCGGAAACGGGATGAGTTATCGCAAATCGAAAACAAACTTGTACTGCCTAGGGATTAGGCGAGCTTAAGTTCCAAATCTGGAGTTTCTAGCTCTTATAGTCTCTGAGATCGACGCGTTCATACATACAGACGGACAGACGGACATGGCTATATTGACTCGACTGTTGATGCTGATAAAGAATATATATACTTTATGGGGTCGGAGATGCTTCCTTCTGCCTGTTACATACTTTTGCACAACTTCATGATACCCTTTTTCCCATTTTTAATGGGATCAGGGTATAACAATGTGTGTATTTTTTTATTGAAATCGATTAAGAAAAACCGGAGATATGGAACGTTGAAATTTAGTCAAGTATTCAGCATTATCGTACACACACACACATACTTTCAGACGTTCAGGGTATCTTCTAGTCGAGATTTCTTGACTTGTTTTTTTTTGTTTTATAATTTTGGATGTACTAACGGACAGTACATTCAAGTACATCCAACGATACCATGCACCGGCTTGTTAACGCTCGGACCCAAGCACAAAGCGACCCACATCCCGCCCATCCGACCGACAGGCGCACCGCGTAACGTGCGGTTACGAAGATCGCGAACATGTATACAAATGACATAAGACAATTTTTTTTTGGTGACATGCAGAACTAGTACTGGGTGTTATGTGGGAAAGATCGTTATATATTGCACATACGATCCGAAAAGGGTTATGGATAGCATAGTTAGTGTAACAAGCTTGAAGAGACATAGGTATAGATGTTTTGATTTAGCTTATGCTTTAAAGCTACTATGTTAAATACATACGACTCAATAATATATTTAGCTGGAATTTGATTAAATCTTTCTTTCATTTTATGATCAAACGTTTAAGAATCTAATTACACTTTATAAACTAGCTAAAAGGATTCAATTTGATTTATTAAAATTCGGCTGGCAATTTATGCAATCGATTCGAAGTACTTTTCAATATATTATCATCGCCAATATTGGCTAAATAAATCTATTATGTCGTTGTATTATTTCGAATGCAATTAATTTAGTTATTTGGCAAACGGTTTGTGTCACATTCCAAAAAAGGTGACAGGTTCGGTGGAACGTTCATTTTGTTGTCAATTTCAGCGAGTTACTAATATCCTTTTAGTGTTAATATTGCGCATACGCCATGTTACATTTGGTTCAGAACTGCCAGTCGGCGTAATGCAGCTCGCGTTGACAATTCGATTAAGTTGCATAATTGTTGTGCAAATTATCAGAATATTAAATCTGTTTTTATCGTTTGCCAACTATCAGCGCATTAAAATGTCAATTATGTTCAACATAATAAACTCATACTCCTCTCTTTTATATTTAACTGCCGTGTGACACTCTTTAAATTAAGCCGAATTAATGCGTCATAAAACTTTGTGATTTATTTTTCGCGCATTTTGTGTGATTGCTTTGTTTGTTTGTTCGGGCAAACAGCAAATTGTGTGTATTAAATTCGCTATGTGAATTAAATCAGTTGTGTGTGTGTGTGTGTGTTTGTGTTTTATCTATGGCAAAACTGTAGTTAGCTGATGTTGTTGATGTTGCAATTTAAAGCTCATTTAAATTGTTATGAAAATGCCTGTGATACGGCAATCAAGAGCCAAACTCAACTGCAATCTGTGATTATATCTGCAACGAATATTCACAAAAATCAACAGAGCCCATTGTGGCAACACACAAACACACACACACACACACACACACAACCACACAAAACAGTCAGGGGCAGCGAGGGGCGCAGAGGGTCGGTCGGTAGCGCCAGGAACCGCAAAATCAATTTCAATTGTCAACACAAAGTCACAAACAGGTAAAAAGCACACACAATGAGTAAAAAAAAAGAAAACGTAATAATAAAAAAACACCCAGCAGTGGCACAAAATCAAAATAAAACTTTAAGCAACATTCCAAGGACTACGACGTACAACAACAAAAACAACAACAACAACGACAATAACAAAACGTGTACAAGGTGAAGAAAAAAATGGTTAAGCGCAAAAGAAAAAAAAAGTTTGCTACTTTTTTGTGACTTTAGGCGCTGAGCAGTGAAAGCAAAGCAGAGAGAGAGAGAGGGAGAGAGAGAGAGAGAGAGCATCAGGATCAGGATTTGTCAAGCAATAGCTTTCTTGTTGTGGTGGTTGGGTGGTGCGTGCCTTAAAAGTTTTGTGGTTTCTTTATCAAGTGACCTCAAACACTGCGTGTTGGGCAACTAATGAAGCTGCTTCTCTGCCAAACAGCTCTCCCTGCCTCACTTTCCCCTCAGGCTGCCCGCAGTTCGGGAAGCTCTATAACCTCTAGTTTCCGCCACCGGCAGTTAACCGAAACTCAAATAATTATAGTATATAGCAGGCGTATGAATATATTTTATCCGCATTTTAACCGCTGCCATTGTTTTTAATTTAATTCATGGCATTAATTAAAAATGAAGGACATAAATAAACACAAATATTGTGGATAAACGGTTGACTAATTCAAAATACAAAAAAACAGCAGGACTTTATTTAATTTAAAAAACTACGTGACATACATTGACGCCTACTTTTTTTGAAGCTCACTTGTTAGTGCAAATAGTTCGCATGGAATATTGTTTGGGATACGCTCAAATTGAAAAAAAGATTGATGTGCAATGCGTCAACAATATTTATCTGTCACCGGAAAACATCACGAACTTTTAATAATGAATTTAAACTGGATTTTAATTTCAAACACAACAATACAATAAATGTAGTTAAATTAATTTTGTATGTGTTTTTCTTTTTGATGATTTTTTTTGAAATGTTTTTCTTCAATACAAATAACTCATCACTGATGGCAATATTATGTTCATTTTATTTAATAAACAGTTCGTAATGAAACAAACGAAATCAACTGCAATAAATATCTCTTGTATTCCCAAGATGACACAACTAAATAAAAAATCGAATCGAATCAAATTCAATTCGATTTCCACTTTATTGCAATTGTTGTTCATACACGAAGGAGGCACAGGACTTTAAATTTGCAGATACCCACACACACATACACAAACACATCTGTTGGCTGCTGCGAAACGCGATTGTGACCCAAACATCCGGTGCAAAATATTTATTTGTGCAACAGGAAGAAAACTTCTGCCCAAAGAAGAGGACGAAACCAGTTCCATAACGGAAATTGATTTCGCTTTGAGGCGGCAGTGCAAAAAGGCATCCAAAGTAAGTAGTTGTAGCACCTATATATACATATATATACAGACATATAGAGAAAGAACAGCGTCGGCATCCTGCGTTGTGCCAGCAATATACGCACATTTCCTGCGACAAATTTGCCAATCGTTGGAGTAAGTGGGGAGTGGACCAACTGTTGTTGCTGTTTGTCTGTTTTGCCTTTTAAACGAACTTTGACTTCCATGTTTGGCACTCAATTTATGGGTCTATGAGTTTGTTAACTAAAAGTGCACATAAACAAGACTTTTTGCGTCAATTTTAATGGTAAACAATAAATTTGTAGTGGCAGCCGGTTTCCCGTTTCCGGAATCCGCATACTATACCGCATACTGTATTCAATCGATCGTTTGAAAGCATCTTTAATAACTTTACGCAAAACACAAACACAACGGGAACTGTTCGTAACGGAACGTAACGTAACGTAACGTGGCTATAGTCGTACGAAATGAAATATTTGGTTAAATGAACATGACACATAAAAATAAAATAGAAATTTGGCGAGAAATGCACATTTTCAAAAAGGGCAGACAACCTTTCATTTATATTGAAATTTATGCGCAGGTCAAGTCCACACGCACACACTCACACACACAATCACACACATATTTGCACACATACATATACTGGACTGGATTGCATATCTGCTGGTCGTGTCCTGTTGTCAGGACACGCTTCTGCTTCTACTCTTTCTTCTGCTTCTGCTTCTGCTGCTGCTGCTGCTGTTTTTGCTGTCTAAATATTTATATTCATTGTGTCAGAGTGTTAAAGCGATAAAATGCAGTGTAAATACAAAGCAGGAGCACAACCCAAAACTCCCAAACCCCACACCCCCACCCCCACCCACACAGTACCCACTTCAGTCAGCCCTCCCACCCTTGATTAGCTGCTCGTTTGTTGCCTGCTGCAAAACATTTGATGCTGTGGAGACCACAGCAACCATTCGAATTATTCATGCATTTAATTTCTCGTGTAATTTGCAGCACAAATTTCATGTTGCCAAGCCGAACTCAAAGCCAACGAAGCAACAAACCAAATGTTCGACGTTCCTTTACAATCATTTGCTTAGTTTGTTATTGCATACAACTCTGAGTGCCTTTCCACTATTGTTGCTGTTGCTGTTTGTTGTTGGTGTTGGTGTTGCATCTTTGTGTTTTTGGCAAGTGATTGGGAATCTGTGTCGTGGTTTTTGTGGCTTAGCGAAAGTGTGATGTGATGCGATATCAATGTGGTAGATTTCTTGAGTGACACATCGGTCAGCGAAAGCATCAAAAAGGTTTGAAATTGACAGAAGAGATATGTTTTGGTTACTGATTAAACATAAATTAGTTATAGCTGGCTGTACACTTTGATTTTTAGATGACCTACTTTGAATTTTCTAAAGGATTTTCTAGTGTTATGCGGGTATCATTTGACAAGCTATATATTTTTTTAAAGATTTTTCAGCTGTAGCTTAAAATTGAAATTCTCAAGAACGACCTGACAGGACAAATATATATAATGTAGTTGCCAAAGGAAACTAGCCAAAGAAAACAGCGATGAAAAATAAAATAATCTTTTCAATATATTTCAATATCATTTAATTGGCCATTTAAAGAAGTAATCAGCATTAATATATCAAAATTCAATAATAATAATACAGCATGGTATATTATTATGTAATATATATATTTTCGTCTAGTTTATTTGAACTCTTAACTGTGATTATGAAATTTTTTTTCTTCAAATTTTCATTTTTGTTTTATCATATATAAATCGTATTGAGGGTTTTTTGGGTATGCTTTTACCATCAAATAATATAATTAATAATTAAATTAATATAAATATAAATATAAATATAAATTAAATATAATATAATTAATATAAAGCTTTAATCGTACACCCAAAGACCCATATTTGACAAACCTCAAACATATAAACTATTTTTGACAAGTGGGGCTAAAGATAAGACTAGTTTGCCAGTACATAAAAACAACAATATTTGTTCCAAAAAGAGCTAGTCTTATCGTCAAATCAAACTATTAAAACAAGTTTATTATTTTCGAGGTTTGACGAATATGGCTGTTTTAAAGAGTATTAAAGCTTTCATTTAAGACCACATAGAACTGAGTCATAATCTGAGTTTTTATCACAATTTTTCTCAAAATTTTGACGTGATGCGCAAAATCTAAAAACGACATTGTGCTTATAGCTTTTTGTTGCAGAAATGTGTTAACCGTTAGTAAGTTATATACAAGTACACATTAATTTTAATGTAAGTTAACAGTTTTATGTTTCATCTTGTATTATTATATAAAGGTTATTCATGTTTTGGATTACTTGTTGGCACATGGATATATAATCTTAAGATCAAATCTGTTACCTTTTCAATTGCAGTTACAAAACCAACTTTAAGCATCAAACCTAAGTTAGTTTGTTAGTCGTGCTGTCTTTAATGCCATACCTTTCCTCTCGGCTCTTGGTTTCCTCTTTTGCAGCATTGCTGTATTCCGTGCTAATCAACGTTACAACTATGGCAAATAGCTTAATTTGTAAGCCTTGCTTGCCGTATTACTTGCCACACATTTACACAGCACTGTAGAGAGAGAGAGAGAGAGAGAGAGAGAGAGAGAGAGAGAGAGAGAGAGAGAGAACGAGGGACAGAGTGTACGTGCAGTCAACTAATTAGGCTACCCACGTTAAGACGATGGTAACACGGCTAAGTGGTGGGGGTTGACTTGCTCTGGTAGCGTGCGAGCATAGGAGTCAGCAGCAGCAGTAAGAAAGGTAAAGCTTCTCACATTAATTATTTTCGCATCTAAAATATTGAGTACGTAGGTCGCAGCTATGATAATTTTCCATGTTACTTGTTAGTTTCGAATGGGGTGCTGCAGTTTGGTCAGCACTGGAGCGAGCTGTCGACTAGTCCATGTCCAGGCTTAGTTTCACGTTCAGGCTTATGACTATCTGTGTATGCTGTGTGTGTTGCTTCTGCTGTTTTGGTGTATTACAAGTAATTTACTTAATGATGTTGCGCCGCTGTGGCATTATCTTGTTTGCTGTGCTGCACTCCTCTGTGGCCAGGTCCTCTCTTTATCTCTCTGCTGATGATAATTTATGCAAAATATATACATATGGCTGGCTATCTCTGTGTCTCAAAGTCTATCTCTATCTCTTTCTTTCTTTCGTTCATGCATGCATTCAAGTTACATGCAGAACTTTCCACAGTTTTGAAGGTGGTGCTTGGTATGTCTGGTTTTGGTCGTCATGTTGGCTTGTTTTGGTGTCTGTGTGGTCCAATTTACACGATTTCACTTTGGCAGCTTGTAGCTCGTTGCTGTAGCTGTTGCTGTTGCTGCTTGTTGCTTGCTGCTGCTAACTGGTAACTGATAGTTGCTTCTAACTCCTTTCCTTCCCCCTCCACCAACAATCTAGTCTCACAAACTGCTCGCATTTATGGTTAGTTGGTTAGCTAGATGTCTATGCAGTGAATTAACTAATGACCAACTTTGCACACACGCATAACACATACATTCAGTTGGTGAAAAAGTGGGGAAGGGGAAATGGGGGCAACCTGTCCTCGCTTAGTAATCACTCGAGCATGTGCAACACGGCCATGCAAGCATGTAATTAATTTACATAGTTTTCAACATAGGTTATATTTTAAAATTATTGTTCATCACTTAAAATTGCTAATTGGCCAGGCCATTAAATCGAATTTTAAAGCTGGTAGCACTTAGGCCAACAACCAGTTCCCATGCTCTAACTGACTATCAGTATCAGTTGGCTTACAAGTGGTATTCGTTGTCAATTCACTTAACTCAATTGCATTCACATTACCCAAACCCAACATCTACAGAAGGCTGCTCTGCTTCCACTGCCTCCTTTCTCCTTTCCCCTTAACTCACTCGCATTCATTATCCTTGAGTATTTTACAAGTGTTTAACGTCTAATTAAGTGCCTCGCGTAGAAGTATCTACAAGTTTGTTTTCCCACCACTTTCATCGGGCCGATGGAGAAGACGAACAAGAAGTGAGGCAGCAATTGAGGCAGCAGCAGCAGCAGCAGTTCAGGCAACGCATTTTTAATTAAGTTTTTGACACTTACAGTCCACGCCTGAAACTTACATGTTAAGAGCTCGCTTCTATTACGCAGTGTCGATAACGATAAGCTTTTTAAAATTGTTTGCCATAAGCTCAGACTAAGTAAATGAGATTAATTTCACTGTCAATACATCAATACATTACTTCTGGAAACGAAAACGCTAATGAGAGTCTGAATTAATATCAATGTTTTACGTTTAAGGGCAATATTTATTTCTAGGTTGAAATAATGTCGATAATTATGTTTTATTAATTAAAATTCTCAACATAAACCTAATTAATAAAGCTGTGGCCAATCGAAGTACAGCAATTCATTGAGAAGGTAATTTTGTGTTGGAAAGATTGATTAATCTATATGTTTCACAACGACACATATGTATCGGTATGTCTTATCGTTTGGACTGTTCGTTGATAGCAGTCAGTCAATCAGTCTGTAGGTCAATTAGAACAAAGAGATCTTATATTGACCATCATAGTAAGACATTTGTGTCATCGAAGAAAAAAATATGTAGCTTTAGTCTTATTATATTTATAAATTTGTATTATATTCTCATAAATTTTACTCACATCTTTATGTATGTGTATGTGTTTATTATTGTTCATTGCTTTGCCATTGTTAAAGTAACTTCAATAATAAAATGGAGTCGAGTCAAGGGCCTCGCAAACTTCAGCTGCTTTGCATTTTCAATATGAAAATTGTAGTCGGAGAAAGAGGTATGTCCTGTTGCCTGCTTTGGAGAAGGTGCCTTTGACGTATAACGTTGCATAAGTTGCATAAAATAAATTAAAAACTGCTTTATGGAAAACACTTAGCATTTGCATTTTGCCTTTGTCGTGTCACTTTTCGGCACCGGGTAAATGAGTGAGCCAACCAAAAAGCAAAAAGCAGCCTCAGACCTTAGACCTTAGACTGTACCAGTTGATGGGTGAGTCTGGCGAAGTGGTTATGCTCCTTCCGGGAATTGCCTTTGATGTACAGTACAGTCAAAGGAGTAGGCAAAAAGTAGTCTAGCGTTTTGCGGGCTTGGCATTTTTCATAAACATAAACACGAGACTCTAGAATCGAGACAGGTGACAGGTGAAGGAGTTCTCTATTTGACATCTGAGGCGTGAGTCAACAAAGGGTTAAAACGCTTATATGGGCTTACAAAACAACCTTCTTATAGCCTCACCACGTGATCTGCCTGTTATTGGGTTTAATTTCCGCTGCCGCCGGTAATGGCATCGAATGCCATTATCATGTTTGAAGCAAAGAGGCAGCTGAGACATGCAGACATCCCGCAGGGCAATATTGAAATTCCTGCGCTCAGCCCCAACTCCCTTTAACTCTAAGACAAAACTAGGTCACAGTCAATATTCAGTCGAAAACTACACGCTCTGGACGAGAGTTCTTCGTCTTGGCATTTTTGGGTATTTATTGTGACATTTTTATAGCAAGCATTTATCGCTCGCTCTCTGACATGAAGCTTCTCTACCAGACTATTACCTTCTCCGCCTTCTCCAGCATGCCCGCATTGAACACACATCGAATAGGGTTTGGAGGGGTGGGGGGCTTGTGTCGAAAGTTTCTGGCTGCATTTGGTGATTTCCTGTCGCGGGCGCTTGTCTGACATTTTTATGTTTTATTGTTTGAATTTTGTCTCCCTCTTTTTTGTATTTTCTTCTTTCTTGTTTTTTTTTTTTTTGTTCGTCATGTATGCGACTGGTGAAATTTTTGAATATTAAAGTGATTTAGTGTTTGCCGTGCGCCAAGTTGAAAAATTGTGAAAAATCGTCGGATAGGTAGGAAAACACACACACACACACACACACTCACACACCGACAGACAGACAAATCACAAACCGAAAACGCAGACACGCACCCCTGGCCATGTAATCCATAAAACGTTTTAATTAATGACAACAATATGCGGCGTTGTTTTTAAAAGAACAAGAATCGAGCCGACACTCGTATAGGTGTACAGGGCTGGGGCTGGGGCTGGGGCTGGGGCTGTGGCTGTGGCAGGGGCAGGGGTAGTCAAAAAATTGGTGTAGAATTTGACATTTGTCGGAGATTTGTGTGAAAATGGCTTAGGTGTTCCGCCCTCTCCCTGTCATCGTTTATAATGCGAATGAGTTACGAGTGAATATTGTCTTGCGTGGGTGTTATTGTAATCCAAAACCGAAAACAGCACCAAAGTGAAGACGAAGTCAATTAAGTTGAGCGACAAACAACACAATCGAAAACAAAAACAATAACACTAACAAGAGCTAGTACGAGAAGCGAACTATTTTTGCTACTTTTCAAATAGTTCCTGTCCCGGTTACATGGCCATATTCCAGCATACTTGCTAATAGCGTGACAAATTGACTTATCGATATGCATAGTTCGACTAGCCAAACAATGAGAAAGTAATACAAAACCAAAGAATTTGCAGCAGGCGATTTGCCAGCTTCCGCTGCTTTTTAGACAGCTAAGAAAGTGCCAAAAAAGGGTTTCCGTTTTCATCTCCCACCCCATAAACAGCAAAAACTAGACGATCAATTTCAATCAATCAACTGCTGGATGAATGCCTTGCTTTGGCCCCATATCAAAGTCATGCTCCGTCACTTCCCCCCCCCCCCCTCCCACAACAAATGCTTGAGGCATGGAGCAGAAGCTGGCACTTAGACATCACCATAAACCTTTTATTCATTCAACGGAGGAGTGGTACGGGCTCGGGGGAGTGACAGAGATCTGTGCAAAGTTTACACAAATAATTTCTGTTTATTTTAACAGCTACGTCGACGCTTAATGTCCCGGAGGCTCTCCGACAGCTGTGTCGCTTCCCACGCGGCACTTAATGGCCTCCAGCCTCGAAGGACTCAAGTGCTGCTGCTGCAGCAACTGGACCTTCTTCACTACTGATTATGCAAAGAAACGTCTCGCGCATCAACTGGCAACTGAGCCGCACTCCAACTCCTCCTCCCTCTACTACTGTTGTTTGTCCTTCAATGCTGCACGCGTCGTATGCGTGATGTCCAGCTTAAAGCCTTAAATGGCTGCCAATTAGGAATGCTGGCCACTACGCAAGCTCAGCTCGCAACAAATATAATTTTGTGTGTAACCGCAGGCAGCCGCTGTCCGAGCAACGTTTTCCCCAACCTTCCCTTCGGTACATTGTGGGCTGCGGTTGCTGGACTGACCCCAAATCTATCCCTCCAGCTCATCGATATCAAGTTATTAATGGCTAATAAGTAGAGAAAGGGCGCAAGAATGAAAGAGAGAAAAGAGCAGCAAAAAAGTTAACAGCCGCTCAAGTAGCAATTTAATTTGGTAAACAATTTGGCCCTACATAAAAGCAAGTTTGGATAAGATGCAAACTCTTTGTAGTAAAACGAAATTGGGATACCCTTTAAATCGATTTTGTTCCATAGAGAAATTGGCTTTTTACACATAAATATTTGATAAATATAAATAAGCTTTCATATTCATATAAATATTATTTAAAATCTGATTATTATCTGTCGACTTGACTATTCAAATATTAACTTTTTCATTCTGGCTGATATGCATTTAAATCTGTTATGTTACATTTCTTACAGATGAATTAGCGAACAATACTTTTCTCAGTTCAAAATCCTTACAGCCTTAACAACACATAGTTCCACAATTGAACTTAAGGAGACAAGGTAGAACTTCCTTGTAGGGATGTTATTACAGCATACACTGATAAAGTTATTATTATTCGTTGGATTTTGCCAACGGCTCAAGTTGCTAAGCAGTACTACGACTACAGTACTCATCATATGATAACGCACAACTCTATTGCACCCGACTTAACTAACCAACCCAACACTCCCCCAAAAAGTCGAAGGCCAAGTGTTTCTCCCGGGCAAATCATCCATTGAAAGGCACTAGCAGCCTCAGCAGCAGCAGCATTTAAGCCAAGAAAAGCAACCAAGCAGTGGAAAGTCGTTGGCTTCATTTTCATTTTCGTCTTCGCTCTTTTTCTGCTCGTTTTGCCACGGGATTTAAATGCAAATTTGTGTCGACATCGACGCACTAAATGCGACTTGCAAATTAATGAAATGAACCTTTAACTTGAGTTTAACTTGACGCCTTTTTGCACATAGAGGGTGAGAAAGATAAGGCGCCAGCAGCACCAGCACCAGCACCAACGCCAGCAACAATAACAACAACAACTGTTACAGCAGCAACAATGAAGCACCCGGCAATTGGAGCATAAACAGCAGCAACAACAACAACAACAAGCATGAAAATGGCGCCCAAGTTTAAACAAAGTTGATTATGCATGCATTTGGTTTTAACATAGCATAGCATTTTTGGCAACGCTCATTTTATATAGCCACGTCTCACTTACCCCTTCCCCTACAACACACCCACATCCTCAGAGAGGCACCGCAGAATTTTGACTTTTACATTTTGTTGCGCAGTTTCGGGGCGAAAGTTCAAGTTGGTTCCGTATTCAAGCTTTGTTTCCTTCGGTCTGTTCTTTTCAGTTTTGTTCTGTTCTGGTTTTTGTTAAGCTTGTAGTTATTATTGTTGTTATTGTTGTTGTTGTTGTTGTTGTTGGTCTTGTTTCGTTGGCTTGATGGGTTTTGGTCTAATTCGTTAGCCTGGCATAAACCAAATGCTTTATGGTCATGAAGTGCGAAAGTGGAAAATATGAAACAGTTTTTATCTTGTGCATAGCATCAACTTTAAAATTTTGTTTATAAACATTTATTTATTTTATTTTTGTTTAACTAATCAGCTTAAGAAGTTTAGAAAGTCCTTGAGTCTAGGCAGTTGATTAATGGGCAACTTAATCAAATGCAAATATATAAAAATCATTTGAATCTCAACACTTGTACGGTGCCTGCAATGATTTTTTAATGAACTAGCAAATCATTTAAAGATAGCCTAAGATATGCTTGCAACGCAATAACTATATTTCAAAGCTATTAACACTTGTGAATTTGATCTACGATAAAGCTCAAGCTCATTTTTTAAAAAACTTTTTATTTAAAACTTCAGACCGTTAAGATATCTGTTTATCTAGGATTCCCTTTTGTTTAATTAAGTCCCCAAACTTTCCGCTTCATCTGCCTATCCACTTTTAGCAGATGGTAGACCCCACTTTTCATCTATTTGAAGACAAATGCAAATTGCTGCCAGCTAAAATAATTGCTTTGACACACACACACACACACACATACACATGTAACGGTCTCCCCCTTGAACATCCTGTGGCTTGCCGGTGCTTAGTCCTAGTTCCTGGTTGCGGCTGGTTGGAGTCGACCCAAAAGTTGGACGTAGCTTAATGTATAAATGCGAAAGCATTTAAATTTCCGCAACTTTTGCGCTCCGATGCTTTAACTTTTGACACCTACGAGTTGGTGGCACATACAACACGAGCTATATGAGCAACAGAGTGGTAAGTGGGCGAATGGTGGCTTCCACAGGAAGCAATGAATTCATTCATTTGTTTACTCGCTCAAGTGGCAACTTCATTTTGTAAACACTTTCGTTTACATGTAACTTTTTGTACACCCAACAACAAAAAAAAAAAAGAACCCAACAACCAATGATGAAAAAGGGAAAAAGAGAGAGAGAGAGAGAGAGAGAGAAAGGGGGTTAGGGGTTGGCGGTTGTGTAAGGCAGCCCACAAGTTACATATCCTTTTACACACAGCCGACCGCTGAGCCGGTCTCGCTGAAGGATTAAACCAGAGAGCGCGACGCTGCCTGTTGTGGCTCTCCCAATGCTCAATCCCCACTTTCCTCTCTCTCTCTCTCTCTCTCTCTCCACCAACAGTTTCTCTTTGAGTTACTCTGGTTGTCCTCGTTCTTGTTATTGTTGTTTCACAGCTTCGCTCGGGAGGTTTTGGCAAAGTTTCGTGTTTTACTTTTAGTTTGTGGCTTTCCTGGTTTTATCTTCAACTTAATAAAATGCCGTCAACAGTTTTAAATGCAAATTTTCAGCTGCTGCTATTGCTGTTGCTGTTGCTGCAGCTGCAGCTGCAACTGCATGCGGTTGCTATCTCCAAGTCACCACCAGGATAACCCACAAACCCAACAAGGCCACCACCATTTCCTTCATTTCCCCTACTTAGCACAAATGAGACTTGCAAATGATTATGCGCTTTGCTTGCATAAGTCTTTAAAACTCGTTACGAGAGTGAGAACCAGGTCCCTGATCCGGGGACAACTTAAAGATATTTTATCAATTTCTGAGCAAGTTTGTGCAGCTTTGAAAGTTTGCAAAGTGTTTTCATCCCCCAAGCATACCTTTGTTAAGGTATGTGCGGTTTGAAGCAAGTTGGCAGCTCGGCAGCTTAATATATGTGTTTAGTTTAGCAGTTAGTTGGCAACATGCTGTTGTGATTGTTGTTGTTAGAAGGTCAAACATGTGTGGTTAGGGAACATTTAAGTTGAGCATTCCTATGCTTCAGAACGTTTGCACTTTGTCCCAGTTAATGAGCTGGAAATGCAAAGTTTTTCAATGTTTCCACCTGGCTGTTGCTTGCCTCAAATTGAAAATCAGTGCCACTGACAAATGTAGTTCGGAAATTAGCATAAACATTAAGTTACCACTAAAAGTTTGCAGTTTTTCTTACAATTAATTACTTCATACAAGTAATACTATATTATTATTAAATCAATTGAATAAAAAACATTTATTTTAACTAGGTCTTCATTTCCCTCAATTTCAATTCCGTGTAAACTTTTCCTCTTCAAAAAACTTTGCTTGGCAATCATATCCATGTTTTGTTTTGTTAAACAATTCAATTGAATTTCGAAAAACTGTAAGACAAAACACAGAAAGTAACTTACTCAAAAGTGTCAAAGCAATCAACAAAGAGAAATGTAGAAAAACTTTCTTACAAAAAAAAAAAAACAAACTTCCGGACACGTACACGGGAGGCGAGAGGCACAGTGCCACGCCCTAACAGACGAACACTTCTAATTAGTAAGGGAAAATATATATACTTGAATAAAACTGGGGAAAAGTCGAGCTATACAAATTTATGATAAAATTTTTGCAACAAGAATAAAAGAAAAAAACAACAGAAAATTTATTTAAATCAACAAGAGAGAGGAATATTGCTTGGCATATAAAGTAATTAAAAAGTTTGCCACGCATTTATGGCTTTTGTTTTTGAACAAGAAACAAGATAGCAAACTGATAGCGCGAGGAAAAGAGAAACAAATCAAAGCTAAAAGACAAAAGCATGCCAGTTTAAATTCAATTACTAAGGGAAATGTTTTTCAGGGGTTAAGTAAGCAAATGAGTTTTTTTTTTCCAGCAAGTTCAGTTTGAATTACATGTCAGTACTTTTGGCACTCTTCATCATATAATACAGATAAAGAGACAGAGAAAAGATTTCAGCTGTCTGCTTTGTCTGACAAGTTTAATTAGCTGGCGCATCAGTGGTCGAAAGCGTGGCGTATGCTTAATTTCGCTAAAAGCGTAATTAGTGCTGCCTCTTGCGCATTTAATAATTCACATTTGCATTAGCCACTCCTTAAGCAAACCGTTGGCCACTTCGTTGCCAACTGTCAAATCTATAAGAGCAACAACATTGAATAAGAAAGAGTTGTAGTATTAAATAGTGAAAAATTTTGCAGTCGAACGCAAAGACTCCGAGATACTCTGATACCCGAATACGATGGTGGCAGGGGTGGAAACATCGCCAGAAAACTTGCTACTTAGGAGGATCCCTGATTTTAAATGGCGGGCAGCTGGGGTGTACAAGTTTTTGATGGAACACGTTACCAGCTATCTTCCTACCAAATTTGGTGAATCTAGCTGCCAAAATTTGAATACATGTCTTTTTTATCGATGTGTATCGCCTTGTTATCGGTTTGCCAGCCTTCAAGGCTCTTTTTAAAGGGTGTCAAAAAAGGTTGCGGTCATACGGACAGCCGAACAGAAACCATGACAGACATTGCACACAAACAAATATACTCTTCACCTTCGGTATCAGAGTATAAGAATAACAAAAACCAATACCAGTAAGCCATAACTATGGCACATTAAAAACGAGAAACTCTTAGCGACAAAACAATGCAACAACCGCTGCTGGAAACGAGCTATAAACTAACTAAAAGCTGCATTTCCGCTTGGCTTGACGTCCACGACGATTACGATGACGTCGAGTACGAGTACGGGCTGCCTGCATTGTGGCCACAAAAATGGATGCAGTTGCAAGGCAACTTAAACAATGAGGAAACAAGCTTCAAAGCTTTTTCTTGTTGCACTAAGAGCTTCCAAATGAGGTTTACTTTATGGATAATAAGTTAATTCGCTTGTAAATAAGTTGGTCAAACGAAGACACAAAGACATCAACATCGAGAGTGAAAGCAAAAGAGAGTTGCGAACGAAAGAGAGAGAAAGAGAGGAGAGAAGATATACTCTTTTATAAGTTTGCAAGTCGAAGTTGTCGTAATCCCTTTTTGAGCGCATCCTTTAATCAAAACGCAACCAAGCAAGCATTTCCCTCCCCCCTTCCTCACTGACTTTGACTGCAAGTTTTTAGCATGGCAAAGGAATAATTCATAATTTAAATTGCAATTACATTAATGCCTTCCCATCGAAGTGTGCGCGCTTAGTTAAAAGTTAAAAGCCAAGCGCATTCGCAATTTTCCTGCATAATGTGAAAGTGTCGCCAAAAACATCAAATAGTTAGCATCATTTTTGGCTATTAACACATTGCATATTCATATTTAAATTCAAATTCTAGTGTTGAGTGTTTTAACAAAATGCAAATTAACAAACTGTTTAAATAGCAGCTGGCCACAAATAATTTGGTTTTGCTGCTTTGTGGATATCTAATTGAATATAAATTTCGAAAATATAATCAAAATATGCAAAATATTCGCGTGGTTTGTTTAAAGTCAAATACTTGTTGCTGGTTAATATAATTAAACGATATGCATGTTTGGTAAAACCAAAAAAAAAAATATTAAAAAAATGATAATCAATTTATGCACATATGCACACATATATATATATATATATATAAATGGCACTTTAATCTTAAATTCATAAACGTTGCACGTTAACTGGCGCATCAATTATTTAACAAAGTGTGCGAAAAGTTTGCAATTTGCATGCCACGCCTACAGCCATGCGCCCCTCAACTGCACCCAGATTTGACGGTAGCGTTCCACAATTCTATAGATGCGCATAAATATAATGAAATTAAATTAAATGCATACGTTGCGCATACGCCACGTTAACTGTTGCTCCTTCGTAGCAAACGTGGCTTTGTATGGCTGAAAGGGCTAAGGGGAGAGAGTGTCGAAGAGGTGTGGAGATGAACGTGTTAACGACCTCCATGGCAAAAGTTTCGCCTCCTTTTGGCAGCTTTTGGTCGCGTTGCAATTTCATAAAAAATTAAATAGAAACAACAAAATGCATGCACTTTTTGCTGCAATGTGCATGCCTTTGTGTGTGTTTGTGTGTGAGCAGGTGGGCGTGGCATGCTAGTGAAAATTATGTACTTAATAACAGCTTCAGCAACTTTACGTTATGTTATGGCATTTATGAAAATGCTTCTTTTGCTTTCTCTTCTTATTGTTTAGCTTCTTTGTGTCGCGACACTTCAAAAGTGCCAGTTTTCCATGACACTCATAAGGGCGGGCAGATGAAAAGGGGTCGTGGCGCTAACTTTTCGCGGGTAGGTGCGAAGAAATAGAAGAATGGAATAGAAGTACAATGAGTGCCTGAATATGATAAGTTAAACGAATTTTATTTAAGTTGTTGACTTTTATTACACAAAGATATGTTATCTGGGATGTTAGTTAACCTATAGTTATCTGAAAATATTACGCAATAAAGGGTTAGGGTTGAACTAAACAGTCATTCAGCGATACAATTTTTTCGATATGTCTTACTGTTTCAGCTGTGTGTTGATAGAAGCCAACAAGTCAGTTAGGAAAAAGAGTTTTATATTGATACTGACCAAAGCTGCCTTTTTCTTAGTTTAAGCAAAGTGCTTACCACAAAAGAATGTCTTCATTAAAGTAACCAAAACAATTCCAAGCTTTCTGCTTCAGTAAAGTTCTCCTGCAGCTGCAAAATGTTGGTAGAAATACTCAGTTCTCATTTGGTCATTGGTGAACAAAGGAGCTGCTAGCCGAATTTAATGCTCACGTCCAGGACTCAATGAGCCGCAAACTCATTGGAAATTATTTGTACGTCAAACGATTAGAGGGCCAACTGTTTGCCTGTTTGCCAGATTGGCTCATTGTCTGTGTTGGATGATTGTATGTTTTGGCTGTTTGTATGTTTTGTATGTTTTGGCTGTCTGTGTGTTTGTTGTATGTTCTGTCTGTTTGACTGTTGGACTGGATGCTAATGCTGATGTTTGGCACATTAACTGCATTGGCCGCAATCCAAGCAACAATCGGCAATTGTTGGGCGCATAATTACGAGGCGAACGTGAGGAAAGGCCTAGAAATTCTACTAAATACTAAATACCAGAACGATTTGCCAGCCAAGCCAAGCCAATGCCGGAGGGATGAAAGTGCAGTCGATTTGTCAGGGAGACGTGGACAACCCTTCAGTTTTCTCAAGTACTAGTGTGTGTGTCTTGTGTCTTCTGTCCCGAGACAAGAGACAAAATCCAGCGATTTCCTGCGGATTTCCGGCAAACAAATTCAGAGTTTGGTTATGGTGTGTTACTGTTGTTGGTCTGGTTTCCCTGATGTTGTCGTTGTTTTTTTTTTGTTTTTTGTCGTTCAAAGTTTTCGTCTATAAAACTCTAGAGTAAGCTAGACCCAACCAAGAACTCCAGAATTCTTTCATCTTCGAGTGTCTGGCGTTGAGCGAAATTTCTTGTTTACGAGCAAATAGTTGTTGTTATTTTAAGTTTCGTTTTGTTGTTCCAAGTACTCGGCTGCACCATAAACTTTACCTAAGCCACCCAGCCAGTCAGGGCGGAAATTAAGTTTCAGGGGAGCCATCTCAGCCCCTTTTGTTCGCCCCTTCCCGACTCGCCATCGTCAGGGACTTTTTCGTGGAACTCGACGATAAGTGCGATTTTTGACGATTTTGTTGCTGCTGCGTTGATGAAAACAGGAGATAAAGAAAAAAAAACTTTAATTTTTTTGTTTTTTCGGATTTGTCTTCAACGCCGCATCGCCTTTTTGTGGCATTTATTGTGCGAACGAGACTCCTTGAGACCCCTCCAAATCAAAATTGTGTATACAACGCCGCTTGAGACTTACTTGGCTCTTTTTCTCGCTCTCTCTCTTTTAGATTTAGCTGCTTTCGGTACGCGTTCAACTTTACGACAGGCTTCTTTTTTCGTTGTTGTTGTTTTCACCGCAACTTTAATGACCTGAACTTGAATCGAGCCAGTTCTGCAGTTGAGCTTTTTTTCTGTTCAACTGCTTGAAAGTCGCTTCAAAGTCCGGCAATTGCAATTGTAAATACAATTTCTAGTAGTTGCATTGAAATCGAAAAAGAAATGTACGCCTTCGAATGCGCTTAATCAGCGAAAAACCTTTGACCACATCTGCTGGAGCTTAAGAACTCAAAGTAAAAGTTAAAGTTTGAAAAGAGTCTCTACAACATACGAAAAGAGAGTTGAGTAAACTACTTATGTTGAATATGCAGCTCAAGCTGTATGGTAAGAATATTAAATAGTGCTTGATTAAAACCTATTTACAGAGTTTTCCTTTAAAGCCTCTTGCTAGGCTTCCTTGATCATTTTAATCTTTAATCTGCAAATTACCTTAAATTACCTTTTAATAATGGCCCACCGGTTTTTTTTTTTTTTTTTGAAATTGCCCAACAATGCTACCCGGCCATTTACTTAATGTAAGCATTAATGTAGTTGCCGAAGAGAATCAGGGGTGGCACGTCATTAATTACGCAATCTCTACTTCTTTTTGTTTGAGCTTTTGGCATAAATGTAGCAGCTGGCCTCCAGCTGAGCCCCAGAGAAAGCCCCAGGGCAGAGGGAGAGGGGAAGCAACACAAAGGCCTCCTGCTTGCTGCTGACTGTCAATTGCATTAAATGCGCAAATATTTTCCGTTCTTCAACTCACGATTTTTATTCAGTTTAACAATTTTATTTGATTTCACCAATTGCCATTTTTGCCATTGTTTCAGCGCATCTTTTTTTTGTCTTTTTTGGCCAGCCACATGCGTCAGCAGTTTGTGTGTGTGTGGAGAGAGAGAGAGAGAGAGAGAGGATAAAGCGATGATATTGCATAACCAGCAGGAATCGGAAGCTGGAGAACTGGAAATCGGAAAACGGAAAGCGGGAAACTCCATTGTCAACGGCTACACGCGTCAACAAGAATTTGGCAGCTGATTTGTTGATAGATGGAATTTTTTGTACTCTTGCTGATGTTGCTCCGCCGCATCCAGCGCCCACTCAGGCTCCACTTTGCCACCCCCTACCGCCCACCATTTCTCAGGTCTAGCGTCCATTGTCAGCGCCATTTATGCGCTTCGCTGGGCATGAGTAAGAGCAAAACTTTTCCACACAGCTCAAATTCTATTTGTCGACGCTGCCCAGGAGCAAAAAATACCAAAAACGCAACCAGAAACGGAGTGGGAACATGAATTAGGACTACGACCACAGGACACGCACATGTGGACCTACTACAGCTAGTTAGAAAGATAGCAAGCAAAAAACGGCCGTGTAGATGGCAGAAGGCAAAACGTTGTTACGTATTTTATGATATGTATTTCTTCTTTAGCGAACCAGCTTCCAAAAGAGAGAAAGAAATCATTTTATTTTGCTGACTGTCGTTACTGAAATTGCCTACTGCCTGCCGACTGCAGCAGAATAATAGAACTGAGCACTAAGAACACAGCTAAAAGGCCCACTAGGAAATTGAATGCAGAGCAAATAGATGTATACTGTGTTGAGTTCGTATTGACACGATTTTAGATGTTTACTATAAGATCTTTTCACTTTGGTTTTCTAAAATCTTCCTTCTATTAAAAAATCATAATGCCAAAATTATCATGTGAGCTTTTTATTATCAGTTTATAATCAAAAGGTATTTAAAAGAGAAAAAAAAGCATAAAAATTCACGAACGTCGTACTTTTTATAATAATAATACTAATGAATAATACTTCAATCAAATATTTCTGTGCATAAATCACTATTAATACGTCGACACTTATATTTATTATTATTAATGTTGGTTTTACTATTTAATTCTTGATTTTAACTTCATGTTAAGCATATTCATATTTGATGCTAAATCATAGACGAATATAGTTCGATTTACAATGAACATGCTTATTATTCTTAAATTTTTTCTGAGTGTACTCAAATTAATTCATTTCGCATCCAATTCACCACTGAGTGCTCACTAGTACACAATGCTTAGAGCTAGAGCAACCCCATTTGGGTCCCACACTCTCCCCATCTCTTCAAGGCTCATCACCCGCACACGCCCAAAGCTGATGTTGCCCTGGCGTTTTTTATATATATTGCCGTGTTTTCTATTTACTTTCATCACCGAACCGCAGTCAACTTCATGAAAATAATGACTTAAGTGGCGTAAGAATCCGAAAAAAACAAAGCGAAAACAACAAAATACGAATAAAAATAATAAAAACAGCAACAAGAAAACCTATTTGGTATTTTGCTTTTCAATTTCTCAGGCAATTTTGCATAAAATTGGCTTAGCTGCCTAAACGGAACCTTGTGGCCCAGACGTTGTCCATACATGGAACTTCCGTGATTTAAGAGCCAACCTGCAAACGAAGGGAATTTGTCAGAAGGAGGTTGAGGGATTTTTCGGATCTGATATACAACTATGACGCTTTTCGGTTGCGGCAAATTCAATTTGTTTTGGGCATATCAAAATGTTGTCAGTGGCTTCGCTCGATTGATTGGGTTTTCGGGAGTGAGCACATTTTTTTTTGCACTGACTCCCCTTTCTCCCATATTCTAAACGCACAAATTGAATTTATTTGCCGTTGCCGTTGCCGTTGCGAGTTTACCAATGCACACAGAATACAATTTTCAACCTGCAACCAGTTGTCAGTTGATAGTTGTTGCTAGGCTATATATATTTATTTTTGTGTATGGGCTTGTGTTGTGAGGACATATCTGCATTAGTTTTGTCCGTTGGATGCCCAAAAAATAATTCGACTTGATTTTATTTGCATTGCTTTGACAGGTTTAAGCGTTTGTAGGGAGAGAAAGGTGGACATTATGTGGACGAACAGGCATGATAGATAGGCTTATAATGCGCTTAATGTTCTGGCAAATTCGATATGAAATGTGATTTGAATGGTCTGTTATCTATCTATCTATATATATATATATATAAAATATATATATGTTGTCTGTCTGTTTATGCGACTCGCATTTCCATTACGTGAAATTCTTCTTCTTTTTTAATGGGGAACAGGGAACATCTGCTTATTGAGTGAAACAAAAAAATAGACCTATAACAAGTCAAAATTATTTACGAGTGCCTTGGCGTAATTTACGAGGGACAGCAACAAATGAACTAGAAACCACTCTAGGGACATTTTATGGTCGCATTTCAGTCGCAGAACATACCAAGAAATAAACGCAACTAATTGAAATATATGTATGTTGAAATACATTTTTTTTACGGCTGAGACGCACGCCTTCTTTTAACCAGGAACGGGTAATAGTAACGGTAATGGTTTGTCGCTAGGGGTAGCTCGGCAATTTTTAAGGGCGCTTGTTATTTTTTGTTACCTTACCATATGGCTGTTGATTTTTACGATCCCATTCCACATAAAAGATGTGCTTCGTGCTCAAGTTTCGAGAAAGTTTAGATTGCGAAAAAAAGCCATTGGAATGACTTCATTAGGGGGGGATGCTGCTGCCTAACATTTGTCGGGATCTTCTTTGGCGACCATTTTATGATTAGTTGTCCTCTCGTTTCTGTCGACATGCCATTTATTTCAAAGACCTTTTTCTACACTGACACTTTTCATTTCGTTTCATTTTTTGTGCTGTCCGCCGGTAGGCTGAGCGCCATTAATCAAATCTTCGGTCTTTTCATGATGCATTTTTAATTCAATTTCGCTCAAAGCCTCGGGCAGGGCGTGGCACTTAATCGAATTTACTTACTACAAGAAGGGAGGTAGGAGCAGGGAGCAGGTCCTTCAGGAGTCTAAAATATTACTTACTTTTGTCAATATTTGATTTAGCATTTCTGCCACTTTACTGACTGACAGCCTGAATGGCAAAAAGCAATGGCAACACCAATTAAATTGCGTGTCGTCGAAAGAGGGGCAGGGCAGGGGGAGCAAGGCTGTGGGTGCGGCATTTTGACAGCTACCCAGATGGATTTTACAAAAGGTTCCGGCCTATAAGGAGGCGCGGTCCACTCAGGTAAAATTCAATTTCATTGCAATTTCAAAACAAATTTTACAAGAAATTTAATATTTAATTTTGACTAACGGCCCAACTTGTTCGTAGGTTCCATATCCATTTGGACCCATATGAGACCCAAGCTTCACACACACACACACACACACATCTCTCACACACACAGCACTTTTAAGCCAAACTCAATTTATTTTGGTAATAAGACAAAATAATGAGGGTCATTTGGCATAAATGATACAGGCGAGCTCAAGAAGGCGGATACCATGGGGAGTAAAGTGTGGCAGGGATGGTTAAGGCCATGTGTGTATGTGTGTGTGTGTGTATTTCCTTTAAGTTATTTGTTTTGTGCGCTCGCTTTGACAAATTTGTCTTTGCCACAAATTTGGTGTGTTATAAATTGAGATGCGGGCAACACGCGTTGCCAAATGGCCATTGCCAGCTTTTGAGTGGCACGTGGGGCTCTTGAATAGAATTTCGAGCTGTGTTGGCATTTATGTTCTTTTTTTTTATATCGACTAACATTATAAATTGATGCAAACTCTTTACGAATAGATCAACAACAACTTCCTTAGTCTATTTTCCAGTGCATTCTTTATTTGTGTAGCATAAGTTCGGGAATCCAACAAACTTAAATATAATCAGCCACTTGAACAGATGCGCAGCGAAGCAAATGTTTATCCGTACTTCGTTCCCTTTAATGCTCACACTTCTTCATCTCTCTCTCTCTCTATCTATCTGCCCATCAGTTGGTAAAATATTACGCATACGATGTGCCACGCCCAGAGCAAGAAGACGCCAACACCCCGCCCCACAAATGTCTATCACACAATTCGCCAATATTCATTCAAATAAAATCAGCGAACAAATTTCAACGAAAGGCTGGCACGAAAAAAAATACAACATAAAAAGGAAAAAGAATTGGTGAAAAATTTCGACATCAATGGAAATGCGCAATAAAAATCGTCTATAAAAATCGGCAATGCACGCACACACGCACACACACACACACTCACACTCATACATGCAACATGAGAGTGCCCGCATCTTCATCGAGTCGATAGAATCGATGCCGTGTACAAAAGTAAATGGCGCACTTCGTTTAATTTTTAATTCCGCGCAGCATTATCCTTGATTTATTTTATAGGCAGCCTCCATGCCAAATTCAACAATTATGACTTTCAATGTGCTTCTGAGTGTTCAGCTCGAAAGCAATGTGGAATATGGGTGGGTGGATTCGGATTCACTGAAGCCGTTCAGTAGCTGACAGCAGCTGCGTTGCAAAAAAGTTCGCAATGCTCTCTACGCTCCTATCGATAACCACCCGAAACCCCAACTCTCCACCTCCCCTCTACCCGTTACCCGTTACCAGTGTGTGGACAGACAAGCAAGAGAGAGTACGTCCACATCGTTAACCAGGTTTTTCATTCGTTCATTTTTTGCTTGTTTGTTTATAGCGTATTTGTGGCCATGTCTGATTAACTGTAAATTTAATTTTATTCAAGTACACGAAGATGTGAGCAACAAAACCAAAAAAGAAGTCGGCAAACGGATACTCTTTTATTTTAGTTTACTTTATAAGGATAATCCTATTTTCTTTCATTATTTTTTATAATTAATTTTTATATTTCTTAGCGTCTTTTCTCACAATTCTTTATCATGTTTGTCAGACTTCTTTGCAGATAAATTGTTCTTTTACTTGCTTGGGCATCATGAAAAGAAAGCTTTTGAAATATGCGGGCAGAGATTGAACCTGCACCAATTCTTAACAGGTTGCGTCTGTTGCAGTTGCAGCTGCAGTTGCATGTTGAGTGTGCGTTACAGGGTCGGCGGAAATACGACGATGCGAGCACATATAATTTCATTAGTATGATAATGATAATTTCATTAGCATGATAATATTGAGAGCCTTATATTCAACTTAATTGAATACTACTGAAATATGTTTGAGTGGTAAAGCTTTAATGTCTTGCATGTGTTCAACAGTTTGTTGCAACTAGTCTTTCAGAGTGTACAAAGTAAGGTTGATAAAGTTTTTTAATATCCTGCCATAACTCCGACAACTAGAGCAAACACACCCTTCTTAAAACTTTTGTTTATGTATAATTTAGTAAATTTTGCAAGGCTCGTGCTTAAATAGGACAATTTACCTCTACAAATTAACCCACTGTTCTTCGTTCTGAAGTTGAAGTTGTTCGCATTTTTATCGGCACAAGTGCCGGAAGCAAAGTCAAATAAGCCGATAAGCGGAAAATGTGTCCCAAAAATACGTTAAAAAGCGGAAATCAAAAATTGCACGCGTCGCCGCCAGCCCTTTGAATTACTTGCGAAGCGCCGATAAGCAGTCAGTGGAAAGCTGTTGAAGAAAGAAAAGTGTAGAAAGAATGATTAAGGTAGTCCTTAGATATCACAGGTATCAACTGCATATAAAATGTCGCCTGCTACAGCTTTGGTACGCATTTAAAACAGAAAACAAAAAATTGTTCAATAATAATTAAGGCAACTTTGCAATTAAATGCGTTGCATTCCAATTATGATGATGATTATGACGGACGTGCAACATAAGGCTGGAAAATAAAGAGCAGATGCCAGGGGCGCCGTTTGGAAAGGCGGTTTATGAAAGCATTATGTTTATTTCTTATAAGATTTTTATTTATGTCTTGCAATATTTGACTTATCCATAAACAGGCTAAGTTTGGTTTGTGTTAACCCCTTTGAATCGACGCCACTGCATTCTTTTGCATTATTGGCCAGAGCAATGAGCGGCTGCTGCTGCTGTTGTTTTCTATATGCAACAATGTGAAACATCCAACAGAAGCTGCAGCAGCAGCAGTAGCAGCAACAACATATTTGAGAAAGCCTGGGCCCGAATCGACAGCATTTCCTTTTTATGATGGCCGCATTTTAATTGAAACTGTTTTTGCAATTTATGAAGCGCATAACTTAAAATGGCACTAAAGTTAATTTCAATGCGGTTGCCGCAACTACGGCACGGCACAACAGCACACAAAAGCCAACTCTATCTATATATATGAAGCGCTGGGTGCCACAATTGGGCGTTGTCCGGGTATCTGAGTGTGGTCCTTCTGTGTCTGTTGCATGCACCACAGATATTAACAACATAATGGCGGCCATCATTGAAGAGGCGAAAGGCAAACACAAGCTGCAAACTGCAAACTGCAAGCGACCATAGCTGCCAGCTATGAGAAGAAGTGCAACTACAAGAGCAACTCTGCGGTTCTCTCTAGTATGAATGTAAGTACAATATAAATATAAGTACTTACTGCAATTGGTGTCAATTCCAGAATTCAGAATTGAGAATTCAGCATTCACAGTTCAATAGCCTTATGCCATTCATGCAATTAAACAGTTAAATAATTGCCTGTAAATTTCAACTTTAATTAAAATAGTACTACTACAACGGCGATAATGAACAATAATAATAATGCGACATATTTATTAACATGAATAAAAGTGAGTGAAACGGATTTAAATGCAATTTTTATCGATGTAAGCTCATAATTATAATCCAATTGTCCTTTAACAACAACTGACTGATATAACAAATTATTTATAAAGTGCCTGGTTAAGCGCATTCTTCCTGATTGCAGCTGACATTTGATGTACTTTGTGGTAAATATAAAGTACAGTTTTCCACTCGATATCGTTCGTAAGTGCTCGTTATACATTTTTGAAATCACTCTTTGTTGGCTTAAACGATAGATATAGATAGGCCAAGCTCATTAGTTACATTTTCTGGTCCAAAATCATTTCCAATATTGGGTATTTTCAATGTTCTGGCACCACAGGCAACGACGCTACTCTATCTATTTGTCTGTCTCCCTTCAACCCCACATTCCATCCGGACAATGCCTAATTAACGTAATGAGTTTTTGGATTTGCGTTTCTGTTGGATAAATGGCTTGGCGGGGGGAGGGGGATTTGCTTTAAACGTTGCCCCACTTTCAAATTTGGAACTTATGCTTATGCCCAAAATCTGAAATTTATGAGCCATCGCCGCAAAACTTTTTTAGATAAATTTGCCAAATGCTGTAAGAGGGGAGTAGTAAAAAGGGGGCGCTAAAAGTTTTCCTCGTACTTGGGTTGAAAGTGATGCAAAAGTTTGGCAAGAATAATGTTTGATGCGCTCTACGGCAATTAGCTGAAAGGTAGTTTTTGGCTAAGAAATTAAAGTGTGAGGCTAGGCAAAGGCGTTAAACAAAATGTTTACACTTTGTGTAGGAAAAGGAAAAGTTTTGATATCCATATTGATAAATATCCGAAACACGTTACATTTGTTATACATATAAAATTTCGTAACAGCAAACATTTTTAAACTTTAACCAATCTAAAAGCAATATATTATATACTATTTTGTAAGATACTTTAAAAACTACAACTCTTAGTTAGTGACTGCCCATCTAAGCTTTTTTAGGTACTACCAACTTGAAGCACATACTCCATAAGTGTTCTTCTAATTAGTTGGCCACAAACCACAGGATCTGTCCAAGATATGCATTGCTACTGCAGTTGGGCAATAAGCCACTTAACGGCTTTGTAGCGGCTCTTAACCAGGTCTTAGATACTTAGATACAGCTGTTCAACTATTTTACCAATTATGCATAGCTTTCGTTGCACTGGTCTCACCTTTCCGACCACAGCACACACACGCACATGCACACGAATTGGCCACATCAAAGTCTGAAACGGAGCCTGAGGTTGCGGCACCGTATAGTGTCAGCAGAATGTCATCAACATCAACAGCAGTAGCAGGAGACACAGCTGGAGCTCATTGGTCACACAGGAGGGGAAGCATATCCGTGTTTATAATATTGGAATGCGTGTAATTTTGATTGAGCCTACGGTTGGGATACGCCCACTCAGATTCAGAGCAGTAATCAAGGAAGCCACTAAACAGACGTGCGACTAATTGCTACTTAATGAACACCTGCTGTGTGACTGTGCATGTGCCCGAGTGTGATATTTGACAGGCTTATCATGAGGGGGTTGAGCGGGTGGTTGTCTGTAAATAAGTTTGAATTGTAGCAGACAGTTAACAGGTTGGATTGATAAAATTCTTGAGAAATTTTAGCTAGTTTCTCAGAATTAATTCAATAATTGTCAAGTGCAAAAGAGCAAATGGGCGTGGCACTTGTGTGGCAACTATTGACTTTAATATGTCGCCTTTTGACCCTGCTCCGATTTTGCGATTTGTGCTTTGTGTTTTGTTTGGGGCGTGTGTGTGTTTCTTTCGTTGTTGTTGTTGTTGTTGCCCTATTGTTGTCTGTCTGCGCTGTGTGTTGTGTTGTTGTTGAAAGGAATGCACAGACACGAAATTAATCTCCTGTGGTTTCGCACACACACGGGGAAACAGATAGGTAAAATAAAGACTACCGGACGGATAACATTGCGTATGTGTAATGCGTCTCATGTTGCGAGTGAATTGCTGCTTGCCGCAACCATCTAGTCATGGGGTTAACAACGAGTGAAGCAAAAGCTAAATTAAATTTTTGCATTGTTAGCAGGTTTTTCTTTTTTTTCGTTCCCTATCTCTCTCTCTCTCTCATTGTCTGTCTCTGTCTATCCTTTTTTCATTTGGGGCAAGGCTGAGACGAACTGACAGCCAAGCTGGCTTAGCCAAGCCGCATTAAGCTGATTTGCTTGGCTTGGCTGTGGATGTGGATGTTGTGTTTGTGTTTGTGTTCGAGTTTGGTGTTGCCGCAGTGCAACTTTTGGCCAGACATTTGCCACGTATTGCGTATACGACGCGTGCATCGCTTGGAATTATTTAGCATTAGCCACCGCAGTAGTTAATTTTAATACAGCATTTTAATTAAGCGGATTTTGTCCATGGCCATAAAATGAGTTTGCACCAACGTTCATACAAAAGCAAACACAGCTAATAGTGTTGCAGTGAGCTAAGAGTTTTTAGACCAAAAGTTACCCTCAGCTTTTATCGAGATTATCTTGTTGGTTGCATAATGTATAGTTTGCTATGTTAGTTTACTCTGACAAATATTTGTTTCCTTTTCCTTACCTTTTATGAATCTGGGTATCGAAACAAAATGTATTTCGTTGAACGATATTGAAAACTTTGAATTAGCCAATGGACAGACATATTCATACAGGCAATAGGCCAAGTTATTAAAAACTTTTGCTGCTGCCAATGTTGACAACTAAACATGGTTCATTGCCTGCCTGAGACCTAAAGTGGCCAAAAAGTACACAAAAGTCACACAACATTAACTTGAACTGTGGCAAACTTTTTGACTTTGACAAAGATGCAAAGGAAGCTTTGTGGACGGCACAACGCATAATCAGCGTCAAACCAAAGTCGAGAGAGTAGTCGAAAACTTTTTCAAAGCTATTTTTGACTGCGGTCAACTAAACAAACACCAAAGAGTAAGAGCTAGTGGAAAACCCTCAACCCAAAACCACACAGCCCTTTTCGCTCCTTTCGCCAAAGAAAACTGTCGCCGTAAGACGACAAACTTCAGCTTGATGCGGTCGGATTCAATTAGATGCTGTCGTCCAGACGTGGCTTCAACTTTTAGTCAGCCAACAAAAATTGAAAAATAAGAATGCAACAACAAATCTTATTTTTAGTTGAGCATTTGATTAGAAGGCGCCTTGGATGCCAGACAGGCAGACAGACAGCTGGACAGGCATGTTTAGGCCAACGGTCAGTTAGTCACAAGTCTAAATTACATCGACTAAGGGTCGTCAGTGTGGTTATTGTTGTTGTTGTTGTTGTTGTGAATTTGCATTTGCGGCCACAAGTATCCGCAGGCGTTGTTGTTGCGCTTTATTAAAGATGCATAGTTTGAAATATTCAATCAACTTTGAGGCTAGCAGCAACTGAATCGTTGTCGTTGCTATCGCAGTAGCCGCTGAGGCTGCGTCTGCTGCTGTCGTTGTGTTGATTTATGCAACGTTGACGTTGACTTTGCTGCAAGTCGAATTGGTCGATGTCTCGATGTTTGATGGACGTTGCACGTTGAATTGGGTTGGCTTGTAGGAGATGGTTCGTAACCGGCCTGTGGCCGTTGCTGTGGTTCCTGCTTTTGCCTTTTGCCAGCCCAGCCTAGGCACCCAGGCACCCAGGCAGCCAGCCAGCGATATAAGCAAATATTTTGTGGACTATTGCTTGATGGCTGCTGCTATTGCTGCTACGTATGTATATTTCTACTGGGCTACTCCTGCGCTCCTGCTTTTGTCGTGTGTGTCCTGCAGGCATTCAATTATGTTGTGCCAGCAACTCGAAGCACCGACTGACTGACTCAATGACAGACTGACTGACTGAATGGCAATTTTGAGGCTCACGCCACACAAACACACACACACACAGTTTGAGATGTCACAGAGTAAGTGTATGTGTGTGTGTGTGTGTGTGTGTGCAAGTTAATTTGTTATTCAAATTTGTGTGTTATATATTGTTATTACAGTGAAAATTGTTGTTGCTGTTGGGTGTTGTTGCTGTGACTGCACTCGGGGAGAGTGCATTGGCCGACAGGCAAACGTTGTTGTTAGCAACCGAAATGACATGACAAGGCGATTTTCAATAGACGTCTAGCTAGATTGTAGTCGGAATTGCAATTCGCAAGAATGCTTTGATAGCTTAATGCCTTAAAATTATTTAAAACCAATGATTATGCATTATTACTTGTTCAAACAAGCAATTTTTGCGGCTATTAGTAACATTTTTTGATATTTTTCTGGTCTCTTGGAGTCTTCTTAAAGTTATCCTAACATGCGTTTAAGTTTTAAGTCATTTTAAACCTAGTTGATATCTAAATCAAATGAAATAAAAAGATGATATAGTTTGTTCTCAGAATTTGTAGGTTAAGAATTGAAAACCTCCAAACGCTATTTCGCTATTTTACTTAAGGTTTGTGATTAATTTAATCATTTATGAGACCCGTCTAGTCGCGTTATAGATATAAGTAAGAAATCCAGCTTATCAAATCCATTTATGTTTTGTATATGCTTTAACAATTGAAAACCATTAATTAACTGAGTTTTGGCTGTATGGGACAGTCCCCAGTGGCTCAATCATTCACCTTGACACCCGGCAACAACAAAAGGGAAACCCTAGGAAAACTTGAGGCGAACACTAGCCTCATAAAGCCCCCAACCACTAACACTACTCCCGCACTCGTCCCAGTCAACTATTAAGGATTAAAGCTTAGCCGTCTGGCAATGCGTCTGAGTTCTGGGTCCGAATCATGGCTTGGCAAGGCCTGGGCATGGTCTGACAATTGTCTAGTCTGACAACCCCAGCGGGATCACCCACTCAATAAGGTAAAACTGCGAGAGGCTAAGCGGATTAATTTGTTGACGTGTTGCTCAATAGAATAGGTGAATAAGAAGCGTACAAAAAACATAGCACACATACACACACACACAGACACAGACACAAAGTGAATAGAAAAACCAGTAGTAGTGAATGCAGACAAAAATCCAATAATAATTATCGAGCCCAATGCCACGATGAGAGGGCATTCTAGTCAATATTAAGAAAATTTACACAACAAAAGGCAACCGCGACTCTTTTTTTCCAGCTGTCAGCATTAATTAAAATGTTTTCATATACTCCAAACTCCAATCTCGCCCATATATCAATGGCAACGGCTGAGTTCTAACACCTTTCACACTCCAAATGGGCGGAAATGTCTTCGGCAATGGGAATCAAAACACGAAACAGAAAACGACATGGCATAAAAATGTCAAATGTCTTCCCATTTCACCAAAACAGAGTTGGAGATTTGAAATTTATTTTGGGCATTGAATTTGTCGCCGCAAAAGTTGAGGCGAGCTAATTTTTCTACTCTACTGAAAGGCAATTCAAATTTTCACTAATGAATTAGTGGCAGCTCATATTAGATTACATTTTTTTGTTTGCATAATTAAAATGCAATTAATTTGTCAGTTATTTAAAATATTAAATATTTTTCCTGTCGTTACAACAACAATTAATTATTTAGGGCTAACTTTGTGGTACAGCTAAAGTGTTAAGCCGTTGACTTTTGGTCAGAACTTTGTTACTTTCAGTTAACTTTTATTTTGGGAGGCACAATGTCAAGTGGTCGACAGGTTAAATGGCGCAACGAAGGCCTGTCAATGAATAATTGAAAACCAGCGCAAGTCCCTTTTTTTCAGTTCAGGGGGTAATTAAAAAAGTTTTCCAATATGCCTCCGACGAGTGTCAAGTCGTTCAATTGACAATATTTTTTTATTTCTTTGCATTTTCCGCCCTTTTTTTTAGCTATTGTCAGCCGATCCGCTAATTGTGAGCAAGGTGTGAGAAGCAAGAGAGAGAGAGAGAGAGAGAGAGAGAGAGAGTGAGAGAAAGCAGTGTGAATAAAATGCTTGACTGACGTAATTAAAATGCCGTCAAGCGGAGTTTTGTGCAGTTTGTAATGTGCAATTGATGCGACAGGCCGTTAACTGCAGTTCCGGGTCATTCCGGATAGATACGACTACTCCAGCTCCATCTTCCATTTTCCATCTCCGTCTCCATTTTCATCTCCTGTCTTGCAGTTCGTCTCCAGTTTTCTAATTAAATGAGCCAGCGACACATTTGTCTTGAGTGTCCGACAATTTTGTGACTTATGACGACTGCAGATGCAGAGAGCACGACAAAACTCTGGCTCGGACAAAAAAAAAGTTGGAGCGAGTGGGGAAAGAAAAGCCAGAGTCCGAGTAGGGCAAGATTTATGAGGTAAAAGCAATTAGAAAGTGGCATCAACAAGCGATTGCAGTGGGGCACTATTAATAACGTTTAAGAGTTGCAGCAAGGGCGACAGCGACAAACACAGAAACACAGAGAAAGTGAGAGAGAGAGAGAGAGAGAAATAAATGATAGTAAGGTTATTTAAGTAAATACTTTAACAAGAAAATTCCATAAGCAAAACCTGATGTAATAATGAACTTTTTACAACATTAATATATTTAATAAAATACATAAAATTTTAATTCTTTGGTGCCACTATGCTTCAATACTCCGAGTCTTGCCCAAGCTGCTTTTCACTTCATTTTCATCTTCAAACTCCTTGAGCAGCTCTTGTAGTAACTCCAGCTCAATTTTAATGAAATCCAAGAGACTCTCCATATCTTGCCGTCGAAGTTCAGGAATAATACCTGTAATACGTTTGGGTGAGCTTTCATTCAAATACTATTTATTTTATATGTTCACTTACCTCTTCGTTTACACAGTAAAATATACAAGGCATAAACAGCGCCAATGCTTCGCTGTTTTTCCAAAAAACTCGCCGCTATTGTATCCTTAGTGTTTTCAAGGATTTTCTCCCATTTGAAGCATAAGGCACGCGATTCATTATAGGAACGTTCCAGCTTTGAAAGATCATTCTTTAAGCCCAACACAGTGAGAGCTGCCTCATTCGTTATCTTAACCATATGCTGACGCATTTCCTCGATCTCTTGCAGCTTCTTGTTCTCCAATTCACTGATCTCTACCTGAGCGAGCACTAGACGACAAGATTGTATATACTTAAGATCTTTAAATGTGTATTTCACACTTACTCAAAGCATCACAACGATCCATGCAGTCCTTGGGTGATACAAAAATATCCGAAACTTTGACAACCTGCTCGAGAACCTTCTCATAGGGTTGAAACTCCTCGACGGTGCCTTTGAGCGCCTCGCGAAATGTCGTTAGCTCGCTAATGGAGGTCTTGAACTTCTTGATATCCTCACTGAGCTCCTTGTGCAGCTGCGTCTCATCATTGATGGCCTTCTCAGCCATGCGCTTCTTGTCCGCACAGTCTTTGATAAAGCTGTTAACATCAATAAAGCGCTGTCTCAGTTCCTCCTGGGTCTTGTACATCCGTTTAACTCGCTCCTCATTTATCTCCGACTGGCGCTTGGAATTTACCAGCATCTTTTGTTGCAGCTTGAGCATTTCGTCATGCTCCCGAGTATTGTGTATGTAAAGTAGTTCGATAGAGTCACCAGCGGCATCCACCGGAGGCGGTTTGCTATAAAGAGGTTTTAGTTTTTAACAATTGTGCAAGCGTGGCATCATAAACTTTAAACTTACATAAAGTACTTGTTCTGAGCTTTCGAGAGCAAGTAATCACCCACCGCCTCCTCTGGGCGCAAATCCAAATTTCCCAGTACATCGAGAGTTTTAGTTGGCTTAATGCGTGGCATTGCGAAAGTTTAAGATATGTGTATTAATTAATTAACGCAAGAAAAATCAATGAACAGCAACACCTATTTAACTGAAGAACTGTTTTAAGTATGAATTATGTTGCAATGAATCAATGCCTACTAAGTTAAAATTAACTAAAAGAGTATGAAATGCATGAAAACAACAACTTTGGTTGCCTTGGCAATATTGGGTTGTTGACAACGAAAGATTGTTTATCCATGGCCATGCACTAGGTAACAGGGTAACCTTATTTGCAAGCAAAACATTGCTTCTTCCGTTCTTAAGGTAATCACGAAAACATGTCTAAAGCGTCCCATATCATCAGTATTACACAATGAGAGACTGTCCTCTTCTTATTATAACCTGAACCCATTGAAAAGAGGACGATGAAAGCTAAAGACTCCATATTTGGAACACAGTAATGCAGACACTGCCCTACGTGTAAGGTCTAGTGTTTGGGTATATCCTAGTCGAGCTTATTCGACAAAAGCCTTCAGTCTTGTTCTTGTCCACTTTTCGTATTGTAGGGTTCCTCACCCCCCTACGTATTGTACCTTTCGCAGCTGTGACTTTTGTGCTTATTGTCAAATTGTCTCAATTAGCTCACATAGTTTACAATACACACAGATTCAGTAAACACCACAACGTGATAATAATATAAAAAAAAGTCCCAAATAAAATTTTCTTAATCAAACAGTTAGAAAGATTAACAAAAATGCCACGCCGCAAGCCCACTTTTAAGACCGATGTCCTCGGCAATCTGGATCTTAATCCAGAAGAGGCCGTGGGCGAATATGCGATCTCTCGCCAGCAGGAGGAATTCTTTGTGTAAGCTAATATACCTAACCCCACAATAATATACTCTCATCATCCAATGATAGGAAACCACCCAACTGGGACTCGGCTGGTGACTCTGTGGAGATGCTATATATAGCAAATTGTCGCGAGCATGATGCAATGTTGGTGTTGCAGCGTCAGCTCCTGGAGGAAGCAGCGCATCAGACGGAGACAAATCATCAGCGCATTGCACAGATGTACAAGATACAGGATCGTTTGCGAAAGCGCTTTATTGAGGTAAATGGATTTATTAAGGACTGTGCGGATAAGAAACGTTCTGCGGAGAAGATCATTAAAGAGCAGGAGGCACAGCATGATGAGCTGACCACTGGCATAGATGAGTTCAAAAAGTCGCTCAGCTCGTTGAAAACATTCCGAGCTGCTCTTAAACAAACTGTACGCGAATTTGAACCATATGAGCGAGTCCTTGAGGAAGTGGTAAAAATATCTGACATATTTGTTTCACCTAAAGACTGCATAGATCGTTGTGATGCATTAAGTGAGTATAGAAGGTGTCTTTCAACGTGCTTTATACAGATCTCAAATTCATCGCACAGTGCTTGCTCAGGTGGAGATCACTGAGCTGGAGAATACAAAGATGCAGGAAATCGAGGATATGCGTAAGCGTATGGTACAGATTACCAGTGAGGCGGCCCTTACAGTTTTGGGTCTTAAGAATGATCTAGCTAAGCTGGAACGATCGTATAATGAATCACGTGCTCTGGGCCTTAGGTGGGAAAAGAACCTGGATCTGTGTAAAGACACTGTGAGCACCAATGATTTAGACAAGGATCGTGCACTTGACGGCATTCAAATGATCTATCGCATGTTATGCAAGCGTCGTGGTAGGTATTTTATTACTTATCCCAAACCCGTGCTAACAATAGCTTTTATTCAGGTATCGATGCCATGTACACTCGTCGAGATGTGGAGAAGTCTGTGGACATGATCAAGCGTGAAGTAGAGCTTCTGACGCTCGTCTTGAATGAGTTTGAAAAGGGAAACCGCAAGGGAGGCAAGTCCGTCAACCAGAATAGCGGATTTTGCGGTTATTAGAAATTTATATAAACGAGAAGTTGTGTTATGTTGTGAATAATAAATAAAGTAAAAAGCTGTCATACGAGTAAAAAAAAATCTGGCTTGCGTCATCCTTTGGTCTTAAAGACTTAATCCTTATGTTAAACTAACCCTTAGCTTCCCCAATTCCCAAAACATATGTTTGTGTCTCATAAATTTGTGCTTAGACCCCGCCAAATCAAATAAAATTCGATAAAAAAAAAAAACGGACAAATAAAATGAGACGCACACACATGGAAAGACTTTGGACAACTTCTCAAGTGTCGATTGGGGTAGGACATTAGATGGAATCCCTTGGCAAATAAATTTTACGTTTCGGCGGCAAGTCGACAAATCAAATCGCTTGCATCTTTCCATTCAATTGCCAATTGAATTCTATGGCCAACAATAATCTAACTTAAGCACAGATAATTCTTTGATGTGAACATTTGTGTTTCGATTTCTGTCCTCGCATTTACAACTCCAAGCTCCAAGCACCATAGAGAACGTTCAATTCAGAGGACCAGCAACTTATTTTGCCACGCCCAGTTCCATAGAAGTTTCGCCTCTCATTGGATGTAGAGGCGTGTCGTTAGTCTTTATTCAATTTACTTTATTTGATTGGCGACTTTTGCCGATATCAGCTGAAGAAAAAGTAAGTTCCACGAGCGAAAACAAGAAGAAGAAGCAACTCTAGCCTAAAAATCAAATCAAATTTCAGCTAGCAACAAAATCAAATGCTACGATATTTATTTTCCCTTTAGAAAAATGTCTGTTCTATATGTATTTGTGTGTATTTGGAGTTGGTAAAGTCAACGTTGGTTTATTTAAATGCCACCATCTGACCGCCCAAAAGGAAGCAGCTCGTTTCGGTTTGTGGTCCTACTGCGTGTTGTGTCCCCAAGCAAAACGAGGCGAGGAGCAGCAATTACATTAAGGCTGAGATAGTTTCAGTTTTGTCCTTTTATTTTTTATTTTGTGTCGTACTGTAGCATTTTGGTGAAATTGTCTAAGCACTTAAGATTTGTTGACTGTCATTTAAATAATTGAAAATATACCAATTGTCAGCAAAAGGCAAACAGAATTGAGCTACAGCCAACTAAACTGTGAAATATCTTTTGAAAAGCAAGAATATTTTTGGTTTTTCCATCCGGTCGTGTGAATTATTTGGTTCCTGTCAAACCTGTCGCTATAGCGCTAAGTATGTCGATGACTGTAAAGCCTAATGGCATTCCCATTTAATCCTTTAATTGCATTACATTTTACAGTCTGAAAATTAAATAATAAGCGACATTCAAATGTAGTTGGCAGCAGTAGCAGAAGAAGAATAATGGGCCAACAATTGGCGTGGGTTAACTCAAATGTTTTGAGAAGTTTTCACACTAGTAACCAAAAATTGTAGAATTAGTTCAATTCCTCACTAACAAAATGACTAATTTAAGGTGAAAAGTCTTATCAGACAAACAAACAAAAGCCAGTTTTCATTTTACTTTCTTCTACTTACTTATAGTTTGTAGAACTTTTCTGGCCACACACGATTGCAGTTGGTATTTAATTTTTGTGCATAGTAGACGTAACACTTAATTTAACTTTACAAGTTCTTAATGTGCCGGCCAGACAGTTGAGGTATGGTTGAAGGGTGGGTAACATCAAGAAGAAGGCAAAGCGACAAATGGCAATTAGAGAAACAATTCAAGGCAATGCTAGAGCAGGACAATCAGCAGAAAGCACAGCCAAGGTGCAATTAAATACAACTTGAAGTCGATTGTTAACTTTAAGTCACAGTTTTTAGACTTTAAAGTGAGTGGCAGGCAGAACGGTAACTGCAATAAATGTCATGCGATTACCGCAACAAAAGCAACAACAACAACAGCAAGAACAACAATAACATCTACAAAGTCGCAGTCGGAGCAACAAGAAGGCTTCAGCTTGATTAATACTATAACACATGATTTATTATGCTTGTCAATTGACAGGCAGGCAGGCAGGCAGGAAGGTTGTAAGCCAGGCAACAAGGCAGCCAGGCAGGAAAAGCACATTATGAAAGCTGACTGACTCGAGGCGCTTCAGGCGGAGATTGGTATCGGAATCGCTTTTGGCCCCATGCGCCTGTGATAAGATGGCAAATCGGCTTAAGCTCAGGTCCGCCACTTCTTCAACCCTCACTCTCTCTCGTACTCCCTCACTTGGAGTCTGCCCCCGTCCTTGTCCCGACAGACAAGCAAACAACAATCGTCATCATCAATTCAGTCAGCGACATTAATATCCTCACGGGAGGGCCAAAGCTGTCTTGTGACATTTGTGACACCTGCATTGATTTGTCTTCTTTTGCTTGTTGTGCCCAGCGTTATCCCTGTGTCGTGCCATCAAGGGTCTATCCTTTAAAAAATCCACCTGCCCTGCCATTGACTGAGTGCCTTTCATGTCTTACAAATGCCTTTTTTATGCGCTAATGTCGCTGTGGCTTTTTTCGGGTAGTAACTTTAAATTACCTTTCTCCCAACCACCCACCTTTATGCAAGAGGGCCATTAGTGCCAGGTACTAATGGCCTAGACGACAAGGCGCTGCAATTACTACCACCCCACAAAAAAGCAAACAGCAACTAGTACATGAGCGCTCATTCGATTCAAGTAAGTACCTTCACATAGTTGATAATTTATTCATTTGCTGGCAAACACCAACACCAACGACGACGACGATGTCGACATCAGCAACAACATTTATGGACCTCAGTTGCTCAAAGTTAACCGCACACACATCCACACACACACACACACTCACACACATGTTTTTGAGATGTTGTAGATATGCATAGAGAACTTATGGCAGCTACCCTTAATGACTTCATTAAAGTAACTAAGAGAAACAACCCCCTTTTACCGACAATTCCAGCAATCAAGTTGACTATCTTAAGTCTACAGATCAGCCCCCTGTTCTATGCGGGGCGATAGAAAAAAATGTATCTTAATTTTTTATTTGATTGCCAGGCGTCAAAAGCAACTCACAGCTCAGACAATTGAAGAATTATGTTCGAATGTGCTCTTATAAAACAGCTGCGCCACAACCCAACCCCTTACTTTAATCTAGCAGATTTCTCAATTGAATTGCGGGCCCTTTGTTGGGCCTCAAACTGCGAATACAAAGCAAAGTATTTAACGCAGTATTTTGTAAGCCAACACAATTTTTTCATATCATTGTTAAGTCGAATTTAGGGCTGGGTGAACGGCATAGTTTAAGGACTCCGCACAACTGTTGTAAAAATTGGAATTGTAAATTTTACACTTATCAAGTGGCATTTGTTGCCTTTTATTGAACCCGAATTGCTGGGCATATGTGTGCATGTGCTCCCTTTTTTTTCACTCTTGATTGCGATTTGCATAAAATCATCGTTTGAGGCTTGAAAAATTATGTTCGGTTTTTATGGCTATTGTACCGGGTTTAAAGGAAGTTGAAATGTTGCTGTTTATCGGTTCGATTCTTTTGTTAAATTCGAATTTCGTTTTTTAAGAACATTAAAGATGAGGCTTAGCATAGAGATGTCAAATGAGTATTTATTGTAACAAATGAGGAAGGTATGTAAATTGAACCCTTAGAAGACTAATCAATTCGAACTATTGGAACTTTCAATCGTTAATTCTCTCTCGCTTCTGGTAAAACCAGAAGAAGACATTAGAAAATGACAAGCCTTCATTCCTTCAAGCTGTCTGTCTTTTGGGCGTGTAAACATTTATAAATAGTGACATCTTAAAGTGAAGCTTATAACTGACACGAGTCTGGCTCACCCAACACCCACCCCCAAAAATAATAATAAAGGAAGCTTTTTAGGCAAGCCACCAACAGCAACGACAGCAGTAAACAACAACAGCACTTGTGGTCAAACTTAAAAGCCTGTTTGATGGTTACCTCATGACTGACAGAGGGAAACAGGCCCTGTTTTGGGTTGGGTAATAAAGTCCGCTACTTGAAACTGTCAGAAGTAAGTGCGTGAGACAGATACTAGAAGTAGGGAAAGAAGTTGGGCGATTGGTCGATTGGGCGTATGCCACAGAGCAAAGTGGGAGAGAGATGACTTGGTGAAAATATTGACAAAGCAATTTGCTTGTCAGACAATTAAGCGTCTAATTGGATGAATGCACGGCCCACGTGGTAAGACAGAAGAAGGTATAGGAAAACAGAGACGAACTGAATACAAGAGAGAAAGCACAGAAGAGAAACGGAAGTTGTTGGCTTAAAATTTAAACAACTCTAATGCCAACTCAACCCAAGTGTTGGACGAATGCGACAGAATCTAAGGATTTATGTGCCGGCAGGCAGGCATTCAAGCTACGATATCTGTAGACAAGTGAAGCAATAATCACAGGGCCATAAATTCCAAGTGCTTTGCTTCTATTCACCTCTCTCTCTCTCTCTATTTCTCTTTCTCTGTCTCTCTCCTTGCCCCAAAAAAGCTAATGCTAAACAAGAGGCGGCAGTTTTTTAATATGTATATAACTCAGAGATATGCTGGCTAGAATGACAGCTGTACGGATGCGGATCTGGACACTTTGTCACAAATGAAACAACGTCGAGCAAGATGCAAAAATATATTTCAAGTACATTATGGCAGCTCAGTGCGAGTCGACACTTGTACAAAGTGTGGCAGGAAACAGAGGGGGCAGCAAGTCCACAGCTGCTCTCAGCTCTCTTTCTCAAGGACTAAGCGGCCTGTACAGAGATTTGCATGCAAGTGCACAAGAAAGAATTTGTTGCCAAAGATAAGTGAAATGTAATTCATACTGGCAGTGAAAGTGCCTAAGGGGGTATTTGCAGAAGAGGAGAACAGTGGGGGTACAGGCTTAACTGGCACTAAGTGGACTGCATCGCGATGCCCAGATAGCTGCATTAGAGGCTATCAGAACGCCATTCAGCTAGCATGCATTTGAAAACAGTAATCAAGTCGTTGCTCCACTAACTAGGTCAGGCAAATAAGGGGGGGAAAGTGTGGTGGGGTGAGTGATGGAAGCATGTCATCTCTTCCACATGCTAGCATGTGGCACGAACATGAAAGTATTTGCAATCCAACGCAGTTTCCATTGAAGTTTTTTCCTCTTCCGTCGACTCTTTTCACAAATTGTCACCATTTGCTGCGCTCGACATGACGACGACGACGACGACGTTGAACCACAGCTCTCGCCCCACTTGAAGCACCACGCGCGTAGATAAACACATGTGTATGGGGGCCATGCCTGTGTGGCTCTCAAAGCGTTTACATTTACATTTCTAAGCTAGCTGATTTATGTTCTGCAATTGACATGAAATTTTTTCGACTGTCAGATTGATGAAGTGACAGTCTACCTTCGAAGGATAAAGGATAACGAATGTGTGCACTTTAAGGCTGTTTGCCAAGTAACAATTGGCTTTAAGAAATTCGTGTTGTTCATTAAGCGCATTATGCGCACCGCCAAGACGCATAAAACCACAAACCACACTTAACTATCTCATAATAGACAGCGTCGAAGAACTTAATTACTCTCCCTATCTCGCTCTGTTTGGTCAACTGGCCACAAACATTTCGTTGTTCATGATTGGCCCCTTCACACCTCATAAAGACCGCAATAATAAACGCAATTTGGGCAAAAATCCAATTAAATGCCCGGTACCAGATGGGAAATAAAATACTAAGCCACAACGACAACTTTCATAGACAACATCATCGATGTCCATAAGGATGGTAACCGCCTGAAAGAGTGGGAATTTAGATGAGCTGGTGGATAGTACTCCTAAGTGACTGTTGGTTGTCTGGCATTTATTGTGCTGCTTTGATAAAAATTGCAATTATTTAGTTCGCAGTAGGCGGTGGCTGCTATTCCAACTACTTTTTGTCCTGGTCAAGTGTGAGTCGAGTGAACAACATGACAAAGTCGTCTGTAATTTATTTCCCCTGTAAACTGTTGACTGTTGGCAGTTGTCAGTTGGCTGTTGCCTGTTGGCATGTTGACTTACCCCCAAAGCAAGACAAAAACCAAGAAGACAACTTGCAAGTTTTGGTCATTGATGTGGCGACGACTTCAGCGATGAGCACTTTAAGTTCTCACTTTGCCCTGTGGGCGTTTCAATGCTGTGGCTAATGAAGTGCATGCAAATCTTTGGGTATGAGATATACGAGGAATTTTTGTTTGGCTTGCCACTGATTTTGTCTTCTACTTTTTGCATCTAATGAGTTCGAAGTTGTGGCAGAAGGTGTGGCATCAAAGTGCTCAAGAGCTTGTGCAACTTCAGCTTCAACTTCATAATGCCATGCTGCAGTTAAAGTTTAGCTTTAGCCACAGTCTTAGCCTCTTTCAGTTGGAGCCATGTTCGACTGGCATCCAGCAGGCATTCACTTGATGTAGCCAATGTGCTGCCGTTTGCCGTTTGATGTTGATAAATGATGTTGCATTTTCATTTAGAAAATTTGTTGCTAAAGAAAAGTCACTGATTGACTAACAGGACGAGCCGGCATTGAGCAGGCAAAAGTTGCCGACATGCTTCAGTTCGAAAAGGAGTTGGAGTTGAAGTTGAAGTTGCATACATGGACAGATGCAGTGACTGCTTGTCAGCAAAACGTTTAGTGGCAAAACCAACACACAGAGGGAGTTACTTTAACTACCCACATATATATAAATACACACACACCCGTATTACCGAGCTGTGTCTGTTGAATCAATTATGCTACAGACACCAGTTGCAATCAGGTCCAAGCGAGCAAAGCTGCAGTCAACCAACATACACAGTTGGAGTAGAGAAGAAAGAGATAGGTAAGCTGAAAGAGAGAAGAGATAGTGGTAGGAGTTTTGGTCGAGACTCTGCTGAGTCGCCCAAGTCAATGCAAGCAGCTGCTAATGCAAAAAGTTTTTGGCCTTAGCTAAGCGGAATGTTGACGCCTAGCTGTGGCTTTTAAAAGATAGTTGAATGGTTGTTTGTGTGTGTGTTTGGGGGGGGAGTGGATTGGAAGTTAAAAAAGGTTTTTGTTCATGTGGGAACTATTAATCAATTGCACAAATCGCTTTAAGCTAGGAATAATCTCAATGATGAGTGCAATAACGTGAAAATAATGTAGATGCAATTCTTTACTTCTTCATTCAAATCATCTTTAAACTTACCCAACTCGTTACATATGATGTCAGTTAAAAACTTAATCTGATTTCTGCTAAAATTAAATAAGCAAAATTTGGACACACAAAAACCGCAATCTCACGCAAGGGTACTTGTGGTAGCATCTCAATTTAGTGTAGACCACCACCGTATCCAAGTGCTGATCCGTAGAAACCTTTCCAGTCGTATACTACTTATCTTCGTAGCAAATCTTCAAAGTGAGTGACGACCGCGCACTGCTTGGCACCCATCGTCTCTGCCAGCTGGTTAAACACAAGGACAAGGACACGCATCAGCATCCGCACCACCACAATCACCCACATCAGCTTGCAACAATGCAGCAGAAGCAGCCCCCTCTTACAACTAGCTTGCTGCTTGTGTCACTCTCCAAAATGCCATTGCAATTCCGCTCTGCCATTCTTATTGCAGAAAATGCTTCAAGCACTTTCATTGTGGGGTCCTTCCCTCAGTCGGTTGGGTACCCACTTGTAAGCATCGTCGTCATTGTCGTCGTCGTCGTCGTAGCATGCCTGGCCGCCCATTGTCAGTGCAACTTTTGTTGCAAGGCGCAATGCTTTAATCTTAAACATGCCAGCGGAACACTTGAGCATTGTCAAGTGGCTGCCAGCTGCCAGCTGCCAACTGCAAGGGCTGCCAGGTCACCCTACCTCCCAACGCACAAACCTTTCCTTCTACCCATCTACGCAAACAGGCGACATTTGTCTTTAACATGAATACCTCTTAACTCAACTAAACTCGACTCGACTTAAATCGACTTTGGTTTGGCTTTAAAGCTTTTGCTTAATTTCCATTCTGAAAGCTAAGCCAAAATCCAAAATCATTTGAAGCGTTAATCTGTATCGCTTACCGCAAAACTCAATGTTCCCCCCACTTACTGACATACGTCCCGAATCCCTTTTCGGAGTTCCTGCACTCAATTTGTTGTTGTTTTTGATTTGTTTTTTCGGTTGTTGGTTGTCGTTAGTCGGTTCGGTTCGGTTCGGTTCGGTTGTTAGTTCCTCCTTTTTTGGCATGTGCACATTTAATTGAAATTTCCCAACACGCCCATCGGTCCAACCCGAGTCCCGCCCACTTTTCTACGCACAACGCGCTCGTCTTGAGCGCAAATTTTAATTAAAATTTTCGAAGCACTTTGTCGTATTTTTTTTTCTATGTTGCTCGTTTTCGTTCTGTCTAGCTTTAAAGTGTGAATTGCCGAGACACTTTTACACAGCTTCTAGATGGAGCTTACAGCACAACACCACAACCCCATCCATCACCACCTCCACCCCCTAGAATCTCTGCCAACCCCTTCTACGCGATTGCATACCCCGCGCCCTAAACCCTTGACAGCCGCTGGTAAAATATTTAACATGCAAATGAGTTTGGCTCTGCATAAAGTTTCGCTTTAAGTGTGTTTATTTTAGTTGGCACGCCCACAACGCCTACCATCGCCTACAACCGCCTAACGCCTCCCCATCGAATGCCTCGTTAAAAAGAGTTACAAAGTTAGTGAATATTTTAACACTTCTTGCGTTGCGTTTAACATTTATTTAGCTGGGCCACTTTCGCGGGTTCTACGTTTTAGATACGCATTCCCCTTCATGATTTTTCATTCTCTGCCCTTTGCTCTTTGCTTCCATGCCTTCCTTAAGACTTTTTACATGTTAATGAGTTTTTAAATTTCTACGAGCTAACCAGTTGGCAGCTGACGACACGTTAAAATAAGAATTGTGCTTTGATTCAACGATTTGAAGATTCTAGCAACAATCTAGCAACTTTTCACTCTTTCTAATCAACAGCGATTCTATTGACACTTTTCTTTTCACCTCACATCAGCATGCCACATCCACACTCCCATAATCATCATCATCATCATCATTGTTGTTGTAATGGTGATCAGAGTCGCGGTTGCAGTCACATTGCGAACAAATCTTTGGCACGTTTCAATTCATTAGCTTCGTGACATTTGTCGTTTGATTTCACTCGGGCAATAACTTTGCCCCCACTTCCCCTTCTTCACCATGCCAATGGCCCCTTGACTGTGCTCTGCTCGACCTGTGCCCCAGTGCAGCGTCGCACTCATTCATGCATTCATTCGCATTCACACGCATGCCTCGTTCCAGCAACATAAATCCCCTCCCAAATCCTCTTGTACATATTCGTTGCAATGAAAAAGGCATTGTGGTCGAAATTGTTAACAAAATGTCAAACGGAAACTCTGCGGCGGTAGCAGCAGCAGCACCACCACCACCAACAACAACAACAGCAGCAGCGCCGGCGGTGCTCAATAAAACTTCAATAGCCACGTCGACCCGACGTTCCACACACACACACACACACACAAACAGTGAATGATTTTTACGCAGCCGAATTATAGGAAGTTATAGCAGAAGAACGAGGGGAAAAGAGGAGAGGACTTGAGGGAGGTGAACGGGTGCCAACTGATTGTACGGTTGTTGTTACAATTGTTGTCATTGTCAATATTACTATAGCTGTTCTTCTTGTTGTTGTCTTTGTTGTCGTTGCTGGCACGTGATGAGTGCAATAAGCAACGGTCAGGGATGAGAAATTCAAGTAACTGTCATTTTGAACTACTGGTTAAATAATGAATAGCGCAAAAGTGTAAAAGATAATTTGTAGATTAATACATTTTTTTTAACTTGTGTACTCTATACATATTAAGAAAATATTCAACTTAAATTAAAATTACTTAAGTAAGCTGGATTGTGCTGTTAGACATAAAGTTAAAAACCACTTTTTATTATGGCAAAAAAGTATTAATCCTGTATATTTGGTTGCTATTACTACATCCCTGGTAAAGATATACGAAAAATATTTTTAAAAAATCTCTGTGATATGGATATTAATATATGCATTGCTTCATAGCACGAGATTCGATTTAACTTTTTTGTCAACTGACATGAACTTTAACTTTAGAACACTTTCATCGCTTTGTCAACATGAACTTTTAGTATAAGTTCGCAATACACTCAACATCTCTCCACTAACACTGATATCGAGTGATTTTTAAGTTTAACTATTTGCAAAACTTTGTCCATGAAAAACAATACAAGCTCAGTGTGATTTTTGTGCCCATCCCTGAAACTAAAAAAGGGACACGCGACTGCTCAACTATGCAACACCTTTTACCGTTTGCCGCTTTCACTATACTATGTAGTAGTATGCCGGAGTAGCTCATTTTGAACGAAATAATGCGAGAGATTTTCCGTTGTTGCAAGTGTAACCGTTGTTGCCGCTGTTGTTCTTGTTGTTATTGTTGTTATTGTTGTCACTGCTGTGTTGTGCAGTGCTCTTAATTTTGGGTTTCTGTGGCGGGCACGTATTCAGCTCCAATGTAATTATGGAGCGCACATGTGTTTGCCTGATTAGGCGATAGGTGGGCGTGGCTGTAGTCACTGCTGCTGCTGCAGCAACGATTTGTATGCAACACCATGCTCCAACTGCAGCTCTGGGTAACTGTGCTTTGCTGTGCTTGGTGTGCTTGGTGTGTGCGTGACCGGCAGTTGTTGCGATGTTTGACTTACAATTAAAACAAACACACGAACATATACATACGTACAAACATACTATACATGACTATATACAAATTCGCGACAAATTTGATAATGAGTTGTGCCATGTTGTCGTTATAGCATATGATATAAGGATGGGGAGGAGTGTAGTAAACGAGTTGCAAGTGTTGTGGTCAGGTGTGAAAAATGTTGCTTGCACTTCGATTAAACTGATAGATAGCATGGTTAGGGATGGGTTGAGTTTGACAAAACGAATAACACAATAACAATATTTTTTATTTGAATAATTATCTCTCCAACTCCTTTTAATCGCACTCATTCCTCTTCATTCCTTCCTGCTCTAAACATCGACTTGCATTAGCTGCAATTACATTTGAATATTTGCGCTGTCAGTTTGACAGCAACAACATCTTTGGCGAGGCTTCCGTCTTATGGATATGTCTGGGTTGTCGTGTCGCCAACGTCGTCATCAGCATTAAACTCATTTACAACTTGGATGGCTACCTGATGCATCCGCATCCCTTACCCAAACACCTACTCTCCCTCGTTGTCAGCCTTTGGTCGTCATGTAAACGCAAATTTGCTCATGCAACATAACTAACACACTGAGTGCCCCCCCTTACACTGAGCAAAAACAATTTGAGTGCTGTTCACCTATCTATCGTTTGATATACAACTCGTTTTCTTGATTGACTGACTGACTGACTGCTATCAACGCACAGCCTAAACGGCAAGACAGAGCGAAATAAAAGCATATATCTTGCTGGTGAATAACTTTAAGGGCTAAGGTTAGTATTAAATATGGCAGCTAACCCAAGTTTTCTTAGTATATAGCTTTATTTATAAGAACTTAAACTTGTTGCAACCTACAACTGTTTTGCATAACCAAAAAACAAAAACTTGTATTTATTAAGGTTAAAATTGATTAATTTATTTTGTATGACACTTTTTTTTTGTGAGTGTATTTGCTTGCCTTGTTGCAGCTCAGTGCGCTCGCAACGTAGCGATCCTCAGCGAAATGCAAACCAATTTGCGGCAAGTGCCTCGGTTGCCATGACACATGCCACGGCCTCTGCAAGGCATGATGCTGGCCTGCCTCACCGAATGATGCATTGCTTCCGAATATGATGACGAGGCGTGTTAAATGCTGTTGCAAAATGAAATATAAAAAAAAAAACAGAAAAACTACAACAAAAAGCGAAACATAAAGGAGATTTTGAAATCTGCCAGGCAAACGGCCCCTAGTCGCCAGTTGCAACAGCAACAGTCGCCAGTCGGTGGCAATGTGGCAAGCCGAGAGTTGCTTCATGGGCGATGTCGTGTCAGGGGACACGCTTGAAAATTTATTGCCACAGTTGTAAAGTACGAAATGCTTCGTAATTAGTTGCAACTTGAGTTATTTGTGCAACAATGCAGCATGCAGCTAGCAAACCAATCGCCCAATGAATTGCTCAACGGCAAAGAGTCAACGGAAGGGTCAAGGTGGGGGGGGGGGAGGGGGAAGGGGGCTCTACTCTCATTAGAGCCGTAAGAACATTCGTACATTAGACACGTACGCATCGCATTTGGGTTTTTTTTTTTTTGTTAACATTTCGCTTACATTTCAAAAATGCATAAATTTGTGTGCGCCATAAATTTTCGACTCTTACTCGTCACTCGGCATGCCAATGAGACCAGACGAGAAGAGGAGCAGAAAGCAGTTGAGGGGGGGGGTAAACATGATGGTTGACTTGAATGCCAGCCTTTGTCGATTTATCAGAAAATTGTTTATTATATTGTAGAAGAACTCTTTTTTTTTATGTGCACTCCACTCAACGAGGACATTGGGTTGGGCGTCGTTTGCTTTATGACCAACGACATGGTCTGGACTCACCCTCCCCCCTGATCACTTCGCCATACTTCTAAGCTCTTTCCAGTTAGCTGGCAACTTGCGAACCATTTGGGTGGCAAATTTCATGACCATGTGTGTGTGAGTGTGTGCCAAAGCGTGGGAATAGTCGCTGTTGTGGCCCTTGGTCATAAATGTATGTATGTGAGCCATGAGCCATGGCATTGCTCATGCCACACCAGCCATCTTGTGAGAGACGATTGTGATTCTGATTTATGCCAGAGATTTCGATAAGAATGTGAACATGCAGCAAGACAGTTTGCACTGCGAGAGGGAGAAGCATATAGTGGGACAATAAAAGAAAGAGAGAGGGAGAGGATGGAGTCCCGTCGCGAGTTTTTGTCAAGAGTAATTACAACATATGCACATACTTTGCATGCATATAGTATGAGGCGACTGTTAAACATCTAATGCTATCTAACTTGCCTGAATACTTTATATAACTTCGATACTGAATACTTTATATAACTTTGATATACTATATATGTATACATTGAAATCTTTTTGACTGTTATCTTACACCCAGAGAAAAAAATGGTATAAATATGCGCATCTGTGGTTAATTCTTTTATTTTCGTTATTTATTTGGATCAAATACGAATATGCTTAACTTGGCATGTGCACAAGTTAAATTATAATATAACTATGATATACCTAATATTATGAAAGTACTAATGTTAACATCTCATTCACCACAAATCAATGTTGACAATGACAACAAATGCTCGAATTAAAATGAAAGGTTATCTAATTAAACTTTTACCAAGTGCATTCCTTGTATACGTGTATGTTTTGTATGCAGTTAGCTCTGTGTAAGACAAAAAAGCTTCGGGACGAAACTAAATGTCTACTCTTCAATTTACAAACAGATCAAACTTATTGTTAGTATGATGGTTGTTAGAATTAAGTATCTTGGTATTGAATACATTTCATTTTAAGTATTAACACGCACGCATTTTGATTAAAGGTGCTTGCACTTTGATTTGAATGTATTTCATATTCGTTTCGGTGTTCAACTAGGTTTTGAGTTGAATCAACATCTCTTATAGTTCAATTAAATATGTTTCATAGCTTAAAACTGTATGGTAAATTAATTTGATTTTCATACTTGACTTTTGCGTGGTTTTTTCCCTGGGTGTAATCAACGCTTTTTTAGCACGCTAAGTTTTAAGTTAATTTGTGCTTATGGTGAACACAACTCGAATGCAAGCAATCTGCTGACGTCAACGAATATGAACAAGTTGCCAGGAAGAATGACTTAAGAAAATCCATTTAAAAAGTTATCAAATGGCCATAAACAAGCGGTAATTACAGCTGTGTTTTCTACGTTACTTTGATTGGCAGCGAACAAAAAAAACTCTACGTGATTCTGATTAAGCTACAGTCAGCAGTTGAGGCGAAGTTAATGACTGAGTCAAAGAAGCCTATAAAGCTTGTCATTTCCTTTCCTTGAAAACATTACAATTAATCATGGATAGAAAGAAGCTTCGTTTTAAATGCGTTCTTTGACATTAAGTATAAACACATGTCAAATGTTTATTCAGGTATCAACATCCTGGAAACCAAGAAACAGAAATAGATATTAGACCCACTTCAATGCCAGACTAAAAGTTACTCCCACGCCATCCCCTATGTACTCTGTGTGTGTGTGTGTTTGTGTGTGTGTGTGTTTGGGGGGGCCACCCATGAAAAACAAAAACAACAGACACGTCAGAATTAATACTCGTCGCAATACATAACATTGTTTTTACCCCATGTTTGGATACATACATTTCTACACATGTTGTTGTTGCTTGCGGTCTGTTCCAATTATTATTTATTTATTCCGCACTCGAATATCAAGTTAAGTGCCCGCTGCTATGACAGTTTTAATGTCTTTAGCACCATAAAAACTGCAGTTCCCCTCCATAAACGGGTGAAACACGCCATCGAACAAATCAACTCAGAAAACAATCCACAAGACAATTATGGCAATCCGAGGCGCCCTTCACACCTACACAAAATAACTTCTTTGCTTGAAAGGGGGAGAAACCTAAAAAGAAAATATGACACAGAAATTCCTTTTGGTTTGTAACCAAAAAAAATGATCACCTCATTCTAGTTGCAACACTAAAATGATTTTTCAAAAATAGGCAAATATGCGGCAGCCCTTGTGGGGATTCGTTGGCAATCTCTGAGGAATCTCTTTTACTCTCCTTCAGATCTACCCCCCCCCCCCACCCCCCACGGCAACAACAGCTGCTGGTAATTAATGGCTGGCCGCGTTCAATGCACTGGATAATCACGCGGCTGGCAAGCGGCACCAACTCTTTTTTTTACCCCAAATCTCGGCAAATAAATCTTGGCAACGAACTGCTTACAGACATAAAATGAGAATGAGAGCGAGGGAGTGGGTGAGATAGAGCGAACGTGCGAGCGAGATACAAGAAAGTTCTTTACTTTGGTATAAATTATAGCCCTGGGTAAAAGTGTTGCGAATTGTTAAAGTAAAGAAGAAGCTTAGCAAAAAAAGAAAAGAGTTTTCCTGTAAAATACACAAACTTTAATTTTCTTCAACAAGATTAAGGGATAAATTGACTTTGTAGTTAAGGTCGACAAGACAGAAAGCTAATGCTTATGCCAAAAATCGATAAAGCAAACGTTGAGAGACTACACTTTTAATCTATATTTATATATATGCACGGAAATGGATTTGGCATTTGCACGCTTGACGGAAAAATAAGTCTGCTTGTTGCTCAACTATTCAAAAATACTAAATGAGAAAAAAAAGATAATAATAATTAATTGAGTCTACAACATGCAGTAAACTTGTAAACTATAACCTATTTATATTATGTACTTTTTTATCTATTATAAGTATCCTATCTCTAAGACCATATCTGTGTCCAACACAATGCGTTGCAGCTTTTATTTTATTTGGCCTAGTATTTTTTTCAATAAGGTTCAACTTTTTCATTTGTTGCATGGCTTACCTCTTTTTTTTACACCTTTCACCACGTGTACACGTGTACTATTCCTCCATAAAAAAAGAGCACATTATCATCAAAAACAATGGGCTGGTGATACCGCACAGTACGTACATATATTTAGCTTTATTCCACATCGTTCTAGATTATTTCTGTTTTGAAAGTAGCCTGGCTTTTAATACCCTGGCCATTTAATACAAGTTAGCTGCTCCCTTTCTACCCTGATTTGCGTGTTGGACACCACAACAATGCAATCTGCTGCCCACAGATGCTGCTGTCCCTGGGCTTAACCAAGTTCTATGTCAATTTTAGCTAGCCAAACAGTCAGCCAAACAGCCAGCCAACCAGCCAGCCAGCCAGCTGTGGGCCAGGCCATTTAATAGGCGTTATGTGAACGGCAGCTATTCGCACTGAAGCCACGTTAGAATAAATTCGCCACGTCGGGAGGCGGCTACGAAGTGGACAATGTGAATGTAACAGGCAGGGGGGAGGAGGAGGAGGAGGAGAGGAGGTATGGCATATTGAGCAGTCAAAGCAAACAGCGACTGGGGCACATCATGCTGCAGGCCGCATCTCATCCGTTAGCTTCTTCTTTTCCTGCTCCTACAACTTCTCTAATTGCATGTTGTGTTGTCGCGTTGCTGTTGCTGCTCCATCAGTTGGGGCACTTGTGCCCATTCAGCCATTGCCCCTCGCCCACCCATTGATCCGCCGCCTCTACAATGCGATTCGCGCTTTCGAGTTGTTTTACATTTTTAATTGAATTTTCGCCATAGTTTGCATTCTTTAACCATCTCTATTTTTGCTTTGCTTTTGCTCTTGTTGTGATTGTTGTCATTGCTAGTGTTGTTGGTGTTTTTGTTGCTTTAACGCTTTTTCATTAGAATTTACACTTATTCATTAGTTGCAACATGCAACAGCTGCAGCTGTAATAAAATTTTATTTTACTATGCGGACATACAATTCATTAACCAACACACACACACACAGATACCACCAGTACTATAAACTGTTCTATTGCAAAAGTCTCTCTCGCAATCTCTCTCTCTTCTTCTTGCGTGTGGCACAGATGGCAAAAGTGTCTGTTCTATATGGTCGGTTTATTGAATGAAGTGTGCAACTTTTTTATACTATAACTAGTGTGCGCAGCAAAGAAAGTTTTGGTTTTTATGGCAACTGAGAGTGGCAACTCTGGCTGTAAATGTTTGTATACATTTATACTACAACCCACCCAATATCAGAACAATCTTGCCCCCTTTAACTAATTCAATGGCACAGTTGCTGGTTTCCACCCTCTCTCTCTCCCACTGTTTCCCCGAGTGTCTACTCAGGTAATAAGTGGTCATATATATGTAAAACGTGGCTCGGGCATCTTTGCATCGTAAAAATGTTGCGGCGTAAAAAACTCCCTTGGGGTCAATGGAAATATAGGAAGGAAGTTTAGGGGGAGGGGGGGGGGGGGGGGGGGCGCACTGACGCAAATATTCTTTCATTTTTATATAATTTTAACTGCCACTTGAAAAAATTCTTGAAATATAAATAAATGTACCATCAAAAAAAAAACCAACAGCAAAATGAAATTCGAAACGGCACATCTGCATATTATTAATGACCGGTAATTACCTAGGCATAGTGAGAGAGGGACAGCTAGTAAACACTATGAGAAATGGCCCAACAGAGGGCGCTGCTGCAATTGTAGCCCACATTGTAGTCTCAAGCTAATGACCCACCCCCAAGAGAAAAGTTGAAGATTGTTTTTTGGGGTTTATGTTTCGACGAGCGATTTACTTGTTTATAAACCGGTGCACACACTCGTTACTGAGTCGACTTTATGATGGAGAATGAAATAAATAAAAACTTCAACAAATATAATTTAAAATAAACAAATTACCCCACTGATACTAGTTGGAGTTGCGGGTAATCCAAACTCATCGACAGGCCGTTGATGGTTTTATTGTACAATTAAAGCGCCTGAGTGTGGAAATTGAAACTGATTTTCATGCTTGTTGCTTGAAATATGCCAGCAGCCCTCGTTTCGAGAATTATATACTCATACTTTGTACTCAACCCGTGCGAGGAAGTTTGCTGGCGCTCACGTTTTAAAAATAATATTGATCTTCATTGGAACGAAGTGTTAATAAAATATTGTTCTTTGTGCTGCCTTCTTTCATACTTTCGGAAATTTCATTGCTTTTTCATTGAAAGTTTTTTTTTCTTCTATTTTTTTGTGTAAAAAACAATAATAATAAACTAAAATGAGTTTCAAAACAAAAATCATGACGTTTTTATGATGCCCTAATGTTGAAATTATGGCTTACATAAATAGTAAAAAGCAGGCAGGCAGTTTGCCCATAAAACATTATGTTTTATGTGAGCGTTGTGGGTAAAAAAAAATGTGTTTGTCAGTAGTAGCTGTGATTCTCTTGATGAAAAGATGAAGAAAAATACTTGCAGATAAGAGATGTTTAGTAAGATTATATATATATACGTTTAGATTAGCATGGAGAAACTCTACTAAAATTATCATCACACTCTTTTTAAGCGTACGTTAAACAAGCCATAAACCAAATGACAAACGATGCCACATAAGTTGTAAACTATCAAAGCAGACCAACAATAGGCGGGCCTTACCGAAGAAACTTATCAAAACATTTAGCTAAAATAAACGTCAGATAATAAAGAAAATCGAGACGTGAATCGGGAAGCGGGAAGCGGGAGAGAGAAAAGTTTAGATAATCAACGGTAACAACGGGGCGACAACGGTGATAAAAAATTAATGCGGAACAACTTTCTTAATGAGCTGCCAAAGGCGGTCAGAGCTCCATTCCACCTTCCTCCCTCCCTCCTTAACCAAATCGAATTTAAACAAGAAATGGCTCCACTCGTTTTGAAAAATCGAATCGTATAATAGCCCCCATTCGATTGGGCTTTGGGTTTAGAATTGAAATTCGAATTGGATGACAACGCCGAAGCTGTTGTGATCAAGTGATTTCGGCCTTTGGCTTTGTGTCGTCGTTTAATCTCGTGAAGATCTGTAGGCGGCTGCTGTGCGCCCATAAAACGATTAACAATCCAATGCTATCCCAATCCGAATGGACAAGAGACCCCAAACTGGGTCGATTGGATAAAGAAATTGTAATTAATTAAATTTATGCGACATGTTTACAGTTTTCCCCATTGTTAGACCTCAACAAATAATTTACATACGATTTTTCATGGCATGGCATGGCATAAAGAATCAAAATCACATGTTGCGTGTTTATTGTGGACATTAAATGAACTTGTTCTCCTTCATTATTGGCCCTAACAATGCCCCTTATGAGCTAAACTCAAGACAATGCTGCGAAGAAAGACTTTTGACTGAGGGATTAAATGTACTTGCGATCGTTAAGTGATTTATCAATAATCTGGCTATTATGCTCAACATTTTATTGCTTTATTTACATTGAGGTATACTTTTTAATTGTGTTGCTTGGAAATGCTAAGATTAGTTATTTAAAGAAAATTCTATTTAATTCCTTGGTAGGAATAAGAATCTGTTCTAAATCTGGTACAACGGAATGTGAAATAATTGATTGATTTATTTCTATTTATATATTCGACTTATGTTGTGTTAAGATATTTTAAGTCCTTTTATTTAGTATTATTCCTTCGGCCGATTCATTTGATTCACATTTGCGTCGAAATCAAATCAGCAATCATATTCAAGTAAGTGTAAATAACGCTCAGGTTGGTTATGTTCGTATTACTTTTAGTTATTTAGTTTGTTATTGTTGTTAATGTCAGTTTTATTATGTTGTGTTCTGATCGAAATACAAATGAAAAAGTGCGGAAGCTGTACCAAGGAAAACGAGCATTCAAAAATCTCGTTAATGGTATTTATTTGACGTTATTTTAATTATTTCTGCTTTGCTTACATGATGTATTGCCTAACGGTTGATCCGCAGTCGACTTTCGGTTGAATGTGGTAGCATCAATAACTTAACTTAACCCAGACATAAGTCCAATATATCATATATGCATATATGAACTCGGGTTAAAATGCTAAAAAGCCCCAAGTAACAAAAGCAAATGCATCATTCAAAATCAGTTTGACGTATTGAGCAGCAGGGAGCAGCCAACCAGGAGAACGTTACCAGTTTCCATTGCCAAGTAAAACCAAGTAAGTAAAAAAAAAAAAAAGAGAGAACCCTTTTCCCGTCTCCATTATTAAAAGCTACAGTTGGCTGGGCTTGACCGGCACTGCAGGTGATTTTGTTTAACAAAAGGGAGAAAAAATAACAAATATTACGGTGTAATAAATTTCAATGCATTCGTTCATACCTCTGCATACAGAGATACATGGATATAAATATATATATATATAGATAGGTAAGTTATGTTTTTATGGTATGTTTAGATGGCAAAGCTTCGATAAGCTGATTATGTGAAGATTAAGGAACATATACCAAGAACAGTAAGAGTTAAGCTCTTTAAGCATTTAAAAATTTGACATTTCGAAGTCATTATTGATTTTCTATTGATCAAAGGTATTGGATAAAAATAACTAATAAATTAAACTGTTTGAGATTTTTAATTTTAATACAAAATATGCATATGTAAATCTTTATACAGGTTCTATATATTAAATACCTTGTCCAAATTATTAATAGATATATATTGATAAGCTTTGGTTAGTAAAGTTTCTTTGATTATTTATTATTGATAAAAATCTATTTAACAAAGAAATTTTACTTTTTAGCATTATTGATTTTTTGTTTTCCCCAATTAATATTGGTTTCCCTTGATATGTGGATAATATTTAAAAATCTTTTGAAAGTTTTTAAGTTCCTATAAAATATTTAAGATTAATGATACTCTTTACATACGTGAGGTCTTAAGTATGACTTTTGACATGCTTTTTTAACCATATCAGTTTTAAATAGTAATTATAGTTATTATAGTTTATTTATGATCCTGTTTCTGGTACTGATATTTAAGTGTTCATATTTCCGTTTGTAACTTATTTAAGATCTTTCTTCAAGTCATAAGTTGGATGTTGCAAGTTGGTGCTGCCTCTGCAAATGTCATCTGATGATGCTGTTTTGTGTGGGTTTACTTTTCAACACATCTGCTCCTATTATGTTTACCATGGTGGTCGCCATATGTACGCATACCCATAAACATGTTCCACCATTATACAGTCCTATGTATGTATGTATGCTTGTATATATATATATATCCCGACCGCAGTCAAATCAGAAGAAGTGACAAATGAACTGTCAAAATAATGCAAGTGACGACGCGAATGACGACACACATGTGTATGTGTATGTGTATGAATGGTATTGGGTTCTACTTTTTGGTTGTCCGGGTGCGGCTTCGTTCTATATCAGACTTGGAAGATGGCTCCGTGGTGCTCAACTATCAACTGTTGACAGCTGAGTAAGCCGCAGGCGAGAGACAGTTTAGTGGCAGACAAAAGCCGCAAGCAATTTGTGGCACACTGAACTATGAACTTGGCCTGGGACTTGAACAAATTACAAAAACACTTAATTACATGCTTCCTGTAAGCTGTGTGGCTGTAAGCTGTAAGGCAGCTATGATAAGCAAGATTGACAATGGAAAAATGGAACGAAAAGAAAAAATGGACAAGTCAGTGGTGGTCAATGATCCGATTGGAATCGCTCAATCGATAAACTGCAGCAGGTAGTCCGAATAAAAAAAAGAAGCTCGTTAGGCATCAAATCGAAACTAAATACGAGAACAGAGCAAAGCAAAGCAAAACGGCAGTCAAAACAAGACCCAGGCCCAAAGATGAAGATGAAGGTCCAAGACGAACGTTGGGCACACATAAACACAGTATTTTTTCTTTTCGTAGCGATGCTTATCGGCCGCCAAAAGGCAAGACGGCCCTAAAGAAAAGGGTTCATTACAGGCCTTTATGGCCTAACCTTAAACAGGCAGCGCACGTATTAAGTGGACCCCAACTCCGATTCCTTCTCAGCTGCCTCACTGCGTGCTGTTATTTATGTGTGTGTGTGTGCGATTGCCTTGTTGTGATAATGCAAGAGAGACACACACTGGACGAAAGAGCAGAGACCAATCAATTAAAAAGGCAGCAGCCAGGCAGCCAGGCAGCCAGTTAGCCCAGCCAGCACCTTTTTATACAGTCTCCGATGCCCAGCAAAAGAAGAAAAAAAATAACCTTCTTTAGAATCCAAGTCGAGCTGTGTAATGAAGCAATTTCTACGGGAGATTTCAAGGCAGCGATTACAAATGTTGAATTGTGTTTGGGTAAAAACATTTTTTTCTTCTGTAGTCTTATAAATCGTTTGTGTTATCGCGTCATGTAGGACACACAAGCACACACACACACACACACACTCACATGGAGAAGAGTGCAAACAGCTGGTATCGGCTGATAAGGGGTAACCAACTGGGAAGGCTGTGATTTATGGCAAGTGCAACAATTGTTGTGGCTATCGATGCGTTTATCGATAATATTTACAAGCCAACAACAAACTAGTGCCCCCATTCTGGTACAGTTGCTTCACTTCTATGGTAAGCGGTGCTGCCAACTTGTTGGTCAAAAACCCGTGCCGTGGGAAACGAATGAAAAAAAAAACAAGTTAGAAGGCTCTAGTCGAGTAAGCTCGACTAGGAAATACCTTACAAGTACGGTATTTGAATGAAACTTTAACAGATTTTCATTATTTTGTCTATATCGATTAAAAGAGTATACCAATAACAAGAGAAGTTATCGGTTATATGAAACAAATTTTCTCTTGCAGGAGTCTCTTGCTTTTATGGTCTTTAAGATCAAAGCGATCATACGTATAGACAAACGGACAAACGAACATGGCTATATAGACTTGACTGTTAAAGATGATCAAGAATATATTTACCTTGTGGAGTCGGAGTTGCTTCCTTCTGCGTGTTACATATATTTGCACAAAACCATCATACCCTGTTTACCCAGGGTATAAAAACGCCTAACAAGGTCGTTGTCTATCTGACTTCCTGACATAAACAAAGCGACAAAGCGAATTATGCAAATTACCTTGAAGCGTTTATGAAAAGCGCGTAGCACTTACATTAATCATCTATTAGATGGTAACACAGTCATGCATATGTAAGAATCTGCTTAAAAACAAAACGAGAAATGCTCCTTAGTCGTTTTATATGGTGGTTGTTTGCTGACGCTGGCGCCAAGTGACACATTTTGCAGTTGATTTATTGTCTTCGGGTTTGTGTGGAAAATATTATTTGAAAAATGATTTATAATCCTTATCTAGGCAGTCAGATCGTGTGTGCTCTTGTCAGGGCAGATAGCCATGGGAGAGCGCAGAGTGCAACAGATACGAGACAGGGATAAGCATGGAAAGCAGGTAGATAGTATAAATCCCCTTCTAATACCATATAGCCCATAACCATTTCAAATTCAAATCGCAAATGGCGGTAAGCCTTTCAGCTTCGTTGCCATTTTGGCTAACCGCTAAAACTTTCACGGCAACTTGGCCTTTTCGCTAGCCAACCAACAAAGACCAACAGACCAACAGACCAACACAGACCGAAGACCGACTGAACGACCCAGGCCAACGCCCCAGAGGCGCAAACATCGAGCATATTTCTGTCTGGCATGCGATTATCAGCTTCGGTGGGAGACCAACTGGGGGACCCAATGCAAAAATGTGTGTCAAAGTTCAAGCATAGGAAAAACGTGAAAGGAAAATCCAACTAGCCATCGAATGCAACGCAACGCAACGCCAAAGGAGACATAGAAGCCGTTAGTGGAGGTTGGGGCAGTGATGGCACTCACCCACGTTCGTTGTGAGTTATGACCGCGGCAAGCAAATAATTGCAAAATTACAGCCACACTGCTGTAAAGTTCCCTTGACTCCTTTCCTCCCTTCTTGGCCACAGTTCCTCGCTTGCGCTTGCTAGCTAAAATTCGGACTTGGACTGAATCTCTGTTTTGCCATCAATTGGCAACCAATAACACTGGTCAACAAATTAAAAGCCCATAGCACAAAATTTCAAATTAAGCTCAAACTATATCAAGATATAATAATATTAAGAGGAAAAAAAAATTAGTTAATTAATAATAATAACAAATTAATATGTTTTGGCTACTTCCAGATTACTACTCAAACTAATATATTCCATTTAAGAAACTTTTTCTTTATTGTAAATTTGACCATTTTGAAAAGCTGTTAAGTGTTGCATAGTGCCTTTATAAGGTCGACGTTTTGGGGCAGTTCAATGTGAAAATGCCTACAAATTGTTGGCTAGCTGGTCAACTAGGTTCAGCTGTGATAGATAGGGAGGGAGTGTGAGATGAGTGCTGGACTCTTAGTTGATGGCATGAACGAAGACGGAGCATGCTTTCAACATAAATTTCCATTAGATTGAGGCAACAACAACAACAACAACGACAACAAGTTGCATGTGGCATGGAATAGCTGCCACAGGAAATATCTTTCGGCAGCCGCAAATAATTCTCCACGTTTGCTAGCTCGCACTTTGACATCTGGCCATGGGGCTGGAACTGGGAACTCGGGGGACTGAAACAGTGACTGAAACAGGCTTCGATTCGTTTCGTTTCGTGTGGAATTGAAGATATTTCAATATTTGTCTCTTTGTTGACATTAAAACGCAATTTATGCTGCGTCATTATTATCAGTCCGCCAATGAGTTGCAGTCGCGAAGCTCGAAGTTGAAGTTGACGTCGAGACAGTCGAAGCCTTTTGCTCAGTCACTGCAACTGCCACTGCCACTGCCACCGCCTGTGGCATGCAACTTTGTGCATTTTTATGCAGCGGTTTTAGTGGTTTATTATCCTCCCATGCTTGTGCAAACATACAACCTTAGCTATTGTTTCACATTTGACTTTAATGACTCTCGCATTTCATTTAATGCCATTTTGCCAATAAAGCTGTTAATTTTTCAACATTGAAACGAATCATAAAATGTTGCAAGTAAAGCTTTCAAGAATTAATTAGAGATTTCCTTCTAAAAACTGTTTAATGAATTCATTTTCATCTTTTTCTGTATAATTTTTTTTCAAGAATTTCATTAGCTAATAATATTATTCAAGAACAAACTTAAAACAGTGATGTTCCTCAAACTAAGAACCCAGATGTTTTTTAATACATAATACAAATATATGTCACAGCATGACTTAAATAACTCCTAAGGACATTTCAAAATGTAATATGAAAGTTATTCCACGAATTCACCAGGACATAAGCACAAGCCCGCAAGGACAACCTTTTAAAACATAAAACTAAATAGTCACAATATTTTTCTGGGCGTAATCCAGTCAATGATTGCATCTCAGAATTAGCTGCACGATTAAAAATATACCCATAACAAATGCCACATTTAAGGGGCATGACAGTGTAGAAAGTGTCTTGCTGTCTTTATGAAGGTTGCCTCATGCAACTCAAATATTTTGAAAATACGTTCCGATACGCTTAGGTAGTTGAGGATACCTCAACCTCAACCCAAGTGAGAGCCGCAAAGGTGATTAGTTGAAAACAAAGCGTGTGGAAAATGGATTAGATAGGGTCTAATTGAGGTCAAGCGCTTGAGTTTGTGTGTTTTTGTTTATCTGAGTGTGAGGAAAATTGAAATAGCCACGGGCAGGAAAATTCTGTGATTTAAATGGTATGCATTTGATTGAATCAATTAGCCTTTGAGAAGTGTTCAAAAAACACCATTTTACACTTAGAAACGTCAAATGGAATTTCGCATTTAACAAAACACATTTTTATTGGGTTGAGAAGAGGATTGTGGGCAATTGTTCGAATAATGTTGTTTGAAATTGGTTAGGTCTGGCTGCTGCTTGTTGACCTCTACTCTAATCTTGGCCGTATTCCCATGCAGACCACAGCAGCAGCAGCAATCAAAAGTTTTAATGTAACTGCAGTCAGGCTTGAAATTGAAGGCAAAACAATGCAACAGACAGCAACGAGAAACTATATACAACAACAAAAACAACAACAATAACGACAACTGCAAAAAAAATGAGAATGAGAATGCAAAAATGCCTGGCCACGAAATTGCACCAATTGCAGTTGATTAAGCCGACGTCGAGGCGGAGACTGAAGCTGATGCTGAATGCTGAATGCTGCTGCTAAGGCCGACTAGTTTGGTTTGGGCCAGGCCAACAACTATAACTGAATGTGCAGCGAACACCGCAAACAATAAATTCTCGGCTCGGAGTCGGAGTCGGAAGGGCCTAAGCGCCACAAAAGTTTAGCCAACAATAATTTCGAGTTAACTTTGACACTTGCAAAACGGGTGGCAGGCAACAGGCAGCGGACAAACATAACAGAACACAGCACGGAACAAGACCTCCTGCCAGGATGTTACACTCAAAAAAAAATATATAGTATATAGTAGTTTCGTTAGCCTCAATTTATCTAGTTTTTAGCAATAAGTTGTAAATAAATACAAACAGCTTATAGACATTATCCAATCGTCTCAGTTAATGTGTCTACTTTCTTTTAAATTTTAAAATTGTTACACTTTTTAAGTTAAAGGTCGATTGTTTTCTCAAGTGTAGGATGCACAATGCAAAGGCCCGCCCAGGAAGTCAAGGGCAGAATCAGAAACGAAGGCTTTTGTTGCGCTACTTTGGCGTTGGGCTAACTCTGCAAATGCAGTTGTCATAATTTTGCATTTCACTGGGAGACGCTGTTGTAGCTTTAGCTTGTTTAGCTGTTGCTGGTCACCAATAAGGCACTGTCGCATGGGACAATTTGTACGGCTGGCGGCCTGCTGTGAGTTGGGCCAAGTTCTTTGGCTTTTTGGCGCAATGACTAAAATGCAGAAATGCAAGCAAGTTATGGCTGGGTGACAGGCAACCGGAGACCAGCTGAGCAAAGCGACCAGTTTTCAACTTGCACTCCGCAGCAGGTGCCAATGCTCTGGGTGAAATTGGAGTTGGAGATGTTGCAGGTGCATGCTGCCTGAGCCCATTACGTGCCAGCTTAGAGTAAATCTATCAGTAAATCCTCTTCTCTCCCTCTTCCTCTTCCTCTTCCTTTCTCTGGTAACCATAATAGTCCAATTGAAATGTGGGTCAAATCATAGCGTGGCAGCTTCTGCAGCATTCACTAAATAGCCATTGCCACGGCACACGGCCAACGTGGTCCACATGGTCGGTTGCTTTGGCTGGACATAAATCCTGACGCTGCAAACGCTGAAAAACAATTTTCTACGGGTATGTTAAACATCTCGTTGGGGACATGAGCTGACAACGACACCCCAAGCCACCGAGGCAACCAACAGTGTCTGTCTGTCTGTCTGTCCCGACGATTCAGCTAAGGAAAGAGCAACGACACGACTGCTGTGCTGCACTTGGGCGAGGCATATCTTTCAAACACTGAAAGAAAATCAATGAGCATAGCTTAATGTAAGTAATATAGTGTAGCAATACAATTTTTAGTAGAGTAATAAAGGACAATGAACAAAAGAGTAAAGTTGTCAGATTTTAAATCTTGCTAGAAAAAATATATGTTGAATAATATATAAATTTGATAAGCCTGTAAAAATAATGAACATATATAATTAAAATAAAATTGTACTTGATTGTATGAATATATATACGTATATATGGTTTTTGTCAATAATATGTTAAATATTTATTAATGTTTATTATTTTGAACTTTAATATATTTGTATTGAAGAAAACTAAAATCGAATAAAACAATTTTATGTTTCTAACAAAGTTTTTTATTAAATTTTTGATCTTTTCTTTTTTATTGATACACTTCTCATGTAATCTTCACCTTTATCCATAAAAACTGTAGTTTTAAGCTTGTCTCTTCTGGCTTGATTCTTTTTATATGTTACTCCACTTCAATAACAACTACAATGGGAAACCACAGTGTGAAATAAGTCAAAAGAGAAATGCCTAAGCAAAATAAGTATGAAAGTGTTTTACCAGCCAACCTTGAGAATCACCTGTTTTCTTTAAGACCTACCCTGGAAAATTACATGTGCATGCATGCACAGGCACTGAGAGTTGTAATTTACATATTATTTGATGATAAACATATGTGCATAATATTTTTTTCACAGTGCACCGTTGAACACAACACAGAAATGACGTAGCACATTTCAGACGCCAAACTGCAACATTTTTTTGTAATTTGTTGTTGTTGTTGTACTAGCTGCTTATTCTGCTGCTGTTGCTTTTGCTGTTTTTGAAGCTGTTGCTGAAGTTGGAGTTCTGTTGCTGGTTGAGGTTAAAGCGACGGCAACGATGCTGATGTAGCAAGCAGCAGTGGCAGCAGCAGCCGCCACGGCAGCAAAATGCAAACAAGTATGTCAAAAATCTGCATGTCTGCCACCACTTGCTGCACCAACAAAAGCAGCAGCAGCAGCAGCAAACAACAAACAGCAACAACAACAGCAACAACGGCGACACGAAATCGCCTTTTTAATTTATTGCACAAGTGCTTTAAAAGACCACAGCAGCAACAGCAACAATAACAACAACAACAACCCACGCCAAATGGCAGCTCCCTACCCTCTACTCTGCCACACCTACTCCGTGTCCGAAAATCCAACTAAATACTCCTTCCACCTCCTTGGAGTAAAGCCTCGAGGCTTAAGCAGCAGGAGGCAAAATATGACTTGCCTGGTTATTAAATTACAACAACGGCCGCACAAAAGTGAAAAAGACACAAAATTATATTACTTGAAAACGACAAGACGCACGATACACAGAGAAGGAAGGGAAGTGGCGAGGGGCAAGAGAGCAAAGCAGAAAGCAACAGATTTCTCGTCTCCTCATTTCCATTGAAATTATTTGCATAAGTAACGCGATACGCAATGCAACCAAAAACAAGAAGATGACGAAGAAGTCAAATGCAGAGTCTTCATCTTCAGGCTGGCCAACTGTGACTGCCCCGGCTGTTTAGCTAGTTGGTTGGTTGGTTGGATGATGATGATGATGCCTCCCAAACACGATCGCTTGAGCCATTATAGCCATAATGGCAACGAGGCAATGCGTCATGCACGCACAGCATGCAGCATGACAACACAAGCGAAGAAAGGGGCAGGGGAAACAGTGGGGGTGAAAGCGGCAGAGATTAGTAAAAAGGAGGAGGCGACGGAGAAGCCCACGCAATGACAATCAAGACTGATCCATCGAAATCTACAAAGAGTGAAGTTTCGTGTACGCTTGAAGGGTAATAACTTTGGGTACTACCAAGTGGGTACGTGTGAGGTCCTTTGTTTTAGCTGAAACTTGCTATTAACCAAAGATATATCTTGAAGAAATGAACCAGGAAAAATCACATGTAGAAAATATCTGAGAATTTAAGTTTTTTATATGTGTTTGAGGATAAGCGTCATATGTCTGTTAATAAATATTCACCGCAAGTGTTTATCTTTTTCATAAATTAGTTAGCTTCTTATTGACTATTAAGAATGTCATCTCTAGAAACCTAAATATTCAAAAAGTTTGAAGCTTGTTTATTGTTTATTTGTGTATGTGGAAAAACAGCTTGTTCATTAAATTTTAAAATTCACTGGACCATTATTCAAACTTCCCCTAGATCAAACTTCCACTATAAACTTCAATTTCTGCAATCAATACTCTGTTAAACTGACTTAAAACTAACTCATTGGGTCAGTGGCATCAAAGTGCCCGTTCAAACCCAACTCCAAATTGCCCAGACAAATACGGAAAACATTTTCCGCTTTGACAACAATTTGCCTTAGATTGTAATCGTGATGGCGGAAATGTTTTTCCCGCAACGATTCGTCCTTGTCAATGGCCCATGACATTTGTTTTGTGCTACACTTGCGACTTATCATAATTAAAAATCAGCAACAACTACCTAGAGTAAAAACAACTGGCCAAGTTCAGTGTTGCGCAGTGCAATCGTACACATGTTGGACAGTGTGTCACAAGGAACTCTCTTTCAGTTGTCTGTGGACCCTGCAAATCTTTCGAAATCTATGCGCATAATTTGCCAGTTTGCTAGTTTGCCAGTTTGCCAGTTTTCCAGTTGCGGCAGCGTTGCATTTTAGGGCTGAGAAAGATTTGCTCTGACAGCCAACTGACAGAAATTGATTAAAAAACCATTGCAAGGCGTCGGTCGCTCTAGTAGGCCGAAACTGCTCACAAATCTGCCCCTAAAGAATACTACAACATGCATAAAGTTTTTTTTTTTTGTTGCTCTAGCTAAAGGTTTTTCAATGCAAATGAAGCTACGTGGGCTTTTGACATTTGCATTTCTACAAAAGATTTTCATTCGAGATGGATGCGTGAATAAAACGTGATTCTCGTTAAACAGTACCGAGAAAACTGGAACTTATAGCTCAGTCCAATCTAAAATTGTATTATATATAATTGATTAAGTTTTGTAGATTATTCCGTGAGATTATTTGTGGTATTTGTCTCTTAGGCTTTTACCTAAGTAGAATGATTGTTAAACTAAATATCAATTAAATTCTTAGCCGCTTTACTGAATCAATTTTATATAATCTCTATCCATTCACATACGATATCTTTAAATTTTGGTAGGATTAAAGAAATAAATAAATCAAATTCAGTTAAAATTTTGTTGACTATACAAAAAAATGCGTATAAGCTCTTTCTCTTTTGTTTTGAGTTATAAATGCCAACGAAATATATTCGAGAATTTTTACGCAACAAAGAATATAAAGATTAAAAATTAAAAGCTTACAAAACGAGTAATATTTGAATTATTGCCAATTTTTACACCCAGTTTTTAAGTCATTAATCAAAGCAGCCATTCATGCAGCTTTGTGCCAATAAAAACACCAATCGACCATATAAGTATATATATTTTAATGTAAATATTAATTTAACAAAAGTTTAACAATGTAGCAGCTTACACAAAAATAAACTTTTAAACGAAGCATGAAAAAGTAATGCATAAATATTTTGTCACTACTCTTTGGCACTTTGAAAACCAAGCTAATAATAATTTTATGAAGCTGTAGAGCTTAAAGTTTGTTTCTGATGTAGCTTAACTTGTAAACTAACCGATAAATTTATTATTGGTTATTGCATTTAAAATTGCTAATACTCAAAGTATTTAAGTAATGAACAATCTTTATAAATATCTGGATAGAAACAAACTTTAAAGCTAAAACTTTGATTATAGTAAAAAGTAAACAACTTTTAGTTCTCTTTTCAATTCATATCGCATAGTGGACTTGTTTTATGCTCTGATTTTATGCACTGTAATCTGTGCTGTTCGCACTTTGCAAACAAACTTGCATACTATATTCGATTCTATATGTGAGTGTATGCTGGGGTCCCAAATACCACCATGGGTTGACGCAACTAATTTGCATGCAAATGCCAAAACGCGTTGCACCTGCAACATTAGCATAAGCACAGACCTATACAAATATATCGATGATTAGACATAGCTGTTTCTTATGCATGTATGTATCTATGTCTGTATATGCAGATCAGCAGCTGGTCAACAGAGCATAGGAGAGGGTATGACTAGAGGGGTGTGGCACAGTTCTCTATTATTCTAATCAATAGGCCACACGAGTGCCAATGATTATATAGCTATAAAATTCAGTTAGATCTCTCGAGAGCTGCTCCAACGTGATGCCAATTGGATATACCGTTCTCAAATCTAGCTCCCTGCATCTCTCTCTCTCTTTCTCTATCTCTCTCTCGCTCTCTCTCGTTCTTGCTCTCTGCACAAATTTGCAATGGCTTTTGGGGAGCCAAGTTTGCATACAGAATTAGTTTACCATGTTTGGCGTTTGTTGCTGTTGCTGCAGTTGCAGTTGCAGCCAAGTTTATGCTAAATAAGCCAATGCCACGCCCACAGCCCACCACAGTGCCGCCCACAGTAGAAGTGATTTCTGGCTAAAGACGCAGCTGCAGCCAAAGCTGAAAAAAAAACTTTCTGGCCATAAAAGCAACTGCGTAGACTTTGAATGCATAGAGTGAAGAAATGCAAGGGGAATAAGGGGGAAGAGAAAAGTGGCAGTAAGACAACTTCAACTGCCAAGCTGGAATATCTTTTTTCTGTATTTATTTTATTTCACTTGGCGTCACAAGCTACCAATTTTTACAGTTCCCCTTCGCCGGTGAGTATATATCTTCTTTCTACTGCTACTCTTTTTTAATATGTTTAGTAAACTTCATGTAATACAGCCCCTCCTCGACCCCTTCCAATGACGTTGCCCACCTACATTCCCTGCTGGCACAGACAATTTTCCGCGCTGCCATAAAAACTCCGAAGTTTTTTGTGCAATGTGCGCAGTTTATTTCCGTTGCAAATACCTTGGATTTGTTGCTGTTGTTAGCATGGAGGGAGGATATGGGTAGTATGGGGGGTTGAAGCCATGTCAAAGTCATCTCTTGTGGATGCTTCTGGACCACAGCTGCTGAAGTCTGATGTTGTCGGTTGCTTTTGTCAACACTTTGCCCGTTGATGGCTGACAGCTCTATATATAAGTAATTTTTTCTTTCTTCTTTTTTCGTACAGTTAGTAAATACTTAGTAGTTGGCTATTTTACTCGCCACTGCCTTAAGGTTAGCAGGAAAACGAAACGAAGTTCTTATTCTTGGTGGCAAGTTACTTGAAATCTTAAGTTGTTTCTAATCGCTTTAATCAAAAGATGCACAGACCATTTATCATTTTTGTAAGCCTACTGTGTTAGCGGGGCACTCAGCCAAAAGGGGTTAAGATTCTTTTGTTGCTAACCCTTCCTATCATTATTTGATATTTTGCACCCTCCACATAATAACCTTCCACATTAACGCATCGAACAGCTCAAGAGGGTAAATGTTTTCCCATAATTGCATCATTTATCAAATGAAAATCTTCAACATTGAAGCAGCGAAAACTTTTGTGTGTGACTCATTAATTTAAAAACCCCCGATTATAATAATCGACATTAATCAGCGACAGCAAGAGATTTTCGATAAGTGTATGTTTAGGTAACGCTTAACGCAGAGCTGCCACCGAGCTTATCCCTGTTAGCAACGAGACTCTGGCATGTTTACCTTTGCGGAGTCGCCTAATTGATTACGCCCAAAACGCGAACCTCCAACTTTATCATCCAAGGCATCAACAGCAGCAGCAGCATCTTTTTTTTTTTGTTCCTGCTTCATCTTAAACAAAACCAAATCACGTTTGGTTAAGAATCTTTTCGATGCTTGTTCATTTTTTTTCTCATTTCTTGTTACCCTTCTCTCTGCATGCGATGTCTGAGCGATAAGCATATGCAAAAGGAGTTGGGAATATGATTGCCCCATGTTGCTCTGTACAGGCTCCCCAGTGATTATTGTGACTGTGATTTTTATCACTGAATGGTTGAATGGTTGGCTGGCTTGGTTTTGATGTTTCTCTTAACTGTACACACATATTTTTTTAGATTTTCATATTTTATTTATTTACATTTAAATATGGAAAATATTCAATGCATATTTGCTTTTGATTTGGGAATTAGTTTTCCACACAGATTTTATCACAGTTTATTAGAATGTTTTTCTTATCTATAATGCAAATGTCATCTACATATTTTTTGTTGATTCTTCGGTTGAGTTAAGTTTCAGTTTGGTTTTGGTTTTGATTTTGATTTTGATTTTATTTATTCAGCTAGCATTCGAAAATTCATTCGTTTTCATCCTCTCGAAACTCTGTCAATGTGTGCGGACAAAACTAATTCTCGCAAACGCTTCACTCCATCCTCATTGCTCGTGGCTCGTTGCTGGTTGCTCGTTGCTCGGCTTGACCCACAAAATCCCATGCACAAGCCAAAAACAAACAAACATAAATCACCAAGGCAGAAGGGTATGGAATAAAAAAAACTGAAATCGAGCGGACTCTTAAATTTAAAAGCAATCTGCCAGGCTAGCAATCCCAACTCCTATGCCTCCTTCTAGTTGTTGTCCTTCTGTTCTGTGTTTTTGTGTGTGGCCTTTGGCCAATTTTCTTATTAAAAACAACAGAGTCGCAAATGTTTACCAAACACAATTCCCAGCAAATCCAGCGCTGCTTTGTTGGCCTAAACTGTAAATAGAGCGACCAGTGAAAGTGCGGACAGCCCATGGAAGAAAATAAACACACACAGAAAAAGAATGGATAGAACGAGGCACACAAAAGGACACAAATCCTTGCCTGCAACAACACCACATGCTGAGCTTGTGTCCGTACTGTGTATGCTCTGGTATCGGTGTCAGAGGATTCATTCCATTGTCTGAACTCCACCCGCAAGCCAGGCAAGTAAAACGTTTTGTTCGAGGCAAGCCAGGAACAAAAAAAAAAAAGACTGAAAGAAACGCCATTGCTAAACCCATTAAATGTCCCTTGCCAAAGGAAAGCCAAAAAGAAACAAAAAACAATTGTGCTAAGCTAAACAGCAATTTGCTGAACTTAAACATACCCTAAGCTGGTAGCTGACAAGAGATCTTTAAACTATTTGGCAAAGAAGATAGAATCAAGATCTAGTATACCCATTAAGCAAATTCCTAGGTAAGCCGGCTACAATCTAACATTCTATTTGCTAGTCTTGCACTATTTCTTATTGTGCTTAACTTTCGCTTTCTATTGAATAGTCGTAGTCGTAGTCGAATGTATTATTGTCCGCTTTGTCTGTTTGACACGCTGAAGCTCGGGCATAAATATTTGTACATGGGACTGATTAGTGCGACCAAATGAGACCAGCGGGCAAACCAATTTGCTGCCGAAACTTTAACCGAAAATTGAATGCGATGTTCTTCGGTTCTTTGAATTGCTTGTAGTCCTGTCGGCAAACAACAACTAAGAGCACAAACATCAATCAAGCCTCAGGTTTTTTTCCTCTTATTTTGTGCTCGACATTGTCAAGGAACTCGTTGGTTGGTGCTCGAATCGACCTGTGGATGTGGATGTGTATGTATGAAACACCTCCGACATCGTCTTGAGTATTCTATTGGACACACGCCAAGTGCATTGCTTTGGCTCCTGACTCCTAGCTCCTCTCATGATTCTCGGCTCCCACATGATTTACTACAACATTTTTCGCCCTTCATTCACCTCAAACAACCATCACATTTGGCTCTCCTCTTTTCGCTTTCCCACTCCTCCCTGTAGCTATTGCCATGTTTGACTTGATTTCGTCTAAATTGAGTTCAGTATCAACAGAAAATACTTCCGTTTCCTTCCCTGCCAGTCTATCAGTGTCTCATCTCTCGACTTTTTCTTCCCTTTCCCGTTTCCCCTGTCTTCCAACACTCAGCTCTTCCATATAGTCTGTTGTGTACTTTTGCTTGATTTTGCGTTCTATTTTGAAAACTACCAAAGTAACCCATCCAACAAGTCGCCCTTCCTCTTTCAGACTTTCCATTCCGTTCAACCCTCCAACTTTTTACTCCCAGTGTGTGTGTGTGTGTGTCGGACTGTGTTTACTTTGGCAGCACCTCATTCTCATACCAGTTTTGCTTCTGGTTCTGCTTTCAGCTTTAGCTCCTCCTGGTCCTTTGCCTTTGCCATCGCCGTTGCCATCGTCGTTGCCTTCGCCTTCGCCCTCATCATCATCGTCATCGTCGACGTTGAGGTGTTTGCTTTATTTTGAATGCTTTTTATGTTCAATTTGTTTCAATTTAATGTTGTTTTGCCAGAGAGATCAGCCAGGACGCGTTATATTTTGCATGCATTTCAGATGTGCGCACCTTCCATGATAAATGGCATTAAAGGATTTGCGTGCATAAGAAACTCAGGGCGCCGTACATTGCATAGTTGTTCTTGTTACTGCCAAAACGAAAGAGTTGCATCAAGTTAGTTGCAGGTTGAGTAAGAAAATGCTGCCAAGCTTTGGCGTAGCAATTGCTCTTTTTAAATAATACTTTGTTCATAAGCTATCTTACAAATAAAATAAAACGTTTTTCACTTAAAGAAATTGAACAAGGAATTCAATTAGTTCTATTATGCGCTTCACTGTATCATAGTCTTAAATATTTGGAGTAAACTTGAAAAAATATATTTTGAAATTTGAAAAGAGTTCACACAAGCTAACTTTAATCAAAATATTATCCATCCCACATTTATACTTGTCTCAAATAACAGTTGGTATTTATTTTTTTATTGTTCTTAAATAATCTTTTAGTCTACTTATTGAGTTCACATTGTCGATTTAATGTTGAATAAGGAGGTCTATTAATACTGAGGGTATTTTATATATTATGTATTGTATTAATTAAATGTCATATCACAAAAATAAATCTGTTTAAATGAAAATAAATAAGTTCGAGGGTTAATTGTAGTTTAAATGTTTCGAACGTAGTAAAATAATATTATTTAATGAAAGAGTCACTTTAAAATTCAATAATTGACAAAAACATTTTTTTTTTCAGCAAATAGATTTTTTAAACATTTATGAAATATTGTTATTTTAAAATCTGTCATAGCATGAATAATTTATTTATTTTTTATGCATACTTTACTTTAATGAGTATCTTCCATTCTTCAACCCATTTTTCCCACCTCTTAAATGTTTGGTTATAGGTTGAATTTCTTCACCGGTTTTGTTATATTTTTGTTTTTTATCAATTTCATTGGAATTGTGGCGCCAACTAAGCCACATAGCCACATGTCAACCATTTTTCCATATAAGTACATTAAACTATTTTCACTTATTGACAAACAAAAAAGTCAAAGAAATAAATGCATCATTCAACATTTGAGCAAAGCAAAATTTATGCATGAACTGTGACTATTTTCAAATGAAACATTAAAATTCCATTAGCGGATGTGTTGTACATAAATTTCGAGGCCCCAACCCGTTCCCCTCTGACTCTGACTCTGTCTCTGACTCTGACGTTATTGGAAGCTTATCGCCTGGTACCGGGCAAATGACCAGAAATTATGCATTTTGGTTGGCTTTAATTGCAGCGCGCCGTATTTATTTGGTTTGTACATCGAATGGTTTTTTGGGAAGGGGCTAGACAGAAGAAGGGAGGAGTGGAAGGGGAGGTAGCTTTACTTCGTTTCACTCAGCTCGCGATAATCGAAAATAATTTATAGAAAATAAATATTTCCACACAATGTGCCGCCCTCGACGAGTCGATGGGAAAACAATATAAGAAATACAACAAAAAAAAAAATCAGAAAACCGAAAACAATGAACAAAAAGAACAAGTTGAACTGCTTTGCTTCCTTTGCTGTGCATTGTGCAGTTGTTTATTTAAGTTGTCATTAGAATTGTGCAGCAGCTCCATCTCTAGCTGCCTGTTCGGTTTGGCCTGGCATTGGATTCATTTCTACATACTACATACACGTACTACGTACGTTTGTGCATAGGCAGCCCGTTCTTCGACGGCGCAAATAAACTTTTTAAATTATCACCGAGGCGCACAGCAAGTGTGTGCCCGTAAGATGAGAGTAAGATGATTGAGAGGAGAGTGTGGCAGTGGCAGGGTAGGGAGGGGTGTACCATTGGGGCGCGTTCAACTGGCTGCCACTTGAGAAGCAGACGTAGCAGACATACGTGGAAATCGCATGGCCATGTGAAATGAAAATGGAGCCCCAACTAATGTTACCCCCTTCATTACCATTCCCATTCCAATTCCCATTCCCATACCCATTCCCATTCCCGTTGCGTGTTTCACAGAAATTCAAGGCAGTATTCCATGGATTTGTCTGCGTGGTCTGTCTTCGACTGTGTTGTTGGCGCCGTGGCAGCCGGAAACACAAGACAGTATTTTTGCCTACAGAATTGAACTGTTTATTGGGCATGTTTCGGAAATGTTGCAATCTTGCAAAAACATACATCCATACTATACAAGTCAATGTAAACATTTAGTCAAGCAATGCCAAAGTAGTGAGAAGAGCAAATTCATTGTCAAAAGTAGTTTATAGATTTAAATTATAAAGATGACTTTATTAATACCAAATACCCATATAACAAGCAGCTTCTTTCCATTTGATATAACTTAAAGGAAAACATAAGATTGTTTTACCGTTTGTGCTGTCAGTCAGTCAGGACAAAGAGTTTCATACACAAAGATTTGCTTTGAATTTTTCACGTTATTTTTAATTAAAAAGTTTTTAATTACTTAGCTCGGTTAACCCATTATTTATCATATGTATACTCTGTGTTTAAAACTAGTGGCAAAAGCCATGGATAAAGCACACATTTTGTGTGCTTCAAGATAAATATGTATGTGTATGTATGTCAGATGTATTTTATGTGTTCATCTATCATAACATCTGAATTGCTACAGCTGTCGAATTAGCAAGTTGCCATAAAGTGAGAATGAGCCGGATAAACACATATTAAATTTCACAAAGTATTATCAGAGTAATAAGTATAAACAAACTATGTGCTTAGGCAAACTGTTTACAATGGCAATGGAACTTTGTTGTTATTGTTGTTGTCCTGGTCATTCTAGTCGTTGTTGGCTAGGGCCAGGCTATAATGCCTCGTATATCACATTGCTGCTTTTGGCTTTAGCTGCTTGAGCGGACCAAGTCAAGCCAAGCAACAGGCAACAACGGTAAATGTTACTTTAAAGCCGCTTAAGGCAATAACCAAATGCCATGGCAAACGAAGCAGGTCAACTCACAAACACAAGGATTACCCGCAAGCAAGCCAGCATCGTGGCAAGGCAAGGCGAAACGAGGCGAGGCAACAAGGCAAGGCCAACAGCAAACTGAGACAGCAGGTGCCGCCTTCTAAACGACAACAAGACCAAGAACTCAAAGGGGAAGCTGGTGCCAACAAACACATACACACACTTACATACAATAGCCAAACACACACACACACTTGAATGGCAAAAGCGATTCTGTCAAAATATTTACGATATGGCTCTGGCAATGGCTGTTAAAGTGTAAGGACACACAGGACCACACACTCACACATACCCACATACGAACGTGTGTGTTGTCACGCACACACACACACACATACACCTACTTAGCGCACTTTTCGCAATTTCCTCATAAGATATATATATAGATGTGCCTCCTAAATGTACCATTATACCCTGTCTCTGGCTGTGTGTGTGTGTGGCCAAGGACACAGTCAGAAGTGAAGATGGCAAACTAAAGAGAGAGAGAGAGAGAGAGGAGTGGAGGGGGAGAGGGACACAAACAAAATTGATTTGTCTTCCTTACTTGCTTGCTGTGTAGGCGCTAACCAACACCTTTTTTTCTCTGTGCATGCCTTTTTATCCTCTTAGTGTCTTTCATTCCTGGGTCCTTGGCAAAAACATTGTCATGTAAAATTAAAATTTATGGCTAATTTGTGTGACCGAAGCGTTTTTATGCCTCATCTCTTGGTATTTGGTATTTTGGGTTCCGCCTTTTCCAATTCCCAGTTTTCACAGGCAGTGGTCATAAATTTTCGCAATACTTCAACGTTAATCTTCTTCTTCTGCTTTTCTTCGGAATATGGCACAAGAAGGTGACTCAGCTTTAATGGGCTTATCGGAAATAATACCCTCGTTTCGCAAGAAATAATAAAATCCTATTCAACATAAACAAAAACAAAGTCGGATTTTTTTTAGATTTCTTTTTTTTTTGGAATTGTTGATTTATTTATTTGTATATTACTTTTATTTCTCACATAAAATGTTAAATTTTCAAAAAATCAGTATATGATTCTTAATTTTTCCATATATGGATATAATTGTGCAGTTTAATAAATATGTGTGTTATTTTTATAATATGTTTATGGATGTGTATACATTTAAAACTTACATTATTGTATAGATAAATATCACTATATTTGATTTCGTTTCAAGGTTCTTTCGCTAGATGTATCTTAATTAATTAATTTGTTATTTCGATATTTTTAAATGCTTTAAGATTGCATAAAAATACTTATGCAATCCGTATAAGTCGCATATCTCTGAATATATATATATATGTGTGTGTGTGTATTTGAGTCTTTCTTAGATCATAAATCGAGTAACTACTATACTATATATACAAAATTTCTCGTCCAACTGAACTAAATGAGACTCTAAACATAAGATTTGGCAATATAACAACGTACATACGACTAAATTGGACATCGGCTAACTATTGGTAAGATTGAATGAGGAATTCGAGGATACGAGTTGATACAAAAACCAAATGCTGGATGCTCATCAATTTGAATGGACTAGCACACACTTTAGAAGTGCATGTAGCACCCTGTTACTTTCTACACATAGCGTGTGATCTGTGAGTAAAAGTCAGAGAGGCAGGATTGCAATTGTGCAAAGGTCGGACGTTCTCCCGGCAGCAAGGCCCAACAGTAAGCCATGATCGTGAAGCTGCAGAGAAAGTAAGAACAGAAAGATAGACACAAAAAATAGAAGAGAAAGAGTAAGAATCAAAGCATATTTTGAGTTTCTCGATCTCAATACTTACAGCTCATCGGGGCAATTGAAGGGTTGCGCTAGACGATAACCATCCTTGAGGTAATGCTCCATTTCGAAAGGATCCACTTCAGCGTATGGCTGCTTAGCAGATGTGCACAGCTCCCACATGAGCACTCCGAACGCCCAGGAATCACTGGCCTCTGAGAATTGTTTATGCTGCAGCGCCTCCAGCGACATCCACTTGATTGGACGATTCTCACTGTCACCAAGGCAGTTGTAGTCTGCGGGAAACAGATCGCGTGAGAGTGAACTGTCTGAGAGTTTAACGCGCAGCTGATCGTCAATGCTGAAACGGGGAAAAATGGGCGAAAAAATAAATATCAGTGAACCTATTAAGGAATGGGAAAGTGCAATGGAAAACAAGTAAGAGATCCGACTTAACGCAAACAATCAGTATGTGTGTAAGTACTTAAGACGGACAGGGCTAAATCACCTCGGCTGTTGATGCTGATCACGAATATATATACTTTATGAGGTCGGAGATGCATCCTTCTTTCGGTTACATACTTTTGCACACAACCTTTATACCCTTTTTACTGATTTTCAATGGGTTTAGGCTATGAAAATAAAACGATTCATAAAACTTTGAACTTATACTCACATGCAATTCCTTGCAGCAATATCCTTGTGAACCACACCATGACTATGCAGATGATCCAGAGCCATAGATAGTTGGGAGGCCATCATAACGATCTGAATGGTGGTAACGGTGCGAGCACAGGCAGGATCGAGTAGAAAGAGCTTTAAATTACGTGTATTATTCAGCGCAGGGTAGAGCACAAACGGTGTTGTGTGATCTTCAATGGAAACGCCCAGGACGGAGAGAATACCCGGATGAGAGGCACCATAAAGAAGCATGCCCTCTTGGAGCAGAAGCAAGACTTGCATCTGGCTAGCATGTTGAGCCACAGTTTTGACCAGCACATCCTGGGTGTCGTTGTACGTGCCACGATAGACACGAGCAAATGTGCCCTCCTGCAGCAGACTGGAGAGACGAACGCGACAACGTTCCACGGTCAGCTCAGAGATGCGACGATGCAGTTCCTCTGGCTGCTGTTGCTGCTCCATTGGCACGGCCACCTTGCGTGGCAAACTTGATGCAAGGACGGGCCCACCAAGTAGTGAGGGCGTCATGTAGGCAGCTGAACCCATTAAGGATTGGCAGGGCGGTTGAGTGTTGAGACGCTGGAAACTGGACGTTCGCATTGGTTGACCACCATGCTGATGATGCTGCCTCTTGGCTGCTGCCCCACGCACACAATAAGCAATCACGAGCAGAATACAAACAGCGCTCATGGCAACAGTGACGCCCACGACCAGAGTGATTAGACCCGTGGGTGGCGGCAATACCGTTTCGAGCAGTTGCGGATCATCAAGATCATTGCCCACTGAGGTTTGCCTTTGTTCAGCCTCCTCGCTCTCACTGAGCAAGCAAATTTTCTTGCGGCGAAAGACCAAATGGGTAACATTATTTAGAGCACGATTCAGCATCACTTCCAAACTAATTGTGATGTCTACCTCCGCGGCACGTAATCCGCTGCACTTTAACGCCACGGCCCACGTCTGAATGTGCGTTGGAATCTCACCAATCTGCGTCACATTCAGTGCTGGTCGAGGCAGCACCTCCATATCCGAACTAACCACATTGAGACTGTAAGGAAGTGGCCGTCCAGACAGCGATTGCCACGTAAAACTGACATCTTGCACATTCGCCGGCACGGGCACAATAAAGTTGAGAGCATAGTTGTTAATGTGACCCTCTCGCACATAGTAAACCTCAGCGGAAACACCTGAAAAAACAAATAAGAATTGTTTAATTAATATATATATAATACGTTTCAAAAGCAAAGCTTGGCTTTATCGATTTTATATTAGCAAGAATAAAATCAAAGCAGCAGGTTAATTAATATAATGGAAGCGACAAATATTTGACAATAAATTGCAACCATGCATAAATAAAATCTAATAAACATAATTGTTTCGTATTATGCATACGATAAATCAAGTTCGCTTTATTATTCAAAATAGATATCAATCAGGTTAATTACTTTAAACAAAAATGTATTTAAATCGATATGTACTCAAATGCTTGAAGTAACTAACACAAGGACTCAAATACTAACTAACCTAATAAAAAATTATCTTAGTTTGTTAGCTATAAACGTAACCATTAACTGTATTTACTTCATGATAAGTTTGTTACTCAAAAACAAAACAAACGCGATTTGCAAGAGTGCAGAAGAAACAACAACAAGTTCATGTTGATTGCAAACCATCCAAATCACGTGCACCACCCAACAAATCTTATGAAAATATAGTCCGTGCACTTTAAATGTAAATTTATCTAGGTGCAAGAGATTTGTTTGCTTATAAAGAGAGAAGAGGGAGAGAGGTCTACGTTTTGTATAAATAAACATGCGCGACCGAGTTTAGGGAATTCCTTGAAACTATTTTCGAGTTTATCAGTATCTGTATCTGTATCTGTTCTGCATCAGCATTTGTATCTGCCTTTGTATCTGTTTGTTGAGATCTTTGTGTAGCAACCAAAACAAAATAACAACAACAGCAACAGCTCGTGTTGCCAGGCCACGATTCAAAAGAGAAGTAGCAAAAACAAAAAATAACAAATAACAAAACAAAAAGGTAAAAAGACAAACAGAAATGAGCCATGACCATGTCTGTGATTTGTTCTTCTATCGCCTGTCTCTTTGGCTCAACGCTTGGTTGTTATTCTGATTCTTATACTTATGCTCAATGTTCTTGTTTTTCTTTAAGGTTTTATTTGCGGTTTGACCAAATACAAAATCAAGTTAATGAGGCATCGTTCGACTGCACCAAGATTGTCTGGCAACGATTGCCAACTCATTTCATCCAAAGAGTATATATATATATGAGTGTATTTGTGTGTGTGTGAGTGTTTGTGTCTTATGGTTGTTTATGTTAATGATTATGAAAAGTGCAGGTAGTCTTTTGAGTAGATTATAAGTAGTTCATAGACCACACACGTCAGAGCTTAAGTGTAGAAGCTGAAGAGAACTGGTAACCAACTTGGAACTAAGATTTAATATTCTAAACTTTAATCTATATAAGCTTTAGCCAATCCTACTCAAAACCTTGGTGCATTCAACTCTTTTAGTGTTTGGTCGCCTGCTGGGCTGCACAAAAAAGCACAGGAAATAATTTACGAAAAAAAAAGAATAATAAATCCAAAAGACCAGGGGAAAAGAGTGAAGCGGATCGCACCACTTCCTTTGACAACTGGCAATAACAATAAAAATCAGTGAACATGTAGGCTGACAGAGAGAGAGAGAGAGAGAGAGAGAGAGACTGGCAGACAGATAGATGGAGCAAGAGAACCTAAATCTGTGAGCCTTCGCCTTAAAATGTCTCAACTATGGCGGGCATAAATTGTGTCAGGCATATAAAGAGAGTGAGGGACACACGTAGAGGTTTGGAGGTTGTGGCAGACACAGCCTCGTTGCGTCGCGTCGCGTCGCGTTGGGGCGACTTCCTCTTGTGCAAATGTGCAACATGTTGCACGTTTGTGCTTGCACTATGTTGTGTGTGTGTGTGTGGCACAGCGACAAATTCCTCTAGCTTTAGCTATAACGTTTTAAAAATAGCGTCCATGACTTAATCAAATAAAATTGTCAGAGCAAACGGTGGGAAGGGGTGGAAAGAGGGGGGAAGGGTACTGGGTAGGCCGCACGCTTCCATTGACCCTTTTGACTGTGACTGTGAGTGGCTTAAAGCGAAGAGGCAGCTATATATACATACACAATTCGATTGAGATTGGCATGCAGCAGTGGCAGCAAGGAGGCACAGTTCACAGGTTCATGTGAAAGTTGCACTTGGGTGGGGTGTGACGGGATGCAATATGGTGTGGTGTGGTGTGGTTGCGGCTGCATCTCTTACTCTAGAGGCAGTCTTGAAGTGGCTTTGTCGTCGTCGTCGTTGTTGTTGTTGTTGTTGTTGTTGTTGTTGTTGTTGTTGTTGTCGTCGTTGTCGTCTACCTTCATGTCACGAGCAAATGTCACTCGCATGTGCCCAGCTCGACGGCTCTTGAACTTTTTTAACCTTTTGTGTGCGCGCTATGTTCATAACTAGCTGGCTTTTTATTTCGTCGTCTAGCTAGCTAATATTCGTATACCCTGAGATCCTTAAAAAAATTGGTACAAAAGAGTATTTTAAAGCTTTCTTGATGAGCATCAATGGTTGAATCGGTGACTTACATGTCTTTTTTTTGGGATCAGGCGAATATTAAAGAGAATATATACTAGATACTTCAAATATGGAATACATTGTCTGTATTACATACTTAAAATAGCTTGCATTTATTCAATCAATAATCATAATTGCTTACTACACGTTTTATTCAAAATTTGTTTACAATCGATAAATATCGATAACTACAAAACACACAGTTCACATTTGTTAGGTTGTGCAAGTTCAACCTTCACACATAATGTAAAACATCTGTAAAAGATTCATCAAAATCGGTTCAGAACTACACAAGTTATCAGTTACTCAAAATTACTAAAAATACTTAAAAATGCTCCTTGTTCAAAATCTTGGTTTAAAGTAAGTAAGTTTAAAGCTAAGGGTAATGCCTAGTCGAGATTGCTTGGCTTGCTTGTTCGTTTTTTCTTAAATTTTTGGTGGGGCGTGCCTAAAGCTACAGTTGTTGCAGAAGGAGCAGCCGCTGTAGCCTAGGAGTAGTAGTAGGAGCAGCATAGGTACATAGAGCTATGTTTATATCCATATCGTATGTCGAATTTTGCAGAGCGTGCAGTCATGACGTTGTCGTTTTGTTGCCGTTGTCGTTGTCGTTGTCTTTGTCGCTGATGTTATTGTTATAGCTATTGTTATTGTTGTTGCTGATGCTGCTGCTGCTGATGCTGCTGTTGTTGTTTGGCAGTATTTTTTAATAGCTTGCTACCGAACCGAGAGTCGTGACCATTGTTGCCGGCAACAGCAACATACAGCAAAGAAAAGCAGAAAAAAAAACACACAAAGTTTAGAGGACTCCCAGGCTAGAAACTAAATCGAAACTAGACAACTGCCAACTGGGCTAGACACTCAAAAATTGTTGCTGTTTTTGGTTTTTTTGTGTTTTTGGATGTGGTTTTACCATTTTCTTGTAATTAGCGTTGCAGTTCGTGAAGTTTCATTTTTTTTGCGAATTGATGCAGATTTTTGTTTTTTTTTTTCTTTCTTTTGGGCAAGCAATTTTGTGGAAGTTAGCCAATATTTGTAGTTCTCGTTGGGATTGGATTAGTTCGAGCTTACTTCAATATCACCAAACATTATCAGCTTCATCAACACCATAACGAATTGCAATGAGCGTCAGATGATAAATGATGTACACGCGTTTCGCATTTGAACCATTAAATTAAACTAATATATATAAACTTGATGGCTGCATTTCTGCATTCTGTATTCAACAGCTAAATCGAAAAATGAGTAAAACAAATGATCTGTTACTGGGTTGAGACAGCACAGCTGTTGGCCAGGTTGTTGTTGTTTCGTTCAACTAACCCCGCTGCTCACTCAGTTTCCATTGGCCATTTTTCTATTCATCTAATGTCACTTTGGCTTATCACGCACAACAATCCCGCTTACAAGCAAAACGCCTACCACATGTCAACATTTCACATGGTTTTTTGAGCTTTTTTTCTCTCTCACTGCACACAGCATGTATCTGTATCTTAAGCTTTAGTTGTATCTGTTTCGTTATTTGTATATGTAGCTGTATCTGTAGCTGTGTGTCTTTCGTCTCACGTCGTCGTTATGATAAATGATGCTTACGAGTTGTTGTTGTTCTTGTTGCTATTTTGCCTAATATTTTAACAACGCTTCTTTTACTGTTTTTACGTTTCATGTTGGTGCCGCGGGCGCAGCGTTCTTTCATTCTTGTTACTCGTTTACGGCTTTGATTGTAACAAATTTGTGCCAGCTAAATTAGCCAGGTTTTTGTTGCTGTTCGTTGTTATAGGGCCAGCTTTGTCTCATCTTCAGTTGTTTGGCAACCATTTGGCACACATTTGTGCTGCCATCTTGTTGTTGTTTGGCTCTTTGCCTTTGGCCTCCTCGATGCCGGCAAATTGGCTCAAATTAATCATTTTCATTCAAATTTTTCGACTCGCTGACAAAAGTTTATGACTGCAGCCCAGACCAAGCTTGTAATGCTCAAAATCAATAGTAATTAACCTTAATCGCTTCGAGTCAGTGTTGACTTTTGTTGAGTAGCTGCCAACTAAGGCTAACTATAAGCCATAAACCATTAGCCATTAGCCAGATGCGGGAAGTACATTTTGCATAACACAAGTCAACAACAACTTCAAACTGTGTAAATAATTGTATCCCTTAAAAAAGTTGGCTAATATGTTAACGAGAAGCTTTCCCAAACTGGCCAACAGATTTTTATAAGAAACCTTAACTCTGTGATTAATAAAATAATAAGAATTTTAAGCTCTTCTCTGAATAGTAAACTTATTTTACAGTTGCTTAACATAGAAAGAACAAGTAAGAAGGCTCTAGTCGAGAAATCCCGACTAGACGATACCCTGATCTCCATACTTTACGGACGGACGGACGGACATGGCTATATCGACTCGACTGTTGATGCTGATCAAGAATATATATACTTTATGGGGTCGGAGATGCTTCCTTCTGCCTGTTACATACTTTTGCACAAATTCATTATACCCTTTTTTCCCATTTTTAATGGGATCGGGGTATAAAAATGTTAAATTCCAAGCCTATACTTAAAAGGGAGAAGAAACACAAACTTTAACATAGAAATCAGAAATGATGTTAACTAACTAACTATTCTTTAAATTTAGTACTCAAAAGTAAAAAAGATCATAATACCCAACAGCATATTGCACTCTTTGATTCAAGTTGGTTTTGTTCATAATATATTTACGTTTATTTACTTGACAGCAGCATAAAAGAATAAACTTTAAACATATATTAACATGATCAACAATGATGATGTCTCTTAGGGAAATTATAGCAACTTTGCCCCTTTGCACATTTCTCACAAATGGAAGACAGCCGCAAAAGCCAAAAGCCAAAAACAATACAAAAGAAATACAATGAGAAACGCATGATTTTATTCACTTAGACTCATTCATATAGTATCTATATGCTCAAGCAGCTTTTCAGCGATGGCTTTTGGTAGTTGCTGCTTGTAGTTGTAGTTGTAGTTGTTGGTGGTGTGGATGTGTGGTTAATTCCCACAGTGCATGGCCCAAATAAACATACACAAACACACACACACACACACATACACATACACATACATGCATACAACTCTCTCGTATAGCTCAATAAACATAACATAAAAGATAGCTACATGAACATTGGGATCGCTGAATGAATGGGAAATGCCACAGAGCTTGCTGTTTTTATTCCCCTTTGCAGTTGCACAGTTGTAGCTTATGAGCTGATTCGCTGTTGTTGCAACAACTCCATGGTATGTGGCATGGAAATAAACTTTTTTGTTCAATGAAAAAATGATTATTCCTTTTTGCACAGTGTTCATATAGATATACATATACATATATATATTTATATATATAGAACAGAGACTGACTGAATGGCAAACAATGCAAGCTATTTATTTATTGACATGCAGCGTGCAGCGTGCAACGCCCGACGGGGTTATCAGTTGACAGTGGTAAGTATCTCTGTCTCGCTCGTCTGTTCCATTGATAACCACACATACACACACACAGTGAAACGGCACCCCTTTACCTTTCACCCTCGCACAACCACACAGACAGACAGACAGAGAAAGTCGCACTTTTGAGCCTTTGACGTTGAGTTGCTGAGTTGATTTCGATTTTGGCGTTTATTTGATTTGATTTCATTTTTGTGCCTTTTTGCCCACGCCCACGCCCAAAAAATCGGCTTATGCGCTTTTCATATTATTCAATGCCGCACTTTTTTATTTATTAACACTTTTTATGGCGTACACTTAAACCTGAGCTAAGGTTAAGTTTATGACGGCTTATGCTCAACACGGCAATAACTTAAAGCATATACAAATGGCCCTCATTTGATTACAAAACGAGCGTCACAACAAACCAAAACAACAAACTAACAAACAAACAAATGTCCATGTAATTTGAGACTGACGCTTTGTTATGACCTGTCAACTGGCCATTGAGCTGTAATCGATAACATATCGTCGAGGCCACAGCGATCAGTGAGCTTTTAGTAAACAGATTCGAGCATCAAATTAAATACTTTACACACAATGGGATTGGGATGACATCTTGTGTTGACCCCAAAACACGATTGTTCAATGACAACACGAGTGTAAGCGATAACGATTATCGCTGCATCGATCGCAAGTCAAGGGGGTGCAATGTGATTGCTTATCTACCGGAATAGCCTCCAAGCTTTGCTTAACTTGTGTTGAGATTTTGATAAGAAACAAGTATTGAGAACAAAGATCAGCAAAACTTATATACAACTTAAAACAAGCTAAGATATCATTTAATTACTTCGATTTATATAGAAATACTTCGAATATAGTAAACTACGTTCGTTTTAGGTGAACATCTTTAATATATTGAATATATGGCAAGGAAAAGTTACCTTTAAGACAAGAATGCAAAATCATAGTTAGTTAAGTTACTTTAAGATCGAAATCACAGGGAATATGTGAGAATTTATGAGCCAACACCTGTTGGGTAAGGAAGAAGCAAAGCCTAGTTAAAGCCAACACATAAGCTGTTAATTGTCTCACATTGAAGAGGAAGAAGAAGCATAGTTATTGGGCATCACGAGATGCTCGAGCGAGCGCTAAATTTACTATGCTGCTTATCGCACATACATGGTATATAGCTTCATTAGCTAATGGGCACTTCATTATGGTCCGAGAGAGTGAAGGGGAGGAGGAGAGCGTGGAGAGCTCAACGGTTTGTGGTTGTTGGCAAACAACAAACCAATTAAAATATAGATCATGCCACAACGAACGAGGCAACAACAACAACAAGGTCTGGCTGCCTGCCTGCCTGTTTGATTGCCAGATCATATCACAAAAGCAGACATTGCACAAAACCGTTAACACAACTTTTGGCCCCCAGAGATCGCATAGCAAAGCAGTTCGTGGAAGGCATTTAGCACGACAACAACAAGCAACAACTGCAACAACAACAACAACAGGAGCAGCAAGCAAGAAGAAGGAGAAGAAAGAAAGGAGAAGCTAAGTTGTAATCAGCTGCAATGATCTTGGCGAGCAGTGCGAAGAACAAGCCATAAACCCAAGACGAGATAATATTGAGTGTATGTGTCTGTGTGTGTGTGTGTGCGCGCATGCTTGTTATGGACAAGATACGCTTATTGGCAACGTGATAGGTTGGTGCTGCTACTAGTAGGTAGTAGGTGCTAAGTGTTGCTACAGTAGCTGTAGCTAAAGCTATAGTCTTGCCCGTCTTTGTGTGTATGTATCTCAAAGATACACAACATTTTTGTTTTGTTTTGTAAGCTTGTGTTTGCCCAGGTGCGAAACCTTTGCTTTAAACAGAAGCGCCCGCCGCATGGAACAGTTTCAATATTTATTATGCAAATCGCGGATTTATAGAAGAAATTCGCAAATTGGCCAAGAAACAAGAAGAGCAGTCGGCTTTTGTTTGTGGCGTGGAGTCTTAGCTTAATTTATTGAACACAGTTGGTGGTAAATTTAACACCTTCATCTTATTATTATTGCTATCTGTTATGTGCTGCTGCTTCGCCAAAGAGTTAAGCTTTGTCTATTGTTGTTGTTGTTGTTGTTATGGCTGCCACATCGATCATTCTGCGTTAAAGTTAAGCTATGGGCGTGAAGATTTTAGCACCAAAAGGCAGACACTCCAAGCAAGTGCAGGAAAGAAATGGAGACAAAAGAGAGAGCTTGAAAGTTGATGGAAGCGTGACGAACGTGATGCGCAAGCTGGAAGCAGGATACAGCAAGAGAGAGAGAGAGAGATAGGGAGAGCGAGCGAACCAGAAGAGAGAAGAGTGCTTGATAGTGATGGAAGCGTGATGAATGTGATGAGCAAGCAGGAAGCTATTTAGCAGGATACAGCAAGAGAGAAGGAGAGAGAGAGCGAGCGAGCGAACCAGAGAGGAGAGGAGAGTGCTTGATGGTGATGGAAGCGTGATGAATGTGATGAGCAGGCAGGAAGCTATTTAGCAGGATACAGCAAGAGAGAGAGAGAGATAGGGAGAGCGAGCGAACCAGAAGAGAGAAGAGTGCTTGATAGTGATGGAAGCGTGATGAATGTGATGAGCAGGCAGGAAGCTATTTAGCAGGATACAGCAAGAGAGAGAGAGAGATAGGGAGAGCGAGCGAACCAGAAGAGAGAAGAGTGTTTGATAGTGATGGAAGCGTGATGAATGTGATGAGCAAGCAGGAAGCTATTTAGCAGGATACAGCAAGAGAGAAAGAGAGGGAGAGAGAGAGCGAGCGAGCGAACCAGAGAGGAGAGGAGAGTGCTTGATGGTAATGGAAGCGTGACAAAATCTTTTTAAACAAGACACAAAGACGATGCATAAGTTGCAAAAATATTCAAATGTCATTTAATGTTGGAACTCATTAAATAATTTATAAATTTATAATGAAACCGACTTTGTACTTGTTTCGAATGCTTCATTTATAATAAATACTAATTCTATTGAATATTTAAAAGGTAATGTGTAATAGAAAAAACATTAAATTCAATCTTAAAGTTAAATAAAATTAAGAAATTCTTAATCTTCGACTTACTTGTCATTCATTCTCTTTCTATCTTTCTTCCTCGCAACAGCACGCTCTCTCATTTTCTTCCTATCACCCTCGCAAAGCTCTTTCTCTATATCTCCCTCCCTCCCTCTCTCTCACTCACTCTGAAAGTGCATTGAACTTTTAACTGCAGCTTTATTAACGCACAGCAAATGGGCAATAAAATTAAAGCAAAGCACCAAAAAAAAAAATCAAAATTACAAAGCGCACAATGAGCACTATAAAATAAATTTTGGTATAGTCAAAGCATAGAAAAATTCTAAAGCGTTAAAGTCGTTAAATACAACAAAAACAACAACAACAACAACAAAATGTTCAAAAGGAAAAACTAATGAAACGATTGTCCAACAAATATGTTTAAAATAAAATGGTATTAAAATTCAATTTAAATAAAATGGCTCCTCAGCTAAAAAGGCAATTTAAAAATGTGTGGCGCGTGTCACAGCAGCAATAAAACTTGTGTGCAACATTGTTGCGCGGCTTGAAGGGGCAAGATTATTGGTTAGGTGGGGAACTAGATGGAGAAACACTAACAACTACAACAAGAACACGAACATGTCAGATTGATCGTAGTATATATATATATATATATATATATATACTCCCGCAGCTGTCTGCCTGATTATATTTCATATGCCAGTTTTATGACTAAAAAGGCTTAAAAATTGAAATCCGACCGGCATTGAACTTTGTCTCTCCCTCTCTTTCTCTTTCTCACTCGCTTCCTCTCTCTCTCTCTTTTGCTGTTTTGAGGCAACTCAGCGATGGCTCCCTGTGGGGATGAGTCTCCCGTTGCTTATACAGAAAACACAAAAAATAATATGAACAAAATGCAATGCAAATAACAATTTATTCAAGCCGCGAATGAGTTTTCGACTTCGGACCAACCCCTTTTTTAATTGTTTTTTATTTTTTATTCTTTGTTAAAAAGACACACAAATCAAATGCAAATTATGCTGCCTAATTGATTTATGGCTAAGTGCTGTTTCTCTTTATTACACGCATATATCAAAAGTCAGAGGCGTAAGGGCGAGAAAGAGATAGCGATAGAGGTTTTGTTGGGTCTGCAAACTTTTAAGCTTAGTCTTAATTAGTCGCAATTTTTGCTTAAGTTTGCAATGGGCGAAAACGGAATGCGCTTAAAAAGCGCCTACAGACCCGCACAGACACCGTACAGACCCCGCACAGCCCCACAGACGACAATAACCCGAGACACCCAAGTCTTGCCAACACAATCCAAATCCAAATTCAAATCCAAACATAAGATATTTTGCATATTTGATTTCACGCCCCAAAATTCAAAATGCATACGCAAATTATGCGCATCGTAGTCGTTGTCGTTGTAAAAAAAAAAAAAAAAAAATGCAGCTCCCACACATGGATGTGTACTGAGTACAACAACGAAAAAAAAACCTCTATCTAAACTTAACAAGCAGGCAGCATGCCAAACACTAACAACAACAACAGCAACTACAACAACCAAATCATATGCAGTGGGCGGCAGCTGTTGTTGACTTGCCAAAAATACGAGTGCCATACCGAGCCACAGGCATTGCACAGTGTAATCAAATGCAATGAAAATGTGCCAGAGATAAGTATATAAATACCTTATAATTTGGACTAGCACAAATTTGTCACTCTTCAAAGTAACCTTAACTTCATAAACTTCAGATATTTCTGTCATATACATTTGACTAACAACATTCTAAGCAAAAATAACTGCTTCTTAGAATTAAACTTTGCATGTCCTTTACCGCCCACTGTGCACTGCGAAATCCCCACGAGCACGAACACCAACACCAGCACAAGAAAAACAAACACAGACAGCAACAGCACACACGCACAGCTGACAAAGATGCCTGCGCTCTCATTGTTGCTGCTGCTTCTGATGATTCTGCCCTCTCCCAGCCGTCGCTCTCTCTCTTTGGCAGAGACACTTGCTTGCCCCTCTCGCCCGCTTACTGATACTACTCCAGCACTCCGCTTGCATTTGCGGCTGCTCCAAGTCACGTTTTGCCTTTGCCTGTTTCATCGATGTTGCTCTTGCAGTTGTTCTTTTTGTTTTTGTTGTTGTTGTTTCCTTTGCGTTGTCATCTCGTTTGCGTGTCGTCTTTTGTGTGTGTGTGTGTGTCTGTGTGTGAGTGTATGTTTTTTTTTGGTAGTGGAATTTCAATTCCAAGAAATATTCAAAAAATATTCCCTGGCAGTGAAATAAATTTAATGCTGCTTGTAAATTTGTTTTGTTGTTGTTGTTGTTGTCGTTTGCCGGTGCTTCTTTTTACGAAGCGTAAAATTTCTTAACGAACCAACAGAAAGTTATGTTATAGAAGAAACAGTTGTGTTGTTGTTGCTTTTGCTTTTGCATTTGCTTTTGCCTGGTTGTTTGTTTATTTGTTTAACTGTTTAACAACACCTGCAGAAGCAGCATCAGCATGCAGAAGTGAGATAGATAGAGAGAGCGGTACTGAAGCTAAAGCAGGAGAGTCACAGAGCATCTAAAATTAAGCCAAAGCAAACAAATCAACATACACACAAACTTAAAAAAAAAGAAGCATTTCTCAGTTCCCAATGAATGAAAATTTAGAAAATTAAAGCTGCCGCATAATTGGTTGACACAAATGGAACGCCACTAATTGCTCAATTGGTTTGCATTGTTATTGTTGTTGTTATTGTTATTGGTTGAGGTGGAGAAATCAATAATAAAGGCTGCGACATTTTAACCTAGGGGTATATTGAAACGTGGGAGTAAAGAGGAGGAACTCACCAAGTAAACGCATCACTTCCTCTGGATTCAAGAACACATTCAAATGCGCTGCGACGCCGCTGCCATCACGCATCAGCAGCGAAATAAACGCCAACAGCATTAGAATCACAATATTGTTGTTGTTAACCATCTTGGTTGTTGTTTTAAACGTTTTAATTGGCACTTTCATTCAAAAGGCGGAATTTTTCGCTAGTTTTTATACATTTATACACACACAGAAATTCGTAAACAATTGAAGCAGCGAATATGTTGGCAAAGCACACGCGCAGAGAAAACAGCAAAGAGCGCAGTCGAATAACAGTGGCGTCGCACAGGATAGCGAAAAGCGTTAAATTGTCAACACTTGAGGAGCTAAAACATTTTAACACTGGGCACAAACTCTTTACTTAATATTTAACACAATTTTATACTCGAGTTTAGTCTGTTTTTTCGTTTTTTCATTCCATTTGCCGGCCGCAACAACCACACGCTTCAGCAGAAAATTCATGAATAACATAAATGTTTAGCTAACAGCGATAGTTACCTAAAATGTTAATGCACTGCACAGCGACTGCTGAAACAGCTGATTCTTGTATTTGGCGGGCTGTTTTCAAACACTGATTTTACATTTTGACCATCAACACTTTTTTCAAATTTTAATTGGCGTCTTTTAAATTGACTCAAATGATGCTGGCTTATAGTGATTACCCTTGAAACAAAGTTTATTTACTTATTCTTTGATTATTAACAAATCTCTGTTAAGTGAACTCAAGACCATTTAACATTAATTTATGTCTCGCCCTCCGTCTCTTGAGTTAACAGACTGGAATCGCAGCAGAGAAAAAGAGTGAGCCAGAAAAGTAACAAAAGCGCCATCTAGCGTAAATTAAATTGTGATACACAAATGAATGTTGTTTGACGCTCATACAGCACGGAATAAAATGGAGCACTGTTTTGTAGAGTATTAGAGAATAATCATGATTGCGCGAGCGGGTTTCTTAGATTTTAAATACAGGTGCAACAATAATTTTATATTAGTTAATTAATTGTTATTAATTTTATGCAGCAAACGCAGGTAAGGTTTTAATAATATTAAATTTTAGATACAGTGCTTGAAGATATCCGCTGAATGGCAACGAATCTCAGCTTTGGTACATTTGTACCATAGCAGGTAAATATTTATAATAATGGAACATTTCACATATTTTGGCTTAATAAGAACAACAATTTTGCTGATTCGTAAGTGTTTAAAATTTTGTTTCTATTCCCAAAGCTTTTAAAAATTAATTTAATAATTAATTAATTATATGAAATTATAAATAAATATTTAAATAATAATATGTGAATGAAATATAGGTACATAAAAATATAGTTTTTGCTTAAATGTTTATATTCTTAACGAATTATAGGATATATTCCTTATTCTTATCCCTTTATCCTAACCAACCAAGAAACAAAGTAAATATATATTAAATTATAATAATGAAATACCTAAAATGTCCGATTAGGCAAATATAATAAATTACATCGAGTATTTCCTTACATATTCCCTGACTCTTGCCCGGATAATCTTGAGTCGCAGTTTTAGAAACACATTAATCAAAATGAAAATTGGCAACAATGCGAAATTCACAAAGAGCGTTTTCATTTTGGCAACATGTTCTCTCTTATATATACTTTTTTGCATACTCATAAGTACATATTCCTTATCAGTTTTGGGTATGGGAAATACTAAAAAAGCGAAAAAGAGAAATACAGAGAGGAAAAGAGGAAAAGAGATCGAAACCAATTGGGGTGAGGGTCAGTGTTTCGCATTGTTTTTATTTTCCAAGTAAAAAGAAATTAAAGGTCTCGAATAAAAGCTAAACAACAGAGAGAACTAACTGATTAGAAATCGCGTTTCCTTATCGGGTTATGGCGGCCGATAAGGGTATTAGTTGTAGTATTTCAGGTGCAGTTTGTTCTTGGCCACAATGCCAAACAGCTGCCAGTTAAGACAGCGCCGCTTGGCGTTGTACCTTTGCCTGTTCGGTCTGTTGTTGCCCCTTGTTGCAGCGATGCGTTGCAAGGTGCCCTACGAGAAGGTGCAGAGGCATTATTGCTACTACATAGCAGCTGAGGAGCCAATGGTAAGTACTTCAACTCCTAATACCTTGTCTTTACCACATTATTCATACAGGTTAGCTCGTTTAGCAACTTTTGCTATCAGGACAAGCGCACGTCTCGTGTGTGCCTGGACAGCGAGGAGGAGATGCGCATCCTGGCCAACTATCTCTATGAGATCGGTTACCAGAACGGCACACAGTTCTGGAGCGCCGGACATCGCTGGCCAGGCGATTTACGATTCTATTGGAACTACTTTGGACTCGCTCGAACCCTTAACTATACTAATTGGATGGAGGGTGAGCCAACGCCTCAAATGGGTCGAAATTGTATGCTGCTCACACTTCGAGATGGTGAACTCTTTATGTCCACCGAATCGTGTCACGCTCATGCCGTCGACATTTGCGAACAGATGCTTACCAATGAGCCAACTGTTATGCACTAAGAAACCGAAAGCTTCATGCCTCGCCATCTAGTTGAATGGTTGAAAGAGCTTTCAAATAAACTTTGTACAGACGCTAAAAGCATATCCGATCACATGAAAGTGCTGTAAAACTTCGCCAACTTATGTTTGACCTACAAAATTTTAATATTCTTGTTTTTTGCATAGTATTTCTAATTCGATGTTCCTCAAACTATAACGGTTCGACTGTATATTTATTCACCAATTACCTTTTTCGACAAAGAAAAATGCAAACAAATTCTTTTAAGTTTAACAAGTAAGAAGGCTCTAGTCGAGAAATCCCGACTAGACGATACCCTGATCCCTATACTTTACGCGTACAGTCAGTGCTTGCAAGTATGTGTGCGTGTGTGTACGACCATACTGCATACTGCATACTCAACTTCAAGGTTCCATATCTCGGGTGTTTCTCAACTGATTTTAATAAAAATTTCACAGATTGTTATTATTTTGATTAATTATTCAAATGCCATCTAAAGTTTTTTCAAATTCAAGATTTTATTGCTATCGATCCCATGTGTATATCGGAAACGGGATGAGTTATCGAAAATCGAAAACAAACTAAGGATTAGGCGAGCTTAAGTTCCAAATCTGGAGTCTCTAGCTCTTATAGTCTCTGAGATCGACGCGATCATACATACAGACGGACATGGCTATATCGACTCGGCTGTTGATGCTGATCAAGTTACATACTTTTGCAAAAATTCGTATACCCTTTTTTCCCATTTTTAATGGGATCAGAGTATAATAATTCCAAAATTTGCAATTCAGTTAATGTATACAAGTAAATGCAAATTGTAACATGTTTGGGCTGCTATATATTCTATATAGTCATTCTCTTATCAAAAAGCTTTAAAATTTATTCATATGTATGAATGTATTTGTTTATATAAATATTTACATTAATGGAAGATTGTCGTACAACGCAAACAAATTGCGTACGAAGTGTTTTTATACCCTGATCCCATTAAAAATGGGAAAGAGGGTATAATGGTTTTGTGCAAAAGTATGTAACAGGCAGAAGGAAGCATCTCCGACCTTATAAAGTATATATATTCTTGATCAGCATCAATAGTCGAGTCGATATAGCCATGTCCGTCCGTCCGTCCGTAAAGTATAGAGATCAGGGTATCGTCTATTCGGGATTTCTCGACTAGAGCCTTCTTACTTTTTTTTATACCCTGATCCCATTAAAAATGGGAAAAAAGGGTATCATGAAGTTGTGTATGTGTATGTATGAACGCGTCGATCTCAGAGACTATAAGAGCTAGAGACTCCAGATTTGGAACTTAAGCTCGCCTAATCCCTAGGCAGTACAAGTTTGTTTTCGATTTTCGATAACTCATCCCGTTTCCGATATACACATGGGATCGATAACAATAAAATCTTGACTTTGAACTTTGAAACTTTACATGGCATTTGAATAATTAATCAAAATAATAACAATCTGTGAAAATTTTATTAAAATCAGTTGAGAAACACCCGAGATATGGAACCTTGAAGTTGAGTATGCAGTATGCAGTATGGTCGTACACACACGCACACATACTTGCAAGCACTGACTGTACGCGTAGAGTATAGGGATCAGGGTATCGTCTAGTCGGGATTTCTCGACTAGAGCCTTCTTACTTGTTTATATACTAAGTTTTTAGAGTTGAGAATTGATATGTTTACCATTGAATGTAAATTTAAATTTGAGGAGAAGAGATAGTTATAACTGATAACTGGAAATGGAACAAAGGGTACTTAAACTGTTGAACATCGGACAGCTCATAATCTAAGATTGTTGAAAGTACTTCAATAAAATGTAGCTATATTGTTCAGCGATAAGCATTACAAGAGGTTAAAAGAGTGACCAAACTTCAAAAACTAAATGACAGGATAATGTATTTTGTTTACTTTATTAAAAAACAAACAGTGCTTCATTCATAAATACTCTGTTTCTGATATAACCATATTCGTATGTATGTGCTTATACATATGTATCAAATTAACCGTTACGCATTAAAAACGATTAAGAGAGTGACCAGACTTATAAAACAAATGGTAAAAAAAAACGGCAAAACAAAGTGTACTTCATTAATTGCTTCCATTTATTCATTATTCATTATATAAACAAGAGTTTTTATTATACGATAAGGATTTTATAACATATATAATATAATATCAGTTTTTGCAATGCAACACAAACGAAAACTCATCAACTACATTTTTATTCATGAGCTGAATGCACGACAAATGAGTCGCAATGCTTGAAATTAACTTTTGGTCTGTAAATGTACAAAGTTTCTTAATAATAGTAGCTGCTACGGCTTGTAAATGCAGTTACACATACGAAAAGATCGGGAATGGCTTCTACTTCGTGGGCAATGAAACTATGGTGAGAAAAAAGTTTTAATTCAAAATTAATAACAAACAAGTAAGAAGGCTCTAGTCGAGAAATCCCGACTAGACAATACCCTGATCTCTATACTACTCTATACGGACATGGCTATATCGACTCGGCTGTTGATGCTGATCAAGAATATATACACTTTATGGGGTCGGAGATGCTTCCTTTTTAACCATTTTTAATGTGATCAGGGTATAAAAAAATTAGTAAGTATTGAAACTATGTTTATAGCATGCTCTTGTTACAGCTCGTACAAAAAAAATAAAACAAACTAATCGATTTTTAATTTCTTAGGATGGAGAAATAAGCGATTGGTTTGATGCACAAAAAAGTTGTTGGGATCATCATGGCCAGCTGGTATCGGTGCAGACAGAAGCTAATATGATTGAGCTACAGAACTTGATAGTGTCCAAGGGGTATAGGAATGGCAGTACATTTGCGACATCTGGTCACAGTTTCAATAGCGAGTATCCATACAGTTGGAAAGCTGCTAAGCAGAAGGTAACTTACAACAAATGGCTGCCCGGTGAGGAACCTCGCTCAAAAAGTTATTTAAGTTTAAAACTTATCAATACCGAACTCTTTATGGTGCGATCGTGTGGCATGGATCAGTTTTATATATGTGAATATGAAACGAAATGGCAACATTTTTGGATATGGCTGCACAATCCTTTCAGCATTCTATTTCTTTGTTCATTAGTCTTTTTATTTATAACTGTTATTTGTAATATAGCACGAGCTCTAAATCAAAATGATCGGTTAAGAATTCTACCAAGTGAAGTAAAATTTGATGCAAACAGATTAATATCTGTATAATCTTATATGTTAAATATTGCTAATGATAACAACAGTTATTATTAAATAAAGATGTATTATATATTCATGTACACAAACACTATTACAGAATTTTTTAGAGCGTAGTCCAACATTAAACAAAGCGGGCCTGTTTGTACCCAGTTTCAACTGAACACCTAGATATTTGATAGCCTCGTTGACTATAGGTAAGCAACTTTTGTTGAAATAAATATAATTTGTTGTCGGAGTTCTATAAAATGCGTTGAGCTGTTCAATTTGCAGTGCACTTTTCCATTTCTTATATGAATGATGACAATGTTAATGGGAAAATTCTGGAAATTGATTTTACTAGTTCTACTCATATCGACTAGTTATGTCTGCATCTATTTGGAGTTTTGGAATCGTGAGTTCAAACAGTTTAAAGACACATACTATGTTGTATAGTTAATTTTGGAGCACATTCACAGCCCGTTGCATGCCGCCTTTTGTCGAGATTCACAACAAGTGTTACTTCTTCTCCACCAACAAAGCAGTAAGTATAAGGATTTTATAACCAAATAATATTTTTATATTAATAGATATATCTTTTAGACCACCTATGACTACTATAAGGTATCCTACAAGGGTCACATCTTCAGTGTGCCCGCTGAAGTAAGTTAAGAAACGCTTTTCTGAATCTTAAAATAAACTTTCCCCTTTCCCCAACTAGCTTGACTGGCTGCATGCTGGCTTTGCCTGCGAGACAATCGATGCCAATGCTCGACTTTTGACCGTTAGGTCTGCCAAAGAGTTGGAATATCTGTCAAGCTATATGTGGCAATATGCACACGCCGATATCCATCCGTTCTTCTGGAGTGGCGGACATTGTGGCAACTTAGCAGAAACTAAACTCGATCATAGTTCACTGGAAAAACATTACTGGCTTTATGAGACACAGCCAATGAATTTTACGAAATTTACGGAAACAAATTCTTCACGCTTTCCATCTGGTTTCTGCATCTATTTAGACTTTGATTTTGGTCAACTGTTTATGGCCACAGCGAATTGTAAACAAAAATTGGCATACGCTTGTGAGTTGAAGCCATTGCATTAATATGCGAAAGCTTTGATTTTGTTTTCAAACATTTTATATACTTTATATATTTAAATACAAGTTGTATTTTTAATCAGTTTCAAACAATTTTGAGCACTTGACAAGACAGTATCTACAATAAAAGCCACAAGCAAGGAAGTGTATAATAGCATGGATAAGCCACAAGCGATTAAATTCGGTATGCACCAGTAAGAAAGCTATAGTCGACTTTGAGATAGCAAAAAATTTAAGTATACTGCTACCATAGCTACTTCATGATTGCTAAACCTTTATCATTTGTGTTTTCAATTTTCTTTGACCGATTTCAATGAGACTTCATAAGTATTCAAAAATTATGAAAACTTTCCAAAGCAATTTTCTAAACACAAGATTTAATTGTAATTAAATACATTTGTATATTGGAAACGGGAGGCGCTATCGACAATTTATAAAATTATGCTATCTTATAGTCTTATAGACTCTGAGATCGACGAGTTCATACATATACCTTATAGGGTGGAAGATGGCTCTCCACAAAACCATTAAAGTCTATTTTTACCCCATTTCAATGGGTTCAGGGTATAGTAAGCACAGTGGCCACCCCAACCCCCCCCCCCCTCCAAAAAAAAGCTCAAATGTTTCTATTCTTGGACATTGACAAGAATCCCCATTTAAGAAATTTGTCATCCATCTGTGACGATTCCTTTGAAACGCCCTTTGGGCAAAGTCCCCAAAGTTTGTAATTACCCTAAGCCACAATGAACACAGCTGATGTGAACGTCTTTGTGTTTATTTTATTGTTGTCAATAATCAGAAGTAGACTAATGTGCGCTATATTTATATATTCGCGATTATTCGATTGACTGTTGTAAGTTTTGAGAAAACACAGCTGACAGCTGTTAAAAGTTGAGTAATTTCCGCTTTAATTGCAACTGTAGAATGATCAACAAAGCTAAAAGCTTGTTGATTGCACTATCAGTCATTAATACTTATAATATATAAAATAATATACACATGACAAGAAAATAATAACAATACAGTTTGTCTGCCAACGAAGTGTAAGCAATTCTGATTTGTTTTCTTTAGAGCTACAAGAGACATACGAGTTGTTGTTTTAATACCCTAACCCTAACCAATTGAAAATGGGTATGGGTTTTGAGCAAAAGTATGTAACAGGCATAAGGAAGCATTTCCGACCCCATAAAGTATATATATTCTTGATCAGCATCAACAGTCGAGTCGATATAGCCATGTCCGTCTGTCCGTCTGTATGTATGAACGGGTCGATCTCAGAGACTATAAGAGCTAGAGACTCCAAATTTGGAACTTAAGCTCGCCTAATTCCTAGGCAGTACAAGTTTGTTTTAGATTTTCGATAACTCATTCCGTTTTCGATATACACATGGGATCGATAACAGCAAAATATTGAATTTGGAAATCTTTTTGATGACATTTAATACATTTAACAAAATAATGACAATATGTGAAATTTTTATTGAAATCGGTTGAGAAACACCGGAGATATGGAGCATTGAAGTTGTTTATGTAGTATGCAGTATGTCCGTACACACATACACAAATACTTGCAAGCACTGACTGTACGCGTTTAGTATAGGGTTCAGGGTATCGTCTAGTCGGGATTTCTCGACTAGAACCTTCTTATTTGTTTATTGTTAGCCTTACTCTGTTTGCTTTTGCATCTGTTGTAAATTTGTGTCATAATCTACCGAGTGCCTAATTTAATAATTCAGCTATTCTTTCTCAATTTAGCCATAGCTGACGCTATGTAATACAAATAAAGTTCAACTAAATGCTTTTAAGCAGTCGCACAGCTCAAAACTCAATTCACGACTCACGACGATGACTCACGATAGGGGAATAGTAAGTTGTATGCCACAAGTTTGGTGCGGAAGGGAGGCAAGGAGACGCGACGCGTTGTTGGCGTCAATTAAGCCAAATTGATAATGACGACTAAGGTTGTAGGTGGCTGAAAATTGCCAAGAAGCGGGGAGCGGGGAGTGGAGTGGGAGTTAGGTAAGTAAATGTGTAAATATGGCTGCCTTCTGGCCGTGACGTGATTTCATTTGTGTTCATGCAAAATGGCGACACATTTCGACACGTCCCAGAGCATTATTATTTTGGTTCGGTTCGGTTCAGTACAGTACAGTTTCAAGGCGTTCGAGTTGAGTTTAGTTTTGAGTTTGGGTTTGCCCTTTGGCATAATTAAAATGAAATAATTTTCTACAACTTGGCTGCTTTTTTGGAGCTCTTAACAGCTTTTCATTGGCACGTAGCGGCTGTTAGAAGGTCTGCCATATGATGAAAACTTCGTAGCACTTCTACAGTTCCCATTCCTATTCCCACTTCAACCGTTTCTATTGCTGCCAGCTCCTGCTCAATGTCTGTTGCGTTGTGTTGTGTTCGTGTTGGAATTTTTATTTAATTTGCTCGGCTGTCGTCATCGTTGTTGCTCTGGCTTCCTTACTTCCTTGCTAGCTTGCTAGCTTGCTTGGTAGCTTGTCTTCACTACTGTTTGCTGCATTGTTTGAAATTAATTTCACTTGTCGTAGGGACGCCGGGGTGCCATCACAATGCCATCTCCTGCTGCGTGTGCGTGCCGTTGTCAATGGCGCTTAACATTGCATAGTTGAAACGCCAAAGCCAAGGACAAAGTTGGCAGCAAGTCAACTTTCAGAGTTGAGCGCTAAAATCGACTCCGTATGCTTTTCCTTCACTTTTTACAGTACTCGTTGTGCCTTTGTTCCCTAAATTGCACTCAATCGTTTGGCTAAATCGGTGCGCTAATCATTAAGACCCTTAACGAGAACGAACGTTGCAATGCATTTCACTCAACACACGCACTGACTCAATCACTGTTCAAGCATTGTCAACAGCTTGTCGCTCATCTAAGCTTCAACAACTGAGAGAAGTAGCTACACTTAACAAAACCACTTGACAAATGTTATGATGAAATGAATCTGTTAAATATTCTTAAGGAATCGATTTTTCAATATAAAATAAATATATTATCTACATTATTAAACTAAATAAAACACAAAATCTGGACAATCATCATTTTGAACAACCTTCTGTTTTAATGAGGCAAACTCAAATTTTCTTTAAATTGCTAAAACTTGACCCGAGATAATAATAATTAACGATTAAATACGTGGCACATGATCTTAAAAGATGATTGATCTTTCTTATTGAAAAGCTACGCCTTCCCCTAAGCAATTTTCTAATGTTCACAGCTACTTTTTTTCTGAGTGTAGGCAATATAACACATTCGCATATTTCGCATTCTTTTTGCTGCTCTGCCGGAAGTTGTAAGCCCATAAATGTCATAGAGGGAGAGATGGCTGCCAAGGGCAGCAGCAGCAGCAACGGCAGCAACAGCAATAGCAACAACAACAACAAAACGGTAAAGCCGTTGCTTGTTGTCAGCGCATTTGGTTGGCTAACTTATGTGGCATCCGCAGAGTCAGTGCCCCACTTCTCTCTCTCTCTCTCTCTCTCTCTCTCTCTCTGCGTCGCTCGTCTGTGATGTCATTAATCACTGACAATAATGAACTTCCGTCGTTTGTAGTTGCAAAATGGCGCCGACTTTTGGATTCGCTCGCACTGAGAGATTGCAACTGCTGCTGCTGCTTCTGTTGCTGTTGCTTTCAACTCCATTTCCATCTTGTGTTGTTGTCATTAGCGCAATGTTGCAAAATTTATCGTGTGACTTATGGAGACAAGCAGCAACAGAAAACAGCTGGACAGACAATCGCTGACCAGTCCAGACCAGACCAGACCAGACCATACCAGACCGGGCCAGGCCCGGCTAAGAGTGTGTATGTGGCGACTATGATTGCTGTTTTGGCCTCTGTTTTGGTCGTGTGATTTTATCACTTCGATTTACGACTCATAAAAATGCTAGCGACTCGTAACTGTTTCCCCCCCTTCGTCATTTATTCTCTGGTTAGAGTTTTTCGGAAAAATTCTTTGTGCTGTGTTTTTTTTCCTCCCGATTTTATGCTTGACTAAGTCTCATCCTGCCCCCATTTGCTCTGTCTGCAGGACAGTTTGTTGCATGAATGTCTCTATGTACATTTTTTCCATCTATGTTTATTTTCGTTGATTTTTATGGCCATTTACTGATGCAGAAAATATTTCGGATATGTTGCTCTCTCTCTCTGCATTTAGCCTTCAGCATCGGCAGCATTTGAACCAAATAAATAATTTAAGAAGGAGAACACATACTGAACCTATTAAAAGGTTGAGTTTGAAATGAGGCGAAGCTGAACTCTGATTTATGGCAGTTATCCAAGCAAAACTCTATAAACACAAACATATATCATTATTATACTATGTGAATATGTTTGCGCATTCTTCGAATCAATTGAAAAGTCAAACTAAATCAAAAGGGGAATTGTAATAAAAGGGAAAAGGTATATTTATTTTTTTATTCAGTTATTTATTTAGCAAATCAAATAACGTATTTATAGATTTGAAATGGTAATGAATGACTTTAAGTATTGAATAATTTCAAAACAGATATTTCCTTTCCTTCCAAAACCATCATAAAACTTAATGGGTTTATTTGGGTCCTACTTTATTTTAAAACTCAACCAATTTGTTATTGAGACTCATACATCAATTTGCAGAGCAATTTAGTTGTAATACAAAAGCCATTTGACCAATATGTATCCTACTGCCTGATTGCTTGACTGCCTGCCTCGCCTCGTCTGGCTTCGAGTGAAGTATCAACATGCTGCATTTGACAGTTATTAGATTAACACCTACACATACACACACTCGTGTACTCGGATACTCGGAAACTTGCCTATACTCGAATAGGCAGATAGTCGCATACTCGATTACTCGCTGCCTGAATTTCAGCAAACAATAAAGCGCTCAAAATGTGTGCGAGCATACATAAAATCTCCGCCATGACAACGAGCGTAGTGACAAAACAAAACAAAACAAAAGCAACTCATGGCAATGTATTCACCCACGGATCAGCTCTAGGATGCTGAAGCTCTTGTTGACCAGGACCAGCACCAGCAGCAAAACCAGCAGCAACACCAGCAGCAAAAGCAACAGCAACAAGCGATGTCAATTTCAGACAAACAACCCAACGACTATATGCAAACTCGTTAAAACCTAAATCCACATGTACACAGAGCGAAATGTTGTCAAAATGACCACGATGATACAAAATACAACAGCTAATAAAAATATTCTTTTATTATTATTGTGAACTGTAAAGATTCATCTACATTTCGAACGTTCAACAATAAATTAAGGATCCTACCTTCAATGCTTTTGGCTTAGATTAAAAAAAATCGTATGTCAAGAAAGAAGAAATCCTTTCAAATGTATTTCTCTCTATGCATATATATTCAATGCTTATGGGTACGTATGAGTTTGAATATAGTTATATGTATGTATGTAAGTATGTGTATTGTCTGACTTGTATGTATTCGCTCAAGATCTGACAGCCGCCCACCAATTTGACTCTTCGCCTACACGACTTGCACATTTACGTGCTACATAAAAAAACGCTTACGTTGCGGTGAAGGAAGGGGTGATGGTAATGGTAAGGAGGTAAGGTTAACTTGAAGAGAAGGAGGCAAGTTGAAAGCTGTCAGTGCCTGTATAGATTTACGTGCCGCAGTGCAGTGTCATGCCAGACGGCAGACAGCAGACGGAGAAGGACATATGGCCATCAAGAGGTGTGACAGGAACAGCATCCCCAAAACTCTGTCAACCTGCACAATCTCATTCTACTCCTGATCCCATGCACTTTGTAACAATGCAAAAACAACACGAGCACACACACACACACACACACACATACACAATAGCGCACCGGGTTGATTGTCATCGCTCTGACTTTTTGTTAATGAAAGTGTCAGCTAGACAAACGCACCCAAACCCAAAGGACATTATCGAACAGCGACCTCCTCCCGTTCCCCAATTCTTCCCCTAGACGTGCGCTTTGTTTGATTTCGGTGTTTTTGGTAAAATGCTTTCCATTTTGGCCAATAAATTATGATCAGGCTGATTTTTAGTGGACCTTTTGTATGGGGTCGTATCCCCAAACAGCGTGCGGTGTTCCATGTCATTAAAATGTCCTAGACAGGATTGTGGCTGTAGCTTTTGTTTTCCATTTCAACCAATATCCAAAATTTGTTGGCCATATTTGGTAAAATGTTTAGAGATTATTATACAGTAATCCATAGTTGTGTAGGCGTAATTTATATGTGTATAAAATACGATAAGGCTGACAACTAGTTAATGAGTTTTATGGGAGACATCTAAATTTATTAGCTTGTTAACATATCGTGTTAGTAACATCTAACATAAGTATAAACTTTACTTATCGTCTTAATGGTTCTTCAGTTGTTGCTCATAAATATGCCATGTTAAATCTTGATCCTAAAACAAAATATTTATTATCTTTTCGGATATGTAACACATATAGAAATGCTTTTCAAATCGCATATTACTTAACGATCGATAGACAAATACAACTTACACATATCTATCTACGTTGTCACCATATATATTCACGCGCCAATTGTAGCAATTCAAAACCGCGTCATATCGCCAGTGTGGCATCTCGAATGCCTGCCGGCTTAATGTTCTATTATCCTAAACGTTTCTAACTCAATTTACATACCGGGGCGTGGTCGAAATACGAAGGGCGTTAGGGCGATGCTGAGGCTTAGGGCTTTGGGTATTTCCATTGCTGCGCATTATTAAAACGGATAAATCGCGACGTGGAACGTTGAATGAAAGTGAAAACCTGTGCGTGGGTAATTAAAAAGTCAACGGCAAGCCGGCAGCACACAGATGTAAACCTAATTCGCATGTTGAATTTTAATTAATTAAGAGAACAGATGAAGGCTGAAAGCGAAAAAGCGAGAGAGAGAGAGAGAGAGAGATAGAGGGAGAAAGAAGCTGGGAAGTTGGGATAGAAAGATAGATAGGCAGGCAAGTCACGTTACTCGTTCTCACCCAGAGACTAAAGTAGGTTAATGCGCTTAGAGGCACAAGTGTAAAATTCTAAGAGGGGGGTGGATATTGGGTGGGGTGCTGGGGAGCTCTGACAAACACCGTAATTGGTGGCGTTACAAAATATTTACAGTTAACGTTACATGGAAATGGAAAAAGATGATAAAGTGCGCAAATGTTTATACTTTCCTTTTTATGACCCTTTAGAGACATTTAGAGAGGTGTTCGAGCAAATTTTATGGAGGGTGGTTTGTTACTGTTGCTGGCGTGTCGACGTCTTGATAACCAAAATGTTCAAATAAATATAAATATTTCTATATTTTGACAATTTTTTTACTTACATTCTTTTTTTGTAGGATTTGTATTTCTCCCTGCTTTTCCGAAGGCAGTTGATAGTAGTAGGCCTTAGAGTTTACTTGAACTTGATTTAACAGAGTAGCCCATTCAAGTCGGCCTTAACGTCTACTATTTAGTACTTGTTTCACTGGCATTTTGACACAGTAGCCCATTCAAGTATCAACATTTTGGTCGCAGTCACAAAACGTCTTAATACTTTGTTTTTTTTATACTTAAAACTCATTTACGTGAACATTTTCTCGTCAAACTCTTTTCTACATAAACAATGAACGTTGGTAAGTGTCCCGATCAGCATGAACGCGCCATGCGTGTCCATGAACCGGGAAGGGTCTGTCGGGAGCAGCTCTATTTGCGCTCCAAGCGAGTAAGTTGACCAGAAAATTGATCTCAACTAGTTGAACTAACTTCCGTTTCTGTTGATTTTAGGTCAAACGGGAGGTGCCTGCTTTCACCTATCAGGCATTGCAGAAGGGCACTGCCGTCATACCACCCAAGAGGTAAGTGATTTGTCTTCAACAATTTCAACCAATCAAAATGCAATCCTTTTGCAGAATCGATATATTCAAACGTCATCCGGTCAAGGAGACCGTCTTTAAGATCTACTTTATGCGTGGCGATATTCCCGTGGCTCTTTCTGGTCGCAGCAACAAACAGGATCCCACCAAGGATCGCCCTTTGCGTTGGCATTGTAAGCCCGAGGATCTTGACTATTGCTACTATCTGCCCATCTTTCTAGATGGTTTGGCCGACATTGATAGCGACACACGTCTTTTGGCAGTCAATGCAGCTGTCGATCTGATCATGAGGCAGCCCCACAAGGTTCTACCAGTGCTGCCTAAACTTATACTTCCTCTCAAACGTGCTTTTCAGACTCGTGACAAGCGTATCATTATTACAGCTCTTCAGGTGCTTCAGCTGATGGTCCGATTGGGTAAGTTTCTTATCTCTTTCTTATCTTCTTTTCTTAACCCTTTTCTACTTGCTTTTTTGTTGAGTTTCGTTTAGGACCCTGTGTGGGACAGGCTCTTGTGCCCTTCTATCGGCAGCTTCTGGCTGTCTGCAATCTCTACAAGAATGTGAATGTGAATCTTGGCGAAGGTGTTGATCCTGATCGCAGCAAGCGCATTGGCGATGTCATTGAGGACACTCTTAAGCTACTCGAGTTTTGTGGCGGACCCAATGCTTTCATTAACATCAAGTATATGGTGCCAACCTATGAGAGCAGCGTGTTTCCTCGTTGCCAGGGCCTGGCTATCGGTAACAAACATTGATGAGGGTCTTAGATACAAGCATTGATTAACTTGTTCGGTTCAGTTGCTTAGGTTATAATTGTCAACAAATTATCATCAGTTAAGTTCGAAATTTTATGCAATTAAAGAAATCGGTATGGTCCAAGATAGACCTCAAAAAACCTGGTTGCATTAATTTAGAAAGGATATCAACTGAGAATATTTGAATGCTCTAAAAGAATACTAAACTCTATATGATATATGTAAAATACCAATATACTCATTACACTCTACACGACTCCGGTAGCTCTATCCTGTAGTAGTCAGTTCTTCCATTTAAAAACAGTCGAGCCATCTGTTAGCGATTTACGATTTCAACACGACCAACACCAGACCAAGGGGAGCCAATGATATATGTCTAATTAATTTTTTATTTTCAAAACAAGCTTCTACCATACAGAGACTCTCTCTTTTTTTAACAAATGTAACGAGCGGCCGTAAATAAAAAGCTCATTACAATAAATCATAAAGTGAAAATTGTTCAATTCTAGCCGGCTTGCTTGCTTAATGGAATATCCATGTAGAGTGTGCTCTGACTGTCTGCCATCCAAATTTGTCTAAGGTTGGAGGGTGTGTCTCTCTTACTACCTATTGTGCGTACGGAGTACAACATCCCTGACTGTCTGTCTGTCTGCCTTCTATTCCCGTATCTGGCCAAAATCAAGCATTGGGCCACACTCTTAACTTTTGACTGCTGCCGGCACTTTTCACAAATCGAAGAACGAGCACGCTCTAAAATTAATTTAGTTAAATTGCCGCCTTGCGGGTGGGACGACTGGTGCTGGTACTGGGGGATTGGGTTTTAAGGTTGGGTGGTTTGTAGCTTCTTTGGCTTCTGTGGTTCTGTTGCGCTTTTGCAACGTAATTAAGTACCGACCCTCCATAATTTTTGAAAAACAAATCTTGTTATCAGCGCGAGCCAACACAAAACACAGTTCGCTTCTGTCCCTAACAGTCGTTGTCCTGGTTGGTCAGTTCTCTTGTTGGTGGTTTTTCCTGTCGACTTGTGAACTGTGTTCACTAGACTGCTGACTGTTTGAAACCACCCGTTTGGCTGGCTGACTAGCTGGCTGGCTGGCTGACTGACTGGCTTACTGACTGGCTGACTGTTTGATTGTGGTGCGTAGATAAAAACCTGCCAAGTGTTACAACTCAATTTGCCCCCACATTTTTCGTTTATTTCCACCCTCCGATTGGTGGCTTCGTTCCACCACACAAGTTCTTAATTCACATTTTGGGTATAACGTTATATTTTGTATGTGTTCAGTATTTCTGTGTTTTTTTTATTTTTTTATTTTTAATCTCCTGTTGCCGGTAAATCAAACCGTCCCCCTGGGTGCAGCGTCACTTGACGGCCAACCACGTCAGATAAATTGCATTTCGGCTGCTTGCCGAAAATTTCATTTTCATTTTCGTTTTATTGTGTTGCTGCTGTGCTGTTAAAACGTTTTGACAATTTTACGCAGTTTTTTTGAACACTTTTTATTGCGTCTCATCTTCCAAGCGGGGCAGCAGAGCAGAAAGGGTTCGCCGCGGGGCGCTAAACTTTGATTTAGGTGGAAAATTGCAGCAAAGAGATTGAAAAGCTGTTGAGTACTAACACTGCGACTACTGCTGCGAGAAGCTGTATTTATGCGCCTGGCCAAGACTTTGAGCACTTGGAATTGAATCTGCACAGCTTAGCCGATAGGTTGGGCATTTCAATGCCCAGGAGAGCATTTTCGAAGCACACCCACATACTACTCGCACCTCTTGCACCACTTCGATACGTATACATATTCATATGGATTAAGTCATGACCATGTCCGTTTGCTGGTGGGCTGGAAATTGCTTTAACATACCGGAAATTGCAGGAGAGTTGCATAAATTGGACACGAAACGCCCCGTTGGGCACAATCCAATGTAATGATGAGCCCCCAAACTTCGAGGTTGAGGCAAAGCGAAAGTGTTGCACAAACAGTTTGGGCCTCTTTCCTCATTTTCTCATACTTTTATTTCTCTTTCTGTCATTAACAGCCTTTGTAAATATCAAATATGCAAAGTGTTCAGGTTATAGATTGAGCAACAACAGTAAGAATTTGGTTAATTTAATAAGGGAAGGAGTATATCTTATTTGGACGCTCGAAGATTAGAAGATTAGAAAATCTCTATAAAATAATAACCTTTTAACTACAGTCGAGCTGTTCTGTTACGAATTTCCGTAGCAGTAAAGTTTTCTTTATAACGAATCCATTTCCAAAACACTGTATCTTGCTTTACTCAAAAGTACAATAAAAATTACGAATTTTCCGTCCCCTTGAGATTCGCTATAAAAAACTTGTAAAATTACGTTATAAAACTAACTAACTGCAAACCGATTCGGGTTGCAGATTCGGATTTAGCAACCCTTATGAAAATATTGTCTGGTGTTTGGTTCAAAAATCTTGTTGAAACACTATAATGATTAAAAGAATTGCAAGTTTTATGTACTTGGACGTAGAATTAGTAATGAACAGAACATTCAAGTGACCCATCGATACAAAGCACGAAACAAACCACCTTCCACACGACCGACCTAGGGGCGCACCGCTTAAAGTGCGGAGGCGAAGATGACGAACATGTAGACAGAAGATAACACAATAGGAGGGGCTTTATGTATTAAATGGGAAAGATCGTTATGACTAATACAAATGGAACCATGTTCGATCGTTTACATTCACTTAGTAACAATAAAAACAAAATATTTACTAAACCGGCAACTTAACATTAATTACATTATTTGTATTAAAAGTACTCTTTTGATATTCATTAAAAACTGGTGAACTTAGTAACAAATAAAAACCAAATATGTGTACTAATGGGTCTATTATATCATATATCATTTCATATTTATACACATATATATAAAATATAAGAACATTTAGTGAATAAAAACATCATTTAATATTTGTATAGTTGCATATAATTTCACGTCTTCAAAGGCAAAAGTTTTATTTTATAAAAAAATCTTTTAAGACCTACAAAATCCAATATATAAGAGACAAATGTAAGCTTTAATTTTGAATGTTGGAAGTTCTGGCGTATCAAATCCTCGTCGAATCCTCGCCAGAAGAACGCTTACTTAATACATCCAACGAAATCGCCATCTCGCGGCCTGCCCAATATAGTTAATACATTAAAAGCGGGACACGAAGCGACTGTTTGCCAAAGTTCAATCTCGTTCAATGGGATATCAATCAAATGCAATTGCTCAAGTAGAGGCAAAGCGGAGAATACAGATTGCAGTTGCTCCAAATTATAGTCATCTTCGATGAGAGTTAGCTGTTGCAAGTTCTTAAGTGTTTGAAGGGTGGAGATATCGAAATTATATAGTCTGTCATAAATTGTTAGCTGCTGTATGTCCAGCCCAAACTTTGTTGTGATGTCTTTAAAAATATTTTGACTATCTTGTATACGTCCAATGTGTAAAACTTGAAGCCGGGGCAAGCTTAACAGACTGCTCCAAATGTGTTCCCATGAATCAAGCATGAATCTATCTTCAACAGATATCTCTTCCAGCATCTGAAACTCACTGAATGAGTAAAAGTTATGCTTAAGACCATAGGTAAGGTCCAGTTTGCGCAACTGTGTCCATTTGGCAGCGATGTAGCTGTCAATATGTCCCTTCAGACGAAGAGATGTCAATCCTGGAAATAGTTCCACCAATAGTTTTAGCGTAAAATATTCTGTAAAATAACACAAATTGTATGTTAAATGCTGCAGGTTTGGGAAACTGTGACCACGACAATGCTTCATTACCAGGAAGGTGACATTACACAGTTCCAGTTTCTGTACAGTTGGACCAATGCTGCGTAGAAGAACATTCAATAACTCTTTGATCTTTTGGGTATTAAGCACGAAGTCCCTTTTGCGCTGCCATGCGTAGATAATATTTTTATTTAATCGGCTTGATAACTGATCCGTTGCTTCCCATAGCGTCAGTTGGTCTTCCAGCTTTAAATATTCAATAATCAGCAATTGGCAATCGTCGGTAAGTTGCTCCATTATGTTGATGGATTATTTACAGCAAACTTCTTGAAATGAATTATAAAATTTGTATACTGGGCTTTTATTCGTTGTGAATTAAAGTTTGAACATAGTTAGAACAAGCTTGAAGAAAAAATATATGTAAAATTTTCTGGTATATCTGATCGGAACTGCAAGCTTATTTGGTTGATCAATTTAGAAACATCAACTTTGACATTTATAAGTTTGTGAAAAAGTTTACTTCTAAAATGTAAAAGTATTTTAAAATATGAGCTAGTGTGTTTTACTGTTGTCAGCATACTTTTTAGTATGTATAATATATCAATTACGAATCATTTAAGCTTTAAGCTTTAGCAATTGTAGAAACAGTTTTTTTCTGCTTACAGTGCTAAAAATGTGGCATATTTTGTGGTTCATTCTTTTTGCCCTTTGCGAATATATATATTCGATGCTATGTTTATCCAGTCACGACCCAACGTAAAGTGTGCGTATCCGAGTTTGGTCGCAGATGCTCACATTTCGCGAACTGCGTCGAATCACGTACAGCAAGCCCGGAAGCAAATCGAAATTATCACCAATTTGCAGTCATCGAAATCCAATTACGGGGCGTGTGTGGAACCAGGGACAAAGGCTCATAAATGTTACCTCTGTCTGGCCATATGCTGGCATCGATACAAAAATGCAGCGAGTGCAGCTTGGGTCGAAATCTGAAACAGGAGCTAGGACCAGGGCAATAGACAATAATCGGATTAGGTTTGCTGCTGGCCCCGCCAAAAACATAATTTGCGAGAAATGTCACACGGCGACTGCCCGGCGACTTATTTGCAATTTGCCAAATGGAAAAACGAAACGAAAGTCGAGTGGAAACAAGGAAAAAGGACGGGACGGGACGGGACGGGATGACAAGGTAAGGGAAGGGAATTGTGGATTGCGGGTTGTATTGTCGGGTCGGTTTAGGTCAGTTTGTAACAGCGCACTAAATCATGCATGTCAAGTCGAGTAGTTGTCGTCTCTATCAAACCCATCATAATCGCCAGTGCGTACGCATCATTATCGTGATCGGACCCCTTACCTTGCTTGCACTGCATACGCTCGATGGAGCGGCGGTTAGCGGGGGTGGGTTCTAGTCTCGTCTCGTCTCTCGGGTGCCACTGATGTACTGTTGTTGTTTAGTTCCGGCATGCGACAGATGCAACAGACGTGCCCGGACGGAGTCTGTGTTGAAACCACAAGCGGCTCTCCACCCCAGCCATCATTGTCCTCAAAGCTGTCACTGCTCATTGTCAGCTAAGTGCCGGGCAATGGGCGGAGTTGATGGCTAGCAGGAAGGGAAGCAGTATGTGGGGGCTGGGCACCCCTAGCTGAAATAGCAGTAGAAACAGCAGCTCCTGCAGAGGCTAAAAACCATTTTCATTTTCAAGGATCCTAAACCGAATTTTTTGCTCTTAGCATACATAACCTGCTCCCTTTTGAATGGTAAGGTGGCTACAGGAAAAAAAAACCCTGCTTGCACAGTATGGCAAGGATTAAAAGTCTCTGTTAGAAATGAAACTTTAAGAAAAGTGCTTGAATATGCATATTTAATTTATGGTCAAGACAAGATTATTTTTTGCTTATTTTCATTAAAAATGGGAAAAAAGGGTATAATGGTTTTGTGCAAAAGTATGTAACAGGCAGAAGGAAGCATCTCCGACCCCATAAAGTATATATATTCTTGATCAGCAACAACAGCCGAGTCGATATAGCCATGTACGTCGGTCCGTCCGTCTGACCGTCCGTCTGTCCGTCCGTCTGTCTGTCCGTATGTATGAGCCAACCTATCTCAGAAACTATAAGAGCTAGAGACTCGATAACTCATCCCGTTTTCGATATACACATGTGATCGATAACAACAAAATCTTGAATTTGGAAAACTTTGAGATGGCATTTGAAATAATGAACAAATAATGACAATGATTATTAAAATCGGTTAAGAAACACCGGAGATATGGGACATTGAAGTTGTGTATGCAGTATGCAGTATGTGCGGACATACAAACACACATACTTGCAAACACTGACTGTACGCGTAAAGTATAGGGATCAGGGTATCGTCCAGTCGGGATTTCTCGACTAGAGCCTTCTTACTTGTTTATAACTGCTTATGTTCATGGTTTAACTTTAAATAAACTAGTTTATATTGCAATTTTCTGTTTCCCAAACTATTTAAAAATCGATTTACATTCCTTGCTTTTGCTTTAATAATTATCTATCTGACGAATGCATTTATCAATAGGTCTGGTAGCACTGTGACTGCGTTTGTTAGCCACCCGCTACGCGGCAACCGCAGCAACAGCGGCAGCAGCGTCTGCGTTGTGCACTCAAAACGGGAAAACGATAAGACGGCAGACACAAATCCGATGTCGGAGTTGAAGTTGGAGGCAGCAGACGTCCTTTGCTTCCGCTGCAATGCAACTAGAGAATAGGGTGAGGGTGTTGCCTGACGATGGTAAGGGTGGGTGTGCGACACCCGACAACAATAAAAGCAAATTCAATGCGTTTTGTGATAATTTTGCACTACACAAGGAATGAGAAGCGATAAAGAGGACGACGATTGCAAAGCTAAAGCCGTAAACGAGCAAATAATAAAAACTGTATATAGCAAAGCGGTACAACATGAAAATAAAATATTATAATAAAAATAATAATAATGCTGTATATAGTTGTTGTAGTATGAAAAACATGAGTGTGAATACTCAATGAGACTTTTTGAGGGGTTAGACAGGTCGAAAGCAGATCGAGAGTTTATTTTCCCTTCTTCTTCTCGGATCATTGTGGGTGACTAGATGCTCTCTGAGGGGTGGTTAGTGTTAGTGTTGGTTGGTTTTGGTGTTGGTGGTGGAAATCAAACGGCAACAATGCAATCAAAATTTACGTTTTCCTTTACCTTCTTGGGTGCAAATTTAGTTATTGTCTAGACTCTGGAGTCGGAGTCGGCATACACTCGAGGGAATTGTTAGGCCATAATTTAATTTAACTGCCCCATTATTTCATTAGTTGAGCGTCAGAACACATTCAACCCCATCCAGAATTCTGTGAAAATTTTGTGCAATTTATTTTCAGTATTGTATGAGCTGTGTTGTAAGTATTGTAAAATGGCTCTGGCAGCTAGACGCATAAATTTGTGCATTTCGATTTTGATTTTGCCATTTTAATTGTTTGTAAACTGGCCACATGCTCTGCCACTTGCTTCTTTGTCTCTTTGTCTGCCTGTCTGTCTGCCACAGTCTATACGTACATACATACATATATGCCAGTCTATCTATCTCTGTGTGTCTCTATGTCCGTTTTGTCTTTGTTGGCCAAACATGTCGTATCTTTGTATCTGCAAGTGAACAGGCTTTCAACAATGTTTTGTGCGTTTGGGGTTTTTGTGTATATATTTAGTTTGTGTAATTAACATTAATGACCAAAAACTTGACATGTTCATATTCCACAAAATGTAACAATAAAGAAAAGTGCTTGCTACCGATAAAACTTTCTTTGCATATGGTATTTTTGTTGGAAAATGTTCCCAAACTTAGTTGATGTATGTTGTTTTCGAAGTTTATGATCGAACTGGGAAAAACTAATAAACATTCAAATTGACTTAATGAATATACACTGATAAATACCAATCTAAAATAATATTTAAATTTCATTTAAGATAAAATACAAATACTTCATTTTCCTTTATTTAACAAAGATTACTTAATAGTTATTTATATATACCGCCAATGCCATATGCAATGGTTTTAGTTAAAACAAATTCTTGGAAAAACTACCGTTACTTTTTATACCCTGATCCCATTAAAAATGGGAAAAAAGGGTATCATGAAGTTGTGCAAAAGTATGTAACAGGCAGAAGGAAGCATCTCCGACCCCATAAAGTATATATATTCTTGATCAGCATCAACAGTCGAGTCGATATAGCCATGTCCGTCTGTCCGTCTGTATGTATGAACGCGTCGATCTCAAAGACTATAAGAGCTAGAGACTCAAGATTTTGAACTTAAGCTCGCCTAATCCCTAGGCAGTACAAGTTTGTTTTCGATTTTCGATAACTCATCCCGTTTCCGATATACACATGGGATCGATAACAATAAAATCTTGAATTTGAAAAAACTTTAGATGGCATTTGAATTATTAATCAAAATAATAACAATCTGTGAAAATTTTATTAAAATCGGTTAAGAAACACCGGAGATATGGAACCTTGAAGTTGAGTATGCAGTATGCAGTATGGTCGTACACCCACGCACACATACTTGCAAGCACTGACTAATGGTTTTGTGCAAAAGTATGTAACAGGCAGAAGGAAGCTTCTCCGACCCCATAAAGTATATATATTCTTGATCAGTATCAAGAGCCGAGTCGATATAGCCATGTCCGTCTGTCCGTTCTTCCGTCCATCCATCCGTCCGCCTGTCTGTATGTATGAACGCGTCGATCTCAGAGACTATAAGAGCTAGAGACTCCAGATTTGGAACATAAGCTCGCCTAATCCCTAGGTAGGTTTTTTTCGATTTTTGATAATTCATCCCGTTTCCGATTTACGCATGGGATAGATAACAACAAAATCTTGAATTTTCTTAAATCGGTTGAGAATCACCGGAGATATGGAACATTGAAGTTGATTATGCAGTATCCGCATACGCATACACACACATAGTACTCGCAAGCACTGACTGTACGCGTAAACTATAGGGTTCAGGGTATCGTCAAGTCGGGATTTTCCGATTTCCAGAGCCTTCTTACTTGCTCATTATGGTGTGGTATAAAAAATAAATCAAATGTTCGCCAGCTGTTCTTAATTTATTTTTCAAAAATATTCAAAAAGTGATATAAAGGAATCAATGTTGTCTTCGTACATAAAGCAGTGAAATTTACTTTTTTCGGAAATATAGTTATTTTAAGAAAGTTAAGAAATATTTTTTAGTTAGTTTCGAGAAAAATCACCCACTAATGTTACGTTCAATAGTTTGATCTTTTTAACAACGACTGATAAATCCCATTTACAGGTCACACGGCGAATATACATTGGGAGTAGTTCTACATCGACTGTATAGCCATCCACAAAGTACGGTACGTTCTAGAATTAAAAGGAGATCAAAAGAAACTATTCAGTTAGGACAAACAACAACAACAACAACTACAAACCTTTTTAAATGGGCAATCCAATGGAAAATTGGATACACGACGCATTCCAACAAAAATAATTTGCATTGTGTATTGGCCATGAGCCGAGTGCATTGCTTCACAAAAATCTAAATCTATTTTAAAATAGTTTTTAAATATGTCACCAAATTTTACGCTAAGCGATATAGTTGAATCCAATTTTTGCAGATCTTCAGTATACGTAGATGCAAAATAAAAACCAGAAAGATTATTTTTTGTGCGATTTAAATAACAGTTGAAATTTGTAACTATTTTTGGATTATGGTTGGAGCACTCAACTTTGGTAAACTCAACTATCTTTTTGGCCTATTAAGAGAATATGAATCTTAATAAGATAAAAAAAAAATGGAATTCAATCCAACTTACCTTTTCTGCCAGAGTGACCAACGCACAAGCAAACAGACATGCTGTCAAAGTACCGATAATGCCAATGTTCATTTCAACTTTCTTTAAACAACTAAATTGAAATTCTGTTTGAAATACTGTTTACTCTATTTATACTCTTGTATTTGCCGAAAATTGGTATTAATGAATCCAAATAATATAAATTAAGTCATTATTTTGAAAGCAATTAAGTACGTTTTAGAAGATGAACAATTTGATTTCGCGTATGTACAGTTATTCGAATTGTAAATACGATTTGTATACCCTGAAATCAATGAAAATGGGCTAAATAGGGTATAATGGTTTCGTGCAAAAGTATGTAACAGGCAAGGTATTGTAAGGAAGCTTCTCCGACCCCATGAAGTATATATATTCTTGATCAGCATCAACGATTATAAGAGCTAGAGACCCCAGATTTGGAACTTAAGCTCACTTAATCCCTAAGCAGCACAAGTTAGTTTTCGATTTTTGATAACTTTTCCCGTTTCCGATATACACAAGGGATCGATAACAACAAGGTCTTGAATTTGCAAAACTTATGAATAAGCCCTCTGCCTAAAAGTATGCCACTAAAATTACACAATCGTCTGCAATATACATAAACTTTTGAAAACAAAAAAAATAAACATTACTTAACTTGCCTGAGAGTAAAGTATGTAAAGTGTAGTATCTCAATAACTCAATGAGCACTGAGTTGGTAAAATGAGAGTTATGCAAAAGTGCAGCAAAAAGAAAAACATAAATGTTGAGTTGGTGGGGGGTGGGCGAAGAGAGGAAAGGTGACGACGCACTTGAACTTACCAGCTACACTCGAGTGACTCCACTGGCGTCCACTCTGGCGAGTGCAACATAAATGCATAGAGACAATGAAAATTAAATTGTTGCAAACGCAAACCAGCACAAAACTTTATGCAAATAATCAAGATGCAATGGCAGATGGACGGGCGGATGAGCTGGCCGGACGACCTGATGAGATTTTAGCTAAGCTTAGAGTATATTACAAGAAAAAAAAAAAACGTCTACAACGAAATCCATCTGTTTAATGGGTCTACCGAAGCCAGGACAGGTCATGGCCCAACCCACCAACCACCCACCCATCAACAACACACATGTTTCAGATTGTGGGTGCTGCTTGCGGTGGGTGTGCTCCTTCTAATCCGCCAGATTACAAAAGTGTGCAGCAAAGTTGTACGGCTACGGCCAGCAATAATCTCATCCCCATTAGGCGAGGCAAGAGCGAAAGCGAAGGCGAAGTCGAACCCTTGGCCAAAACTATTACACTTGATAAATTCGAGATTAAAGTGCATTTGCAGTTGAGCCGGAGGCCAGGAACTAGGAAAAGAACCCCAGCCTGGATGGGGTCATCAAATTTATGGCCACACATACTCATTTGCCATAGAATTTTCTTTTGTATGAAATGTACTCGGTTCAGAGCTCGTGCGCCCTTTTAATTATCACACGTAATGACAGCAGCAAATGCAATTGCTAATTAATTGCTATGGCAAGAGTGCTGGCCCATCGAAATGAAAGAATTTATGGTCCTAACATTTGTTTGGCTTGACATTATTATTCCAACAGTTGTGGGTGAATGCAATTATTTGGGGGGAGGTGAACGTTGGCTGACAAATTTCTGCGGCTTGCCATATTTGGGGGAATATTACAGCCAGAGGGATCAGTTAAGCTTATCCAACCAACAAACGCAATAAACTTGAAGCTCAACTTGAACTTGGAATGTGTTTTGATTGTTATTTTGGTTATTTTCGGTGGTGCAAAAGTCTAATGAAGATAATCGCTTTTGTGTGCTGTCAAAAATGCCATAAAAATATTATAATTGTGATATGGCCAGCGCATGATTAACGATGAGAGCCATTATGAAAAAAGAACAAAAACAAAAAACAAAAAACTAAACACAGACACAATGGAATCTTTAAGATACAAACTCGTACTCGTATTGTAGTACAGCGGAAACTTCAGAAAAAAAAAACAATAACAAAAGATGCCAGCCAAATGATTACGGGCAATTTAGTAAGGGTATAGTTGGTATAGAGGAGGGTAAAGAGATTACAATTAGAAGCTGTAGCTGACGCTAAACTTAATAAAAACGAATGAAAAACTGCAACTGCAGTAACAAGCTCAACGATTCACTTAGTCGGGGGCCCTAGTCAAGATGTTATCGTAAAAAAGCTCAAACGTCAGAACATCAGAACATTAGAAACAGCAAACTGAAACAAAACAAACTGCGTTGAGTTGGCTAGTTAATTTTTTAATGAATCTCGTCAGATATTTGAAATCGGTTTGCTGTCGGTTTAACATTTGTTGCCGTTTTTTGTCTTATTACTTAGTCGTTTGTCGGCAGTTTTCAAGTGCGCACAACAAACGCGCTTCAATCTTAAACGCTTCAATCTCAACAGTTCTTAACGCTAAATAAAAATCCCCCAAAACTCAACTCTGCGTACAACTTTATCGAGTGTCGTTTTAATTTCGAAAACAACTTTTTTGTCAGTGCTTGTGTATGCTCCCGAAAATGTTCCTGGGTTCTGTAGCCTATTTGGTATTCTGCTGCTTTCTGTTTACTCATCATGGTGCTCAAGGTGAAGTACAACGAATATCATACTTAATTGACTATTAATAATAAGCCACCTGTGCTGTCATTTTTTTTTTTTTTTGTGGATGGAAGATTTCAATCTTTGCATCTCACCCATGTAAATCCATTGTTGGCATTTCCAGTAATTTGGGAATTTCGCAAAACTAACATCAAAAACATTTGAGCAAGATTTGAAGGAATTCGCAATGAAATAATTTCGTTAGCTCCCATGACAAATGGTTGTTTAGGATGCTTGTGTGTCTTCTTTGAGAAGTGGAAAGTTTTTGTGTTAGGGGAAGAAATTAAATATGAAAAACATCGTAGCTTTCTCAATAGGGGATACATTTATTCAAAAACATTTGTTTAAATAGATAAACTTGAAATATAATGAACATTATTAGAAAGGATACTTTCACTGTTGAAATCCCTTTTTATTGCAGTTAATTTAGTTTAAGACTTTTTAAATCTCCTTAAAACGTACTAGTCAAACTAAGCTCTGAGTCGCAAGGTTCACTTATAAATTGAATAAATCCTTTAGTTCAGTCCAACAACAAGAAGTCACATATGATAAATTTAAATTAATCAAAGCAGCTTAAGCTTTCAATATTAATTAGTTAATTTATTAATTCAAGTGAAAACCAAAGCCCAAAAACCAGTTCATTCTGTTAACTATGGTTCCGTAATCTAGTTGAGTTTGCATTGCAAACTTTGCATATTGAAGTGCAATTAAAAATTGGTCAAAGTGCGCATGGTTATCCACTCGAAAGGCAGTCAACTGTATGTGGTTGCGTTAGTGAGGGTGAAGGAGAGCTTAAATCATAAATAAGTCAGCGTAAGCTAATTGCGCCACTTACAGACAGCGTTCAAGATACACGCTCCAGTTCACCCGATGCTTTTTTGGTATAGCTTGAAGTGGAGTGGGATTCCGAAGTGTTTGCTTTACTTAAATGAATTTTCTTTGCTAAATCTAATTTCTATGCTAAACCAAAAAACAAACAAACGTTGATGTCCGATTGGTACGTGAACATGGCCCGTAAACCGTAAACCGTAATCCTAACCAGGTCAGGCAAATAAAGTGTCATCCAAGCTGGATTTTGATGACATGGAGAGCAACACCAACAACAACCAGACAGGTGTGCCAGTTATAATCGGGCAGGGACAGGGACAAGGACAGGGGCAGGGACAGCAGGGCAGTGGTGGCTATGAACCGGGACACACTGGAAGTGGCGGAGGAACGGGAGGAACGGGAGGAACAAGCAGTGGCAATCGTCCTAAGATACATGGAGTGCGTGTTACCGTCGATACGGGCGATGGCCAACAGCAGACGAAAGGTAATTAAATTGGCTCAAAGCAAAGCAAATGAGACTATGTACAACTAAAAGCGAGAACAACTTCAAAGCAGAATCCAAGGAGAGTGTCGAAATAACGGACTTGGGTAAACACAAGAAACGTGTGGGCATCCACACGGACATCACGTTCGAGATTACAGCCGAGGGGGACGCAAATGAGACGAGCTCAGCACAGCAGCAGGGCGGAGAGAAGGGTAAGCAGCAGATTATTGCATCACCTGGCAGCTTTGACTATCACTTTCACTCCATCCACAGAGGATGCCAGTGTGCCCATTTACAAGGGTCGTGCCAGCAGCCACGATTCCAAACACAAATCGAGAACACCCCACGATCCCAAGTCACAATGGAATCCCAACTATTCCGGCGAGCATCGTGGATACGATACAGGCAGTCGTAGTGGCTCCAGGTACGGATCTGGCTCGGATGCCTACTATCCGCAGTACTATCCGCAACATGTCTATGCCAGCGGCAGCGATCCTTCAGCGGATGCGGGCAGCATCTATCGTAATGGAGAAACCTGGACACATTATGTACCCGTGTGGACAACGGAACGTTCGCCACATGAGCAAAGCCAGCTGCAGAGACAACCCAGCTGGAAGCCTTGCTACTGCATGTCCTCTTATGGCGCAGACTATAGACGTCGTCGGGATAGCAAGACCAGCAGATGGGGTGTCGCTCTCAAGAAGGGAGTAGTCAAAAGTCATGTCATGCACATCGATGGAAAGTTAGAGCAACCTTTCTCCTGAAGAATGCTTATCCGAATACATTACACTACTCGAAAATTGTTGTTAGTTTTAGAAAGAGCATAGAACACAAAATGTTAAATTCAAAATAAAATCGAATAACTTAGCTGTGGTGGCAAAGGTTAGCCCCTCCCTAAATTAGGATATTTTCATGTAGGAAATTAACTTTCTTTTATTTTTTTTTTGGCAATGTCGTTTACAACGCGGTAGCTAAGAAATTCGTTATAACTAGTTCATATTATTTATTTATTGATGGTGTCATTGGCAGTTCCAACTTAAGAGTGTACACTGTAGGTGCTGACTTTGCCATTGTCATCGACAGAGGCGGTGGCGGCGTTATAGCCAAACTGCTTGCCATTGACATTATAGTTCTCGCTCTCGCCAGTTGCCAAATCCTTGTAGTTCTTCACATGACCATTCGAATCGAACTGTGGAAAACAAGAAAACGTTAAGTATAAAAGTAATAAAGATTTAGATCGATCGAACTTACCTCTGACTGGGAAGACCACTTGGATTGCTTCTCCCACTGCTTGGTCTGGTAGCCATTGTTGCCACCAACACCAGCGCCAGCACCAAAGTTGCCAGAGCTTGCCAACTGCTGTTGACCGGTCAGACCATTAGACAGACCCAAGCCAAAGTTGCTCTGTGCATTCAGCTGACTGTTGCTGGTGGATCCACCCAACAAGGAGCCACTCAGCAGAGAACCACTCAAGAGGGAGCCACTGTTGCCGGCATTCAGAGAGCTAGCGGAGTTCTGAGAGCTAGCTGAGTTTAGGGAGCTACCGGCATTGTAGCCATAGTTTGAGCTGAAGGCATTGGTGCCGCCCAACTGCAGCTGATTGGCGCTGGCCAAACCCGAACCACTAGTAGTGGTGCTGCCCGAGGATGCCTGCTGCCTGGCCGTCTGATGAGCCTGGTTGATCAGCTGATGCAGCTGGGAGCTACCGGTATCAAAACTAAAACCGCCAGTTTGACCAGCGGACAGTAGAGACTGAGATCCGGTACGCTGACCGACATTGCTACCATAAGTGGAACCGATGTTCTGGTTAACCTTGAAGGCGGAGTTGGAACCGAAGGTGGAGCCACTGTTAGATCCATAGGTGAAGCTAGATGAAGGCTGATGTATAATTTGTGGTGCGGATGCAGTAGTTGTCACCTTGCGCTGATAATAATGCTCGGAGGTACCCGAGGGCTGAGCAACTTGGACATATTGCACAGTGGGCTTCTGTTCCACAACGCGCTCCACATGCTGCACATACTTCTGGGTACCACCGGGCACTGAATAGACAATCTGTTGTGGTGCGCTCGAAACGACACGCTCGTGATGCAGATACTCCAAGTTGCCACCGGTGGCAGCTGGTGCAGTTAGTGCAATAGGTGCCTGCAGACTGGAAGAATACAGAGATTCGGAATTGGTTGATCCGCCGCCACCAAAGTTGACCTCATTGCCGGCATTGTTGGTATCAGCAAATTCCACATTGCTGCCAACATTGTGAGCAGCGGCGCTATTGAAGTTGGCACTCTGGCTGGTGCGATAGGCCGAGTTGGAGGAGAAAGCGCTGTTGGCACCAAAAGAAGCTGCATTTTGTGCTCCAAAAGAAGCTGCATTGTTAGCACCAAAGGAAGCTGCATTATTAGCTCCGTAAGATGCTGCATTGTTAACACCAAAGGCAGCACCGCCACCCACAGAGCTGCTGGTGCTGTCAGCACCCTCAACAGCACCCACCGAATCGTAGGAGCTCTCCAAGTTACCTAGACCATCACCACCTCCGCAGCTTCTGCAGACACTACTGGCGCCGCCAACTAGCGACAGATCCGCGCTGCCACCAGCTCCGAATCCGCTCGATCCACTGGAGCCATAGCCACTGGAACCATAGCCACTGGAGCCATAAGCATTTCGACGTGCCGTCTCAATTGCCTGCTGATGGGACGCGTAGTGGCTAAAGATTGAATTTAATGGGATGGTTTGTCAATAGGTTTATAAATTAGTTTAATATATAGTTGAAGAAATGTCGAATCAAAGTATTTTATTTTTGGAATTGTTTGTACCATGTTGCCAATTGGAAATTTCGATTGTGTCAGTTACAAAATGAGTTCTACAATATTTGCCACACGGCACTTACCGACTATTAAAATCGTCCCGTTTGTGTCTAAAGTTTCATGAACCAGGATTGTAAGCAATAAATATATCAAAGATAATGTCAAACGTTATTGCATTGTCCGATTTTTCTAGCATTCAACTTACCTGTTGTGAAAATCTGCAAGAGAAATGAATAAATATTTGAGATAAGCACTAAGTTTGCATATGATTTGAAAAATAAAATTTTGTTTGAACTTTTTATCACTTTTTTTTTCTTTTTTGAGAAATATTTTTATACAGTTTTGTAGTACTTGAAAAATATGTGACGCCATTAAATCTCGACACATGTCAGTAATTCGAACGTTTTATGTTGTGTTAATAGTTCATTTCGGGAAACTACGTTATCAATTAGGAAATCGTTATCAGAATTCCAGAGAGAGAGAGAGAGAGCATTATGTAATGCTCTCGCAAAAAGTGAAACGTCCGAAGGATTATTTAAACACTGCACTTCACTTTAACTTCACTAATTGACATATATTTTTTCAAAAGGAGCTCTTTACCTGCACAGACCACACCCAGGCACAATGCCAGCACCAACAATGATCTCATTTTGAGTTATTTTAAAAAGTGAATATTTTCTGTGTGGTTCCTCAAAAAATGGCGTGCGAGACGTGCGCCTGAAATTGTACTAATGATTGGGGAACGTTTGGAACGCGCTTTAAAAACCAAACGAATGGCCCAGACGTTGATTGATAAGAGAGATCTGAGGCTCTCTATTCGGACTTGAAACAGATCGCTTCTTGACCTAGAGATAATGTTGTATATTCCATTAAATTAAACTCGGAATTGGTGCAGAAATTCTTGACAACATACATACATATATATATATACATATTTTTTTTATTTAATTCAATGATGAAAGTAATTGCGACATATATAGTATGTATAGAAAAGATTTTATTACCTTGTAGGAGCTTCTACATATACAGCTGATAGGAATTGTTTTCGTGTCGAAACCTTGGAGTATACACAGCACTAACACACACACACACACACACGCATCATAGTTGTAATGTACAATTCAGTTGGGAATAGCCACATCTTTATATAATGTCAGTTCATTGATAGAACGGTTTTAGCATTTGAGCATTTCTAAAAGTAATCTTATTTACTCATACTTCCTCTACATGAGGTGAAGGAACATACAATTTATACTTTCAAGCTTATATACTCTTAAGTTTAATAGATAGTGCAAATCGGCATTTGTGTAACTTATATCTCCTATTCTAGTAAATAAAATCAACCTTTCCTTGATGGTTTTTCCTGTTGTGTTAGTAAACTTGAAAATTGGTACATGCTAAGACATTGAAATCAAAAGTTGTGATTTCAGTCTTAGAGTCTTCTTTAAGACATTTTTGTGTACTACTTTGTTAAGTAGCTTAGCACGTTTTTGACTCTTCCTCTAATTTACTAACTTCATATTTTTAAGATTATTTATTGTATAAATCTCTTTCCAAAAGCATACAATTACAAAGTTAGTAGCTCGCCGTAGTTATTTTTCTCAAATTAGTAACAACTTATTAGGCGTTTCAAAAACTCAAAAGCTCACAAAGACATTGTTTTAGTTTTCCTTCAACGTTAGTTTAGTTTTAATATTACTACTCTATATATATAGTTAGAGTACTTGCAATTCGTTTCACTCTATGCAGTAATTATTTTCAAGTCGCTCATTTAAAGCAAACCAATATCAATATTCTTTGCAATACACTTTCAAAAATAATGGATTCAGTTAGCAGCAATTCAAGGGTTAAATTACGGATGTTACTTGAACGGGTTTTTTTTCACGCTTGGGATATTTTTGCGCATTCCGTTTTAAATCGAATTTTGAGGGGCGCTTCCCGGAATTGATTCAAGTTAGTTTTCTTTTTTGTTTGATTTGTAAATAAAAATAAATGTCAGTTGTTTACAAACAGAAGCTGCTGATTAATTAGTTCCGTTAAATTTGACTTGACGTTTAGCTATTCGAGATTTGTATACCCTACAAAAAAAGTTATCAATTTTAACATTGAACATCCTTAACAATTTCTTTAAACTTACCTGACGTGTTCTTCTAGACCGTTTGATCAAAAGGAAATGTATTTGGAATGTAGCTGCCTTATATATAATAATCTCATAATCTCGAATGATTTAAATTATTAAACTATACTTAGACAATTTCCTGTGGCGCCTGATAAACTTTGTTCAGATTCATAATCTGACAAACTTTTAACAATTATATACTTACACATACATTAAAGATGATTGCTAAAATCAAAATATATATACCCACAACACTTGGGAGCGACAATATCAAGGTCAAAACAAAACAAAAAAAAAAAGATTTGCATACGCTTATCATGCAAATGGTTCGACTTATCAGTGAGCTTAAAAAACTTTCTAACAAACGAAAGCTGTTCACAGTAGAAACCCATTAGATATGAAAGTTTGAACAAATTGCAAATAGAGATTATAAAATTATATGTATAAGTATATATTTTTGTATTCAAACATATAAATAGAGAATTGTTAGCTTTCGTTACGTTTATAAAATGCTAAACACCAAAAAATTGAGTTGAGTTAAGGGCAAAAATAAAAAGTACAATTCGGCATTTTAGGAGTGGGTTGAATATGACGTAATCTTGCCATTATCATTAATGGTCGTCTGGGCGCCACGACGACTGGTACCATCGCCATTGCTGCTGCTGAACGAGGAAACGGATACGCCCTTGTAGCCACCACCACCTCCACCGCTGGAACTGCTGCCACCAAAGCGATTCACAATGTTGGGCGAGGCCTTAAAAGAAAGATTCATCAGGTATTAGATTGAAACGTTAAAGATGGAAGAATATATTAAATTTTTACCGGATTGGCGGGACTTATGTACGCAGTCTGTCTGTGTCCATTTGGTCCAATGGAGCCAGCAGCTACTGCATAACTGGGCGCATAGCGATGGGAATTATATGAACCACTTCCAGAGCCAACTCGGTGTCCATTGTAAGCATGCTGGGCAGCAATCTGTTGCTGAATGCGACTGTGAAAGCAGAAGCAAAAAAAAAAAAAGGATTAGGATTACAATAAGCCACTCAACATAATCATCATGCAAATGTCTAACTACGAGTAGTAAAGCCAATTAGAAAAGCAAAATAAGAAAGAAAAAGCATTTTCATTACGTATCATCGTCGCTTATGGTCGCATCCGCGGTTGCGAACGCGTCGCCAGATGTGGCCAGTCCCGTTATGGCTCTACAAATATATAGATTACAAGCGCATTTAGCAGTTAATATACACCATTGCCCAACTTCATAAAAAAAAAAAAGAAAACCAGCCCAACAAGCAACCACCCAAGATTATAAAACTCTATCGAGAATGCTCACTGTTGGGTCGCATAGTTCTGGGCCAGAATCTGATTGGTCAGCTGCTGGTGGAAGAGATAGGGATCTGTGATGCCAAAATTTGGTGCATAGCCGCCACCATAATCATCGTAATCGTTATAGCCACCAGTGTAGCCACCCGTAGCTCCTCCAGCATTGGCATAGCTACCAGCATAGCTGCCGGCATAGGCACGACGATACCGACGCGATACCTTACGTCCTGGAAAACACAATTTCAAAGCAAGAAAGGTTAAGAATATTACCATTAACTTTTGAATTTCAATGTATTTGATATATTTAAAATGATCAATGATGGTAGGTTATCAGCTAACTCTAGCAAATGTTACTGATACGTTCTTCTATTTTAAAGTTATATAGTTTATATCTTCAAGTCTTAGGAATATTTTAATAAAATCTTGCTCTACAATTAGTTTAATGCTTGAACCAAATCTCTTAACTGCTGTTCACAAATCATTTGAGATATCTTTCCCCAGCTATACAAAAATTATAATTATTATTAAATTGAGAATAAAAAAATGTCTTAGACGCCAATAAACGACTAAGAAAACCTTAAACCAGTATATATAAAAGGGAATATTCGAAGATTACAAAACAACTTTCTAAATCGATTTATCTTTAATGATTAATAAATCGGGGAAACACATCACCTTTGCGAGTTCTTAAAGATCACTACCAAAGAGAAGGCCGTCTAATTACTTAGTTAATATAATTTACCTATCATTATAAATTGAATAGCTTGTGTAAAAGTTATTACACTTAAATGTACAAATAGCTTGCAGAATATTTCAAGTTAATTGAGTTTTCTGTATAAACTTGGGCTGTAATTTTGTTTGTAACTTTTCCCTTATAGCTAAGAATGTTTCAAGTGTGCTAATAATATTTAGAAATATAATCAAAATGTGTGTGGAATGAATGTTCTTTGGTTTTGGTACTCACCAGCGGCGTCAGCTTCACTGTTTAATGCGCTCATGACGATACAAATAAGTAAAAATTTCCACATTTTATATGACTAGCATTTGCGTTTAAAATTCAATTGGTTTTTGCTAAAAAAAAAAATTAAAATTAATATGTTTATGACATCTCAAAAAATGATTTTAAATGAAAACAGGTCTAAGATGAAATGTAAGCAATCCGGTTTTAAGTTCAAGATAATCATCTTCAAGTCTATCGAGTTGTATTAATTACAACATTTTGTTAATATGCCTCGCGTTAATGAGCTTATGTAAACTAAGTAATTATCATCCAAACACTACATATGCAAATTGTAATTGGAGTGTTTCTCATTGTTTCGCAGCAGCTTTCTCAGTAATTATCATAGAGTGGCAAAGGGCGTCATCAATAAGTCAGAGCTTAGCTAACATTACATTTTTACTAAGTTGATTGTCTTCACATATACACAACGACAGTTTCTATACACTCTCTTTTGTTTTAGCGGAATCATCCCCCAAAACCGGAGATACTTGTGAAAACATCACGTGGCTTAATGAAACCGACAATTATACTTTTTGATAAAAATCCGCTCATTAATTGTTGGGCTTATGGATGTCAATTTAAATTGCCATTACACGACTTTTCAATTATGGATTTTGCGAAAAATTATAGACAAGAAGCAAGAGAGTTTGTATATATAAAATTTACATATATCGAGAGTACGAGGGAGCGGTTAGAAGATAGTAAACAACAAAAGTTTAAAGCGGAAATCCCCAAAATATAAATTAATGGATTCTATATGACTTTGTATAATTTTCGGCTCGATTTGTTCAGTCCAGTCCAGAGGTTTCTAAACCGGTTTCGCTAATTGGTTGCTCTTTTTATTTTTTTTGTTCGTTTTGTTGTTGTGATTAATATAATTTTGATATTCCTTAAAGCATTTAACATTTTCGGTTGCGCATTTTGTGTGGCACTTTAAAGATGAGCGCAAGAAGTACTTAATCAAATTTACTTATTTTGTCAGTCATGCAAATTTATTTTATGAAGATACAAATTGCGCATTTTATTGTTGTTTCACTTCACTTTTGCTACTTAAATGTTTTTGTGTGGGGGTTTTTTTTTTTCAGCTAACACATTTTGAATGACCATGTTTAGATTGTCTCATCTGCCACTTTAACGACAGAATAGCAAATGATCTTTTCGCCTCTCTCTTTTGCTTTCTACTCAAAAGTTGAGCTTGAAGAACACATAGATAAAATTCACATATGATTCGTAAATTCACACAAACTGGCAATTGTTGTCGTTTGTGTTGTTGATAAAATATTTGAAGATCGTTGTCTTTTTCTTAGCTTTTAACATCATCGAACAACATTTGCTTGGTGCCATAAATGTTTATAAATGTTTTGATTGTCGGAACAACTTGTTCTGTTGCTGATAAGCAAAGCACTTTATAAATAGTTAGGACAAGTAAATGCCCTTCTCAATTTTTTGAAAACACATACACACACACTGGCCAAAAACGTACTGAAACTGCGCCACACAATATTTGCAAAGCCAACAAACTTATGCCAAAACAAACGAAGCTTCTATTTACAAATCTCTCAGATCTCGTCACACAATTCTCTGCTCATCGTTCGGGAGCGCAACGTTTCGTATCGGTTGTGTTCGAAGCTCGGCTTGATTATAGTTATTGTACGCTAGGCACGATTCTTAACCAGCTTTTCAACCTTTCCGCTCCCTCGTTGACTCATTGACTCACTCATTCACTCACTTTGCTTGTTTACGTTCGATCGATCACACCCGCTCGTCTTTACTGTGCGGTTACTTGGCAACGTCTGAGCTGGAACAGGTGAGCACAGGTCCTCTTATAAACGGGGCTCGACCCAATCGAGGCAACTGACAATGACAAGCACCTTTGCCCACTGGGCTGATGATGATGCCTACTATACACACACACACACACACATACACCAATATATATGTGTGCGTGTGCTTGTAAGTGTATTTATAGTACCGTGGGTGTTTAAATTTAAAATAAAAAGTTGTTTATATGCTTCGGTAGTTGATTAATTATAACAATAGGTAGTTATTTGTTTGCAAGCCGGGTTCACAAAGCCAATTTAAACTTTTAAGTTATTCCGTTACACGACTGACACTATATCAAACAAGTACGAAGTCTCTAGTCGAGAAATCCCGACTAAAAGATACCCTAAGCCCTATACTTAAGGCGTACAGTCAGTGCTTGCAAGTATCTATATATGTGTGTGTGTGTGTGTGTTTGCGTACGCGTATAGTGCATACTTGATTTAACATTTTAACAATACTCAACCGATTTCAATAAAAATATTACAGATTTGTATTATTTTCTCAATAGTTTCTAACTCTATTTTCAAGTTTCCCAAATTCAAGGTCTTATTGTTATCGATTCCGTGTGTATATCGGAAACGGGAAAAGTTATCGACAATTTGACACAAACTTGTTCCGTCGAGGGCTTAAGGCTTAAGCGAGCCTATTTTCAAAATCTGAAGCCTCTAGCTCTTATAATCGCCGAGATCGATGCGCTCATCCAGACAGACGTATAGATGGAAATGGCTTAATCGACTCGGCTCTTGATGCTGATCAAGAATATATATGCTTAACGGGATTGGAGATACTTCCTTCTGTCTGTTACATACTTTAACACAAAACTATTATACCCTTTTTACTTATTTTAGATGGGTTCAAGATAGTATAAAAAAAATATTTAACAATGTTGCTTTTCACAAAAAACCATTTTAAATCATTTAACATATTTAACACAAGTAGTTATTATCGATTTTATTATTTTTATTTATTCACATAACTCATAATTGATTGCATTTAAAACAATAGAATAAAGTACTAATAGACTATCAGTGTGTTTAAAGAGTATAACTTCAGTTATAGATAAAATAAGCAAATGATAACGTTAGCATCGATTGTCGGTAGTTGTGGTATTTAGAACAATAACAAATAACTTTAATATATATATATATATATAGTGCAAACACAAACAGTTTACAATACACAAGCAGAATTGTTAGAGTACACTTTTAAACTGATATTCTGTTTTCTACAAATAGTTAAAGTGTCTAACAAATCGAAATGTAATCCCTATTGATGCTTATACTAAGCTAAAAGTTATTTATTACATTTTTTATAGAGTGTTGGTTTTTCTTTCGATGAAACTGAGACCTAAAGTAGTGCTAGTAATAGACACATCTAGATTTATATAAATATATATTATCCACAACACTTTTGGATTGATATTTGCCCTATCAACATATTAAATAGAATACATATTGAATGAATATTTATATGGAACGTATTCCGTTAGAGTCACCAGTAATACCAGATGTGATATAAAGATCATAGTTACGATTACTGTAAATTGAATGATCGGATCGTTTGATCTGATCCCAGGCACTTATCAATTCTTCATTCTCCGTTAAGTCTTTCACTGTCTACCTTACAGCTTTGACTTTTCCTGAGGCTGTGGAATGATGACATCACGCCACCATTCGGGCCGCTGGAAGGCGCCCTCATTGGTCATAAATTGGTTTTGCAAATTCTCATAGAGCAGCCCATCGGCGCGTGCAATCACCGAGTTGAGAGCAAAGTCTGGCGGTGCAATGGCATCTGCCACACTGACAGCCACATTCTTTAACTGGTCACAGCTCTTGAGCAGATGCTGCTGTACAGCGTTAGCAAAGGCGCTCCCAACAGTAAATCCACCCACATAGAAAGTTTTCATATGTTGCTCCAGCAGCCACATGGCATACACACTGTACAACACACGCAACACCTGCATGTACGACGGCTCCACATTCAACTGTCGGACGTGACCAACATAGCGACTAAGTGCAAAGTACTCGGCATAGGCCAACGACAGTTCCTTGGCACCCGCCACCTGCGAGTTGTTGCGCGCCTCAAAGCGATTAACGCCCGCAGACAACTGAGCCTCGATGTGCGCACTGGTGTGGGACATTAGATGGCACAGTAGCCATTCGTAGCAGGTTAGTGCAACTGTAAGAAAGACGCAACTGTAAGATTATTCAATTATCTAAAGATTGGCAAATCTGATTTTCAGCTTACACTCCCAGCTGTCAATTGGAGTCTGCTGCACAAGCTGTGCATATTTCAACTGCAACAATTGTTGGCGACGCTCCAAGAACTTAACACTGCCAATCGGCGTCTCCAGCTCCCTGGCGTTCCATTGGCGCAGCAGCCAATTGGACGCCTGCTGGCCAAGCACATTGTTATCACCCTCATAGGTGCACAGGGGATCGTGATCGGTGCGCATCTGTCCTAGCTTGGCCGCCTGCAAATAGCCATGACCACCACATGCTTCACGTGCCTCCTGAATGGCATCACGCGCTGACCATGTTATGCGCGGCTTGGATGCCGAGATTATAGCATGAATTTCAGCAGCTTTCTGTGTCTGTAATATATATACACGGAATCAAAGATTAGACATAATGTGAAAAGCTTTTGCTTTTGTTAACTTACCAATACATCAAATCCACTTGAATCATCTTGAGAGCCAGCTAAGATTTCGAGATAAGTGTTGGTCAACTCCTCAACGGCAATCAGTTGCACACAGGCAGCAGCCAAAAAGGGAAAGATGCGATATTGCTGCAAAAGTAAATCAGGTTTAGATAGTTTTTTCTATATTAGAAAAGTTTTAACTTCACTTACATGCAATTGATACTCGATAATGGCCATCTCCTCACCCTGACGTTCCGGACCAAACTGTTTCCGAACAGCTGCGTAACGGACAGCAATGACAGCCGTACTGCAAAGAGTGTTGGCCGCTTCCTGCATTATGCCAACGCGTCCGGCCGAGAAGCCTTCGAGTGCTGCGCCCAGAGCTTTGCTTGGCTCAGTGAAGACGCTCTCATAGACGCCTTCGGGCGTGACATTGCCTGTACGATTGAGATGATTGTCGCGGGGAATGCGATAGTTGGTGAACACCACAAAGCCATTATCGATGCCGTTCAGACCGCTCTTTTCGCCAATATCGCCAACAAGAACGCCCGGATACGAGATCAATGTCTTTGGATCACGAATGGGTACCAGAAAGCCATGCAGACCATGATTCTCTCCATCCGCCGCAATGAGATTGGCAAAGGTCACTGCCACCGTGGCAGTTTTTCCCATATTGCCCACCCAACACTTGGCTGCCTCAAAATCCGGTGTGTTGATAACAAACTCCTGTGTGCTGGGATCATAGGTGGCCGTAGTACGAATCCGCTTTGTATTGCTGCCATGCGAGAGTTCCGTGACGGCCAAACAGGTAATCACCTCCCGATTCCAGGCAGCCTCAATATACTTGGTGTGCTTTTCGGTGCCCATAGCACGTATTGCATTATTAAACAGACCCACTCCAAGCGCACACTTGACGGACACACTGGGTGAATAGTTGGCCAACGCCTGATTGATGTACATCAGATACTTTGTCTTGGCCGAAAAACTCAAACGTTCAATCTCTTTGGGCACCAGATCCAGATGCTTCATGCGATTAACCTGCATGGCTGCCAAACGCTTCTGTTGATCCATGGGTAATGTTTTTGAGGGGTGTGCAAAAAGGGGATCACTCTCCAAACGACGCCATACTTTGTACTGTAAGCGAAAAGAGTTTGAGTTAGCAACAGTTTGATGACAACTGATAATTGCTAACTGACTCACCTTAATGCGCAGTCCTTGCTCCTTTTCTAAAATTAAACGTAAACGCTTCCAATCGAAATTGGCACGTTTGCGATACACCGCAAGTGGTCCGCCGGTAGGTAGGTTGGGTATAAAACTTGTGTCCATATTGTCCATTCCGTACTAAATACTTCTGTCTGAGCAGTGTCTGTTTATATTTATGCGGATAAAAGCTGTAAGAAGAAAACCGATCTGAGCTGAGTTGTCTACGGTTGTACATGTGACGACACAATGCAGTTTTTAATTTGTCTATCATTAGTCTCAAGTGGAGCACTTCAGCTAAGTACGAAGCCATAGTAATCTGGACTTCGCAACTAGACCAAAGTAGTTAACAAAATATAAACTATAAGCAAATAACCGATTGACGTGTGAAGTTGCAGAGCCACTGTAAATCTGCTAATCAGCATTTAATTGCTCTTAAACTGTAACCCGCAAACAGCTTTGGAGGCACTGTTAATTGCTAACACTTTGAGAGATATGGCAAAAATTAGCGCATTTCATTATCATTTATCAATTTCATTTATCAACAATCGGTAATACATTTTTCGGTTATCAAACTGATTATAGAGCGAGATGACTCTCAGATACACACTTAGCCCTCATGTCTTTGTGTTGCGTGCAAAACTATTCACGATAAGAACAATCGTAATTAAAGTATCGGAAACACTCAAGAGCTCGATAAACTTTGTATATGAAACTTTTGTGCAATCAAACATTCATTGGAATGAACACTTATGTTTTATAACACCAATAGCTACCTACCATATTTTGGGTACAAATAAGCTTTCAGCTCCACTGTGCATCTGAAAACACAGTTTGTTTCTAGATAGCATGTTGAATTCCGCATATATCAAAAACAATTAGGTAGTAATTAGCACTTATTCGGCAAATAAATTATCATCCTTAGTGAGTGTGTGTGTGTGTGATAGGAATACGACAATAGATTATGAATCTTTATGAAACGCTGTCGCAACGAAGACCAGTAAGCAATTATTCGCCTTTCATGAGTTTTCAAGAGCATAGCCTAACTTCTGTCGCTTTTACTCTTTCTAATGGAAACTGCTGTGATGAAAAGAGAGGCATAACTGTTTATCCTAAATGTCTCCCACATATTTAAATGCAAGAATGCAAAGAATATCACTTCTAGATACCCTGAGATGAACAAAATCTTTGTAAATGGATTATTTACTATTTCTGCCGATTAGCCTACCCTCTTGCAATATTGATGAGTAAAGGGTATGCTAAAAAAAAGAGCGAGCATATTTAAGCACTAAAAATTTAAATATACATATTTCATGTTCAACACTACTATGTCGAAAAGCAAGATGGCCCGATAAATTGTTTGCACACACTCATAAGTGGAGAGAAGGAGAACAAAAATGGTATGGTAAATGGGAGACAATCAATTGCTCAGCAACAGCAGAGCCAACAACAAAAGCTGTTTATAACTGCATGAATAAAAAAGTACTTGAAATATGAATAGAAAAGGGGCGTGCGTCAACAAATTGAAACTAAAAGTGAAAATCGACGACATAATACTCTAGCACTAATCCACAGTAAATTTGCTTTAGTTTTCTTATCATTTCCTGGCCTTGATATTACTTTAATCTTACTCTAAATTTAAAAATGTATAATCAGCTTTGCATTTCTTATCCGATTTTACCAATTAAAATTCATATTAATACCTTGCATACCTCAACTAAGCTCTTATCGTCGATAGTGTATACTGTCAAGTGGCATATGTCAAACTTGAATTCCAGTGAAACAAAACTTTAATATCTTATCGGACACAAGTAAAGCACAAATAGTATTTCAGTGTGAAAATAAGTCTGACAACTGAATGAGTGAGTATACAAGGGTATATAAATTTGAGATATACACATCCGAAGATAATTTCCTCCGTTTCTTGATTAGGTGAGCTTCAACTAATTTCGTTACGTTTCCGTCCGAGCCTTTTTTTTTTTGGCCTTTGATCTGCTGACGAAGGCGGCGATAATAACATATCAGTCAATATATTATTATTGGGGTAGGAAAGTGTATGTCATATCGATTTTTTCACAATACTTCCTAAACTGGGTGCAAACTTAAAAATCAATAATTTAACATACTTTTCGTTATATTGTGTTTCAATTTCATTTTATCCGAAAAACGACACATTTGAATCAAAAATGCTTTAATTGAATCATTGTAGACTATAACTGATAAGCAATGTAAATGTAGTATAAGTCTAACAGCCACTGTACAGTAGGCTAACTGCTATCGAGTGCATCTCAAACTGTCAAATGCTACGTGAACGCCAGAAAAACAAGCAACTGCTTGTGGCATGGTTTTAGTAGCGCCATTAAAAGCCAATTTATCAGTGAACATTTTGTGTACACATATTTCAAAGCAAATTGCTGCACATTAAATATAATTAACGTACAAACAAAAGCCAAACGAATGGTCTTGTGTACGGATTTTACGTTTTATCTACTATTTAAACTCGAATATTGAGACAATTTCCTCAATTAACTGATAGGAGCGAATTGTGTTTACTTTACAATACGCAAGTATGTAAATATTCATTTATATTTGCTTATAAATACATAAACAGTTTTTGGAGCACTGGACTAAGTACTTCAACTGCGTGTGCGGGGCTTATAAATGAATTTACAATGCAATTTAAGCATGAATTTAAGTGGCCTAATTGGCATTAACAACAACAACAACAACAGCGGCTATAATAAAAGTTGCAACTGTTAATTTCACTTATATTTACATATCACAATCATTGACAAATTGCGGCACACACAAAAACGCAGCCAGACAACTGAACGTTTTGGCGGGCAATTGATTCATTCCACCGTTCGCATGTGTGGTAGTGTAGACTTATTTGTGTTTTGGTCTCCTTGCTCTCTCTTCTGTTCTCTTCTTAGCTGCTGTTGCTCATGCGGGTGGCGTGCGTGACTTTGACTCTTACTGTGTCTAATAACACGCAGCAGAAGGCAAAATTAACAAATCAAATGAAAATCGGCTCTTATTACATCACCGCAATAATAACAGCATATAAACAGTTCTTTCGCGTATATACAAAATACGTAAGAGTCAAGTGATATCATTTTTGTCTGTCTGCTGACAACTCCCTTGCGTGTGTGTTTGTATGTATGAAAGTGTGTTTGCGTTTTTGTACTTCACCAACCTGTAGCTCTTTGCTTCGACTCCGCCTGTCCTTTTTACTGAGATGCGACTGCTTTTGTTATTAACTATAAAAGCACGTGCAGTGTGTTAACGGCGATAAACAGTTCTTACTAAGTGCAAATCAATTAGACCGGTTGATTCAAACAAACAAAACAAACAACTAAACTGTGAGCACACACGAAACGAAAAAAATTGACGACGCAAGAACGGACCACGCGACTACCAGGACCGACCCAACCGATATAGCCAACGGATGAAAAGTGAGTGAGTAAATGCGCTGAGCGAGTCTAACGTTGACGCTGACTGATTCATAACAAACGTTCGTGCTTCAAACCCTACAACGATTATATGGAGCGACGCACACAGGCACCGAACACAGCAATGTGAACACGTTCATACCAACGTGTGCGTGAGCACGCAGGCTGAGCTCAAAGTCAAGTGCCGAGTGCGAGAGAGCTGGCTATCGAGTAGCCGGCCGGCATCTTTCCCAGATAAAAGAATTGCACATATGTATGTGTGTACATACAACCGTGAGAGAGAGTGTGGGAGAGCCAATAATTTAGGTGAACAGATGGTGAGCAAATAAGATATGTAACAATGAATGTAAAACTGTAGCAGAACAAACGTCAATCCACAAATAGTTGACCAGCAGCAGTAAGTGATGCTTGTATGGGTTTGTGTCTTTGCTTAAGTGGTAAGCATATAAACAATAAAAACACATATTCTTTTGTATATTATTTATTATTGTAATGATTTTTGATTTCAAAGGGCAGAAATATCGTTTGACCATAATATTGGTTTGGGTATTAGTGTCGTCTAATTGATTATTATCTGTGTTAATAATATTACTAATTTGACTCGGTTATACAAAGCACAGATGAATTATTGTTGTAAGTATTATTGGTAAAAAATCGACATAAATCGTACAAAAAACAGCTTCATCATCATCATCATCGTCGTCGTCTTGCATCTGAATAAAATGACTAAAAGAAACGGAAGTACGGTTCAACCGAATATCTTGTCAAAGCAGGCATGGCAGTATGGTTTATCCTTTTGCTCCTTGAATGTGCCCTTATTGAGTTGCTTGAGGCAGAAGGCGCAAACAAAATGTTCCGGATGGAATTTCTTGAACATTGCTGTTATGCAACGTCCCGTTATCGGTTTGGAGCATCCAGCACAAAGTGAACCGCGTTTGGCATGATAATGTGTCTCACAGTACGGTAAACCCTCGTGATCAAAGAACGAACCACCCTGGAACGGTTGTCGACAGTCCTGCAAATAAATAATTAAAAACATGTTACTGCGCCATATAAAACTATTTTTTTTTTTTTTCAATTTTTAGTCAAATAAACTGAAATAAAATAAAATAAAAACAACAACATTTTGGATGATCTATTAGAAGACAAATGTTGTAAAAATATTTCTCGCAGCCAAAATGCTAAATACAACCATTAATTAGTGGCCATAAAGCGTGAACAGCGTACCGCGCACAAGCCAAAAAGAATCGTCTTCGTCTCTCTCTTAAGAAAATTGCAAATCTGTAAAAGTTATTTGTGCAATTTTGTGTGTGCGAAATCTTACGCCTTGCCTGAGCAGACCAATTACAATTTTTGTCAAACGGGAATGTGTTGGGCGGAATATTGAAATGGTTGTTGGCAAACACAAACATTTTGTGTCACTGTGCACACTGTGTTCGGACACAGCAAGCACACAAAAAAAAAGTCAATATATAACTTTTTGAAGCTAATTGAAAAACATACAAAGAATTGCCAAACAATCAAAATGATAAATTTTGGCACTTTTCAAGATGACTTTTTTTTCATCTTTAACGCTTTGGAAAAACACTTCTAAACCAGCAACAACAACAACAAAAAACAACAAAGGACAACAAGTCACATTTTCTTTTCAACAATAACATTTTGCGCACGCTTTTGGCCCAGCGCCAAGGCAAAAAAATATCGTATATACATATATAAGAGATAGATAAATATATATATATAAATTATGGATAAATATGCAACTAACAAATATTAAATATTGCCTTGGGAAAACCACAAAAGCTGTCTTAGCAATTATATCGTCTATCTAATTTATGGATTCAATATTCGTGTGGTTCTTAAGAATGATACTTGAGGAAGTTATATATGGTAAAACTGGATTTGGTAACCCTTGCAACTTTAAAGCTAATATCTCATTAAATATTGTTCTGTTATAGTCTAAAAGACTGATCCTTCATAAGGTTGAGAATTATTCCATAAGAAATAAAATATATTTTTTTAGCACTTTTAAAGTAATGAAAAATTCTAAATTTAAAGTTTCGTGAGAAAAAGATCTCGAATTTGTAGTTTTTGAATTGTTCAATACTTGACTTCATCTAAGGAAATAATTCTTGGGAACCAAACAAAAATAAAATAAGTCTTCTAAACTTTAATCTTGTACATCAACAAATAATTCTTATTAATCTCTTGTAGAAGATCATCTTTTTATTTACTATTTGAAAACAATTTAAAGTGTATTTAAAGTATTCGATGTCTTCTATTAAGTGGAAATATTTTTGTTAGCGAAACTTTTCGTTAGAAAAACTTTTAGCATGGAAATCATTTTCATTTTTGAATTGAATATTTGAATAAAATATATTCTAAATTTAATTAACTAGATTCTTGCAGACGTCATAAGCTATTTAGGAAAAACAGGTGCATTATCTTTTTGTTTTCTATATTTTTTTTTCAAATACTAGAGAAGATTTGTAAGTGGGCCAATTTATTCAATCAACACAGTTGAAAATCTTTGGCATATTTCAGTTTCAAAATGTAACGCTAAAATGTATAATATAATACATAGAAATACTTTCAATGGAATTTATATTGTATTGATGAAATATTTAAAATATGCATTCGATTATTTTTGGAAATATTTGCATGTTCAAAAATAATTAAAATAACAAAATTATATCTGACAAGTGCATACAATTTTAACTAGAATCAAATTTACAAAGTATTATCATAACATTTATGGTCAAGAGATATATAGAAAAGTACTCGTTGAGTACAAAGAGAACATTATTTTATATAAATATAACGTTTTATACACATATATCTATATATATATAGAATATTATTGAAGCTAATTTCGCGTTTGTTTTATTTAAGAGAGAAGAAACGTCAGCAACCAAAATAGTTTTCACTCAGCTATAAAAATCATGCTCAACAAACCTCCGGGGGAGGGGTTGAGGGGTTGGGATATGCTGCTAATCTAATCCCAAAATCTATGTTGCAATATTTTAATTTGTTTTGAAAAAAAAAAAACAAACACAAACAAACAAACAACAATTGAAGGTCGCAGTACGTGACATGAGAACAGATCAGGGTCAGAGAGATCTTGACTGAATGATCTTGAACTCTGTCTGGAAACTGAGATGGCTGGTGGAAAGGACGAGGAGGGGGAGGGGGTGGGGGAGGAGCCACACCACCAGCCAAGTGCCAGATTCGAATTGAAATTGTTGTTGTTTTGTTTGTTTGTTTGTGTTTTGTATTTTTTTTTTTAAGTTTTGTTTTTTTTTAATAGTTATTTAAATTTTATTTACAAAAACAAATTACAATATTGCTTCATAAATGTTTAAATTAAAAAAGATACCTAAAAGCCTTAAGAACTAAATTTGAATATATTTATCGAGAAAAGTTCCAACGGAGAGGGAGACGCTTAACAAAAACTAAAAGGGCAACAGACAGGGGCAGGAGACATGGTCAAGACCATTCATAAACAAGGTGAGGGGGGTGGAGTGGGGGGGGGGGAGCGTGCGGCGTTCTAGGAGGCCAACAGCCGACCTGCCCAGTTGCCTGGTGGTCAGCCGTCTACCAATCCCAGACAGAACCGAGCTCCCGGGGATGCTGCTGCTGCTGTTCCCTCAAACGATGATGTTGTTGTTGTTGTTGTTTTTGGTGCTGCTACTGGATGGCAAGAAGAGGCGGCAAGAGCGGCAAGAGAAAACACAACCATGCAACGAAAATAGCCCCTTCGCGTGAGAGAGAGATAGATTGAGTGAGTGAAAAAGTGGCACGCAGCTGTAAACACAACTAGACTTGTAGATAGATAGATAGATAGATACAAATGTATCTGGGCGGGGGCTATTTTCGCTGCTGCTGCTGCTGCTTCTGCTTCTCAACAAGTTGTTGACTGTTGCTGTTGCTCCGGCTGCTGCTGCTGCTGCTGCTTCTGATGCTTTTGCTTATTCCTCCTCATCGACGCCCACACATTCCGGACAGACTGGTTTGCCCTCCATGGCATAGAAGGACTTGCCACGCACAGCCTTCTTGCAATCCTAAAACAATCGACACATCCACACATACACACACATTTGGATAAAATCAAATCAAATCAAATCAATTGAGATCTTTCGGTTAGGAATGAGTTCGGCGTTCAAAGTTAACTTACCCGGCAAACAAAGCAATCGGGATGCCATTGCGAATTCAATGCTGAGATATAGTTCTCCATGATGGCACGATTGCAGCCATTGCATTTGGGTGCAAACATCTCAAAGTAGTCGGTGCGGCAATATGGTTTGCCATCGCGCTCATGAAAGCCATCCTCGCCAAACTGCTGGCCACACTGGGCACAGAAGAAGTGCTCCGTATGCCAGGTCTTGTCCAGCGCCGTCACACACTTATCCAATATGGCACCATTGCAGTAGGCGCAACGTGGACTAAACAGATTGTGGTAGTCGGGTTCGCAGTAGGGGAAGCCATCGCGTTCAAAGAAGTTGCGTGTGCCCAGCTCTTGGCTGCAATGGTTGCACGTAAAGTGCTCCGGGTGCCAGGTCTTGCCCAGGGCCGTTATGACCTGGCCAACAATTGGCTTCTCGCATGCATTGCAGCAACCCTTCTGTACAGTGTTGACACCTTGACGACTCATATTTGCTTGTAGATTGCCAAGCATAGAATCCAATTGATCTTCACGCTGATCGTCCTGCTCCTCCTCGACAATAGTTGTCTCCTCGATCGTTTGCGTCAAATGCGCCTGCTGTGTTCCTTTGTTCGGCTGTGCGTAATCCGTTACCTGCGGATGTTGTTGCTGTTGTTGATATTGATGATGTTGATGTTGATGTTGTTGGTGTTGTTGGTGTTGTTGAACGGTTCCTCCTCCTTGCTGATCGTAACCGTTGCTGCTGACCTGCGTGTGAATTGAATATTGAATTAGTTACAAAAATCCAAAAGATTTCATTATTTTCATTTTTGGAGGAGATGGAAATTTTGCTTACGTCGTTGCTCGATGTGCTCGGCTCGACTGAATTCAATTTTATGCGCGCGCCAACAGAATAACTTTTGCTTTTTGGCCAAGACGCCTCAAATTATTTATTTTCTTCTTACAACCAAAAATTCTAGTGCTACAAATCTAATTGTTGTTGTTGCTGTTGTTGCTGTTGCTGCTGTTTGTTGTTGATTTTCTGTCTGTATTTGTTGCGCACGACGCTCTCCTCATAAATAAATACGATTCGCCTGCTAAACACCAACAACACCAACAACAACAACTACTGCTAGTTGACGTAGTTCTTGTTCATTGCCAAAAATACGAAAGCAACAACAACAACAATAATAACACCCAATAATTCCGTCTGTCTGCTGTTTCTTTAGATTCTTCTTTTTCGAATTCGTTTTTCGAAATTTTCGTTTACGTTTTTGTTTCGGCTGCTGTTGCTGTTGCGTGTCGTGCGAGTTTCCATTTCAACATTCAAAATTTCTTTCATAAACTTTGCATTTTCATTTGCTCTATGTATGTATGTATGTGTGTGTGTTTTTATCTGTATGTGTGACGTTGATGCTCTGCCTGCTTCCCATAACTAACCTAGACGCCTAATTGAGTGCTGTACTTCTACTTATGCATACGTATGTGTGTGTGTTTGTGTGTGTGTGTGTGTATGTATGAGTGTGTGTGTGTGTGTGTATCTTTTCTATCTACTTATTCAGCTAGATCAGTGACGTTTCACAACAATGAAAATGGGGCGCTAAAAGCTAACTCTTATTAAATATTAAGAGGAGTTTGAATAGGATAAGTTGGAATAAGTTAAGATTGCAAGCTAAACTTAATTTCGGATCTCTTTTAAATGTTGAAAATAAGTGGAAATGTTATGTATTTGTTTGACACAGACACCAAAACATATTTTGAGGTCCTGTTCCTACGAATATGTTCAAAGAGACTATAATATTCAATATGTTATTCCATTATCACATTATGTCATATTCATATCGGCACGACAGCTGCCAGGCGTTTATATAACAGCATTAGTAATTCTTGTTTTACAAAAAATTCAAATTTAGTGTTCATTTACGATCAATATGCTATCTTGAGCAAACTAAATAAAATCGCTATGTCTTAACGATTTAGCTGTGCGTTGATAGCAGTCAGTCAGAATTTTAAATATATCATTTTCATAGGCTTTAATATTCAATAAAGATCCTGACATCTTGATATGCGGCGAATTAATCATAGTTCTGTCTTTGTTATATGCTAACTTGATGTATCAAAAAAGGACAAGTTTAAAGTAAAACAAGTAAGATAGAGTCTTCTTCGAGAAATCCCGACTAGACGATACCCTGATCCCTATACTTTACGCATACAGTCAGTGCTTGCAAGTATGTGTGCGTGTGTGTACGACTTCAAAGTTCCATATCTCCGGTGTTTCTTAACCGATTTTAATAAAAATTTCACAGATTGTTATTATTTTGATTCAAATGCCATCTAAAATTGTGTTTATCGGAAACGGGATGAGTTATCGAAAATCGAAAACAAACTTGTACTGCCTAGGGATTAGGCGAGCTTAAGTTCCAAATCTGGAGTCTCTAGCTCTTATAGTCTCCGAGATCGACGCGTTCATACATACAGACGGACATACGGACAGACGGACAGACAGATGGACATGGCTATATCGACTCGACTGTTGATGCTGATCAAGAATATATATACTTTATGGGGTCGGAGATGCTTCCTTCTGCCTGTTACATACTTTTGCACAAGTTCATTATACCCTTTTTTCCCATTTTTAATGGGATCAGGGGATAAAAAGGACAAGATTAAAGTAAAAATATTGCTTCTAAAAAAAAAAAGTGCTTCATTCTATTAATAAATATTTATCATTCCAATCTAGAGTATCGATTTGAAACTTTACAAATAACTTTAACATGATCAAAATGTTTTGCCCTGAGGCGGTAGAGTTATAGAACAGAATATTAGCTAAAAAAGGATGAGAAAGTAGAGAAGATTCTATTCTCCTATTATTTATAAAAAAAACAAATAAGAAGGCTCTAGTCGAGAAATCCCGACTAGACGATACCCTGATCCCTATACTTTACGCGTACAGTCAGTATTTGCAAGTATGTGTGCGTGTGTGTACGACCATACTGCATACTCAACTTCAAGGTTCCATATCTCCGGTGTTTCTTAACCGATTTTAATAAAAATTTCACAGATTGTCATTATTTTGATTAATTATTCAAATGCCATCTAAAGTTTTTTCAAATTCAAGATTTTATTGTTATCGATCCCATGTGTATATCGAAAACGGGATGAGTTATCGAAAATCGAAAACAAACTTGTACTGCCTAGGGATTAGGCGAGCTTAAGTTCCAAATCTGGAGTCTCTAGCTCTCATAGTCTCTGAGATCGGTTGGCTCATACATACGGACAGACAGACAGACGGACAGACGGACAGACGGACATGGCTATATCGACTCGGCTGTTGATGCTGATCAAAAATATATATACTTTATGGGGTCGGAGAAGCTTCCTTCTGCCCGTTACATACTTTTGCACAACTTCATTATACCTTTTTTCCCATTTTTAATGGGATCAGGGTATAAAAAGTATATCGAAACTAAAATACTTTAAGCCTTATTCACTGAATTTTACTTTACTAACCATTTGAATAATAATTATTTAAAACGCCCCTTTCTTGGCTGAATTAACCCGCACTTCGCTACTGTAGTCAATTTGCTTCGAATATTTTATTAGCGTTGGCGGATTATTTTGGTACTATTTATAGATGAAAATCTAAATGGTAGATGCGGCTGCCCACCTATGTATGTGTTTGTGTATGTATGGGTGTGTGTATATAAAAGCTAGATAATGAAAAGATTAGAATCTTGCTATAAAACTGAAAGCTAGCCGGGTGGCCAACAGGATTTCCCCATAAAAAGCGCATGGGAACGGATTACCACCGCTTCTGTTGCTGCTCAAGTCGTTGCTTTTGGCTTTTGGCCAGAGGGTGAAGTGGGGGTGGGGGTGGTGGTGGGGCACAGGAAGTGGCCAAGAGGAAATTTCGATCAATGAGCGAAAGTTCTTGTGAATGGGATGAGAGATGGGGCGGGGTGGGGAAGGAGAAGGTATAGCTCGGAAGAGTTTTGGACAGACAGCAGATTGCCAATTCGGGATGGCAATGAAAAAGCGAGCATACAAATAAATATACATATACATATATATACAATATATATTCACGCACACATAGATATCATGTACATGTGGTGTTGGTGTGTGTGTGTGAGTGTGTGTGTTTGTGTGTGTGTATTAAAAAACGTGTTCAAAAATAGATATGCAAATGATTTGCAATGAACAGAACCGAAATAATATTAGAAAGAAGCAAAAAAAAAACTATAACGAGCGCCGCGCGCTCCGTGAAAAACTTGTTGACAGTGATGGTGACCCAAGCGAGGGGTTGGGGGGGGGGGGGGCGTGGGGGAGAAGGTGGAGAGCGATTGTTGCGGGGGCGGGCAGCATTCAAACCGGCTGTGTGTCGTGTGGGCGCCCCCAAAGAAAAAGAAAAAAAAAAAACCATCCATAAGCAAAATATAATCACAGTTCTAATATTATTTAGGTGCCGTGTGCAATATTGTTTATATACGTTTTTCGTGTATTTTATTTATTTTTTGCGCCTGCCACACAGATGCACACACACACACACACACACACGTACACCAATACGCATACACACACAAACGCATACGCATACAATTAGCCATTTCATATTTATCATCTCTTTTGCGGCATATCAACAAAAGTCACGGACACGCCACGGCTCGAAAATTGAAAATGATATTAAATAATTAACAGACACGGCCAAATACACAAACACACACACACACACACACATACATTCGTCTTTGTATTTTTTGTATGATCTAATTCGTCAATGACATTGAATTGCAATTTTTCAAAAAATCCCGCCCCGAACCACTTTTCCTCCCACTTCCCCCGATTTGCTGTTTACGTTGCGTGACCATCACGCTTTTGCCAAGAGAAATATTCTACTCAGCACTTAGTAATTAATTAATAATTAATTATATGTAAGCAATAAGCATTATTGTTGCCAGATTATTGTGCATCAGTTGTGGTTTGGTTTGCCAATTTGTAAAATTATCCTTTCCCTTTCTTTCAATGAGAAAACAAGTCAAAAACTTTTAACAGAATATAGAAATCTATCAAAACCGAGGGAAACAATAGCTAAATAATATGGTAGTCCGATCGAATTAACTTAACAAAGCTGCAAATACTGGAAAAACATTGTCAGGTATACTCAAGATGCTTGTTACTATTGAGTGTATACAATGAACACATTGTATAGTCCCAAAACAAGAGAGTTTGATAGAAGTAAAACGAGCCAACGAATAAACTAACCTAACCTACAGGTTATATCACCAAGCAGTAAATAGTATAGAAATAGATCCGTATTTGACACGTTAGTTGAATAATTTGTCATCTATTTTATACACTCGACATAGTATTTTTATTTGTACATCATATTTGGACGCAGTTGTACCGAACGATACCAAGCAACGATTTGTTAACGAGCGGACCGAAGCACAAAGTGACGTACCTCCCGCAGGACCTTCCGAGGGGCGCGGTTACGAAGATCGCGAACATGTTGACAGATGACACAAGACTAATTTTTCAAGAGAGCAAGTCGGAGGGGCTCTCTGTATTAAGTGGGAAAGATCGTTATAGATTGAACATAAGAACCGATAAGGGTTATGGATAGCATGGGTAGAATAACAAGCTTCAAAAGAAATATGTACAAAATTTCTGGTACTTCTCAACGAAACTGCAAATCTTATTCAGAAGATTTAAATTCATCATTGTTCTGTTATCAAAAAGAGAAGCAATATTTATTAGTAAAAGTCGACTATTTTAAGAAGGTAAGTTAATGTAATGGTCCCTGAGTGTAAATAACAGATATTGATTCTGTTCTATCCTAATGAATCCTATATTTGGGATATCATATACAAGATGCATATTCAAGAATCGGTCGTACAAGAGAAATATACAAAGTGTTCGTTATGTAGGGATCGTCAAGTTTATCAACTTATTTATGGAACCATAAACCATACTATATCGAATCGACATACATATATATACATTAACGGTTTAAATAAATAAAAAAGTTTTGACAACTTAATGCAAATGCGAAGGCGAAAAGTAATCCCATAGAGATTAAGTTTTCTTAAATAAACATTTTTTAAAATTGAAACAAATAACTTGTTATGATCCGTGCAAAATCGCTTTACAGAAGTATATAGGGAAGTATACACCGTGTACCTCAAGAAGGTTTTAAATTTTTTTAATCATACAAATTGCTTTGAAAAACTTGCATCTAAGTAAACTTATTAATTGTATGTTTAACAATTTTTATAGTTATCTAGAAAATCGGCAAATATACAAACTTTTCAAAACCATAATCTGAATAATAAGAAATTTTCAAATTACAAAAGTTTGTTTACAAGCATTGCAAAATTGTGAAAGCTGCCAAATTAGTAAACAAACAAAGTGCATGGAAGCTAAAGTATATATATTCTTAAATCCCATAAAACTAGGCCAAATCGAAACCATATACTTTACAGAAGACATTAAGGAATAAGACTATAATTTATATGGGTTTATTTTGCAATAAAGTTTTTTGTCTTAAATAATAAACCAATTTGACAATTATATACCCTGATATCATTGAAAATGGGTAAAAAAAAAAATTATGATGATTTTGAGCAAAAGTATATAACATACAGAAGGAAGCATCTCCGTACCCAATACTGTAGAGACTATGGGAGCTAGAGACTCCTGATTTGAAACATAAGCTTGCTTAATTTTTAGGCTTATCTTAACTTAACTTAACTTATCTATCCTGTTTCCGTTTCCGACATACACATACAATCGATAACAAAAAAAATTTTTAACTTAAAAAACTTTTAAATGGGGTTTGAAACTATAAACGAAATAACGACATTTTGTGAAATTTTTTTAGGTTTTATTAAAACGGAGATATGAAAGATTGAAGTTTATTCATCAAGCGCAAGGCAAACACAAGGCAGTGCTTGTTAGGTGTAGGGTTCAGGGTATCTTCGAGTCGAGCTAACTCGAATGAAGCCCTCTTAGTTATTTAGGAATATTTCAATTTTATGAACATACGCACTCAAGCTAATTACTATGACAAGTCGGAAAATGCATTTAAGTTAACAGCTGCAACATTGCGTGCAAGGACAGCAATTAAAATGAACAACAAGGAATTGTTTACTGTTCTTTGCAGCCTTGACCCAATCAATAAAGGAAAACAAGACGCTTTCAGTGCGTATATATATACATATATGTGGGATATGCGAGTGCTTGGACGAATAGAAAATAATAATAATAATGACAACAAGAAAAGGCAAAGAACATCTGTTAAGATATATCATCATCCATCCATCCATCCGTTGAATACAATGTCAGAAAACAACTGTCAAGAGATACGATAAGAAGCAGCAGCCAACTTATGGCGGCAAATGTGAAAGCACAAGGAAAACAAAAAATCATATTATACAAATCCCCCACAACACAAACATATATGTATATATATATATATATATATATATAGAGAGAGAGAGAGATAATCAAAAAGCGGAAACTGTTGCGACTTTATGGATCGTTTAGAATGCAAAGACGGTTTTGTGTTTTGTTTACTTCAACTAGTCACTGATTGATTATTTTATGAACCTACAAAGAACCAAGATGAGTTGAGTTTTGTGTATTATATATATAGGAAGATTATTTAGTTTTATGGCGCCGTGTGCAATAAATCGCATAAATGGGACAATAATTTTAAACCCCATACATTTTCTTAGTCCATAAACTAGATGAATTTATGCAGCTAATAAAAATATACATCATTCAATTTTAATCAACATAAATCAAAATCAAGAACTTTCCACCGAGGAGAGGGTGGAACATAACTTTGTACAGGCACGGGAGAAAATCGACCAAGCTTCAAGACAGATGTGATACATTGTGTTGATTCTATAGTTTTTATTGCCATCACGAACAAGTACTAAAATAAGAAACGTTTTGTATGTGCCAAAAATATCATAAAAATTTGTTTTCAGCATCATGGCCAGACAAAAGTTCTAACAATAAATACAAAAGGAGTCCCTAGACATACATACATACAAATACATATACATATATATATACATATACACATATTAATTTATCCAATTTGCTTAGGCGACAGGTGCAAAAGTGAAAACATTTGGATGCTTGCAGCCTAATAGAACCAACCAGACAATGGAATACTCTATTATATCTATCTAATCAGCGATTTAAATTTGAAACCAAGCATATACAAATTATCAGAATTTTTTTAATAAATCGGATATACATTTACTGCATTCCACACTTCCTTATCTATTTTAAAATGACACAAATGAAAGTCTATAAAAATGATTAGAGCTGAAGCAAATTAGTTTTTAAGAACTTAATAAACAAAATTAATTATCTGCCATTTGCGTATGTGTTGCTTTTAAGTTTTTCTCGCTTAAATGCCAGACATTTACAAAATAGGTTAAGTTAACAGTTTGTAAAAAATCAGCAAAATCTATTAAGATTTTTATGCGCGCCACAAAAAATGTGAAGAACAAAAATTAAAATACTATTTAAGACGTTTACAACATTAAACTAGCCATATATAGCCAAATCGAAAATACTTTATAAAGTATATATATAGCAGGTATAGAAAGATCGAAGAGTTAAGCTTTAAATTTGTACATTTTGCATCCAGCTACAAACTAAAAGCACTGCTATAGCTAGGTCTCAGTAATAAAGCCTCAAATTTACAATCGTAACCAAACGATACTTTTTTTGTTGGAAATATGTCAACTTATTGAAGTCTAAAAGCTGTTTGGCAATGCACAAAGATACCGAAAGAATCCAAATTTATTTGTAATGAATTTTTTCCTTAGCATAATATATGTTGCATACTTTTAGGAACTGCCTGCAGATTTTCAGCCTTACTTGCAAGTGTTCTTCTTTCAAAGAGTCTATCAATGAGCTGTTTATTAGCTTACCTTAAAGTCTGAAAGCGACGCCATTAAATCATCCAATTCCTTGGTGGCCTGCGATGTGTAGCCTTGATGCTTAGGTGCTGGCGCCGCAAAGTTCGGTGAATACGATTCCTTCTGTTGCACAATCTGCTCCTCAATGGAACCAACTAGAAACAGAGTTAGGCATAGGTTTAATAATGTTGTTTTTAGTTTAACGCGTAGTTTGAAACAGTACCTGGACCATCTGGTCCTGAGAGCTTTTCGGTTTTAGTTTCGCGCACCGTTATGGTCACATGACGTCCTGGCGTTGGAGATTTATGTGCAGAACTAGAAGGTATAAGGAAAGGGAACTCGAGTTTAATTACAGTTGCGTGTTGTGTATTCTAAGAGTACACCTACCCATTGGGCACTGCATAGATGTGGGCGTTGTCCAGCTCGTTGAGCAGACTATCCACTGAGGGACGCTCTTCTACCGTTGCATAGCTGTTGTAGGTATTGTATTTCGATACAGGTGAGCTATAGTTAATAGGCACATCGACTTCTGTTAAAGAGAGAGAGAGAGAGAGAAAGAGGGGTTAGATACGATTAGATTTGTCTTGTATTTAAGCCAGAGCTGCAAACCGTTCCTGAGCCGAACCAAACCCTAGCCTTTTCCTTTCCTATCAGGGGTTGCAGTTTTGTTTTGAGTATAGTTCACTTACCCTTTCGCTCTGTGGCACCATTGTTGTAACGTGCATTCTGCAAATCCTGCAGCAACGAGTCCAGCTCTGACAAACCAGAGCTGTTCTGTGGCACACCCTGTCCATTCTTGTAGCCTGGTCGTGGCAGTGATCCAGTGCCATGGTTCTGATAGCCATTGCTTTGCTGACTGCTGCCATTGAAGTCAGCTGCCGTTGGGGAGCGCGTCTCTACGCTATAATGCTCCTGATACTGTGTTGAAAGTGAAGGTGATTAAATAGGGAATCAACTTTAGCTAGTTACTCGGCTACTTACCACTTGCGGTTGTGCCTTGCCCCTCAGGCTGCCATAGCCAGGCGTATTATCCACAAACTGTTGTTGTTGTTGTGGTTGCTGTTGCTGCTGCTTGGGTTGAACAGTTCCGTATTGTGGCTGAGATTTTGGTGGCTGGCCCGGCACACTATTTTGCAAATCGGCAAGAAGTGCATCTGCAAATGAAGGAGAACGAAGAAACAAGTTAGAGAATGGCTGAATATAATATGGTCCATTTGATTGCTACCCAGATTATCGTAATCGCCATAGTTAGCCATGGCCTATAGACTCTGTTTAGATCTAGAACCAACTAACGTAACTCTTCTGACGCATACCAAACTGATAACTGCGGCTACAAATGCAAAGTTTCTTTTGGCTTTTCATTTATACATATACCTTGACAAAAAAAACTGATAACAAGTTACCTATGAGCTTGTCAACATTTGTTTGCTTTGTTTTTTTTGACTGGCGTTATCAGCGAAAATAAACTTATTAAGACCTTGCAAGTTTTTCGGCTTTTATGGTTCAAACGGGTTTGTGTCTTAACTAGATAACTAGAAAATTTAAACGACATTGAAAGCTTTTTCAGCTATTTAAAAAAAAGTTCTAAAGAAGTTTATTAAAGTGCAATTGTAGGTCACTTAAGATATATCTACTTTGTGATAAGAGGGACAAATTTTGACTGCTCGTCCCGTTCTTTGCCTCCTACATGAAAGAGATCAACACTTTCCTAAGGTACTAAAGCTTATTATATCCTGAACCCATTAAAAATGGGTAAAAAAGTATGTAGCACACAGAGGGAAGCATGTCCGACCCCATAAAGTATATATAGTATAGTATATAAGGTTTAGTATATATAGTCTGTCCGTATGAACACATCGATCTGGGCAGCTATGAGAGCTAGAGACTACAGTTTTGGAACATCAGCTCGCCTAATTCCTAGACAAAACCAGTTTGTTTCAAATGTTCGATAACTCTTTCCATTTCTGATATACATATGTAATCGATAACAATAAAATCATAAATTCAATACTCTTCCAAATGGCTTTTGAAACTATAGACGAAATAATAAATCTCTGTGAACTTGGTAGTGAGATATGAAACATTGAAGTTAAGTCAAGTGCGTAAACACACACACATACACACATGCACGGACTGTATACACTAAGCATAGGATTTAGGGTATCTCATAGTCTTCTTATGTATGTTTTTAGTTCAAAAAATGCTTTCTATCTTCATTGGAACAAATTACAATCATTTTCATTCTGTAAATGAATAATTAATATCTTTTCTTAAAGCTTTAAGCTTCACTTATCATTTTTATACCCTGATCCCATTAAAAATGGGAAAAAAGGGTATCATGAAGTTGTGCAAAAGTATGTAAGCATCTCCGACCCCATAAAGTATATATATTCTTTATCAGCATCAACAGTCGAGTCGATATAGCCATGTCCGTCTGTCCGTCTGTATGTATGAACGCGTCGATCTCAGAGACTATAAGAGCTAGAGACTCCAGATTTGGAACTTAAGCTCGCCTATTTCCTAGGCAGTACTCATCCCGTTTCCGATATACACATGGGATCGATAACAATAAAATCTTGACTTTGAACTTTGAAACTTTAGATGGCATTTGAATAATTAATCAAAATAATAACAATCTGTGAAAATTTTTTTAAAATCGGTTGAGAAACACCGGAGATATGGAACCTTGAAGTTGAGTATGCAGTATGCAGTATGGTCGTACACACACGCACACATACTTGCAAGCACTGACTGTACGCTTAAAGTATAGGGATCAGGGTACCGTCTAGTCGGGATTTCTCGACTAGAGCCTTCTTACTTGTTTCTATTATTTCTTAAACAATTACACAACTTCCACATTCAAGGTTTTTTTGTTATCGATTACATGTGTATATCGGAAACTGAACTTGTTATCGATATTTTGAAAAAACTTGTTTTATTTGTTAGATAGCTTAAAATACATATCTTTGAAGATAATTATAATTATGCCTTCATAATTATATTATAACATATTTGGCTGCATTGTTTATGCTTCTTAACCATTATGTTAAACTAAATGGAAGTTAATGAGCAGCAAAAAATTGTATATGAACTTGACCTTGACCTTTGAACTTAACCGACTGGATGTCATTGGACTCAGTTTTGAGTTCGTCACCTGTCTGAATAGACTTACCCAAACGTTTTTCAAATGCGCCCACTTTAAAGCAATCGTTGAGGGGCGTACTGTGGAACGATGATGATATCAGTTTCGAAGACATTTCTCACTCGAATAACAAACGAATATGGCCAAAATCGATGTAGACGCTGAACGAGGTACAAATGATTCGATTATATAGCTCCTTTATTGGCCAAATTCAAATACTGGCAGCCACAGCAATCGAAATCACAACAACAGCAAATAGATGAATTTCTTTGAAAGCCAGTGTTGCCAAGTGACCGAATTTGAGCAAAAGTCATGAAAAATCGAACAGAAAGCCCAAACCTAAAGCCGAATCGACACCCACATCCCAAAAACAGCCATAAACAGAGGGAAAGAGACAGAGAGAGAGAGAGAGAGGTAAAGGCGACCATCAAGAGTAGACGAGGTCTCTTTTTATATGTATGCTCGTGGGACGAAATAGTCGAATGAGCTAAAAATCGCACCAGGGCATGAAATATCGCATATATGATTATTTATATTTATAAGTATTAATGAATAAATGAGAATGTGTTTGTGTATGTGTGTGTTGAAGATATATTTGATCAAATTATTGTTGTTTGCATTGTATTTGGCAACAAACAAAAATAACATCAAGTCGAAAAAAGTTGGACAAGTTGATGCGCACTTTGAACAGTTCTCCAAATTGTCAATCAAACCATTTGACCTGCCCAACCCTGGGAGAGGCAATACAACCACTGTCCAACATGGAATACATGACAGGCAGCGATTAAGACAACACTTAGCAAACAACTTAACAAAAAATAAATAAATCAAACAAATCATCGAGTTTTGGTTTATTTTCCTTCTTTTCTTTTTTTTGTATCTTTTGGCATTGATTCTGTTGGGTTGGGTTCAAAAGTTAGAGCCACCTGCAATTGGGACAATGCCAAAATGTGTGTAGAAAGCAAAAGGCAAGCGAAATAAAACTCACTCAAAAATTGAGTGCAATTCTTGAGTTATGTAAAGTTCGTAGTGAATGAGTTAAAAGAAGGTGTGACGCGCTTTTTTGGCATCAAAATTTATTGAGAATATAATAAAAATGCCAAATAGAAGGGATATACATATATGTATTATGAGGCGATGCACAGATAGATAGATAGATAGAAAACGCTGAACAATGATCTATATTTAAAAGTTCAGTTTTGTTTGGAAAATGGCATATCGTTTCGCAATTTGCATATAAATAATACCATAAAGAAATGGGCCTTCAAACATGTGGTTGACTCTTTGGATTTTGTATTTATTTGTATATATGCCATATGGTAATTTGCTGTGTGTTTGGGGTATAAATAGAACTGGTGGGGTTATCAGAGCGTCTCGCTTCAGTGGGTCAACGTCAAGACTGTGGCGGGGCGGGAGAGAGGGCAAATAAGAAGAGTTATGATGCGAATTGTGGATGTGGGGAAGGGAACTGACGCGGAAAGTGACATGAATCTTATTCCCTCGTTCCGTATGTTGTGACTGTGAATGATTGTTTTTGAATGGCGTATCGGTATTAAGATTAATATTTATGTTAGGCAGCTAGAAAAAGATGTCAGGGATTGAAATCTCGATTTATAGGCAATAAAATGAAACTGCAGAATGCAAATTTTCAAACTTTTAAAAATATGTTCTCCAAGTACGCCATGAGGTTTTCAATAAAAAGCCATATTAGCTGCAAAATTCAGTCAAGTTGACAATTGAAGCTATTGGTTAACATTTTTGTCAAGTTGCGTCCATTAAAACGCAATTAAAATCAATTAAATTCCAACATTGGAGCGTCGAGTGGAGAGAGAGAGAGAGAGAGAGTCAGTGGGAACGGATGAACTGAGCGCTTGAAAGATGTAAAGATTCAGTTAATCACAATAACAGCAGAAACAACAAAGAGATGGACAGCGGCCGAGAGAGAGAGACAGTGAGTCTGTCACAGCAGGGGGAGCGGACAACTGCAGTTGCAGTCGCAAAAGTCAAAGTCGGAGTTGAGCACATGACAGCTGTTAAAACAGCGACCGTTGCCTTGCACAATACACACAAAGCGAAAGAGATAGCGAGAGAGGAAGAGCGTGGGTGAGCTTAGAGCATGTCAAGCAGCACGCGCATGTTCAATGTGTTTGTTTTTGCAATGCTTGTTGGTTGTTGTTTATGTTATGCTCTTGACTTCTTCTTCTTCGTCTTCGTCTTCTTCATGATCATCATCATCTGCTTCAACTTGCTCGCAATTGCTGTTGACATTGTTACATATTTTTGCAGCTTGCGGCTGTCACTTTCGTTTTCATATGATTCACTTGTTTGCTGTTGTTTATTCGGTTGTTGCTTTAATCGTGATTCGCTGCCTTAATTAAATTCTACACTCAGACATTGCCACAAGTAAGTATAAATATTATTTTATGGTCAAAAACACACACTAACACTACCACACTCGACATACACACGCATACAACGAACACCAACTAAGAAATACACAAACAATCGATCGACGATTTTTCACACACGCACAAAGCGACGGCGACGGCAGACAGAGCAACCAAAAATTATTTTTCGCTCGGCAAAATCTTAAAAGCAACTGAACAAGACGTTCGACGAAAACCGTTGCTGAAGCTGAGGCTGCTGCGAGTCTCACAGCAGCAGCGCACACTGGTGCGCAAGTTGCAAATCTGGTTTTTCAAAAAACAGCTGGTAGAGTTTCTTTCTAAAGTTTGCGTTAATTGTGTGCTTAAATTAAACCCATTAAAAAGTTAATTCAAAACAATGCGAATGGGGCTTACAACAAGTCGTTTGTGTACAACTTTTATATCTTAAAGCTTTGAATAATCGAATATTTAAGCTATACATTTTAGCCACAACTTAAAGATTTGTTACTTGTAACTGATAATTAAGTTACTTTCCTTCTTAAAATATTTCTTTCCAAGCAACAACTACATTTTAATTTCATATTATCTTTCACGTTTATGACCACTGTGCACCGCATAGCTCACTCAAGAGAGGGTGGGAAAACTCGCTCAAACTAAATTGAGCATTTGTTTGTGTGTGTATTTTACTATTGATATTGCTGTTGTTGTTAGCTGCTGCTGCGGCTGATGCTGATCTCGATTGCAACACCATTATGAGCATTCGCTTGTACAACAAAAGTGTTGAGTAAACGTTGCCATTTGTTGCCTGTTTGCCTGTTTGCCTGTTTGCCTGCCACCTGAGTGCCACAGTCTTTTGTTGGGTGGGCGTTTGTCGCAGTGGCGCCACCTGCCGTGCAAAATTATCAAACAGAATCCCGCGCACTTTTCTCTATGGGCCATCGATGAGTCACTTGACTTTGACCAAAAACTAAAATTAGTAAGCAGCAACACAAAAAAAAAAAAGAAAACTGCCAGCGACAAATGAAAGCAACAAATTAAAAGTGTTGTTGATTATTTCGTATTAATTTGACAGCTTGGTGGTATGTTTTTTACTCTCTAAACATGCATATATATACACAAATAAACAGATGATTATTTGCTCTCGGGCAGATCATTAAAAGGTTAACTGGTAGAAATGTAAATTGTCAAATTTAAATCTTTTTTAACTCTATTGAACTAAAGCACAAAAGGCAAAGAGAATCTACGAACTGGTTTTTATAGTAGAACTCAACTTCCGGTGTGTGACAAGGGAACACTTAATTATTAATCGCCAAGCGTTGCATTGACATCTGGCCAACAAAACCGCCACACTTAATTTTATCAAGGCTTACCCGTTGATATTATAGCATTGAAGCAATTAGGTCCGCTTACATAACAAGCATTACACAGGTGTTTGAACACAATACAAACAAACATGTTCATATGTATATGTATTGATAGCCTGTATGACAATAAATAGAACAGCATCGCTAGATCTATGCGACGCCCACGTTATACGTATAACACTTTAAAGTTGTCGCTCAATGGAATGATCTAATGAATGAACTACGCGTCGTGAGGTTTGTCGTAGTAAAATCTAAATCTCTCACACACACACACAAACACATACACACAGATTGCAGCTTACCGATTTTCATTGCTATTTTGTTTATTATTACAAATAATGCACAACTTAGTTAGTTTGCGTCGATGAATCGCGTACGCGAACGTCTAATTACGAACTGAACTCAAAATTCATGTATTCAAATCGATGTCTGACAACTTTTGAGACTTCAATTTTTGATGCAATCTGTAATTAATGCTTAGGTGTTTGTTTGTTGTCTGTCTGTGTGTGTGTGTGTGTGTGTGTGAAATTACGAAAATTCAACTTGAACAAATATCAGTGCATGCAAATGAGTGTTATAGACTGGAAGATACTGTGTAAGCAGATTTAAAATTAATTAAAAAATAATATAAACAAAACTGTAAAGTTTAAATAACAATTTGATTTATATTATTTTCATTTATTTTATTAAACAAAGCGACCCATTTTTTTAGGAGTTTTTTTGTTGAGCATTTTCTATTTGAACTTTTCAATTGTTTTGGTGCGTTTGAATTTCGACTTGGCTCTTTGCCATAACGCACATATGCAATAAACTATGTATGTATGTATGTGTGTGTGTGTGTGTGTGTGTGTGTGTGTGTGTGTGTGTGTGTGTGTGTGTGTGTGTGTGTGTGTGTGTTTGTTACGTCATTTTCGTATTGTTTTGAATTTCAATTGTTTACGCTGTGATTGCAAAGTTTGAATGCAATTAAATTCAGAAAGAAAAGTTGTCTATACAAATTGTTCTATGTTGTGCAAGAACAATTAAGAGTTTAACACCATTTTGTTACTTCATTTTGTTAAAAAAGCACATTTATTTATTAAATAGTACTAGTATTTAAACTTATTAAAACCATTTTTATATTTACTTTAAAAATCAACAAGAAAAATCTCTTTAATCATTACGGAGCATTTATCAGTAACACTAGTTACAATAAGCATTTATTTATTTTTTATTATTTATTATTATTTTATTTATTTAATTTTAATTATTTTGTTTTTTTTTAAATACTTGTTAAAAAAAAATATGCCTAAGAGTATGCTAAAGCATAATTCAACTTCAGTTTGCCTTCACATGTCAGACATAGATGGCGCTTTGTAACTGCTTCGAATTAAAATTGATTGAACATATAATCAGTTATAATTCTAATCTACAATTCGTTAATTTCTTAGTGGTAAATAAAAAAACGAATCGATGCCGGAAAAAAGCTAACAGTAAATAATTAAATAAGCTTCTTGATAAATTGACACTCAGATTATGAACATTATCAATTTCACTTATCACCAAACTTAACAAATAACGCAGAAACTTTAGTCAGTAACAAATTTACACTGCTTACGTTCGGATTCGAAATAATGTTTAAATTAATAGTTGTGCTGTTAGTTTTGGCTTCTGTTAGCAATGCCACGCCCATTAAAAGAACTGGTAAGCAAAAAGGGGAAATTTTCCAAAAAATTTTCAATTGATTTTGAAATTGAAGTTAATTTTGCAACAGATATCGAGGGATATTGGACTCAAATCGCTGGAAAGTCCTATTACATAACGATAAACTTCCGAGATAATTGGTTTGAGGCATGCAACGTGTGTCGCCAACTTGGCGGTTCCCTTGTCAACCTACAAAATGAGCAGGAATTGCACGATCTAAGCGAATATCTGCATCCCGCCAAAAGCTATTGGATATCGGTGAACGATCTTGGAAAGGCAAGGAACTATGTATCGCATTAACTGGCGATAAAGCTGTGTATTTGAACTGGTCTACTGGGCAGCCGGATAATATTGGAGGGTTGGAGCATTGTGTAGAACTCTGGCGAACCAGTGGTTCGAACTTTCAAATGAACGATGCACAATGCGAGACAGAGTTGAACTATATTTGTGAGAAGGTTTAGTTGTGGATTTGATTTTTGTTTGTGGGGGGTTTATACTTACAGCCTGGCTGGATACCCTTGCTGCGTACTGTGCGATAGGGTTGTCGCGCACCTGGATCTATTTTACCATACATTGTTCTATCCATTATTAGTTATAACACTTTCAAACACTTTCTTCAACTTTCTTCAACTTTCAACGCTGCATTCACAAAAAAAAAAAGTCAATGAAAACAAAACGAATAAAACGAATCATAAATCTTGGCGCCTTTGCAATATTTTCAACTATTTTCGATTTAGCTGCATTTTGTTGGGTTTAGTTAAAAGCTTTTTGCCTATATCCCCCCTTCTTCCCTCTGTAGATTTTTTTTTATTTTTATTCCGAATTATTTATAAGCGATGTTTCTTTTTTTGTATTTTTGGCTCGTTTTTGTGTTCCCGCGTCGACGGATTTGTCGCCTTTTTTATTTTTCTTTTTAATTTTTGTTGTTGTTTGTGTTGAATTTTGGCTGTCATTCGGTTTCCGCCTGTCTCTCACGGTTTCTGTAACCCCCCCCCCCCCCACCCCCACTCCCCACTCCATTTTACCCTAAAAACACATCTTAATGTTACAAATTTGTGAACGCTTGCATATCAGATATGGTTTCTTAATTGTTGGGGTAGACAACAACAATAAAAATAAATCAAAAACTATGACACATTTATTAATAATCAATGTGACGACAAAGTTTTTAAGCATTTAATATTACAAACTTGACATCATCATTAATTACACACAACGAAATATTTATAATGTTCCTTAGGGAATGCATTTTTGGAAACTCGCTTCTTATATTTAGATAAAGAAAAGCTTTCTCTTTAAGTTTTATTAGAAAAATAGCTTTCATCAAGTTTAGTAAGAATTCAATGATATTTACATATCGTTACAGATCTGCCAATCAAATTGATTGATTCATGGAGATCAACACTTCAAGACACCCTATTAATAAATCTTCTCTAATGAGAAAGTCTGTCCAACTAAATCCCCTAAATGAAGTGAGTGGGTTTTCCAAAAGCTTGACATATGTGATCCGCTTTTGTTAAATTTACAATCAGATCACCCACGTTGAAAACGAGAGTGCTGCATGGATGGATGCCATAGATCATCTGGCCATAAGGCCAGATTAATGAACCATTTGGTTACCAAAAACGAAAAGATCAGCCAACATGTGTCTAAACAAATAACGACACATTGGCTAAAGGTAACAAATGATAAACATAAATTCGAAATCTAATAAAAATCAACAACAACAACAACAAAAATGCTAAAACGCAGCATCAGGTTTATAATTGTTGTTGTTATTGGTATTGGTATTGGATGCTAGCGGGGAATCAAGGTTGCCAAATTACGTCAACATCGCGCATCGAGAACTAAAAATATGAAGAAAATAAACCAAAACCAAAAACAAATCAAAGGCGACGTTTTCGTCTCGACCAAAAGGCAGCGAAGCGAAATTCAACTAAAAAAAATTAATTAAATAAAAAAAAAAGCCGGCAACACTTCCGCACTGCATTGCCAAAAAGGTAGCCAAAACAAATCTCATGCACTGTTTTCCAGGTCTCTAAAAGCAAGAGAGAGGGCGGATGGGCGGGGGGGGGGGGGGGTGGGGTGTAAGGTGTGGAAGGGAATAGTAGTCGAGGTATGACGTGGGGCAAGGCAACAACAACAACAAGCAACAACAGTTCGACAAAGGCAACACAAGCAACAAAACGATTGTGTTGTGTTTGCCACAGTTCTAAATTTAAAAGTCAAAGGCACGATTTTTTTTTCTTCTTTGTGGTATACCCTGTTTTGCATACGAAACGGGGCATTATGACGATCTAATAAAACTGAAGAAGAAATCGTAGACAACGTTTTTATAGTGCACAAGAGCAAAAGAGTTGGTTTATTTGAAGTTATCGATAACTGTGTATTCAAATAACACCATTTATCGATTGCAATAAAAGTAAGTTAGAGCTTTCTAGTTAAACAGAAACATAGCTGGGCCAAATAATCATTAAGCTAAGCAATAATATTAAAGATATATAACCTTCTCTTGTATAACTATAAAGAGTTGCTATAAATAAGACTAGTTTAAAGTTATCGATAACTCATTTTTAATGAATATCGTCATAACAAAAGCAATAAATTATACTTTAGAGCTTAGTAATTTAGAATCAATTTTACCTTGGCATATAATTTGAAAGGTTTAACAAATATTTTTAAAGGTTAAAACCCTTTCTTTTGGTTGAATTCAAACTTGATCTAATATTAATTAACTGCATATTGCATTAAGATCAATAAGAAATCATTCAAATATATCAAAAGTCTTCAAGCTCTTTTTACAATAGCTCAAAATCCAGATAATCTTCGAGTCGATGGCAACTTTTTCAAACAATTTTTGATCGCAGGAAATTCTAAACACAAAATTTGCGGCGTTGCTTATTGTTCGATGGACTTGGACTCTTGTTGACCGACGCTTTGAACGAACTCGTTGAGATTTCTATGTAAATACGTTTATATGGTTGTTTTATTGGTAAGTACATAAAAAAAACCGATGTGTGTGTGTTTGTGTGCGTGTGTTTGTGCGTGTAGCTGACCTTGCCGCAGGGCGCCAAAGGTGAAAACGCAAAGCCAAAGAAACGTGGCGTATTGAAAAAAATACTTTACAATTTACACGTGGGTGATCTACACATACATAAACGCCGGGTCTTTTGACCATAAATATGTTCACTTTATGCTAGATAGCTAAAATGATTTTATCTTTTCGTGGGTGGATTCAAATGGCTAGCTTTTACTTTTGCTCCACCTGTTTTCCCGGTTACTTACTTTTACTGGTTCACATTGGTTCACATAATGAACGAGTAAGAGTTAGTGGGAGATACGGATAGAGAATGCTTAGATCGCTTTCAACCCCCCACCCCCACCCCCACCCCCCTTCGTCGTGCATCAAAAACAACAAACACTAATTGAAATTTTATGACTTGACGGCACTTGGAGATAAGAATCTGTTTGCTGATTGAAAACTAGAGAACTTGCTATACTCGTACTCATACTCATACTCATACTCGTACCCATACTCGCAGTATGCTAACCAAATGAACGATGAACTCATTGTGGGTGGGGAGAAAAGGGTATGTGGAGAGAGGGAATTGGATAACAGAGAGGTGCTAACTTTTCTCTCTCTTTCTTGGAGCTAATGCATTGCACAAACAACAACACATCGTGGAATGGAAAACCGTTAGAGTTGCCTTCGAGCATGCGTGTGTGTGTGGGCGAAACTGGGATGGATCGACTTTAAAGAAGAGGGAGAAAAAGAGGGAAAGAGATGTTGGGTTCGTAATAAACACGAAGCATTACAAAACGACTCGAGTGCACTCAAGAGAAATATATTTTGTGACTAATTGAAATTGATTTAGCGGCAATTTCAATAAGTGCATTGTGGAATGGATGAAAACACAATTTCCAATAAACATTTTACATCATTCAAGCACTTTCGTAATTTGAGAGACTTTGTTTATAATTTGTATTTTAAATGATCGGGACAGTTGTGGATGTGCGTGTATGTGTATGTGTATGTGTGCGTGTAAATTGTCGTGCTCTCTTTATTGCACTTTTAATTGTGTTTGTTTTTTGTTGTTTTTTTTTTTGTTCTCATTTGAGATCTGATCAAACAAATTTCCTTCTTCGACGCCCACGAATTTGTCTCATATATGTATATATAATCCGGCTTGTCCGGGGACAGGCGAAAATTAATGGCACTACCCAAATTTCACTGCTCTTGTCACATTGAGGCAAATTTCTCGTTTTTCATCTTGTATTTGGATCTTTTTTTTTTTGTTCGTTGTTTGATTTAGTTGTTGATTCTATTTGGGAATTAGCTTTATAATTAGTTGAAATTAAAATTCTAAAAAGCTACAAAAAAGATTTCGCCGGATTTGCTGAGTGACAATGAGAACATTAATCTATTGAGCGAAAATATTTAGAAATATAGAAATACTTTTGCGTTTCCTCTTTGACTTTGAGTTTCTTGGTGTTTTGAATATTTTTTTTTGTCTTATCAGTTTACAGCTACTGGAATTCCACGTTTATCTCAGTAGCGCTTTAATTGTATTATATCTTTATTTACCTACAAATATTATATTTTCTAACTACTTGCGAGACTTTGAGCATTAGGTAAACAATTTTCCCACGCTACACCACCTGTCGCATTCGATGTCCCCAACGATTTTTCATTGACTTTTCGTATGCAGTTTTTTGTTTGTTTTGGATTCACATTGAGCACTTGATCGACTGATTGACTTGTTGGCGGCACGTTATCGATTTCACTATGTTTACGATGTGTGCGTTATTTTTTTGAACTTTTGACTGCACTACGACCGAATTGTTTTCTCATATTTTGTTGTTATTTATTCCTTTTTTATTGGACGCCAAACCAAATAAATCGTGCGCGTCGCGTCGCGTCTAAGCAAAAGCGTCGCAAACGACTGAAATAGAACTTGGCGCTTGTGCACACTAACGGAACGTGAAATGAAACCACAAACGCAGCGTCAATGGAGCTTCATTAAAAACAAACGCAACGCTACTCTCGCGAGCGCCTTGCGCATCAAAGAGAGAGAGGGAGAGAGCCACCAGGAGAGATAATAAATAAACGAAGAGTTTCTCATTCGTTTGTTTCGCTTTGCGGTGTTTGTAGCTCCCTCCTTTTGCTTGGTCTGCTTCGCTGCCAGCTTTTGTCTGACTGCGGTTGCTGCCAGTCGTGATGATGAGGTTGTGACGACAGCGACAGCAACAAAACCGCAAAGCGAAAGCCGCTAGTGGGAGGCAAAAGCAAAGAATTAGTAGCAAGACAGACAAACAAAGACTGTTAAGCGCTCTCCACAATCAGTGGTTTCACAAGTATTCATATATTAAGATTTATTTGGAGCAGTGTATGCAATGTCTTTTTTATTTTCTTAGATGCCAAATCCGCAAAAACAATTTCCACTCTGTGTTGAGTGACAGTGCTCTCTAAATGCAACAAGATCGGACACATCAACAACTTTGCTGCACACGCAATCCGACTCCTATTCCGGACGTTGCGTGCTGCGAGTGGGCAACCTCTTTGACGGGAGTAATCAATAAAGTGGGCGCACTCAAAATTCAGGCTAGACAGAGCAGCACTTTCGAGCTTTCGAGCTACAGTAAGTGTTTGAAATTTGTGCTTTCATTATGCGCCTAAGTGCGATAGTGTGCGTGGGCCGAGTGCAGTCAGCTGCGTTCCAACTATAAAAGTTCCAGCCACGCTGTCAACTGTAAGTGTGAGTGGCCTTTAGTCAACTCTTAGGAATGTCTCCACTACATGTGTGTTTAAGTATGCGTTTATCAAAAGACATCAACACAACAAGCGCAACAGGCAGTAAACAGCCGAGAAATTGTGTCATACAGAAAATAAAGCAAAATAAAAGAAGTAGAATAGCAACAACAACAACATGGGCAAGGGAAGATGACGATACACGAAGTTCTGCTGATGATGACTAAAAGTGTCTGTGTAGTTGTGTGGCAAGTTAATGGCAAACCCAGATAAGTGTTGGGTCAACCCAACAATGCCAGATCATTAACAATGCCAACGTACATGACAAAGCTCCATCAGCAATACTTACTTTTGTTACGCGTGAACGTGTGAATGAATGCAACGTCGACAGCGGAAATCTTTTTGATATTTTTGATTTGACTTCCAGGAATGTGTATAAATCATAAAATCGCCAAGAATGCAATGGCGAGGATGCAAAGTATTCATAAGCAGCGATAAGATTTGTGTGATGAATAACACACATGCATATGTACATATGTGCAATATGATTTTTCATGTATGTACTTATGTGTAGATAAGAAGGGGACTAAATAGGCACAATCTTACAGTATGATTAACCCGGCAAACAGATAAGGGAGAAGCGTGAGTCTGAGGCGTAAGAGGTGTGAAAGAAATATTCAATAGCCATCTATCGGCAGCTCTCTGCAAATACCGACTTAGAATGCTAATTAGATATGTATGCTGAAGCCGCTAACAACAGTTGACCTTGAAGCAGAGGCAGTAACAGCATAAAATTAAATACAGGGTGCTACGCTAACAGGAAGGGTCTTTTTTCGTGTACTCACCTAAATCATCCATTTCGCCGCTTCCTTTGACTTCCTCTCGTTTTAGTTCAGGTAAATGTACGACTCTTTATGTTTGTGTGAATGCGTGTATGTGATAAATTCTCCAATTGGGTTATATGGTAAACAATGGTTTTCACGAGTGCTGCCACGCCTTAAACGCACACTTATTGACAATTGTATATATATAAATATACTAGGTATATGTTGAGTTGGAATGCTTAGAGTCAGACACAAACGTAGTTAATTGACTTTAAATTTTTAATCCACGCAAACAGTTTTTTCCTTTAACGCGACAACAACAACAACACAGCAGTTTAGAGTCAACGACGACTGGTTGATGTTTTATCCGTCGCGTTCGCGTTTGGAATTGAAAATATTTTTGCTGAAATGGCAGTGAACGCTGCTCGTGAGTGTCGCGTAAGTTGGAGACGAGTTTTATATGATTCACTTTAATTTTGGAGCGGCATCGACCACAAACACGTTGACATAAACAATACACACATAATACATACACACACACACTTAATGCTCGAACAGCTGTTTGACTATCGATAACTAACGCGCACTTTTGATAAACATCTTACCTTTCAGTTACCTTTTGCAATGGAAACGGCAGCTACCTCGATATTAGTTCTAAACGACGATTGTCTAGATAATATTTTTGTATATTTTCCACTGGACGAACTTATGCTGTTATTTGGAAGCGTTCACTCTATTGTCGATGCAGCCGTCGAACGACAGCTGCACAGATTTCCACACATTGAGTTCAGCTTGCGCTTCCCACCTCAATATGATGATAACCAAAAACATGCAATTGGCCGACACTTGCACAGTCTCAATATTAATGTTGGATATTCCATTAGCTATTTAAATACCATGGAAGTCATTCAACCATTTGTTGTTGGAGCAAAGCAGGGTGGCCGTCTGAGAGCTATAAAAATACAGCATACCTACATAAATAGTCAATACTTAGAGCTGATCTCGATGGTGGCACACTTGCTGGTCGAATTAGATCTCAGCCGTTGCGACGTTGTGAATACAAGTGACTTGATGTTGTGGTTACAATCGGCAACGCAGTTGAAAACACTGGCTTTATACAACAAGGATGCAGCTGAACTTGAAGAATCGTTGCTCAGTCGTCTGCATCTGTTAAAAATCAACTGGATGGTTGGAACAGAACTGTTTGATGTCGCTGCAGTCAGTCAGAAATATCAATTTTTGAGCATTGTTGTCTACCAAGCCGATGATGTAAAACTATATGGACCCCCAGCTGGCGGAAAAAAAGCATATTTTCAGAAAATTTAAAATAAAACGCAGTTTCTTAAAATGTTGTGACTGCTTATCGATTGGCAGGCATTAAATTAGTTTTGGATGGTAAACAACACATATAAAATACAGCTCTGCATTCGATTGCTGTTAAATTTAGCAACGAGAATTTGATTACAAGAGCCGAAATCAGAGCGCTGTATTTTTTAACGAAGGGACTAAATCTGAACGCAGCTCGTGGGGAAAAAATTTGCCTTTTGCTTTGTCCAGTTACTCTTCCTACTCGTTAAAAGGCTTGTTTGGGCTTTTGTTTTTATGCCGAAGTATGCGATGCGTGAGCCATACTTGATTTTGCTGTGTGTGGTGACCAAACTTGAGATTGTCAATTTTCAACTTACATTCCCGTTGAAATTTATGGCCAGTAACAGCTCATAAGCTGTTTAATTTAAGTTAGTTTTTGCAAATAGCGCGCCTAAACTTAAATTAAAATCTCTTGCACATTTCTTCGTAAACAAGGAGTAGGCGCTGTTAAAAACATTAAAACAAATGTTAATGGTTTTAGGGTGCCCACAGCTGTTCTTGTGTCATGCCGGCAATTGTCAGCTGCAACTGCATTGCAAATACTGACGAAATAGTTGTAATTTATTAGAGTATTTTTAGTCCAGTTGCGAAATACTTAGATTGAAAACGAATTAACCAACTGATCAAAATGGTCGTGCGTCCCTATGAAGAGGAGCTGAAATATCTGGAGAAGATCAATGATTACAGCTGGCGCATCAAGAAGGGCTTTCAGCCCAACATGAATGTGGAAGGTGTGTTCTATGTAAACAGCCGGCTGGAGCGGCTTATGCTTGAGGAGCTGAAGAACTCGTGTCGACCCGGCGGCGTTGGTGGCTTTCTGCCCGGTGTCAAGCAGATTGCGAATGTGGCTGCCTTGCCAGGAATTGTGGGACGCTCAATTGGATTGCCGGATATTCATTCGGGCTATGGATTTGCTATTGGCAACATGGCAGCCTTTGACATAGATGATCCGCTCTCAGTTGTCAGTCCTGGTGGCGTTGGATTTGACATTAACTGCGGTGTGCGATTGCTGCGCACAAATCTCTATGAGAAGGACGTGCAGCCGGTGAAGGAGCAGCTGGCACAAGCCCTCTTCGACCACATACCCGTGGGTGTTGGCTCCAAGGGCATTATACCGATGAACGCACGTGATCTGGAGGAGGCGCTTGAAATGGGCATGGATTGGTCATTGCGAGAGGGCTACGCCTGGGCCGAGGATAAGGAGCATTGCGAAGAGTACGGCCGCATGCTTAACGCCGATCCTGCAAAGGTCAGCTTGCGAGCAAAGAAGCGCGGTCTACCACAGCTTGGAACCTTGGGAGCTGGCAATCATTACGCCGAGATTCAAGTGGTGGACGAGATATATGACAAGTGGAGTGCCTCCAAGATGGGCATTGAGGAGAAGGGTCAGGTTGTCGTTATGATACACTCGGGCAGCCGTGGCTTCGGCCATCAGGTAGCCACCGATGCTCTCGTTCAGATGGAGAAGGCCATGAAGCGCGACAAGATCGAAACCAATGATCGCCAATTGGCCTGTGCCCGCATCAACTCCGTTGAGGGACAGGATTACCTAAAGGCAATGGCAGCAGCAGCAAACTTCGCTTGGGTCAATCGCAGCTCGATGACGTTCCTCACGCGACAGGCCTTTGCCAAGATGTTCAACTCTACCCCAGATGATTTGGACATGCATGTCGTCTACGATGTCTCTCACAATATTGCCAAGGTCGAGAATCACATTGTGGATGGCAAGGAACGCAAACTGCTGGTGCATCGCAAAGGCTCCACGCGCGCCTTTCCACCTCATCATCCCCTGATTCCCGTGGACTATCAGCTAACAGGACAACCTGTTCTCGTTGGCGGCACAATGGGCACCTGTAGCTATGTGCTGACCGGCACCGAGCGTGGCATGCAGGAGACCTTTGGCAGCACCTGCCACGGCGCAGTAAGTACATTAAACAATTTACAGTTTGCTAACTTGTTTCAACCTCAAGCCTTGTTTTAATAGGGACGTGCTTTGTCACGCGCCAAGTCGCGTCGTAATCTCGACTACAAGGAGGTTCTGGAAAAGCTGGAACAAATTGGAGTTGCCATACGCGTTGCCAGTCCAAAACTAGTAATGGAGGAGGCACCAGAAGCCTACAAGGATGTCACCGATGTCGTCGACACTTGCCACGCGGCTGGCATCAGCAAAAAGTGTATGAAAATGCGACCTATTGCGGTTATCAAAGGCTAATCAATTATAGATATATATATATAACACACAATTGCACAATTGCAATTCAAACTATAGATCAAATCTTAACACGCATTTTGAAGACCTTCCTTTTTGTATTTGTATATATATATAAAAAAAAAACAAATCAGTTATCTTCACATATGTTATTTGTTACTATCTAAAACATCTCTCATCGATATCTTATACAATACATTAACTATACTTAACAATATCAGAAAGTTAACTTATTTCGGTTTCATCGTATCTTATCACATTTTGGTCGTTACATTTTTAGCAGTGCTGCTTTGCTAACATAACATATGTTTACGTTTTTAACTTGCGCTGGTTCCGTGAGAATATTTGTTCACAGCTCACCAAATCATTTGACAGCTGGCTGTCGGTCCAATCAGACGCAGCGCAGCGCGATAGCGTTGAGAATTTAATTTTAATCGTTTTAATTGTTTGCCTTTTGAAAAGTGCACGCTAATACTTCTAATTTAAGTAAACAAAAGGTGCATCATTAAATGCAGTGCAACAACAATCGTGATTGATTACAATAATTTGTAAAATTGTAAATACCAACAATTTGATCTGCGCATCAGTTTTTACAAACAAACAATTCTAGTACACATTTATTGCTGAGACAATCCACGACAGTACACATCTAGCAAAATGACAAACATGCGCCCACCGCAGAAATCCAAACTACTGAAGGTCATCATACTGGGGGATGGAGGCGTGGGTAAATCGGCGCTTCTAACACGATTTGTGTCCAATCGGTATGAGGAAAATAATTTCCATACGATTGGTGTAGAGTTTATGAACAAGGACATCACAGTCGATGGAGAGAAATACACACTACAGGTCAGTAAAATCAAATACTTAATTGACACATTCACTTAACACTTTGTTCTTGTTCTTGTTGTTGTTGTTGTTAGTGTTCAGGTGCGACCAAATCGTAAGCTTAGTTTAGCTTTGATGCCGAAGCTTTTTCATCACTCCAACTGAACTAACTCAAGCAACGGTTTTTTGTCTTCGTTGATTATCTTTTCCATCTGCCCTCCACCCGCATATAACCACACACACACACACACGCACGTACACACATACAAACACAGAGAAAGCTCAATTAACGTACGTTTTAGCATGCCGGAATTCGAATCAACAGCGTCCAACAACAATGCGGCGACTTTGTTTTAGATTTGTATGAATATGTATAACAAGCAAAACACAACGTCATTCTTAACACATACATACATACATGTATGTACATGCATACGTTACCAAGGAAACCCTTTTATCTATGTATGTATGTTTGTAATTATTTAAATTACCAACGCACGTCTTCTACTTTTTCCCATTTCCTGTGCACGTTTCTTTGCCATTGTTCATTTATTAATGATACAGTTTCTCGCTCTTTTTCTTTACGCTGTCAGTTTACATTTTGAATAGAAAAGTTAACAGGCCAACAACTAAGTTATTCGGCTTATAAATATGCAACATGCGGTAGGTTCGATCTCTGTGTGTGTGTGTGTGTGTGTGTGTGTGCACCTCGATGAGTAACTGGCGCAAAATATTATTTAAATAATTCTAATAATAAATTGATAGTAATTGCGCAAAATCGATTCAACAAATTCCTAACATAAATTGGTATATATTAAAAACATTAATTCATATTAATCACTCAATGTTGAAAATTTCATCATAAGCAAAAAAAACAAAAAATGGCAGTTTTTTCTTAGTTAACGCTTCGCTGGGTTCGGCCCAAACAAGAAGAGGGCAATTCAACACTTGTACATATGTACATATGTATGTATTTATGTATAAGTTTATGATTCAAAGTTGCCCTCGGATGATAGTGTAAATAAGGGGAAATACCCCAATGCAAGTTTTTAAAGCAATCTCTTGAGCATATATATATATAGCGTATAAATGTGGGTATTTGCTATATATTGCTTTAAAACTTACTTATTTATTCGTACAAGTTTAATATACAGTTAATTTATGTTGTTACCAACTGACTGTACTCAACATTATAGACAAATTAATAATAATATAAACAGTTATAATATTATTTGGCCTGACTCATCAGTATATACAGTCGAACATCCATATAGCGGATCTCAAGAAAACAAGGTTGGAAATGAGTTTGTTATATTAAAGCTTCGTTGAACGAAAGTTCGTCATAGAGAATTTGGACTGTAGTTAAAGTTTCAAGAGAAATTCCTTTAAAATATTTGTCTAGAGCTGATTGACAATATTTGCACATTTATATATGAACGAAACAATATGTCGTCGGTGAATATTATAGATCTTAACGGCAAATAAGCACATCATAACTATTTACCTTATTATAGTTTAAAAATTGGTATCTTTCAATTTCCTACCAAATGTTATCACACCTTTGTTTATTTTCTAGTTAAAGAAGCTTTTCTTGTCGCAAATTTGTTACTTTTTTTGGCTTCATTATCAGCACATTTGTTATCAGTAACTTGGTTTGTTTTTGGACTTAGGCTTTTAAATGCTAGGAGCAATAACAAATATATATATATATATATATTCATAGGTGTGACGCAACACTTTGCTATCTTCTGGTGCAGTTGAGTCTTGACCTTTTTTGTCAATGGTTAATGCATGTTATTGTTATTGTATTTTAGATATGGGATACAGCTGGACAGGAACGGTTTCGAGCATTGCGCACACCCTTCTATCGCGGCTCCGACATGTGCCTGCTGTGCTACGCTTTGGATGATAGGGATAGCTTACGTGGATTGCGATTGTGGCGCAATGAATTTCTCAACTACGCGGACGTCGAGGCGGACAAGTTTCCCTTCATTGTGGTTGGCAACAAGGTAACGAGATCGTAATCGAATGCGTTAAAGTTAAGTTAATCAGCAAATATATGACAAATTTCTAGAATGACATTCGAGCGGAGAAGCGGCAAGTGAGCTATGAGGATGGGCAGAAATGGTGCATGGAACAGGGAATTAGCTCACACATTGAAACCTCCTCCAAGATGGCATCAAATGTCACGGACGCCTTTATGCTTGCACTGCGCGAGTGGAAAAACCTGGAACGTATTGCGGAAGCGGAGCTGCGAGAGAATGGCGACACCATTAATTTAACGCAACCAATTCGATTAATGCAACGACGCAATTGTTGCATGGGCGGCGGCGGCGGCGATGATGGTGCAGATGCAAGAAAAACAGCGGATGGAATTTATGATGATGATGGTGGTGATGCGGATGCCTCGATGCGTGCACCCAACGCTTTGATACGCAATTTGTTTGGACAGTCTCGCAGCTCACCAAAGCCGCCAGCCACCAATTACCGACTATGAGCAGCAGACCATTAAAAGTTTATATACATATATAAGACATCTTTTCATACATATATTCTTTACTGCATTCTACTACATTCCAGCTGAGCTGTTAACAAATTGTAGTGGCAGCAACATTATAAGATTAAGTACAAAAGCGATTAACAAGAAAGTTGATTTTTCTAACCGTTTGTTAAACCGTACTACAATTAAAGTTATAACAATTGTGCCTTGGATTTGATCATACAATTAAATATACATATATATATGGTGCAGCTATATTTCACGAGCTTGTGCTTGTTAATGTTAATCTCAAGCTAAACGATAATCACATTTAAGCTGTCTATAAGTAATACAATTGAAAGAAAAATAATACTTACATACAACCGAAACGAAGAACATTATTCTATATACACGTAAAATGTTTATATACAACATAAGTATATTTGTAAATTATATACAAATAAAGTGAAGTGAGTAAAAATAAATACAACGCTTGTGTGCCTTCATTTTAACTTTTGATATATCTACATATATTTATTTAAATTTGTATGTTAATGGTTTTATAATTAATAAATGTAATAACAGCCTATAATAACGCTTAAACCCATTTAAAGATTTTGATAATGTGGATTATAACACTTAATGCCAAAAGCTTAAAACTAAGGCAATTTCTTGGCTACAACAACTAGTTCATTAAGTATAAATCGCAAGCGTATAACAGTTATTTAAGCTTATACGAGGGAGAAATATTACTTGCTGTACACATTTTTTGGGCTTACACAACGACCGCCCATTAGACTTCACTTTTTATCCTCACTCCCTACTCTCACTTCTTTTTGTAGCCATACGAGTTGATGGCATCATATTCGCCATCGCACATGAGCAGCAGACTATACCATTGTTCACCCTCGATGCGTTGCAGTTCGAGGATGCCACCATAACAGGCTGGCAGACATTTGGGCGACATGTATTTGTGCAGAGATTCGCGATCGGTGCCATGAAAGATGATGCGACTACGCAACTTTTCGCGCAGGAATGGTTTAAACAGAGCAAAGACCACATTGAAGATCTTGGGTTGATTCACAATATGGATGGCCTTGATGCGCAATGGCACCGAATCTTGCAGCCAATCCACAATGCGCTTGGCAAATGGCGGCGTAAATTGCCACGTCTGCTGCAAGCTTAAGCCATCCATATCAAAGATGACAACAGCGCCATTGATTTGCGTCTCTGGTTCCAGCATGGCAGCCTCCAGGAATATGACGGCGCCCTTAAAGACCTCATCGAGCGTGACTTGCTTGTGCTTCCAGCGTTCTAAAGTAAAACAAAAAGTAAAGATTACGTAACCCTCAAGGTCTGTGTGTCCACTTGTCAACTTACTGCCCAGCTCAAGTAACAAGATGCGACGTCCGCTCTGATCACGATTGGGAAACACTGTCAGTATATTGTTCTTAAAGATGTTGGCCTCCTTTGTGGGTTTCAGATCATCATACACATTCGCATGCTTCACCTTGAATGAGTAGTATCGCTTGATCTGGAAAATGATATAGCATTAAGGTACTTAATACGATAAAATAGTTTTTCATTTTATCGTCATACCAAGTCGCGAGCACTCTCTGGATAATATTTGCAGGGACGCAAAAACCGTATTAGCCACTCGTCATTGTCCTTCGGCCAACGCAAATCGGTTTCCGCTATAATGTAATAAGATGATTGTCCATATTAATTATACTTTATATATAGCTTTTAAACATACGAGTAGCAAATGTTTGCTAATAACACCACTTAAGTGTTGATCTTATTGACCTTGTTATTTTCAACGAAATTGGCGATCATCAACTTTCTGTCTTAACTCAATGTTAGATCTCACTTTACACTTATGTACTTGGGTTTACTTGAGTGATTATCATGTAAGCTAATGTAATGAGCGGGCATGATCGGAAAATCAACTTCAATCTATTCGTATTTTGAAAGATAAGTAAAGGGTCTGCTGCTATATAATTAATGGCATGCTTCGAATTGACGAATTGCTATCATAGATAAACGCATGTTATAGGATTTTGGAGTTGTGATAATATTATAAGAAAACCTATACGATACAATTTTTTTGTAGAACTTTGTTTTGTAAACGTAAACAATTTAATGTCAAGAATCAGGAATATAAGGGGGAAAATGTCATCGAGTGTATAATTAATTATCATTTTTTTGAATTTTGTAAATCTAGCCTCATATCAAAAGGTTATGAATATTTTAAATTAATAAAATATAATATAATATAATCATTTATTGATCACAGTGGGTGACTTTTCAGTTAAATTAATTTTTTGATATTATGGTACTATATTTATATTAAATAAACCTGTATTTAATGTAAATTTCAACTTATCCCTAAGTATACCTTGAACCCATTAAAAATGGCTAAAAAGGGTATAAAGGTTTTCTGCAAAAGTATGTAACACCCAAAAGGAAACGTCTCTGACCCCATAAAGTATATATATTCTTGATCAGCATAAACAGCCGAATATGTTTGTCTGTAGGTATGATCGCGGCGATCTCAGAATCTATAAGAGCTGAAGACTGGACCAGCTCCAATACAAGCTCGTTTCAAATTTTCGATAACTTTACCCGTTTCCAATTTACAGATCGATAACAGAAAAAATATTTTGTTTGGAAAACTTTGAGTAGGCGTTTGAAAAATTAAACGAAATAATCATAAATTCTTACTAGTTTTTATTATATGGGAGGGATTTTTCTAAGCTCAACTAATCAATTAACATGAATTAAATGTTAATTCCAACTAGATCCTAGTTTAAGTCATTGTTTTATTGGCTTTAATCTATCGAAATAACGACTTACCCTCTAACAATCGCTTAAGCTCCTGTATTGCCTGCTTTTGACGCTCGGGAGTTTCGCGTAGTTCCTGTGCGGCAACTTCTTTGGCTGCAGCAGATTCTTCGCCCAACTCAAACTGTAGCGTATACTCGCCCAGCTTAATTGACGGCAGGGTATCGATTTCCGACAACATTGTGGGCACTCCTAAATAAAGAAACAACAAAAAATACAAATAATGTCACAACAGTTAGATGACAATTAAAGTGCAATTAAAGCACGTAACTTATAGCGTGCTAATTATATTAGAGACTGCAAAATAAACCTTCTGAACTAATAACGTATCTAAATTATATATATTATGAACGTTTGTGTACAGCTTATTACTTACTCATTTTGCAGCACTTGTTATTTTTTACGCTGTTGTTTTTGTTGTTTTAAGCTTTTTTTTTTTTGGAAATTTTAAGTAAAATATTTTTTCTTTTGTGCTAAGCACTTAATTGTTTTGTGTTTGCCTTCCAATTGACTTTAAGATCTCGAACTGTTACTGTTGACAAATTGTGCATTTTAATTTTGAAAAACCGGATCATTGAATGCAGTCAAATTAATATTTTTGTAGCCGATCATCCGGTTATTGCTTCTATTTAGCCTTGAACTTAACCTTGACATAAGCTTTTGGTTTGCGCAAGAAATCATATACAAATCGAATAACGGATGATGCAAAAATTCCGTTGACTTTAAAGATGAAAATGCATTTGCCATGAAGATATTTGCTATAGATCTCAATTCTTAACTAGTTCTACTAGATTTTCAATCTATATCAGATTAAAACGAGTTTTTTTGCATATAAAATTACTGAATTAATCATATGCTTAACTATTTTTTCAGAAATATATATCTAGTAACACAATATAAGTTTTTCTTTTTTTGGTATTATAAACAATAGAAAACAAATTATCTGTGGAAATTGAGATCTAAGCGAAACAACTCCAAAAGCGCTACGATATTGATTGAATTTGATTAGATTGAGTAGGCGATTTAATTTTATAATTTGCAATCCCCACAAATAATAGCATATCGTAAATATATCAAAGTCTTAACGAGAAGTTTCGAAGTTTCGAACTTGATGTCTGGCAAAACCCAAAATGCACAAAAAATAACAAACAACATTGGATTATGGATGTACAGCATAATCTCATGAATAGTTAATATGTTTTTTTTCCATTTTTTTTAAAGCAACAACATAATAATCGTATAGATAATTAATATAGTACACAGTTGGAGCACAGCAAAATACAACATTTTTAAATGAAACTGAAAACGTCGAAACTTGTTTTTCGTGGGAGCTATACTCGTACTACCATAAATAAATATATATCAGATAATGCCGAAGACGGAGCAAAACCGACAACGACGCGTGTAACGAAGCCGAAAGAGTAAACGAAACTGTGGCAGCCAAAAGCGCTTTGCGATGATTTTATAACAGGCCAAGAATAAAAAAACTGGAAATTAAACGGAGATTCAGCTGAAGCTCAAGCTGAACTTGAGCATCACATTCAAAGAGAGCAAAAGCAACAAAGAGATAAAGAGAGAGGCTGACTGCTTAAGAGAGAGGATGCATGAAAGGCGAATGCATTTGGGGGAAAAAAATTATGCAAAAGCTGGTTTTTCTTTAATGCGTTTGCTCAGCTGCTACTTGAGTGTTGTTGTTGCTGCAGTGGTGAGTATTCCAAAAACAACTGTTTAATGAATGCGAGACGGTAGCAGAGTAGCTCATCTTCGATACATATTGATGTATGTATGTATGTGTGTATGTGTGTATTAATACTTATCTCATGTCTTGACCCTCAAGCTTTGTACTTTCGGTTCAATGTTAGGGAGTGATACATTCGTCAATTAGCCATTACCTAGTATTTATACCTGTTTGACAACAAACGCCCAACAAATGTATAATCATAATTATGGCCACACGTTTCAGGCAACACCCCAACCATGGACATGACACTAGTTGTTTCGCCAGTTTTTTTTTTTTATTTTTATTTTTATTTTGGACTAATCGACACAAACACGTGCGAAGCGGGCAACTTGCATTCATTATTGTTATTTGAGTGAACAGTTCAGTGATTTTATTTATTTGCGTTGTTGACGAAAAAATCATTTGTTGAACAGCTGGCGAAGTTGAAAAAACAAACTATTTCTTTGAGTGTACATAAATCGCGTTTTCTATGGTACACAATAAAAAAATAATTAGTTTCTAGGGAAAAAATATGATTGAAATCGCGGAAAGGGTTCAAAGACATGACAATGACATCAAGATCGTTAAGATAAGTGTCAAGCAACGATGAGGTCAGAAGTTTCGGAAACCATAAAATTACTTTTAAATGTATAAAACATTGAACTATAAAGATGACAAGTCCAATGTAAAAAGTGCTTTAACCTTCGTGCCAAAATTGTATTATAAAAGATAAACACATACATACATAATAATTTAGAAATGTGTAAAGTACACACACATGCACATATGTACATACATCTATGTTTTACTGTATTGTCTGTCTGTCTCACCTGAATCAATGGAAATGGAGGCTGTGATCCTAGGCAAGCACGTTGTTGCAGTAGCCATGACCGACCGATATTGATTTTTATACCCTGATCCCATTAAAAATGGGAAAAAAGGGTATCATGAAGTTGTGCAAAAGTATGTAACAGGCAGAAGGAAGCATCTCCGACCCCATAAAGTATATATATTCTTTATCAGCATCAACAGTCGAGTCGATATAGCCATGTCCGTCTGTCCGTCTGTCCGTCTGTCCGTCTGTCCGTCTGTCCGTCTGTCCGTCTGTCCGTCTGTATGTATGAACGCGTCGATCTCAGAGACTATAAGAGCTAGAGACTCCAGATTTGGAACTTAAGCTCGCCTAATCCCTAGGCAGTACAAGTTTGTTTTCGATTTTCGATAACTCATCCCGTTTCCGATATACACATGTGATCGATAACAATAAAATCTTGAATTTGAAAAAACTTTAGATGGCATTTTAATTAATAATCAAAATAATAACAATCTGTGAAATTTTTATTAAAATCGGTTAAGAAACACCGGAGATATGGAACCTTGAAGTTGAGTATGCAGTATGCAGTATGGTCGTACACACACGCACAAATACTTGCAAGCACTGACTGTACGCGTAAAGTATAGGGATCAGGGTATCGTCTAGTCGGGATTTCTCGACTAGAGCCTTCTTACTTGTTGAATATAAAATATTTATACGTTTACTTTGCAGTATATACAGCGATGATATGCATTTGCTGGTGCAATCGACAAGCCGCTCACGCTAAAAGCCCGGTTTGTAAATGGGTCAATGCCAACCGTTTGTTGAACTTCGCTGGCAAAACTTAAGTGAATTTTCGTTCAGGTTTTGCCGAGTGCCTTTCTCACGCAACTGCAATGCGACTGAATGACGCTTTGTCAGCCAACTACAACAGCTCTGACAGTGACGCCGAAAGTGAATGCAAAAGGAACAGCTTGCATATCTAAACGCATGGACAGTGCTGACAAACGTGCAAAGGCAACCAGTCGCGACAATTGCAGTAGTTGTTGTTGCTGCTGCTTGTTCTGCTTGTGTAGACATTGAATTTGTGCTCTTCATTATGCAAAAGGCAAACACAAAAGAGACTCATAAACAAGAGTAAGACTCGAAAAAGCAAGCGCTACGAAGCGAAAACAGAATGATTGAAACGCAAGCCTCAGCACACTGCATGAAAAAAAATAACACGCACTGAAAATAGTAAACTTACCAAAAATTTAATACAGGCTCAGCTAATCCAAATGCGAGATACGTTAAAATCCTTTAAAATGTGTTTTTACTTCTTATTGTTCTGAGATAATTCAGCTTTTGGTTTAAAGCTGGTCTATCTCCGACTTGGCACGTTCAATGACTGAAAATATAATGCTGTTTATTCAACAGTTTTATACCCGCATCGTAAGTGTATCAAGTTATATAAGCCACAAGGTAGTTAAGAAGTAATATACTAACACACACACACTTAAACACAGGTCACACACAAAGCGATTAATTATAGCTAGTGTCAGCGCATTGGAAAGTACATGCTTCGTTAGCTGTTATACAGCGGATTACGACAATGTCTCCGAGCTCTCTTTGGTTGTTGTTGTTGTCCACTTGGTTTATTTTGAAGAAATGTACAGACAAGAAATTGCAGCACTGTGGCTAAGGTCAAGTCAACAAAACGCTGTTATGTCAGCTAACTCTGTTATACATGCTGCACAACAATGGTATGTTTAACAGGTGTTAGGCATACATAAAACTGTTATACCTAAAATAGCACTACACTCTTTCAGTAGTTTTTTTTGTCGCAGTGTACGAACTAAATGTATTTAATCTTGAACTTTTGAACACTCAATACGAGTATATAAAACTCGTTACAAATCTCGCAAACGTTGCTTTATTTAATTAAATAGCACCTACCTGGGCTAGATATCTAATACGCTCTCGCACATTGTTTTAAGCACTTTTTAAAAGTAAGTAGTGCTTCATTGTTAACTGCTCTTAAAGTAAGAAGCGAAACGAAACGAAACGAAAACGAGCTTAACTCGAACGATCCGACGACTTGTGTATCCGTGTTCAAATGTCCAACTGACGATCCAGCTAACTCATTGTCTTTACAAATTGAAAGCTCATGCAATTAATTAAATATTTTGCTTGTGTGCCCGAAATATAATTCGATTTCGATTTCGGTTTCTGCTTTCTGTTTTCTGTACTTTACCTAGGCGCCAGACAGACAAACAGACAGACAGACTAACATTCGAAAAGTCAATGTTGATTATTGTGATACGTCAGCTTTTTAAAGTTCAATGGAATTTCAATCCGCTGCCGTTGACAACGTCAATTAACTTAAGCACTCACAAATATTGACTATATACAGATAAATAACATGTGTACATGCATTTACGAGTTAGTCAATCGACAGGTCTAACCAATTTGCTCAGTTACATGCAACAAAATAGACACTAAGACAGCCGTTGATAGATACAATTGTTTTAAGAGAAGTAGCTAATATTTATTTACATAGATAAATGTATTTTGACTTGATGAGTTTCTCAGTTACAAGTGCTAAAAGCTGATATACATTTTTCTGTTCCATTATAATATCATTATAGTACTTACAATTTATATAATCTCTTTAATTGTAGTTGATAGCGCGTAGATATTATTTTCTATTTGGGCTTTACGCTGTATTGTCAATATATACTAATATAACTAGACGAATGGCTAAATATATTGTGCTTCGTATGGGTTGTTACAATTGTTACTAAATACATACTACATACTAATTATATATTGCTTACGTAAGACTAAGGAAAGCGATGTCATTTTGAATTGTTCGACTTAAGGATAACTATAATTATTCTTATAATATAGAAAAAATCATTAATATGTCAACGATATTCAATGCTAAAGTCTTTAGTGTCTTTCACGAGTTGTTTGCTTGTTTTTAAGTACAGTACAGATTAAGTCTAGAGGAGATATATACACAATATCAAAAGAAATAAAATTATCAAAACTGTTATACAACATTAAATAACTAAAACTGCCATTTGACATTTCTTATTCGATGTTTGCTCTTTGCCTTACCCTTACCTCTCCCAAGCAATCATTTTGGCCTAACTTTCTCATACATGAACTGTTGCAAATGTTTATTATCTGGCTGCATTAGCTTCTTCTTTGTAAACTCAAACTGTTCCAGTGCAAATTCGTACAGATCGTTTTCCATTTGCCAAATCTTCGATCTCTGTATGGCCTCTATGGTTGATTCACTGGGCGGTATCTTCGAAGAAGTCACCCGCAAATGAGATTTATTGGAATTTTGATAGTGCTCACGAAAACCTTGAAAGATTCTGTAAATAACAGAAGATATATATTTTAGTTTATGTTTATTTCTTGTTGGTATTTCACAACTTCAGCTCACCTGGGCAAAGATCTTTCAAGCAGATCGACAAACTCGTACATTTGCTCTGTGACACCGACAAGAAAATACTCATTGACCAAATTGCGTTTGGCCTGCTTTAGGGCCCAATCACTGCCGGGTTCCCAGCACTCGGCAGCGTGGCCACAAAAGAAGGGAATTTGCAGCCACATGTTGCGAGGATCACAGTCGGGTTGCTTCTGGACTACGCACTCATCAAAAGTCTGCACATAACACATACATAAATTAATTACTAAAAGCCCAGTTGAATAATTTTGACTTACAATTTTATTGCCGGCTTTTTTTCGAACTAAATTCGGGCGGTAGTTATCGCCATAGCGCAAAAAGTAATAGTAGGAGACAAGTCTATCCAGTGGCTTACGTACCAGGTTTATATAGATGGGTTTGTGCGCAATTTGAAATCTGTAAGTAACAACAGAGACCTATAGTAATGAGATCTATATATAAATGTTGTTCACCTACTTTGAGAAATCCAAAAATGCCATGTGTCCGTGGTATAGGGCTGGCTTCATTTCATGCCATCGTGTCACATTGCGCACAAAGGAAATCTAAAAGAAACACACATTTAAACAGTTGTCTTTGGGATTTAATAAGCGACAGTCGAGACACGCACCTGATTTGGCAGCGATAGTACGTGCATATTGGCGGTCACATTAATATGCAAGACGTGATATCTGTTCTGTTTACACAGATCGTAGGCAATATTCACAAAACTGGTTGAGCCCGTCTTGGGTACACGATTGTACAGCACCACCAATTGTTCTTCGTAGTCAAAGTTATCCAGTGTGGGCGCAATCTGGGCAAGCGTTGACTGCTCCGTTTGCTTGGCACCGCTGCCATTGAGCTTGGAAAGGGGCTTTAATGCTGAGTTTAAAGAAAAAAGTTTATTTAACTGCATTCATATAGTGTAAGGGAATAATGTCTACGAACCGTGTTCTAACCGCAACCCAAGCAACCAATAGCCACCAATACCTATGATGCAAAATGCAAGTATAAGCCAGTGCACTGGACGCATTAGAGGCAACATTTTGCGCAATTTTTTATACATGCTGCTGCTGCCTAGAGCTGATCTTCAATCCTTGATAGTACCACAGCACATTATTATCAAAGGTATTTTTTAACCAAACTTCGTGCTGTTTTGTGGCATTTTGGTTTTATTTTCACAGTGTCCTGCTAGCTACAACGTTTAACAGCGCAAATACCAGCTGTTTTATCAGTGCTGGGTAACGTGTGTCTGAAACTGCCATTGTTTAATGATGTGCTTACACCTGTTATCTTGGCAATAAATTAAATGCATTTCTTAATTTAAAACATTTACATAATTTTAGTATTATTGTTTTTAAAAATAAATTCAAATTTTTTGAAAAATCATGTACAAAAGAGTGAGATGGCGACAATGTCCGATTTCGACTTTATCGAAAACTTATCGGTTAATATTGATACATACACTACACACATATAAAAACAGCTGTTGATACGTCGTAAATAGACGCTTGATTTTTGTTAGTAAACTCCAGTTAAAGAAAAAAATTAAAAACAATAGAAAAACGCACAGCAAACCTACAAAATGTCATCAGCCATATATTTAGAAAACTATTTAGATGGTATGTGAATTACAAAATTTCCATTCCAGTTGAAAATGAGATTTATTTTGAATTTTTTCATAAGGATTGGAATCGCTGCCCACCGAACTGGAGCGAAACTTCAAGCTGATGCGAAAGCTAGATGATCGGGCACAAACAGCGATGAAAAGCATCGATAGCCATGCAAAAGATTTTATGCGCAAGCTAACAGCAGATAGTGGTGCAATGAGCGAGGAGGAACGCAAGGAGCGATTGGAGGACATTAAAGCGCTGTTTGGAAAGGCAAAAGAGTACAGCGACGACAAAGTGCAACTGGCCATACAAACGTACGAGCTAGTGGACAAACAAATCCGCAGACTCGATAATGATTTGGCGCGCTTTGAGGGCGAGATACAAGAGAAGGCATCATCCACGCGTGCCAAGTCCGAGGAAGCCGTTGCCAAAAGTAAGTCAACTAGACAAAAAGTGAATTATCTAAGTATTAAATGTATTTAACTTATAGAGAGTGGCCGTAAAAAGACAAAGGATAGCAAGGCGTCGGGTAAAAAGAAAAAGCCAGCTTCCTCGGATGAGGAAACTGGGCGTGGTGGCAATCATTCGAACAGTGCCAGCGGCGCGAATCTCAATGCTAGTAGTAGTACTGGTCAAGGTAGCAAAAAGAAAAAGTCAAAGGTAAATCAAGAAAAAGAAACACGCAAGGGTGGTGCACAAAAGGTAATTCATCTTCATCAAGCATTATTCATAATATATCTATCTAAGTGTAAATTCGAGCTGTTACGATTTGTACTCCTTCCTCTTAGACAACTATTTAGTTTGTTATTGGTAGCCTAGCTGAATAATTGACTATACAAATGTTCCCGTCCTATTACCTCCTATCGTATGTATGTATTCAGTGTATTTGACATGAGCCGTTAAATAACTTTCGCATTTTCCATTATGTTTTTCATTTCACCTACCTGCATGATTCCCAATAACAGCTAAGACATTTACAAAACATTTACTTAAACCTTTCTTTTCTCTTGTTCGCTGTTCAGAAAGTTGTTGAAGTTGATGACTCGGAGAAGGAATCATGCCACACGAACGCCACACATCCGAGCGATGTTATGGACATGCCAGTGGATCCAAACGAGCCTACATATTGCCTATGTCACCAGGTCTCCTACGGCGAGATGATTGGCTGTGACAATCCAGATGTGCGATTATTTTTTATATAATATATTGTTTATATTGATATTAATGTTTTACTTTACCCTTTATCAGTGCCCCATTGAGTGGTTTCATTTTGCCTGTGTGGGTCTCACCACAAAGCCCAAGGGCAAATGGTTTTGTCCCAAGTGTTCGCAGGACCGTAAAAAGAAGTAGAGTGTAATGACCATTCCGATTGCTGCCAACTGTCGGTCAATGTAAATAACTTTAAACGTCACTTAGTTTGTAGTTTAGCATAAGAACTGCACATACTTTAAATAAATAACTTTTATTAATAGCTTGTTTTTTTTTTGTGTTAGCTTTGTCTAGGAGGGAATCAGCCTCTAAGCAATCAATAAAGGTTTATTTTAGTACAGAAAAGTTATTTGCTAAAAACTATTCTCTGAAACCGTTTTTCTTATTTTATGTTTAATGTTCTATTAATAGTATTATTTATGTTTGGCTGCCATTGACTTTATATAACGTGGAGTTAAATTGTTCAACGATTGTTCAAACAAATTGTGACTAAAGTATCCAAAATATAACATTTTTAAATTATTTGTTGAATAACATATTTCCAAAATTGATATCTATGTACATTATAGTTCATTCGTTATGGTTAGAGTTCAATAAAATTGGTTATCTAATGGGCTTTATTTTTTTTCATAATATTCCCTGAAAATGTATTAAATTTTTAATTGCTTAAAATTACGTTCACGAATTCAATTCTTGTGGTGTTTAATATCTACGATTTGCGAATTCAATGCATTAACGAAGATCAAAACAAAATAGTTATAACTAGTGCTGTTTACGACGATATACAGCGGGACTAAGGTAGGAATCATTGGAATCATGATCGTCGTCATCGTCGTTGTGATGTGCGTTCAGATTTTGCTATATTTTCAGTAGTATTGTCGGTTTACTTTTTGGTCATTATCTTTAAATACTCTAGGGCATTTTGAGCTGCAAGTCGCTGTGCCTCAACAGCCGTTGAACCAGTGCCATGACAAACGCCGACTGGCAACGTGGATAGCTGCACCAGGCACTGAAACTGGCCGGTAAACGTCCTTTCTTCAATATCCACGTAGGTGACCTCAAACTGATTTTCGGTTGCAATGTCACCCAATATCTTAACGGCATCAAGCTTGGCGCTCTTCAGGCATGTCTTCTGAAAGCGAAAGTAAATATAAATTCATATACATATATATATATATATGGACGGTTTTTTTTTTTGTTCAATTGCCTTCACGTACGTGCATACATCGTAGTTGGCAACTTAATTTACCTGTAGTTTAAGCAGTTTTTTGCCCGTCGCATTTTTCAATGTCTTATGGAATTGAGAGACTTTATTACTGTGCTGCGTGGTCAGTGTGGGCATTGTGATATCTTTCAAATCACCATAATAATTATCGTTATTGCGGGGCTGTAAATAAGAGTGCAACGTTTTTCTTATTCAATACGCAAAGACTCTCACTCGCCACTCAATGGTGAGTTGAAACATATCACGAATTACAACTATTAACCAAAAAACAGAATAACAGTCGTGCATGTTAATGATTCTATCCATTGAAATGTAATTTAAATTACATTTTACATTAGCGAAGAATGTAGAAACAAACAGAATTCAAAGAAAATTAAAAAGGTTGTTTAGACTTTACATTAACCTGACTAATTATTATTAAGTTGGTAAATGTTTACAATGATTACTTAAAAAATAAAAATTATATGTATTTAGGTTATACCCAAAATCTCAGAAATGAAGATATCAAAATATTACTTAAAAACTAGAAAGAAAAGCATAAGTAAGAACTACACTTGTTAGTTGTACGGTTTTACGATACGGTTTTAAGTTTCTACACTCTTATATATGATCATTCTATATGGCCATATGCGGAGTAAACAGAGACGCTTATAAATAATCACACTGATACAATAACAAAATGGAAGTCAAAGAAATGGTTAATTGAAATAATAGAAGAAAAAAGTAATAAATTCTAAATTTCTTGCATATGAAAAGAAGGTGAAATCCGCTCGTAATACCGACTTATAAGTATAGGTTTTGGAACTACCGGTGTTGGAACTACCGGTGGTGGAACGGTGTTAGAGACCGTAATTTTACTCACATCACCCTCCAGTTCACTGCCAATGGTTTCATTAATTTGGGCAGCATCGATGGGAGTATCCTGCAAACGTGTCCACATTTTATGAGCAGCTAAACGTTTGGCAATCTTCTTGCTCTTGCCCTTGCCCACCTCACGATAGCTTAATATGGTGCAAGCAATCGTAAACAGACGCTCATGGGGCAATCCCACTTCAGTCTCTGTTTCATATGATGGTGGCGGCCAACGCCGTTGCATACACTTCTCCTGTAGCCAGCCAATTGGATTGCCCACAATCTTGTCACCGGCGCTAACAAAACAAATGCATTCATTACATTTTACAACTTAGAATTGTCAGAGACAAGAATATTTACTCGTCGCTACTGCCGGTAGCATTGGCATTATTGCCATTGCCATCGCCATCGCCACCATTGCCTCCTGGCAGTGTGCTGCCAACAACCGCTGCCACTGCTGCAGCTGCTACTGCCGAATTGCCCGGAGATTCCAGTTGGACACCTATAAGCTTACCGATCAGGGCATGAGCAGCTGCATGCTTTGCCTCTTTCTTAGAGCGTCCGGCGCCCATAGCGGTAAAGGGGGTATCTTTGTCCTTAAACGAGACCCGAAAACGAAATGTCGGCTCATGGATAGCGCCCTCGATCTGCACCAGTTCGTAGCCGGGCGTAATGCCGCGTCTGCTAAGCATTTCCTGCAACATGCTGACCGGTGTCTTCATGGCCAGCCCGTTGGCATCCGTCTCGTTGACAAACTTGAGCGTGTCGTCGACAGGCAATGTGCTGCTGGTACTGCCCACCGCACCGTTCAGATCCACCAGATGTTGTTGCAACTGCTGGTGCTGTTGTTGCTGTTGGATTGCTTGCATCTGCCTATCTTTCTTATGCTTTGACCGGTTCTGCATCATTGCCGGCTTGTCCATTGACGAGCTGCCGCCGCTAACTGCGACCCCATTGGCCAAGTAAGCAGCGGCCAAGGCAGCGGGCGAGTTGCCCATGTTATCATACTGACGACGAGGTGCAAATCCCGCCTGCATGGGCACTTGCTCCAGCTGTTGATGCATGTGGTGTCTATGTTCAACGCCATTGTAATTATTTGGTTCCATATTCAACAAAATTATTAATTATAGACTGTGTGTGTATCTGAAAATGAATGCAACGTTGCTTGAAAAAATCAATAAAATGCAATCAACGAGGAAGCACGAGTATGCCGCAAATAACGTTGGTTGGTTAGCAGCTGTCGTTGCCCAGTACTTACGTTTGATTTGCGGTTTTGTACTGCTTTTTATTTAATAATAATTTATTAATTATACATTAATAATTCATTCTTAAATAAAAAATCCAGCAAAATCCAGACGCACACACACGCTATCTGCAAATATGTGTATTTTTATGATGCTTCTATGTTGCCGTAGTTTATTTAACTGACAGAATACCTTGTGGCAACGCTGACTTTGTGCTTAAATCCGATTGTCAAACGATAAGAAGAAGACGTAGAACGGCGCAATTTTCAAACAGTTCAATTTTAAATATAGTATTTATTGCAATTGAATGTTTCTGCCTAATTGTTTTACATAATTTTTATTTATATATATATAATAGATTTTTAATTTGTATAATTAATGAACGGGAACATTCATATCTTTCAAATCAAAAAGTGAATGCGTGGGTTTTATATGTGTGTGTGTGTGTGTGTGGGTTTGGAATTTGCAGATTTCAATTGCGATAGTGGTTTTTGGAGCTTTTTTCCCCGAATCAACAAAGGAATTTATGGTATTTCTATGCATATTATCGAATACAGCGTATACTTTGGAGCAGCTATCGCATCTAATCATCGCTCAGAAAGTCATCATCCAGATTAACATCTGTTGTATCAATGTTGTCATCTAGCGTAATGCCATCAATCTCCAGATCCAAGTCATCATCATCATCATCTTCCTCACTGACGGCAGCTGCAGCAGCTGCAACTGGAGCGGCAGACTTTGTGGTGCTCACTGGCACATACGCCGGCTTTTCCTTGTCCTCCTGCTGATCGACACCGCTTTGCTGCTCAATCGCATGCAGTTCCTCGAGTGGATTGCGCTCACTATTTAGTACCAGCTGCCCGGCGACTCTGGCTGAAACTTTACGCGCTCGCTCCTCTTGCAAGTGTTGCTCCACGCGCAATGCATCGCCCAGACCCGGAAAGAGATTTGTGTACTGTGTTGGATCGGCAAGAGACTGTCCAGCCTTCTCATTGACCTTGCCGAGTTCCTCACGCCAAAGTTCTACTATACGCGACATTTGGCTTGGCAAGTAGGTGCGTGCAAAGAACGCCGCCTCGGGCAAGCGATTTGTCTCGACGAGAATCTCCAAGCATCTATCGACATCCGAACGTAGGAAGGCAGATAGGAATGCAATATTATGGCGTCCTTGTGCGGAACTTATCGCACCCACATCCTCCAGCATCTTTGCATCGCCCGAGGCAGTGGAGAGCAACAGCAAGCCACTGAAATCGTTTGCCTTTTGCATGCATTCTTTGACCAGAGCCATGTTATTGTTACGCGACGCCACATCCGCCAGCTGTGACCATTTTTGTGAGTTCTCCGCCTCGCGTGCTAGATTCAAAGCAATTTCCAGCTCACCAAGTTGCAGCGCCAGATCAAATTTGTGGTCCGCATCGGTAGACACCTGCAGCGCCTGCTCCTTGAAGCCCTGCTTCTCGAGGAAGTGTGCCACCCGCGTGCGATGCTCTTTCGGTATTGTGGGCAGCACATGATAAGCACGCTCAAAGTCTCGTCGCATAACGGCTGTCTGATACTCTAGCACGGACAACTGCAGGCAAAAGCTAATCACATTTAGCTCCTTGTCGCCCAAATACAAGCGATTGTCCTTCGGCACATAACCTAGCAAGTACATAGTGCGATCCAAATGTGAGATGGTCACAATCTCTCCACCGACATAGTAATTGATGCGATTCACGGAATTGGTATAAATAAAGCAGTCGCCCACCCACAGACCAGTTTTAACCGCCTCGGAAACCTCGCCTGCAATAAAAAGGAAAAACAAAAAAGCATTAAAATTTGATTTGCGATTTTATAGGATTATACTGGATAGCTAATGTTCAATGACTCACCCAACACATTAAATGCACTCTCCACGCCATCATCCTCAAGTCCCTCCTTGGTCTCTAATGCGTCGGCAATTAGTGCCGCATTCACACCCAATATAAAGTAGGAGTCATCGGTGGCGAGGCAAACGAGGCTGCCGCTCTCATTCCACAATACGTTGCGCGGCTGCACTTCGATGCGTCGCACCAGCTGCAATGTCTCCCAGTCGTAAAAGGCCAGGCCGGAGGATGTTTTTACACCAAAGTAGTGGCCACCATAGATGCTTTCAGCACCATATTCGGGTGTAAAGCTCTTGCGCTCCTTAAAGTTGCGAAAGATGCGAACGGTACCATTGTTTTCACGTATAGCATACTCATTGCTCTCTAGCGCCCAAACAAACTCCTGAGCAGAGCCGAAAGCTTTGTTTCGCAATGCCATTGACGTGTAGATTATATATTCGCCATCACCACAGACCACCACAAAGCGTCCATTAGGATTATGTGCAATGGTTTGCGGATAGATCTCGCAGGCACCCATATCCTTAACGGCGACAGGCAGACGCTCACCATCCTTGATTTCTGTGCCATCCGCAATGGTTTTTAAATTTACCTGCAAATAGCAATAAGTAATATTCAATATAATCTGTTTATTTTGAGAAAGAACAATCTGCTTACCTGTTGCATTTCGGAATGTTTGGCCCAAATGATTTTGCCACCGACCACATCCATTGACATGGCTGGTTCCTCACGGCCCACCTTAATAATGATTGATCCCTCGTCATAGCCCAAGGCAACATTGTTGGTACCACGCATGCTGGATATGGTCCAAACGCGCTCAAAACCATAATTCAGACAGGTCTCTAAACGATAGGTGCCCGAATGCCAAATGCGTACAGTTCCATCCTCGGAGCCGGTTAAAACAATGGGCAACTCAGGATGAAAACAAACAGCCGAAATATTTTGTGCATGCCCCTCAAGTGTTTGGACACAGGTCTTGTTCTGATAGTCCCAGATCTTCACCAAGCGATCATCGGCGCCAGAAATCAAATACGGTTTGTCTCCACCATGATAGTAGTCCACACAATTGACACCCTTTTCGTGACCCTCCAACGTAAAGTTTGCATAGACTGAACCAAGCTGCCACACCTTAACGGTTCGATCCAAAGATGCGGACGCAAAGGTGTTGTTATCCTTTGGATTAAATACAATCTGCATGACATAGTGTGTGTGACCCTCAAAGACGCGTTGACATGCCCACATCTTTTCCCAGTTCCACAATTTAATAAGCATATCATCTATATCAAAAAATTTTATAAAATCGTTAAAAACTTAAAGATAAGAACTTGTCATTTTAATGATGAAATATGATACGTGGTTCTTGAAACATGAACTGCAAAGCTTTTCCTTTCAAGTAATCTGTCTACGATATATTTGTCTGTGTTTTGGTTGATATGTAAATATGATCAATAATAATTTAAACAAAATTTGTTATAATGTAATCAGATCCGCAAATTGATAAATAAACAAACAAATCGCATTAATGTAATCGAAACAAAATCTGAAGCAATTCCAATTGGAAATTATTTCTTAAAACTTTTAAGTAAATTGAGGTCATTCCCATGTTTGTTTATGATGATTGGTACTATGATTAAAAAAGTCTTTGATTATTTAGTGTAAAAAACATACCGCTGCTGGTCAGCACCAATGGCTGCGTGGGATGCACTGCAATGCAGCGCAAGTAATCGGAATGCGCCTCAAAGGAGTGCACCTTCTCCAGTGTGTTGTAGTTGAAAATGCGGATGAGCATGTCATCGGAACCGGTTATAATCCAATTCTTGCGGGCCACAAAGCGAGCGGAGCGCACAGGGACATCGCATACCTCGAAATCTTTGACCAATTGCTGGTTCTCATAATTCATGATGTGTACGTGGCCATTGTATAAAGCGCACAACATCCACGGTTCGGCCGGATGCAGATCAACGCATTTGACACGGTCCGAGCGCGATGTGAGGCGTCGCTTGATGTCCAATTTGAGGGGCATCTTTATGGTGGCGTTGCTTTGCGTTTAATTAAATAGCCTACTATAGCTAATTAATATAAAAAATCCACTTCGGCTAGATTGTAAAATTACTTGCTGCCGTTTTGCTTCTTCTTCCACCTCTTGTTAATGTGTCAGAGTTGTGGTCTAGTGTTGCCAGCTGCCACGTACATTTGACAGCGGTGCATTTTATACTCAGACCTCTGATTATCGTGTTTATGCGCAACGCTCATTCTTGTTCAAAATAAATTAAAGGTAACACTCGCAGTATTATTAATGCTCGTTTGTGTGCTTGATAGGTTGATTTTTAGTTGCAAAAAAATATTTATGGATTGTTTTACCCTGTTTAGATAAACATAATTAATATTCCGAAAACCAAAGTAAATTGACGTGTAAACGTGTTTTTATGCGGTTTGTCGGTGTGGCAACACAGCAGCTAAACGCTGACGTCTTCATCGGCATTTCAAGTTGCAATTGTTGAACTGTGGGAGAGAAAAAATGCATTTACTATATTAGCTTAAAACTGTTGCACGTATTTTAAACCTAGTTAGTTACTATTGTTAAGCGTAATCTCAATCAGAATGTGGAGTTATCGTAATCAGTTTGTTTTGCAATTTTCGTTGCTGCTGTTGGTGGCACTTGTTGCCGCCAAAACGAAAACATCCGCTGTGCAGGAGGACATAGTTGACTATAAAGACTTTAAGAAGCTGCTGCGAACCAAGAACAACGTCTTGGCATTATATGTATCTAACGCCAAGGAGGCAGCCGCCGAGCTGAAAGTGTTTCGCGAGGCGGCGGAAGCGATTCGTGGCACAGGAACCATGTTATACGTGGACTGTGCCAATCAAGAGCGCAAAAAACTCTGCAAAAAGCTGAAGGTGACGCCAGCACCATACACATTGCGCCACTACAAGGATGGTGACTTTCACAAGGACTACGATAGACAGTTGACCGTTGGCTCCATGACCACGTTTATGCGCGATCCCATCGGCGACTTGCCATGGGAGGAGGATCCCACCGGTGCAGATGTTTTGCACTTCAATGATGCCGCCACATTTACAAAGCACATGCGCAAGGACATTCGCCCGATGCTCGTTATGTTCCATGTGCCCTGGTGCGGCTTCTGCAAGCGCATGAAACCGGACTACAGTAAAGCAGCAACCGAATTAAAAGCGCAAGGTGGATATTTGTTGGCAGCCATGAACGTGGAGCGTCAAGAGAATGCAGCCGTACGCAAGCTGTTTAATTTAACTGGTATTGTTTGTGAATCTATCACTAAACAAATCATAAATATACTTAAATTTTTATTTTCTTAAGGTTTTCCAACATTAATTTACTTTGAGAATAGCAAAATGCGTTTCACCTATGAGGGCGAGAATACCAAGGACGCATTGGTTGCTTTCATGCTTAATCCGAATGTTAAGCCAACGCCCAAAACAAAGGAACCCGATTGGTCGGCTGATACAAACTCGGAAATTGTGCATTTGACCACGCAGGGATTTGAGCCGGCGCTAAAGGATGAGAGCTCAGTGCTGGTCATGTTCTATGCTCCATGGTGTGGCCATTGCAAACGCATGAAGCCGGAGTACGAGAAAGCTGCCCTTGAGATGAAACAGAACAGTGTGCCGGGTGTGCTTGCCGCACTGGATGCCACCAAGGAGCCGTCTATTGGCGAAAAATACAAGGTCAAAGGATACCCAACGGTTAAATACTTTGTTAACGGTGTTTACAAATTTGATGTGAGTGTGCGCGAGGCGTCCAAAATAGTTGAATTTATGCGCAATCCTAAAGAGCCGCCACCACCGCCACCGCCAGAGAAGAGCTGGGAGGAAGAGGAGAACACTGAAGTGCTCTTCCCCAATGACGAAACCTTTACTTCGACACTAAAGCGCAAGAAGCATGCACTTGTCATGTTTTATGCTCCATGTAAGTATTTGTTAATGCGATTTGTTAAATAATCTCTGATTGCTTTTTTGCTTTGTTTCTTTTCTAGGGTGTGGACATTGTAAGCACACCAAGCCAGAATTTACAGCCGCTGCAGCAGCATTGCAAGATGATCCACGCGTTGCCTTTGTGGCCGTTGATTGCACCAAATATGCGGCATTGTGCGCCAAATATAATGTTCGTGGCTATCCGACCTTAATATACTTCTCCTACCTCAAAACCAAGCTGGAATACAATGGCGGACGTACCAGCACAGACTTTATAGCCTATATGAATAATCCGCCAACAGCAAAGGAGCACAGCGAGCTGTGATGAGCCATTACTAAACAATCACTGAGTGAATCTCTTATATAATCTGTATTAATTTTGTATTTACTACTTTTCCGAAAGACTTTTCTCAATTAATTTAACTCCTTTAAAAGACTAAACCATAATACTGATTATAACTTAATATTTGAAAGGGTCTTAAATCTTCGATACATCGAATGCAAAATCGTAATAAATTGTGTTTCTAAACCTGATAGAAAACCAAACTATTTCCTATGAAAAAAGAAACGTTTGAAAGTCCCACTTTGTGATTTAGATGTATTGTGTAATGCAAATGTTTATCATTTCAGTGTGGAGTTCAATTTATATTTGTAGGTATAATTTTAGTAATTGCTATTAAGTTGCTTTAAGACCAAACTTTTAAACTTAAAACAGTTTGTTTTGTTACTTGAATATTTATATATATATATATATATATATATATATATATATGTATGTGTTGTACAATGTACATGTATGTATGCTTGTAGCTCTTATCGATTTCTTTAGTGTGGCACACAAGATTCAACATTTTAAATGCCTCCAAGTTGCAAATGCTGTTTTATTGCACAATTTTGCACATTTGATGAATATAATCTGTTTGTTCGAATTTTTTTTTTTTTTCAAGTTCCGAAAACTTTTTAAACCCTTACAATAAATCTTTGTTTTTTTTTTCTCTTTTGTTTAAATGTATACTTAAAATGAGTTGGAACTTGGGATGATTAGGGGCCCGTATTGCTGTTCGTATTTCTTGATTAAATTTATATCTTTTTGGTAGTGCCTGGACTTCTTGTTAGGAGGAACAACCACCAAGTTTACAGTTTCCTTAGCGCTCGCGTTCTGTATCAGTGTCGAGTTTGCGTCGATGGCGACTAAGGGTGCCCAGCCAGCTGCCACGTTGATCGTTGGCGGTGTACTCATCGTTGATTATTGTAAAGCTATTGAACATGTCCTTCATCTTGATGGCGCGCGAACAGGCATAATTTTTGGTAGCGACATACATTTTGGTTAGAAACTCGGGCATTTGCTTTTGCGTCACCCACGACTTAATGTTTTGTGGTATGGGTATGCCCGGATCGTCGTAATATGTTAGAACAAAGTGCAGTCCCGGCTCATGGAAGCCGCGGTATGGCTTGATGACCATCAGGCTCCAGTAGTCCGTGACGCGAACCTTGCCCGAAATAGCTGGATATGTTGCATGCTTTGCAGCCCGACTACAGATGAATATTAATTTCTTTTTCTCGTCCTTGTGATAGCGTCGACAATAAACATAATCCCTATTGGCAAACAGACGTGGCCACTGCATCTCCCAGTAGATGAGGTGTGAATTGCTGCCAGGCATCGGATCCTCACTAATCAGCTCTAGCCTGAGCGCCGTATCATCCCATTGCCTGCGATAGTCCAGATCTGTTTGCACATGTAGAAAATCATCGGCCGTAATGTCATCGAATCGAGCATAAACTTTGTACGAGTAGAGCGAGGAGCGCTCCTCGCGCCTCCAAATGCTAAATTCGTTCTTGCTAAAATATGGTTCCCATTCGCGATTCTCCTGCGACTGTATTCGAATTTGACCAGGTGGCGCACGGTCATCCAAATGCAGGGAGCTCTTGCAATTGCTAATGCTCGCCGTCTGCTCCTCCTTGCTTGGAGGCGTGACGGCAACACCGCCCTTCTTACACCGCTGATTGCCCAGCAAGCAGTAGCAATATTTCATTTTCTTGGACTGGCAGTTTTCGCATAGCTGGTTCACGGGTAGCGTATTGATAAACTCAATATCCCGTTGGCACAAATCGAAATTCGAAAGCGACAAACGCTCCTTGTTCCAGTCAAAGCCATCGCTGCTTATTTGCTTCATGTTCAATCCCATGATGCCTACCGCACTAAGCATGATTCCGCGTAGCGGCGGTTGAAGCTCCCGACGATAATAGGCGCGCCACAGTTGCTTCAATCCCTGTGTACCATAGACTGACTGATAAAAGCTAAGCAGCTGCTGCAATCTGCGTGAACGCTGCGCAACTATCGATTCGCATTGATAGCTCCAGGCTCGCAGCGTTTCCCTTGATTGATTTTTAATGGCCGACACTAAACGATTTAGCAGCATGGCGACCGGCTAATTGATTGCTGCTGCACTACACAGGTGGGTGGGGGGGCTTCTGCGCTGCTTGCATAACAATCGGACAGCGGCAGGGGCTGTTCTGTTATTAAAGTTTGACTCTTCCTCTGCTTTGAATTTTGATACACAAATACACACAAAACTGTCACATTTGTTGCCCTGCCTTTCCACTTGTATAATTTTGTTTTTGTCACTCTGCGGTTGTTGACAGATTATATATATATACAATTTATGTATTATGTATGAATTCACGTTGCTGTTGCTTTGTTATCTAGGCGCCCACATTTTTGTTCAAAACGTGCAACCTGCAATTTGTGTTGTTGTTGTAATTGTTATCTGTGTTGGAAAAGTCTTATGGTGTGCAGCACTGGTTCTAAGCTAAGTACACAGCTTACAAGCTTTTTTTTTTTTTATCAAAATAAGTCAACCAATATAGGTATTTATGGGTTTAATGATATTTTTGCCAACGTTTACTGTGCGTAGTTTTAAGGAGTGTATCCGAACCTATTTAGTGCTAATGGATATGTGGTGAGTACATTCATGTGTTTTTTCGAACGGTGGAACAAGGTTTTAAATATTTAATTTTGACAAAATTTGTTTCATACGCATATCACATCTTCCATCATATCGATTCTGTATAAATATATTTTACTTGCAAATAATTGAAGACCAACTATTGCGCGTCATTCCAGTATCTTGCCAACTTGCTGTTGTTTTGCATGAGCTGCATACTGTTTATTAAACATTTGCTTGCTCGTTTTGCAGCACTGTAAAGCCAAAACTCGTGCTGATGCAAAATTGTTACTGTTTTTCTTGTAGCGGCTAATTTGCGATTCAATTGCTTGGTATTTGATAAATGTGTGATATTTGATTAAAAGTTGACAGCATGTCTTTAAGACGGCAACGCATCAAGGCAACTGCCAACCTTAGTCAAATCAAGCGAAAGATACGCAAAGAAGATGCGTCACAACCTGACGAAGCAGAGCCACATACTGAGCTCGAGCCCCTCCCCCAACCGCTTGCAAAGCAAGAAAGTTCCGTGGAGGATGTGCCTGAAGTTGCATTTAAAATGCCTGCTGCCAGCAGTTCCAACCAGTTGGAAGATGTTTTTCATCACTCTGATATGGAGGATAATGTCATACAAATGGATTTGCAAAAAACTGCCAGTGGATTTCCCATGTCGCCCAGCAAGGCACAGGCCCGCCAGCGAGTGCGTCCCACACCTGTGTTTGGCCAGCGACGCAACAGCTTTGTGGGTTCGCCCATGGCGCCTGACTACGATGGCGAATATCAATCGCCGGGAACACCGACAAGACGTGAGCGGTACCTGAGCGGGTCATCGATGAGCGGAGCTGGTGGAATGCTACAGCAGCCACAGGCATCGCCTAAGTACTTTTCAGGTGGCGGCGTAATGAGTCCAGGCATGGGACGCATACGCACCGAGTCCAGTTGCTCCGTCTACTCGGACAGTGGGAAGCAGCGAAGTAAAGGAGATGGAGACAAATCGCAGTCGATGACTCAGCAACGGATTAATGTTAAGCGAGATTTCGAGACGCGCTTTAACAAGGGCATACCGGACAAATCAAAATTCAAAATGTTTGATATGATTTTCTACAATCCCGACAGCAATCCCATGGAGCAAAAGCCCGTTGTGACGACCATTAAGGCAGAGGCAGCTGGCGCCAACAACCCTGAAGAGTCAAAGCCAACGTCAGCCGATTTACTAGAGGCCAAATCAGAGCCGACATCTGGTGGCGCTTCCGCCATGCCGGTGCCACAGCTTAAACTGGACGCCAATGGAGAAATGATAATTGATGAAAAAACCCTAGAAATTGAAACCACTGCCGAGGTGGAAGCGCGCAAGGTTCTAGCAAATTCATCGCTAATCCTTATGGATGAAACGACTGGCGATAACGGTTTCTACAGGCGTCATAAGCGCACACCGACCTGGACAGCAGATGACACTGTCCGCTTTTATCGCAGCCTGCAAATCATTGGCACCGACTTCTCCCTCATGTGCCAAATGTTTCCCAAGCGCACGCGGCGTGATCTGAAGCTTAAGTACAAACGGGAGGAACGCATCAATGGGCAGCTAATTAATAAGGCATTGCTTTATCCAAAAGCATTTAACATTCAGGAGCTCAAGGATCAGCTTGAGCAAGAAGATCGCGAGCGCGCTGATGCAGCTCGCAAGTGGCAGGAAATTGCTGCAGTTCAGACGGAAATCTCGAAAAAGGTATGAAAAATTCATTTTTAAAAACATTAATGCAGAAGTTATCTAAATTTTTGGCTTTTATAAAGCAACGAAAAAAATCTTCAATGAGCAAAGCGGCGCGAAATCTCTCCGATGGCGATCTGATTTACGAGAATGAACATGTCACCAAGGAAAAGATGGGCAAACATATCCTGGCAAAGCGACGTGCGGAACTATATGTGCAAAACGGAGAAGCAGGTGCAACAAAGCGTCAATACCGGCCCGGGAAACAGCAGCAGAAACCGAAAAAAGAGCAGGCGCAGCAAGAATCTTCGCAAAACGCGCAAGAAGTTAGGCGTAAGGAACCGCTGGAGGTGCAACAACCGGTGCCTGTGCAATTATTGCAAGCTTATCCCCTCATAAAACGAGAGAATGGCAACAATGAAACAGAACAAATTTGCAGTGACTCGGTGATTGTGGCCAAGGGCGAGCAGCTGCAGGAAGAGCTAAATTCGCTGTTGGACGATCCACAGACTGAGATTGCAGAGAAGAAGCCACTGCGCGATAAAGTTGTCGTTAACATGGATGATGGTTCGCTGAATTATGTAAGCGATGTGGACACGGCCACAGATAGTGAGTTAGCTTTTACAACCCAGGAGACGGAAGAATATATAGTTGACTACATCTCAGATGAGCCACCATTAGAGAGCCCCAATTCTATGGAGGCTGTTAGTGAGCACGACATCGAACAAATACTTACGGAGCTTTCCGAAGGCTCAATGGTTTTGGTTTCTTCGTTGAATGCCGAGCAGGAGGATCGCGTTGTTAATGAGATTTATATACACGACAAAGAGACGGGCGAACTAAGCGAACAACCGCTGAAAATACCTGAGCATATTGTTCAGTGTATACTGAATGTTATGAGTTAGATGAAAAATCTATATATGTTCAATGAAATTAATTCAATATAATAGTTAACAGCGCATACATAACACATACTATGTATGGAAATATATATATTTATTATTAATAAAGTTAAATTTTACGCACAGTTCGCATACAATCTGGCAACTTCTTTAATAAGTGTTGGTCAACTGATTAAAAAAAACAGACGGTTTGCAGCACACACAACTTCTGACAGCTCTTGTCAGTTGTTGTTGTTTGTGAATAGTAAATTACAGATATAAGACAAATCCCACAAACGAAACATGGCCCAAGTTCCCTTGGCAATTGTGTCCCACAAGCGCCAGGTATGCAGTCTTTACAAGCGCGCTCTGCGCAATCTAGAGGCCTGGTACGATCGACGGTAAGCACACGCAATCTACCCACAATCTTAAGTCAATTGATTATATAATTAAATGTTGCGCACCTTCATCGTTCCAGCAATGTATACCGTTACCGGGCAGTGCAAATGCGTGCACGCTTCGATGAAAACCGCAAAAAGGATCTAGCCGAGGGCATTCGCCTGCTAGCCTGCGGCCAAAAGGAGCTTTTCGAAACAAAGCATTTCCAGCCCAGAAACTGTATGTCTTAAAACCGTTTCATTTCTAAAAAAAAAATTTCAGTATTAACATATTTGTTTATAGTCGCCAACAGTGCTGGAGGCTGTGCCTTTGAGCGTGAGGTTATTCCCCCCGATTGGCTGCTCGACTACTGGCATCCACTGGAGAAGGCACAATATCCAGAGTATTTCGCTAAACGTGAACAGCGCAAGACAGAATATGTGGCCTGGTGGGAGAAGCAATATGGCAAACCAGATCCTAAGGATTTGGGACATCATTAAAATAGCTTTAACAAATAAAATTGTAGTCAAACCTAATATTTGTTTCTGAAGTAAAATCGTCGGATAAAATCGATAACTTATTGATTGCAATCGCAAACCTTTTTTTTCATAATTAAGATCTCATTTTAACAGCTTATTTAATGCTGATTCTAGAGAAAAACTCTCATGTTTTGAAATTCTTGGGAATACCGGAGTAAATACATATACATAGCTCTACTGATGTTGCAAAAAATCTTTAAAATACGGTTTATGTTACTATTTAAAGTATTTAATTTAAGAATCTCTTAGTAGAGTTTGCTAATGTGTGTGCATTTTAATGCATGGTTGTGCATGTGCGTGTGCCGCTGTCTTTAGTGCCTTTTCCATTGCCTCAGTTAAGCTCGTTGCCATCTAAGCGAGGTCGCTTTTTGCTGCTGCTGCCACTTGGAGTGTTGTTGGTATTGTTGCTGCTGCCATCGGGACCGTGCTCTCTCTTGCGCTGAAGCGTTTTCTTATCCCATTGTTGAGTGAGATATCGAAGTAGCACACATCTCTTGTCCATTACGATCAGCTGGGCAGGCTCAGGCACATCCTCTGTGGGTAAGTAAACAGAGGCGCGCTTTTGCGATGTTCGTATGCCATGATCGTTACTCAAGTGTGTGAAGTTGGTTGAGTCGTGAATGGGCAGACCCTTAATGAAATCACTAACAGACATGATTGTGTTTCTTATTGCTCTAGTATCGAAGATTTCAATAATATTTTCTACTGCCTTCAATGTGAATATTAGCTCGCTAACTGCTTGTGCGTTTTTTAGTTTAGATTGTGTGTTTCAAATGTGCACTTATTGCAATTTGAGAAGTTGTAAGTTATTTAGTTCTTGCCTCTTTTGTTGTTGTTGATAGGTGTAGACATTAAGTGTGACCGATGGCACATGCAAAAAAATACCAATATTTTTGTATAACAGAATGGAATAGCGCAAGCTTGAATTTTCAAGTAATCATACAAGTGTACTGTTCAAGGAGTAGGAGCCAAAGGTTTATTTAAATTATAATAAGTGTTGTCCATGACATCAGTATCAAATCAAATTTAAACAAACACCGATAGATGCTTTTAATTTTATCGCAAGGTGGCAACTCTGCAGATTTAAGTTGATGTCTACGCCAAACAGATGTACAATTTTATATGTAAGTTGCTGGAAAGTTAAATTAAGTTGACAGAAAATTAAACCAAGTTGCTCGAAAAAAACCAAAGTAACCAAAATTAGGTAAAGCACAGAGTGCTTACTAAATCTGTAAGAGGACGATTTTAAAAGTTTTTTATTTATAGTAAAATTATTTTTGTTGGTAAGTAAATTTAAAAAACCTATTTTATTACACATAAATTTGAAAAAAATGAGTGTTTCACAAATTGATTTTGTAATATTATGAAACACTTTATTCATGATTTTTATATAAAGTGAGTATGTAGTTTAACTACGATTATGTCGATTTCCATCGCCGCGACGAACAACATCCTTGTATTCATCTATACGCCGCATACGTGCCAAATACTCGGGATCGTCTTCTTCCACCTGAAGTTCGACAGCTGCCCTTTCATCGTCCTCCTGCTCGTTGGGATCTAATGCGGCAGCAATTGCCTTCTCTTGATTTATCTTTGCCATTTTTTGCTCGTCGGGAAAGATGCCTTCGTCGACACGTTGCTGATAGAATTCGTCAACGGTCATGATGGGCAAACTGGGATAACCTAAGCCAAAAACTGCCTTTTGTGTGGCATTGCGTGTTATGATAAATGGCTGTAGTGGTTTTGGCTTTTTCTCTTCATGGTGATGATGATGGTGTCCGTGGCTATGACCATGTCCATGCCTAGAAGTTTGCGGCTGCTCCTCTACGAAGTCAGAATTAGCCAGCTGCTTCTGTTCGCCACCCTTCATGCGTTCCAGACGCATTTTAAACATTTCTTTCATCATGTGCAGACTTTCTAACTCCTGTTTGGCATCAATAATACTCTTTTGTAAATATTTCAAAAAGAACTCGCGTCGCACTTCATCGTCAGCAGTTTTGTTTTTTACAGCATTGCGCATGCGTGACATATACTCGTCAATTTCCTTCATCTTGCGATATTGTGCTATTTTATCATTGCGGTTATATGCCGCTTCCATCAATTCACGTTGCTCACTTTTTTGCAGTGATACATCCGTTTTGCCGTCGTTTTGCGCTTTGTTTTTCGGTGGATCACAGAGCTCGTACTCTTGGCAACGTTGAATGTGATCTTTGAAATAAACTTCACCCAATTCCATTGTTTCGATGTTATGCTGATTGTGTATTTTAGTGGTGAGTTTACCCAAGAAATATGGTAGGAGCATAAATGGCAACGAATCCGTTGAGACCTCGTCAATTAACTCGTTGGGGCTAAACATGCTAACTTGATTAACAATAACCGTGGCTTTCTCAAAGTACCCCATTGCAGTTTTGACTTTATTCTAAACAAAGGATATAAAATATATTTACAAGTATTTTTTTTATGTGAAATTGTTTGCACATTATTACCTGAAATTCGGAGCCATTAAATGGCAGTTCGGAAACTTCGAGCTCATCAGCGAGATTCCAACCACTTAAAAATATGTCGTACAAGTTTTTACCCGCGCCATCGGTTTGGGTAGCAGCATTTGCTTCAGCCATCTTCAATTGTTATTAATTTTATGAAAAGGTGTGTGCGAAAAATTTTCAAGCTGCTTGTGTCAGCTGTTTACCAGACAGTATTGTCAACTAACTCTGTGTTAGTGTTAAGCAACGACAACATAAAAAGCTGTTTGGTGTGCCTTACAGAAAATACGAGGGTGTTTGAAGCGTGTTTATGTGCAGGAGGGAACCAAAAGGTATATGTATACCCACAATGGTACAATTCTAATCATATAAATAAGAACGCTCATTACAATTTTTATTCTATTTTTGTACATTAAGTCATTAGAAATTGAAAATTTGTGAGAAGCAATGCATGTTCCTGAATAAATTGTATCTAAATTGGTGGCTGACAACAGTTTAGCCCTTTAGTGATGCTTCCAGTTCGTTGTTGGCCAAAAGTTCTTTGATGATGTCCAGGCCACCAATTAGTTCACCTTTAACATACACTTGCGGATATGTCGGCCAGTCTGAGTAGGTCTTTAATCCCTGACGTACTTCTTCATCAGAAAGAATGTCAAAAGTCTCATAAGGCAATCTGTAATTAATGCTGTGTCAAATTAAATATCAATTTAAAAGAATTACGCATACTTTGTATCGTTGACGATTGCAATAAGCTGCTTCGAGAAGCCGCAACGCGGACCGTTTCGATCGCCCTTCATGAATATCATAAGCGGCGCCTTATTAATAAGTGCCTTAAGACGCTCATCCAGAGTTTGTCCAGTTGCCGCAGCGCTGCTTGCACTCTCGGCCAGTTTCTTTGACTTGCTGCTAATGGCAGCAACATCCACACCATCTACACGATCCACAGCAGAACCCTTGTTGAAGAATATAACCGTTGGCACTGCCTCGATCTGCATCGACATAATAAATATTATTATTATTTAATTTGGTGCAGTCATGTGCAATAAACCTTACCTGATGTTGGATTGATATTTCTGGGAATTTTTCTGCATTAAGCGTGATGAATTGCAATTTATCACCCAGAATGCTGGACAGCTCCTTAAGAACATCGCTAACCTGTGCACATTGTTCGGCCCAGTCGGCTGCGAAAAGCGCAACAGTCGTTTTATCGTCGCTTATATATTTTTGATATTCTTCAGAATTATCAACAGTCAAAACAGACATTGTTAAGGTAAAGTTTGTGTAATGTTAACTGTTTAAAGCAAATTTAGTTATATTGGTATTAAAAATGTCAGCTGGGAAAAAGTGTTCCCCAGTTTCGTTTTGTATTCAGTGTTGGAAAGCCGTCCCACAAAGCTATCGAAGTGAACTTAAATAAATTAATTTTATCATGAATTCTATATTCATTGAGATGTATAAATTATTTCTATACACAACTTTCAAAGCATATCACAAGATTATAGTTCAAGTAATGATACCACGATAAAACGACTATCGCAATACATTGCGTTTTTACGCCATAAATAAACTACAAACGTGTAAAATTCCCATGAAATTTTTAACGGTTATTCTTAAAAATAATTGATTTAAGAGACTACCATATGAAAAAGAAAATAAAGAATATCATAATCACGCATTTCACGCTTATTCTCGAGTAACATTTTAACATCTTTAATTTGGGCGCATACAAGAAAGCGAGTGTTGTAAAACGCTTTAAACGCACCATAAAATATTAATCGATTTGTACGAGGCCGCACAACACGTGCGCCCTCCTCTCTCGCAGCAACCGCATTCAATACACACACCAAAGGAATTTGCAAAAAATAAAATTCTGATCATTTTGTTAACAATAAATAATGGTTACTAAAAAACGGTCTATTAAGCGCACTGCCCAAGTGGCTGCAATAGATGAAGGAAGTGAAAGCGAAAACGAAGGTGCCTCACAGCCCAAGGTGCCGAAAGAGCTGTTGGTAATTGCACAGGAGGTGAAAATAGTGCGTGCCCTCGCCTGCAATGACTTAACAAAGCGCAATCGTCAGCTCCGCAAGCTGCGGAAGTGGTTTGAGCTTCGTGCTGTTAGTTCCTTTCCATTTACTGAGGACGATTTTATGCGAATTTGGAAGGGTCTGTACTACAACGTTTGGATGTCGGACAAGCCACTGGTGCAGGAGGATTTAGCCGAGCAGCTGGCTCAAATGGTGGACTGCTTTGGTGGCAACACGGCCTGCAGCGTGGCCTATTTTAGCGCCTTCATGCGCACCATTTGCCAGGAGTGGTTCGGCATTGATCAGTGGCGCATGGATAAATTTCTGATGCTTGTACGTCGCATGCTGCGTCATATGTTACGTTTATTAAAAAAGAGCAAATGGTCACCGGATCTGATACAGACATTCAATACCAGCATGCAGCAATCGGTGCTTGCAGATCAGCCTAAATCCCGTGGACTCACCATGCACTACATGGACGTGTTCTTCGAGGAGTTAGCCAAGGCAGCCAATGAAGAAATCACCGCCGATCAGGTCAATTTTTTCTTGCAACCATTCGTTCGCTATATGGGCACACAAAGAGATGCCAAGCTGGTGGCTCAATGTCGGACTCGAGTGCTCTATCATTTGCTTTATCAGAGCGAGCTTGGTCGCGAGTACAGCGAGAAGTATAGGGCTTGGAAGGAAATGGGCTTTCCCAGCGGTTCAATCGAAGACGTTGAGAAGCTTGACTCTGGCTTTGACGAAGAAGAGGAGGATGTGGATGAGGAGCAGTCACAGCCAGAAGAAATATCTCTCGATCCACGGGCAGGAAATGTGGATGTGCTCATGCCCGAGCTGCCGTTGAATGCCGACGGTGTGCTGAACGAGCTGCGTTTATTGTTGCGGACTCATGAATACAACAGCAAACGTCGCAAGGGACTGCGAAAAATCATAAACATATTTGAGACATATGCTGGTGGCGAGTTCCCGCTTGGTGTGCGCAATATGCCTAAGCCCGAGGGTACCACACTAGCAGAGCTGGTGGAGCAGAAGATTGCCGATGCGGATGAGTTCGAGGAGTCGAGTTTTGCTACCGGTCGCAACCTCAAAAAACTGAGCAAGTCCAAACGTAAGCGACTGCTCAAATCTATAAACTTTGAGGAAGTCGATGAGGATAACTTTGATGAGGTCATTAGCAAGGCACTGCCACCAAAGTTGCAGAAGCAAGCGAAACGCATTAAGAAGATGCGTTCTAGCATTAACAATGCCTGGATCGTTGAGGATGTGGACGAAGAAGAGGTGACTGAGACAAAAAACTTGGAAAACCCGAAACCAAACAAGACCAAGACAATTAACCAACAAGCCAAAAAGGACAACAAGCAGAAAAAAGCGAAAGTTGAGGGGTTAAGAATTGATGAACCTAAAGTGAAGCAACCGAAATCTAAGAAGCAGTTAACCGAACCGAAGCATACAGCTAAAGAAGAAGCAGTTGTAGAAGCAGCATCAGATCCAGCTCCAGTGCCAGTGACTAAAGAAGTGCCAGCTGCAGTACCAGCACCAGCACCAGAACCAGTAACACAATCTCCACCAACAGAAAAAACCACTGTCAAGCCAAGCAACGGATGGGACGAGCCGCTGCAGTCGGGTGAACAAGAATTCTTTGTGCCCGCGCGTAGGGTTCATATAACACAGGCCAATAATAAACTGTTAAATCCACTTGCTGCACTGACCACACCCAAGAATGCAGCACAGAGACACAAGTTTAAGACGCCACAAACGGGCAGCGGCAACAAACGGGTGCGCATAGTGACCAAGTGCAATAGCGCCTATCCCAAAAGCGATTACTATAGACAACTGAAGTTGTCGCCACAATTGCCATACGATGCGAATCGTCTGCCTGGTAAGAGTGCTCTTAAGCCGCACGTGCTGCCTGGACCGATAAGTCCCAACTTTAAGAAGGCCAAGCGACTGTTCAACGATACGCTGTGACGTTATGTAAACTGGCTACGATAGGATTGGATGGAGTATTGAATGAACTAAGCGAATTGGGATGTTCATACAACATATAATATAATAATATGTAACAGATATTTTTACATACTTACATACATTTATACTAGAATGCTTAATATGTTTCCATTTAATTTTTTGCTTGTAGATTATTTTCATGTTCAATTTAGAAATCATATTACAACTGGAATAAACGTAATCATAAATGTGAAGCTTATCGACTTTTCTGTATCGATTATGAATAAGAATTATATGCTGACAACAAAAAAAAAAAAAAACAATTTATAATCTCTCTTAAGGGTTTTAATTTTTAATTGTTTTCAAATAATCTTTGCAGCTGTTGCCAAGCAAACAATTTACCTTCGGTTGAATTTTAAAAGTTCTGCGGCTTAAAAGCAAATAAATTTGAGAAGAAAAAGAATGTTCTAGAAAATAAAATTCGAACTCTTGGAAAGCACGCCTGTTTAGAAGTGGATACATTTTATTCTATAACAAGCATTGAGGGCACATTCAGAAGAACCACACTATGGATAAAAGCAACAATAAGAAGTCAAAAGGTAAGTGAGTCCCAACGTGTCCGGAAAATTAAATATCATAAGAGTAATGCATGTAAGTATTTTAATTACAAAAGACTGCTTTCATTTTGATTGCAAGGTAACAAAAGAAGTTGACCTTAGAATGGGGCTTGTATAATTTAGCTAGATAGGTGTCAGCAGCATTGGTTTGCTTTTTATTTAGGAGAAGTATACTCCAAACCCGAAAGTGTGTTTTGCTAGACACAAAAAGCTTTAAGTTTGACTATATAGGTGGCGCCACTGCTAAATTCCCAAGTTTAGTTGGTGCCATCATCTTGATCAGGGTAGTGGATGAAATGGGTTTAATTAAGTTGGCAGCTTTTTTTTTTGTTGTGCAAAATGGTGGCCACACTTTGAGAAGTAGAAGTATTTACAGAGTTTGAACGCAAATAATAATAAATAATGAACAAGGACGTAAGGTTTAAGGTTGATTTTAAAGCAAAATATTTGAAGACTGGAACGCAAAGAAAACTCTTGCACTCAAGTAACCCATTTGTTTATTACCTTTGAGCTTCTTAACAAAATTCTGGGAACGTCATCGAGTATTTCTTCGGTACTCGTGGGAGCAATATAGGGGAAACAAGTAAGAAGGCTCTAGTCGATAAATCCCGACCCTGATCCCTATACTTTACGCGTACAGTCAGTGCTTGCAAGTATGTGTGTACACGCATACTGCACACTGCATAGAAAAATTCAATGTCCCATATCTCCGTTGTTTCTTAACCGATTTTAATAAAAATTTCACAGATTGTAATTATTTTGTTTAATATTTCAAATGCCATCTCAAAGTTTTCAAAATTCAAGATTTTGTTGTTATCGATCACATGTGTATATTGGAAACGGGATGAGTTATTGAAAATCGAGCTTAAGTTCCAATTCTGGGGTCTCTAACACTTATAGTTTCTGAGATCGACGCGTTCATACATACGGACGGACGGACGGACGGACAGACGGACGGACGGACGGACAGACGGACATGGCTATATCGACTCGGCTGTTAATGCTGATCAAGAATATATATACTTTATGGGGTCGGAGAAAATTGGGAACAATGGGTATAATGGTTTTGTGCAAAAGTATGTAACAGGCAGAAGGAAGCCCATAAGTATAAAGTATATATTAATACTAGTTAATTAATACATCAGTACCATATATACATATATATATTTTCTTTTGTTTGTTTTAGAACAAAGAAGTTTTTTTTTTGTGTTTAAATCGATTAGCGGACCATCATTAACTGAGTTAATTTACTATTTATTCAACAGGCAAAATGAAAACTGCACCAATTAATCAATCAATCCCGATGACAGATACAAATGTATTAAATCTGCTAAGTGTTGAAATGGATTTTGATGTAAGTGTGGAATTTACATATTGTGTGAAATTTAATGTAAATTCCCTCCCTAAAGGAAACAAATGAATTTGAAGAACACGGAAATAATTTTGGATTGGAAGACAACATTCCAGGAACTAGTTTGCGAAGTTCAAATGGAACTGAATTGCTACCAGAACTCGTTCCTGCACGAACTTTAAAGGAGGAAAAGCTGAATTTGGTTAAAATTCAACAGCATTTCTTTGAATGTGAAAATCGGCGAGCTCAGGAGAAGCATGATAGCGAAATGGTAGAAAGACAAGCTATTGTGGAAGACGAAAGGCGACTAAAACAGCTTCGACTGGAGCTGTTCCAGCTGGAACTTTTGGAAAGGAAAGCCAAGCAAAAGCTAAACACATAATTCAGTTACATTTTAATTTAATATATTAAGTTTCAAGTTATTTAAAAATTTTAAAGATTCGATTTAAGATTATTTTGTTCAAAGATGTTTATTAATGATTACCAATCATAATCATTAGTTGTAACATTGTGATTTTTTTTTTGTCAAAAAAATCAATTAATTACGGGTAATTTTTGATTTTTCACGATAATTAATTGTTTGCGGTAACAAATAATCTAAATTGAAAAAGTTTATTTAAGGATTATTAAAAGAAATCAAAAACAATAAAAAGTAATCCGACTTTTATAATTATTTTTGATTATTATCATATTTTAAACGACCTCAATAGAAAACCTTCCGTGAGCAAAGCAACACCAAGAAGCGACAGCTCTAACAAAATTGAGTTGTATGCTTCGGAAGGCAAAGAGAAAACACCATTATTTCAAAAATTAAGATTGGTCCAAGAGGAGGACTGCAATCCACCTGAAAGCAAAAGAAAAACAGAGTTTTGGAGATGGTTCAAAACTATGTATCGCTAAAATAATAATTTAAATTTGGAAGCTCAAAATAAAAAGTCGGAATTGCCTGAGTATTTTGACTAAACATTTGGATGGTAAGATAATTTGCCTTATTATTTTAGTTTGTTTTAATTTTAAAGATTCATAATTATACAGATAATGATAACGTCACGACTGTGTCTTCACAAGGATTACTTATTCAACAATCCATTCTGAGAAATCAATTTTATAGCAATTTAGTGATAGTTCGAATTTCGAAGCATTGTGTCAATATTTAAATAAAATTGTACGCACTGTTTTGATTTATTAGTTTTCTAGAAAACAAAATGTATTTTAAGGTTGCCAAATTCTTTGTTAACTGTGTAATAATTATGAAGATAATAAAAAATAACTATAAAAAGTAGTCAGATTACTTTGTGATTAGTTTCGATTATGTGTTCTAATCCTTAATTAATTATGATGAAATTTTGATTATTTGTAATCGCAATCAATCAGTTATAACAGTATTTGCCAATATTCTTTTAAGAACACATAAAAATATTTATGATATTAGTAATGATTCTGCCAAAAAGAAATTAAAGAGTTTTTAATAAAATGTATTTTAAATAAGTCAAAGTAATTATTTTTAAAATTAATAATAATATTAAGGAAAAATATAACATACATATGTAAAACTGTTCTCTTAAGCTGTTGTGTGGACCAAAATAGAAAACTCAATTTAACAAAATGCTCCTCAAAGTCTGCTTAATGCAAATGCAACTTGCACTCATTTCTCTTCAGCACATTTGAGTGGAGCGATTTGAAGTTAAGAGCATTGAGCACTTAAAGGACATGCAACGTTTTACTCCACTCACAACTGTACTGAGTGCATTTAAGTGCTCAGCTGCTAGTTAAGAGAGCATTGTGCCATTGCAATTGAGTGTCAAAAGCGTTGTATGAGTGAACATAGCATTTATTTAAAATTACTCAAAGTGTAGCGCGTTTCACGATTTTATATTTCGTTTTAGTATTTCAAAGGTTTTCAATTTAAGAAAATTACCATTATATTATGTTTTAATAAATAACTTTCAAATTAAAAAGTTTTTAATTGTACCATAATTGTGTTTATTGATTGGTATTCATTACAACTGAAATACAGTAAATAAAGTTTTTATTTTTAATTGGCTTTTAAGCTACGCTTAGTTAAATAATGTTTAACGGTGGCTTTAAAATATTTGATGTACCACAATTAAAGCTCTGCTGACAATGGGTATACGCTTTTTATTTATTATTAAAAAATGAAATTGTTTTTGATTTCATTTAATTTTTTTTTCGTATTTATAGATGATCGCACAATGCATGGCAGTCAGAAGTTCGCTATTATACATTCTACTTTTACAAACGCAATACATATATATATATTTTTAATTTGTAAACTCATTTTTAACACTTGGCTGGAACTGTGCGTTTTAAATAAATTAACATCCGGGTTTACTTTTTTTTCGTTCTCACCATCCATTTGCATATTTTTCGTTTTGTTTTGTAGCCAATTGCTAAAGGTCGAAATCGGCAATCACCTCTCAATATAAAAAATATATTTTATATTGTTTGTGTCGTTGAAAATGAACTTCCGATTCATTCAACAGAAGCACATAATAAATTTTCATATTAATTGGAAATGTTCACCACAACAAGTTCTCGTTTGTTGGCCCCAAAAAACAAATAATCAAAAACGCAAAGCACAGACCACTGATAAAGTGGGCGTGGTTGGGCGTGGAACAGATGCATTTGCATATGATGTAAGCATATAAATCACCATTTAAAATGGCAATTTTCGTTAGATGCAATAACAACATTTAATTTCCTTGAGGATAACATCTGTTAAAAGTGTTTGAACACGATTTAACAAATTAAGTTCTACATAACAACAGCAGGCACAACAGCATAATAGAAAATAGCAATAGACAGGTCAGGATGATGACTACGATGACTACTTCTGCATCAACTTCTTCTCTTCTTTGGGGGAACACCGGGCGACAACTAGTATCTGTGTGTGTGTGTGGGTGTGGATGTGTGTGGCACAAACTATTGGCGCGTGCCTCGCACCCAATGTTGTCTTGTTGACAATCTGTTTAAGTTGCGTAAATCTCAGCCAAACAAACCGCCCAGCACTCAGAGTGCAGCAAATACATGTGTGTAAGTATAAGCTAAACCACTCACTAGAATGTGTACATATATGAGTGTGTATGTGTGTTTGTGTGTCGTCTTTCATACAAAACGTCTGCATTCACCTTCGCCTTCACATTCTGTCTGTTTGTTTGTATAGTGCACTCTGTATTTGTGCCCAACTGTCTGTCTGATATGTTCTATGCGCATCTTGTGTATTAAAACTTGTCGAAATTTTATTCAATTTACGTGCACTTAAGCGACGATTGTGCATTAAGATATGACGCAAAAGTTGCATCGCCTTCTCTCCCATTTAATGTTTCGTAATAGACTCGGATACGTGTTGATGATACTATACTTAATAGTAAACACAAGAACAATGAAATGTAACTTATTTAACTATACCGAATATTCTATACACTAGACGTCTTATTTATTTTAACTTTATCCAACAAATTCCTATCAGAATACTTTTCTAAAATATAGTTCTGCAGATTTTTATAACAACAATTAAATACAAGAAGGTTCAAGAACATAGCTGTTGAAAAACTTCTTCCTTCTCAAAAGATTTAATATAAATAGATTTCTTCTTGTTATACATTTTTTTTTTGACTTAAGGTGGTTGTTTTTTAATAACGGTCCTAAAAAATTCACAAAAAAAAAAATATATATATTCCTTTTATAGTCCTAAGTCCTAGCGAATAACAAATGCCTTCTCTAGTTGAAGAAATTTTCATTTAAAGAACAACAGAAGAATTTAGATTTATTTTGATTTAAAAACTATTTACTTTGATAACTGAGCTATCAAGTGACAGTGGGTTATTTTTAGATCCGACAGTCATACTTAAAGCTATATTTAACCCAATCAAAAAAGCCCGAGGCTTGACCTTTTGTGTGTCTGGGTGTCTGGGAGGCTATAAAAAGCGCGAGGCCATTCCCAACTGACAGTTCAAGAGCAAACAAACTGCTTGTTAACATGGATCTCTATCAACTAGTGCTGCACGATATAATATTTCTTCTTATTACGTCGTTAATTGGTGGTAATAGTGGAGGATCTACAGGATATAAGCCTTGTGCACCGCATAAGCATTGTGTTCCCTACGATAAGTGCAATGATGGCATCTACGTGGATGGCAACTTTTATCCCGATCACAGTCGAACGACACTCGATGAGCAACATTGTCACTATATGGAAAAATGTTGCAATACAACAGAACCGGTACATAATACTACTTGGGTGGATATCTTAGGATTATGTTAAAGAGAAAATCACTTTTATAGGTTCCAGCAACAAGTAGCATCGATAAATATAATGATGCAATACATACACTGCAACAATGCGGTTCACGTTTGGATCTCTGGTTCCATTTGCGTCCATTGGGCTACAAGCAGCAGGAGGCCAAATTTGGTGAGTTTCCCTGGCTGGTGGCCATTCATCGTTTGGATCATGGATACCTATGCAGCGGTGCCTTAATCACACCACATGCAATCCTAACCGCTGCACACTGTGTCCATAACAATTCCGCATCTGATCTACGTTTGGTTGCCGGCGAATGGGATGCAGCAGTGCAATTGGAACCATTGCCGCATCAGGAGCGAACGTTGTCGGAGTTGGTGCTTCATCCAAACTATACACAATCGCCGGCTGGTCACAATATAGCGTTGCTCCTGCTGCCCTTGGATCAACCCTTTGTGCTAGCTCCTCACGTGCAACCAATATGCCTGCCGCCGCCACAGTTCAACTACAACTACAGTCAGTGCTACGTGGCAGGCTGGCGTCGTTCCGATTTCAATACCAACGAGACGTTGCCCAAACTGTCGCCACTATTTATCCTGCCCCGGGATCAGTGTGCGGCAAAGCTACGTTTAGCTATCTTGGGTCGCCGCTATGCTCTTAATGATACGCTACTTTGCACTGGCGGCGATAAGGATGCTTTCGTTTGTGGCGACTCAGGCGCTGTTCCCCTCATTTGCTCTATGCCCGGAGGGGAGGAGCGCTTTGTACTCGCTGGTCTGCTGGCTCGTGCAACACGCTGTGATGCTCCTCAACTATTGGGCATCTATTCGAACATTAAGTTTTACAGGCGTTGGATTGATCACAAGCTCAGAGAACGAGATTTGGATATTAGACAGTATATGGTGTGAGGGAGATTAAGCTTAAAGGTTGAATTTGGAGGAAGATTAAGCTTAAATGATATTAGACAGTTTATGGTATGAGGTTGATTAAGCTTAAAGGTAACTTGGGTCTACACTATCAGCAATCAAAAGTTATTATGGTTTAAGTGTGTAAAAAAATAGTTTAATTATGGATTTTTCAAGTAACTATATTTGTAAGCTGTTCGATTGTAGGGTTATGCTTTTCAAACATTTAATTTGACTCGAACTTTATAAACACAATTTAAGAAGGTAAACAGCTGCGTTGGAATAAATAAATACATATATAATTATAATCTAAACAAATAAATAATAACAACCCAGCAAAAGTTGCATTTCTACGAATACATTCAATCGAAATAATGTGCATCGAAATATGATAGTCTGATGGTCTGAGGCTTAGCTATAAAAGCAACTCAATGCTCAGGCACTCGGTTTAGTTAGTAATCATTTGTTTGATTGCACAGAAACGTCTATGATTGAATACAGTTAAATGGAAATGTATTGCTGCCATCTGATAATTGTGTTGCTTGACGTTGTTTTGTTGGTGCATGGACAGTTCTCGTTCTTTGGTCGGTCCTACGAAGATGATTTTGTTGACGTGCAATTCAAGGATTGTAAAACCTGCGAACATAATTATCGCAATATGGTTTTTGTGCTAAAAAGAGCAGATGAGATAAACGAAGAAGCTGCCATATCCGTTTATTCCATTGTGGTGATAATCATGTGGCTTTGTTTGGGTGTTCTGGAGGCTATACAACATTGCCGCAACCGGATTATTGCAGCACACCATGAATAAGATCAAGAAAAAATGAAACCATTTCAATTTTAATTTAATAAAACGACTTTGTAACTACTGCTTTGATTAATTCGTTTATTTATGTGCGAAACTTAAACAGTTTGATTTCACTCAGAATTTTAATGTTGAACTTTTCATGGATTTGTTTCCCCAACGTGTTCGTGAGGCATCATTTGCTTGCAACATAAAAAACTGCACGGCAAAAGTCACGTTTTGAAAGAGTCGATTTTCCTTCCTTGGTTGACCACATTCAATCTGCATGAAAAGTAAGTAAATCCTGCAGATTACTTATTAATTGTGCGCATGGGCCAACTGGCTGTGTGTGTGTCAACTGCCGGAACCTTTTTGGGGCACACATTTGTCTTCCGGCTGCCACAGACTGCGATATATGTATGAACGTGAGTGAGGGTAGGTGTGGGAGAGGGGATGCCTTGAATTATGACCAGTTTGCTGGGTTTTTACAGCTGCTTTGCATGTCGCGCTAGTGTCGACTCGATGGCGTCTAAAATTGGAAATTGAAAAATTGCTTATTGCAATTTGTTGCCACAATCGGCTGACCATACAAACAAGCAGATGAAGCAGCAACAGAAGAAGAATCGTCCAATACCGTAACCGTAACCGTTGCCATGGCCGTTGCCGTTGCCGTAACCGTATTCGCGTCGATATCGTTACATGCTCTTTTGCGCTTTTTGAACTTCCGTTTGCCATTTGGCGTTCTACGTGCCACCAAGCTTGGCTCCAAGTTGAAAAGATGTCTACCACCCGCCGGCTGCTGCTCCTCTTACGATTGCTGTTGCTCTTGCTGTTTCGTCTGTGTGCAGGAGAATTTAGCAATATATTTTTCTTATTTCGTTTGACGTTGCTACTACTATCTCGAACGAAAGATGCAACTGCGAGAGACGGGCAACCGGCAACGGGCAACGGGCAACGAGCAACTGGCAAATGGAAAGCGCAAAAGAGTACAAAAATAGAAGAAGAGGAAACTTTTGCATATTTTGTACTTTATGCTTGAAATATTTATGATCTCATGCAATTTGTGGCTTACTTTTGGTCCACCGACTGACTGTCTGCCTATCCGTCCGTTCGTTCGTCTGTCTGGTTGCCTGCTGGTCTGCTTGGTTTTGTTGGTTACCATGGAGGCCATCGAGCGACGTGTCAGCCAATCTGTGAAATATGCTGCTAATGCACTTATTGCCATGGCTATTGAATTTATATGGCAAGCGTCTCAGACTCAGTTCTATCTCTCTCCCTCTCTCTATCTCTCTTTCTCTGTCTCTCTTCGTACTTGGTAGTAGTTGAATTCGGTCTCGTAGTATTGTGGTCTTTTCCCTTTTGATAGTCTGTAGTAGTGTCGGCAGAGCAACTTAACACAAGTTTTGTGGCTTAAGTTGGACATGTGTCCAGCACTCAACTTAATTGTGTTTCCGGTGAAGCACTCGAAAATGAATAGGTTTCTTTTTATGATTATTATAAGTATTACTTTTAAGTTACAAATAAATATACATCCTGATACCTCAATATAATAATAAATTATAATGCATTCTGTATAAATGAAATAATTTAAAACTTTATTTAAAGGCGTTGAAATAATTTTTAATTTATACATAAACTCATGCTTACAGTATTCAAAACTCTTACAAAAATATATATTCCAAAAGTAAGTATTCAAAATAAGCATCAGAAATATGTTCATAAACCAAAATCTTTAAGCCACATCAATTATTGAGTATTGAACTTTCTGTTCGGTGTGCAAAATGCTCTGTTGCGACTTTTGCATTTTTAAGTTAGCTGGCGCCGACGTGACCCCGGGTAGATTAATTGCCTCGCCAGGATTTGGATTTGCTCTGTCTGCTAAATGTGTGTGTGTGTGTGTGTGTGGAGATGGTGAATCGATGTTAAGGGTGGGAGAGAGGGGTTGAGGTAGCAAAATGTCGCCGCTGTGCGGATTTTGGCCCCTGGTTTTGCCTAAGCTATAAAAAGTCAGCTGCCTAATTTATGGCTCACTAAATGAAAAAGCCCCCAAAGTGCATTTTAAGTTGCGAGTTGCGAGTTCGAGTGCCGAAAGTCCGGTCTGTTGGACGGGTCTCTCTCTACCCGCTCCTATCAATGGTCAATGCAGTTAAAGCGTCCAGCCATGGCGTTAACATAGTCACAAGGAAACACATAGTCCACAGCAGGGTTTGTTTCACAATTCGTTGCATTTTGGGTACCAGACTCAACTCAATTCGATTCGATTCGATTGGATTCGATTCTATTTGGCTTTGATTCGATTTAAGTGCCATGAGTGCTGTTTTTTGTATATGTGTTGATGTGTGTGTTAGCTCAATAGTTAAGCCTTAGTTGTGCTTTTGCGGTTTTGTTTGGCCAAAGTGCTTAATCAATTGGCAAAAAATGTATGCTTGTGGTCAATGCGAAGCCCACGCCAGAGGCGCTAGCTAAGTTCATGTTTTATTAGCTACGGAAATTCAGCAACAAATTGTGTGAGCAAATTTTTCTCATACGTATAACAACAGTTTGTCTGACTAGCAGTTACTAAACCAACAGACACTGTGCTATGGGCCAGCCTCATGGTCTATCACCACTGCGGTCCGATGGTCTCTTCTCGATATGACTGGACTGCAAACTGCATGCGCTTCCGTTAAGGAAATTACCAAACAACGCGCGCATCCGGCCGATATGCGGCGCCGCCTGCGGAGCTCCTGTCTCCTCACAACATATTTTTTTTTTCATTTTTTTTATCTTTAGTTACTCCTTCAGCCGCCAGCCGCTGGCTGACGCCATTTGCAGACGTGGATTACAAGCGCACAAAAGTGAAGTAAAATTAATGGTTTTTTTTTCTGTTTTTATACATATTCTCTATTAATTTCCAATGCTGTTGGCTTTTGTTGCCTCTGTTGCGTGTTCATTTGCTGTTGGTTGGGGATTTGCAATAAGCATTTGCGCTTTGCGCTTGCCACATTTTCAATGCGGTGAGATGTTAACTAAAATTAGATCTACTCTTTTTAATTGTTGTCCATTAGGCGTAAGGATACAATTAAATATAGCTGCGAGGAATAGGTATAGCGGATATAATTTGTGAAAGTACATGCAAAATAGGTTAACTGGGTAAACTGGAATGAATATTATGTAAATTAAGACTCTGTATAAATTTATAACTTGTACAATTAGTTATAATTCTATTTCAGTAGCAAAGTTATTGAATAACATTGTTATGTAAAGTTTTTTTTTTTTTTTTTTTAATTAACAAACTAACAAGCAAAATGAATTTGGTCATAAAGGTGTTTCAATATATGTTTGAAACACTTCACACAACTCACAGCAACTTTATTGTTCACACTTTTTAATCACTTAAGTTATAACTGCATAGTTTTTAACTTTTTAAAGTCAACAACTATTGTTCAGAAAAGAGAAGTAACAAGAGATAGAGTTTACATCCACAGCAAAAAAAACAAGTATTTACTGTCTTAACTTTTATTTAATGCTTGCTGCTCAACAATTTGGTAGTTTTAATCATAATATCAAAAACACAGTCGAGTGCACGCGAGGGAAGCTTCAGCATAGGTAAATTTTCTACTAAAACAAAAATGCTTTACTTTGCAAACTCATCAAACTTAAGTTGTCTACTAACGAGAAGAGGGTAGGGTGTAGTAGTAGTAGTAGTAGTAGTAGTTGTATGATCTATATCTGTGTACAAATGAAATACATATTTTTTGGCAACCGCTGCAATTGCATTGCTGGATAGAGAGAAACAGAGAATGATGTAGAACTTGAGAAATACTATAAGTTGTCTCGAAATTGTTTGCCTTGCTGAATTTTCATTTCAATTCTGCTTGCTTCAGTTTTATTTAATCTCACTTCAGGTGCAACGAATGCGTAAGAGTGTTTACTTTGTTGGAGTGTTTGGGTGGTTGTGCGGTTGAGTGGTTGTGCGGTTGGGTGGGTGTATTTTTGATGTTTACACAGTCGTTTGAATTTTTTTAACATTCGTTTCTTTGACTCCATTCACAGTTGATACTTTTAACTACATTTTTCCTATCGTCGCATTAGTTAATTTGTGAAATATGTTTGCATTTGTACATAAGTTATCGCAATTTGTGTGTGTTTGGTTTTAATTAGAGAAGTCGTTCAAAAGTCGCACTGAAGTTATGGACTTCGTATCATTTTGCAGTAAGTCTGGCTAGAAGAACTTAAACTATTATTTTGCCATTGTTGTCGTTGTTGCAATGACAAAGTTTAGCAAACAAAACTGTTATTCCCAGCGCCCAGGGGCTGTGGGTCGATGACGACGTTGGCTTCAACTTTAGCTTCGGCTACGTTTCCTGTTCCGCTTCCTGTTCGCCACCTCGCGATGCCACTTAGAAGGCGTTGGGAGTCGTCGACTTGAGCACCTTTTTCTTTGCATATTTGTTTTGAAAACTTTTCAATTGCTTGCTGAAATTTGCACACAAATAAAGACGCACACACAACTACACGAATCCAGAGAGAGAGAGAGAGAGAGTGAGAGAGAGAGAGATTAAGGGAGAGGGATAAAGTGAAAGGGGTGACAACGAGAAATGGAGAAAGTTTCCAAGACTCTCACTCACACACTCAAACACACACACAGACACAAACAAACAAACAATTGTCATCACAAATATTTTGTACTTTTTTCTTTTCATTTGCTTCGCTCGTTTTTGCCTTTTGCAATTTGTTCCCAATTGATTTCAAACACTTCAAATTTATTGGTTTCCAAAAACTTTACGGAAATTTTATTGTTTCCGCTAATTCTTTTGTCCAGTTCAGCAGAAGCACACAGCCGGTCAATAGCAAAAGAGACAAACAGCCAAACGCACATTCAACAGCCAGTTGAACAAAATAACAAAATCAAACAGACAACCAGATAATCCCAACTGCCTGCGCGAGGATATATATATATATACATATAGTCGTTTTCGTAGGTGCATCCTTTCAGCTTTTGAAAATGGCCGAATAATATATGCAACAAAGTTGGGCCGGATATGAAAGTCATTGAAATGAAGCACTTTAAGATACTTATTAGAATTGGGTTTTAATGTAGCAATCATTTTGAAAGTTTCTCTGTGTATGTGTGTGTCTGTCTGTGTGCCTTTGGTAAATGCATATGGCCAGAGTTTGAATTGTGCTTTAATAAGCTAAAATTGGCATTAAAATATTCATTAGTTTGTGGCTTCATTAAAAACTAAAATCGTTTGGTAAACTTAGAAAGTCTTTCGTATTCAAACAAAACTATATTTAAGAAAAATAAACGAACTGTTATTTGGCAATTGCAAAAAAAATTAAAATTTGGTGTGATAAATAACTGTTAAATTTATAAAAGATTTAAACAAAGTTTGAAGGCATTAAGTTTTTAAATACAATAAGGAACTTTATTAAAAAACTAAGTTTATACTAAAATGTTTAATCTGTTTTTGTTAAAACTCTTTTGAAAGGTTAATTTATTAGTTCTTAAAATGCCTTATATAGAGTTTGTGTAGACTCCTTGGATTGGATTTCGGCATCAAAATATTTATAAATATGTATTGATTCGGCCCACATATAATTTGATAATCACTTGCATCGTTTTGATATGTGATCGACAAAAACAGAAATGTTTGAAATTTCTCAGAACAACATCTGTAACAGTTTGGCATGCATATGTGTTAAGTTTGACATCAGCTGGAAATATTCGTATTAGTAGCAAAAAAAACAGCTGCTCCTGTGTATGTCGAAATCTGCGCATGTCCTTTGAGCAGGCTCAGCTGCGCTCTGTTGTTTTCTGCCATGGCAAAAGAGTCAGAGAGAGCGAGCCAAGTGAACTTGACTGTTTTGACAGTTGCCATAATCAACCAGTCGAAACAGCGAAATTGTGAAGAAGTTTATAGTTTAATATTAAAACTTAAAGTTAAAAGTATTAGGTTTATTTAAGGCTGTAGTTAAGTGTAAGAAAGTGTTAACCAAAATGTATTAAAAAGGTGATAATGAAGTGAAAAGTGTTGCAAGTTCATCAGCAAAGGCCACAATCTCAGCTTCATAACTTGTTTGAAAGGCAAATTTCTTAATCTAAATCAAAATCAGCTATTGCTTTTATATCTGCACTTGCATTGGCCATTAAATGATATTAAAAGTCTTTAAAGTTGCTTGCTTTTTGCCAATCAATGTTTAAATTGAAGAAAGGAAATGCACTGCAGCGATTTTTATTGATTTTTCCTTTTTAATTGGCCAACAAGAAAATCTCTCCGGCAGCTGCGCTCTTCATTTCGCTATCTGTCGCTCTTTGTATCTTTTGCTTACTCTCTCTCTATATATGTATATGTTTTTGTAATTTGCCGGATTTTGTTTTGGTTTTCGCTAAGCGCTTGCGAATCAGCTGATTTGATTGATTTCGCCTTTTCAGTTGCCACAAAAACAAACAAAAACCGCCAAATGCCAAATACCTAGAATCAAGTGCAAAAACATTCCATACGCCAAGCCAAAGCATCCATAATAAAAATAATAAGAACGACAGGCTCCACAAGTGTCCAAAACTAACCACATACCACCTAACCCACCCTCCTGCACCCCGCCATGTTAGGCAGCAGGAGCCCCCCATCGTACAAGCAACTAGCAACGGGAACGGGGGGCTCCACCAGCGCCTCGTCCACTCTTAGTTCCACAACGACCTCAAAATCGTGCAGCAACAGTTCCCTCAGCGGTCATCACTATCAGCAGGCCTACGTGGGTCACTCTCACGCCTGTTACCACCATCAACAGCAACAGCAACAGCAGCAGCAGCAACAACAACATTCGCATCATCATCATACTAGTCACTCCCACGGAAGTCGCACATCTCTGACGCCTACAATGAAGCGTGGCAAAAAGAACTGGGGCAGCCGGGAGAGATCTAGCATGAGTTTTCTAATTGTCATACTCTTTTTTGCTGTCTTCGGTCTTATCATACTGACAGAGGTGAGTCTAGACGTAAAAAGAAAAAAAAAAGTGTGAAAAGAATCCTTAAAACGATTATTTGGTGGCTTACTATTGGAGTAAGTGAGAAATAAATATGAGAGCAATCAAATACTTAAAACATATTTATAATAGAAAATGGATAATAAACTAATTGAGGGGCTCGGTCGAATTTATAAGCTAACTTACTATTTGACTGTCTAACTTGATATAAAGGCTAATATACTTATTGAACTAGTAGACAGTAAAAATTAAAAACATGTAAAAAGGCTCTAGTCGAGAAATCCCGACTAGTAGATTCTCTGAACCCTATACTAAACGCGCACAGTCAGTGCAAATAAGTGTGTATGTGTGTGTGTTTGTGTGCGTATACTGCATACTTGACTTAAGTCCAATGTACCATATCTCCAGTGTTTCTCGACCGATTTCAATAAAACTTTAACAGATTTTCATTACGTCGTCTATAGTTTCAAATGTGATTTCCAAGTTTACCAAATTCAAGATGTAATTGTTATCGATTCCATGTGTATATCGAAAACGGTAAGAGTTATCGAAAATTTGAAAAAAAAACTTGTACTAGCCTAGGGTCTTGGGGAGCTTTTGTTCCAAATCTGAAGTCTCTAGCTCTTAAAGTTTTTGACGTGTTCAGTTACCCAGACGGACATGACTACATCGACTCAACTATTGATGGGATGAAGAATACATATACTTTATGGGGTCGAAGATGCTTCCTTCTGCCTGTTACATACTTTTGCTCAAAAGTATTATACCCTTTTTACCCAATTTTCAATGGGATCAGAAAATAAAAAGGAAAATGAGCTCTAAATATTTTTTAAGAGTTTAATTATAGTACATCCAACAAAAATATTGAAGTTAGTTTACAAGTCTTCTTAAGTCATAAAATATGCATTAAATAGTTACAAAATGCGTTTTATAGCATTGCATTTATAATTGCAATTAACTGGCATTAAAAATGCAGCGTGCAATAAATTAAAAGAGCAGACGTTAAATAATGTGCAAAAAAAAAAAACATACATATCAAAAAATACACTTAAAAATTCAACAAAACGTTCTTCTATGGTTGTGTGCTGCCTTTACTAACCCTCTTCTTCCTCTTGTTACTGCAGGTTTTTATGATCGACGAACGCTCCCACAGCGGCCTGATGGCCATGAGAGCGGGCGGTGGGGGTGGTGCCAGCCTGGGCGGGCGCATGGGAGACTCGATGCCGGATTATGATAATGTTAAGGTAAGTTTTGTTATGCAAATGAAATATGCGATGCCAGCCAAATGGTCAACAATTGTTGTTTTTGTATTCTTTTTGTTGCAACTTTCATAACGCTGCAACTCTCAGCGGCAGCTTAGATTGTGGGGGGCGTGACAGGGCTTAACCATTGCGCCCATTTTTATGGTTGGGAACCGTGGGAAAACAAAAGATGTTGCTGCCAGCCGTATTTTGCTGCATACTTTTTGAGAGAGAGGCAAAGAGATTTGCATATTTAAGCAAGCATCGCAGTGCATAATGCATATGATTTACTCGTTGTTGTTGTTGTTTTTTTTGTTGCGTACCCTCAAAAGTGAAACCGAAAACAAAAAGCTGACTTATTTGCACCCAACCGCACCGCAATGCACTTAACTAAGCTTATGATAACATGAATAAAAATATTGTTTTTAAAAACCATAAGCTGACAGTTTCCCTACATATGACTGTGCATTGTACTGTATCCTTGTTTTATCAAACTTTTGGTTATGAAACCTGTGACAAGGAAGCTAATATTAAAGATAAATTATAAGAGTTTGTTTTAGATTCAGACCAAGGTAGACTTTGCTTTAAATAATAGACAACATAAATTTAATCAGCTTAAGGTATTGCTTAAAGTTTTTGGTATAATTGAATACAATAATGCTCATTTATCGATTCAATATTAAATCGATAGCAGAAATTTAATTACTCTATGTCAACGAGTATAGAATACATGAGACGAAAATGGTACGCCCACCACCGATAAATTTCTTCATGTTTATTTATAGGCTAAGGCTCGTGTTAAGTTGGCTGCGGTCAGCTGGTTATGTTTCGATTAATGCTTCTTTGCTTATACATCTGGGCCTGCCGCCATATTTGAGTTTGTTTTTTGTTTTCATTACAAACTGTTTTTTTTGTTGGATGTATTCTGTTTGCTGAAAACCTAATATGTATGTATTTATGTATGTATCAGCTGATGTTCCTGCTTACGCACAATCTGCACAATGTGTTTATAACAATATTCAATTAAAGTCAAAGCAATTTTTAATATATATTAATTTAATATAAGGACATTTAAGGTTAGATATATGAATACAAAATGCGCTTATTTTATGGTTAGTGTTAATTTGGTATTTAGTCATTTTAAACCTTTTCAGTTTGTCAAAATGGCTCTACCTAATTCCCGACATATACATAAGCATAAATGATGGAAGTCATATTTAAGTTTCTCTCGTTTGGCCATACAACTTTACAAAGCTCTTATTAAACCTATACTACCCTCCCATGTTAGGCATTAGCATGCAATTATAACCAAAAGTCAAAAATTGACAATCTCAACTTTGGTCACCACACAACAGCAACAACTTATTTTTGTCTTTGAATGAGTACTGAGCAGTTCATATTCCCCTTTCCCCCTTTTCCCCTTTTCCATGAGCTCTCATTAGCCGTGATGGTTTCCGATAACAAAAAGGGGCGGCTATTTTCCACTAATGTATTTACATACTCGTTGACTCTATGTCATTTGACATCAATTTCTTTTTTGTTGAGAAATTTCTTTAAAAGCATTTGCTGCTGTTACTTGATAGATTAATAATGTTTCTTTTGAGACACTTAATCTCTTGGACGACGTGTTTGTTTTCTTTTCGTTATTCTATGTTTGCCGTTTATTGAATTTCGTTTTTTGATTGACAATAAGATTGTGTGTTGTTCACAGGAGGACTATGATCTGGACGACAGCATTATGGGTGATAATAAATTAGGTTTTATACAGTTTCGTGACAATAAAGTTAAAATTCAAGGTAAGTACTGAAAACCAATCAACACCACACAATGCGCCCCATAATTCAATCAAAAGACAACCAATAGCTTGGTTAACAATAGATGGATATACACACAGTCTGTCTACGCCGTGTATCTCATGCCATCTAATATATATTTTTTTTGTAATTTTTTGGCATTTCATAGAAGCCGCAGGCGTTGACGGTCAACATCCTCGCTATGCGGGCATGATGCTCAATGGAGCAGGAAGTGGTCCGGGTATTGGTGCTGGCGCCTTTGGTGTGGGTGTTCCTGGCGGTGGCAATGGCCTGAACATGCCATTGATACCGTGGGGCCAACTGCTGCCCGCCAAGGTGGAGGAGACGCTGCCACATTTTCCATTTGGCACAGCGCCCAGCGATGGCGCCTGGCAGGTTGTCAATGGCACCCGCTTCAAGTTCTTTGTTTATTCCGCCTACTTTGATCGTCGCGATGGTGCACGCCTTGTACGCGTCGTTGGCGCAACCAAAACACGTGGACCAGAGCGTGTCTGGTGCCGGTTCTGGTATGGTCCAACGACACACAATACCAGCGAAGCATCGACAGCGGCAGCACGTGCCAAATATACCTCAGCAACGGTAATGGCTCGCGTTAAGGTTAGTTTTAAATGAGAAACTTTAAACTTCATAATTATTATTATTATAATATATGCTCTCGAATCTTCGTGCAGATCATTCGAGAGAATTGGAATCTTAAGTACAGTGCCTGTTTTGTTTTGTGTCCGGTACGTGCACCACTTTTGGATGTGCCCCAATATGTCAGCGTTGTCTCCCGGCTACGTGCACCACCTGGCAATTTGATAACGTTACGCAACACTGATCAGGATGCAGACTTTGCGCCTCCTGCGGCGAGCAATGTGAGTGCTACTGCACCCATTCGTAAGCCATTGCCACATGCACCACCCAGTGGCGAGCAGATACCGGATCGTATGGCTGTTTGTGTCAAACCATTTCACTTTAGCTACGACCAGGCGCTCTACCTAATGGAATATCTGGAGTTCTATGCACTGCTGGGCGTTTCACACTTCACATTCTACAATCATACGCTGGGTCCACATGCCTCCTGTGTGCTGCAGAGCTACCAAAACGGTCAAGTCCCTGGCAATCTGACAGCCTTCGATTGGGAGCCACTGCAGCCAGCTGAGGCAGCTAACAATGCAACGCCACGTGTGCTCAAATCCTTGCATTATCAACGACCAACTGTTAGCATTTTACCCTGGAACTTGCGTATGCGCTCACAAAAAGAGATCCGCACCGAGGGTCTCTTTGCGGCCCTTAACGATTGCCTCTATAGGACCATGTATCGCTACAAATATCTGGCTCTGGTCGATCTCGATGAGTTTATTGTGCCGCGATACACGGACACGCTCAACGATTTGTTAAGGTGAGTTGCTGTTAATGTTAAGGATAATGACTAAAACAATAATAACAATCGAATCGATCTTTTCCTTTGACAGCTCTCTTAATAAACGTTTTCGTAATCGTAATACAGGCGCCTATTCATTTCAAAACGCCTTCTACTATCTACAATTTGCTGACGATCCTCTGGCTAGCTCGGGCATATCGGGTGGCAATGATCAGTTGAACAGTGTGCGTGCCTCATTGGTAACGCAACGCAAGACACGCAGGTAGGTTGATACAAACTTTATTGTGGTTTATAAGTATGCCTAAGCCTCTTAAACGCTTTAGACGTTACAAGTTGCATCCCCAGAAACAACGCTCGAAGTATATTTGCAAGCCGGAGGCAGTGGTTGAGGCGGGCAATCATTTTGTTTGGGAATTTTCGCCAGGAATGGGTTCATTGAATGTGCCACCAAAGGAGGCCATTCTACAACATTATCGGGTGAGTACAAAGACTTTATTTTCCAAAAGATTTTAATCCAACTATAACTTCTTACTTGTTTTGTGTGCTGCACAGGTCTGCGAATTTGGTGGCAATGATTGCATTAAGGCACCTTCAATTTTAGATCGCACCACCACAAAGTATGTGAATCGTTTGGTGCAACGTGTGGATGCTGTTTATCGACACTTGCGACAACGTTGCGACTTACCGGCGCTGCCCACGATACCGAAACGTCCCAATGCCCAAACGGAACAGCAGCACAACGAGAAACCAAAGTTACTACAAAAAATGCGTGAATTGAGTGCACTTAAATCTAAAGAGCAGGTCAAGGAACAAACCATTGCCACAACGAAGCAACCGCAGACGCAGCAGCGAGAGCAAGAGCAAGAGCCAAAGAAACCGAAGGCAACGACTAGAAAGATGACGACAAAAACAACAACAAAAACAACAACGAGAACATTGCTAAAGCAGATGAATCCGCTTACAAGCACAGTTAACACTTTGGCAAGAACAACAGCCATAACAGATGCTAAGCAGTTGCCGCCTGCGGCAAGTGTGCGAAAGAAACGCAAAATGATTGTCTTTGAGCTGAATGATATGGGTGTTCCTATAGCGCGTGTGGAATACCACTGAGATGAAATGGAAATGGATTTGATTGGCGATATTGTGGATGTTTAAGCCTTGGGCAGATTTTATTTGTGTTTGTGCCAATTATAAGTAATAACGAATGTTAGCAGCGAAGAAAGCAGAGCTTGAATATGTTTTCGAATAGATAGATATTAGTATTTGGGTTGTGCTTTAGAGCGGTTGTTGTATTACATTTTGCTCAATGTCATATCAAACGATGCAAATGAGAAAGAGATTACAAAAAAAACCGTTTTAAAAAAGTCCATTAAATAAATAAAGCTTTCACGGCTTTTGAATTTTGTATGAGGCGGAGTAAATCTGATTTATTTTATACTTACTTAAGAGCATTTAAAGTGAACTTAACTTATTGGTCTGTTATTTTGGTCATCCTAACGAAAAATATATCTTAATGGCATATACATATTTATATATACATACATTATATATATACAAAATTATTCCTATGCAAAATTTTGAAAATTCCTAATAATAAAGTCAAACTGTTAGCCTAAGCTTAGTGTAATCGCCCAAATACAAAGCCCCCAAAAGTACTGTTAGTTTTACGTACATACTAAGTGTATGCATTTTTTAATTGCAAAGTATTTGACGTTATTTTCACAGCACCTTCGAGCTAAGCACCAATAAATGAAACAAAACAAACTGATTAGCAACTACACTTACTTAGGCACTTAGCTAGTCACTTTAACCAAGTTGCATTGCTATGATATATATGACAGAAATACAAAGTAATTCAACAATAAACGTAAACGAATTTTAACAAAAATGCTTCAAAGTATCGCACATATTTCTATATTCATACATTATATATTTTTGGCTTGAAACAGCAATTGCAAAACTTAAGGAGCATCTACTTAACAATTAAAACATTACTTATACGAAACAGTATCTAGTTATAGTGCTCAGTAGTCAGTAAGTAACAAAACAAACCCGACTATAAGGGCAATTGTTTTAAAAAACATTACAGTCAATAAACAAAATGCATGTGTGCAAAATTAAAAATTTCTTACACTATAAATTATTATTATTCTTTGATACCGATGGTATGTACTAGATAGCTTTTGCGGTGTTACGCCTACTGAGGGGCCGGGAAATCGATAACAAATCGGTACAGCTTGAGGTGCACATCGATAAAACAACGACGAAGCCACTGTCTTTTTATAGCAGCGATGCACGTATCTTAGCACAGTTTTTGTGCAAATTTGTTGTCAGCTCGTTCACTTTTATTTTAGTTGGGGTTGTGTTTGAGGTTTTATGGTTACCCCTTATGCTGGAGAGATTTTCTTGCCTATGTATAGCAGCTTTGTTGAGCTTTTATCCAGCTGGGTGGCTAAAGCTCTTATAAATTCCCTGTATAACATTATTGTAATGCAAAATATGACAGTTTGGGTATCTAAGCTGTTATACAACGTTAGAGCTTGCACTCGAAGTATAATAGCATTGCCAAATGAAAGTTCCTACATGAGAACTGTATAAGATATAATTATAAGATAAGCTCTTAGTAGAACACAATATGACACAAAGTACACAATTTATGGATAAGGTTGTGTGGATGAACTACGGATAAATTTTCGTGTAGAAAATAAAGGCAAGTAGCTCAAAAAGGGGAAATTGCTAACTCTTGCATTAATTTGAGTGGAAATTGTTTGAATTATTTCAGTATTTATTTTTCACATTGTTATTAATTTATTATTAACATAATGCAACAAAGATGACGTCTGTCTGGTTAATGACTTCAATATTAATAGTTACGTAATAATTATAAATGCATCAGACAATATTTAATCAGGTGCAGCAACTAAAGAAATGCTAATTAATTAATCAGCTGAACGTCGCTTTGTTTATTGAGCGATGTATAGTTAACAAACGTAATAAAAACACTCCAATCAAGTTGAGACGAATTGAGTTCTAGGCCATACAGCCCTCATTAAAACAATCAGACAAAAGATTCAATAATTGAACTTTTTATTAACCAACACATCTGCTTAAATGGTACTAAGTTGGTCCAACTTACTTAATTCTGTAACGGTGTTGTGGATGCTTCGTCAGACGTAGTTGACCCACCATTTTTAATGATTTCATCAAGGTCATTTTCGCACTTAAGCATATCCTCGACCAATTGCTCCACAAGATTGGTAAACCTTTGACTTGCATATAAACCGCGCTCGAGCAATGCTTTGCCCTTTTCAATCCAACTCTGTAAAACTTCATGTGCATCGCTCAAATTTTCCACAGCTTCTTCAATATCATTTTGACATTTTTCATTGCTTCCTATAACACCGCAACGGTGCATTGAAGCAATTAGATTTTTCACACAGCCGGTATATTCATCAATTTTATCATTTAAACTCTGTTCGACCTGGCTCTTTTTGAACTCTAGCTCTTCAAGAGCCTCCAACATATTTTGCTTGAATCGATTGTTGAGTGCCTCAACTAACTCCAACGCCTTTTGGACTCCAGCTACATTGGTGCCTGCCTCCTCCACACGAGTCAGTTGCTTCTCATTCCATTTCTCCAAATCTTCAAGTAGTTCATTGATTTGGTTGTTTACTTTCTCACCCAGCTTCTGGGTCAGATTGGACATCTTGGACTGCAGCTCGTCAGTCAACGCGTTTAGTTGTTCAAGTACTGCCAGACCCTTTGCCAAAGCCTGCTTTCTTACTTTGTTCTTTTCTGCAACTACTTTAAGCTTAAGAACTGGAATATTACGCTTAAGGTCCTCCGATAAGTCGAAAACTGCGGTCTTGAGAGCTTCCGTGATGGCACCAGATAGCTTCTGGCCCAATTCATTTAGATCAGACACAAAACTGTTTTCGGCATCTTTCAAATTGAAAAGTAATTCTTCGCCAGTTTTAGCGCCATCCTCAGCAGCCTTTCGAAGTCCGTCAACAAGGTTCTTTCCACCATCTGGCAGATCCTGAAACACACCATTAAATACAGCGTAACTGTTCGCGGCCCAAATGCCACTAGCGCACAAGCTCAGTGAGAGCAGTAAAAAGGTTTGCCTGATCGACTTCATCGTATTAGCTTAACTAGTATTACTGTATCTTTGGCGCTACAATTTCAGTGGCTTTTATAGCAAATATCGGACTGCAATGCAACTTAGTTGGCTCACTATTTGCTTACAGTTTAATGTCAAATATTTAAGCAGCTGATGCACTTGACGCTTTTATTTACCAGCCATTGTCCGCTTTGGACTAATACTAGCACTGGCATGGCATATGCTGGTGCGCGGTTGCCTAACTCTATTTGTATAAATGCGGTCAAACCTGGTGTCAACAAAAAGCTGCACATCTATGGCAAGAATTATAGACGATTAAAACTTAGAGCTAGTACAAAGTTGTGTTTCTTTTTTTGTATTATTTTAACTCAAGCTTTATTTATAAACTGTCAGTATGGACAATAACAAAGTTTTGGGTAATTTAATTGACTCTTTTGTCCAAACTATCTGCATAGGAATTTCTTGGAATTTGAATGATAGTTGATCTTTTATTCAAAGCGATGGGACAATGTTGTTCGTTTTGTTGAAATGGTTGCTTGACTTTTAGGTTATTTCTGCTTTTTAGAAAGTGATTTTTAAGTTTAAGTTACATTGGTTAAGGAATGACATTAGTTGCCCGAGCATGTGCGTAATTGGAGCCGTTGGCTGTATGATCTGTTGTTGGATAAGGACTTCTACCTTCTTCACTTATGGACTCTTCGCTGATAGCAGCTGTTGGCTTTGGTTCAGAAGGATCGGGTCGGGGAAGCTGTATACCGTTGTGAAGCTGACTTGAAAAGCTTACACTACACTTAAGATGATTGCGTGGCTGGCTCACTGAGAGGATTCCTGGACTCCTATTGCTGTGGCTAAGTCTGGCTTAAAACTGGCTTTGCGCTGTTTAGTTATATTACACATAATCGAGCTCGTTTACTTCCAAGAATTTTGTTTAAAATTTAAAAAAAGACTAAAAAAGATTAATAAACCAATATACATAAATATAATAATGCTACTTCTATAAATACATTCACCATTCTTTGTATCATCTATAAATGCACAACTTCCCTTAAATGCACAACTAGATCAAATTACCATTTAAGGTAGTAAAAAACTATTTAAAATCAAATATACGAAAATATAAAAATAAAAACAAAACTATTAAGCTTTCAACATTCTCTAAATTATTCAAGCTTCAGTTTATTCCCTGATGTATTAAAAGTGCAGAGTATTTCCAAGTCGAGGTCTTTACACTTCCATCTTCTATCTTGCTATGGCTTATTCAATAAAGATTAGGAGAGTGTAATTTTGGTTTACTTTACGTACTTTTCGGTCGAAGTAGAGGAAAGATTAAACGAAATTGTTAGCCAATAAATTCCTTAGTAGCGTTCAACAAGATTATAAGCAAGCTTAGCACAAAATTTCAAGCATTTTCAGTCAATGGCTGGCAAAGGATGGGAACGTTGTGAATGTTGTGAACGCTGCCAAAAGATAGATACCGGATATATAACCGGAAGCACCAATGACTTAATGCTTCGCGTTTGCATTGCGAATGTCCAGACGCTGCTGACACTGCTGGCAACGTTCCGGTTTTTGGGAACGCGAATGCACTTAAGCAGTCGGTGCACGAAGTGCTTGGATCAGCGAAAAAATGCTCAACCGTAAAATGGGCAAAAAAGGTGAATGGCGTCATAATTGCAATGAAAACGAAAATAAAAATGAATGCGTGGCACAAGCGAGGCAAGCGAATTGAAAAGAAAATGAGGCGCTGCATTCACAAAGTGAAACGATTTATTTTCGCATTGAAATGGGTTATTTTTATATTTCACCATGACCATGATTAAGCTTTGTTTATGTATACCATACATTATAACGTATGAATGCTTAACCCCTTGTGCTGAACTGTCAGCATGCAAAGCCATTGCAACATTGAGGGAGGGGTATGGAAAGAGTTGTTGCAATCGCTTTTCAAGGTAACTGTCAGCTACAAGCAACATAAGCATTTTTATGAGTCTGCTGTTTGCATTATTTAATTATGCTATCATTAACTTTGTCACACACACACTCACACACATGCACATGCACGCGCGCAAAGAAGCACGCACCCACATACACATGCACACACACACACACACACATTCACGAAAATATAGAAGGACAACTGTAAAACAAAAGCTAACATGTCTAAACGCAATTATTGCCGTGTGCCAAACAAAGAGCAACAGACAGACATTAGACATTAGACAGAGATAGAGACACAAAGAGACATTGCTTTTTTTTATATTTATGTATGTATGTATTCATTGTAATGTTAGCTGTTGTAGTTGTATACATATATAATATACTCTTAATGTGGTTGGATTGTTGCTGTTGAGTTGGGGTGGACGGACATTTGGCTATATCCTGTGTCACAGTTGTCCTTGCCCTCCACCCTCTACCCTCCACCCGCTAGCGTGCTGGTACTGTGACAAAGTCGCGGTCTGTTGGCTACTCTCAGCCAGACATTTAATTTACATTTTCCACTAATTGGCTTGCATACGCTATATTCTCGCTTCGCTTAATTAATTTAATTAGAAATATGTTTTTGCACAAAGAAAGTCTCAACATGTCTTTCTCTCTCTCTCTCTCTGTGTGTCTGTGTGTGTGTGGTTGTGGGTGTAAGTGTGGGTGTGGGTGTACATTAACTGCAGTCTGGACTGACCAAGCTTATGATAATTGGAAGATTGTAACGCCTTTGGGCTCTTATCATTCCGTTTATTCAGCATCCCTTGATTCGTAGTCGCTTTCAAAGCCAGAGTTATTTTATAAATATGTCGCTATTTGCATGCTTTCAAAGTTTGAGCATGTTTGTTTTGCAAGTCATTCTAATCCTTAAGAAGATAGTTGTATTCAAACACTTGGAATATATATTTACCTATATAAAGAAATGAATTTTAATATGTTCAAAATATATTTTTTGTTTTGCAAATATTAAAACAACAAGATATTTTCTTTACTAAATGTGTTAACAATGATCAAAACCATTCACAATTGTTGGTTATTACGTTTAACATATGTATAAAATGTTAAGGCACTGTTAAAACATCAAGCTTAACATTTCATTATTTGCAAACAGAACGATATAGTGATGATGAAATATTTAATTGTTGCTTAATACTATGATTAAAAAATATTTATCTTTATACTAAATCTTCATTATGGGTACGAGCGTTTAACTAACTGTAAATACATATTATTTATTTATATAACAAAGTGCATTAGCACATTTCAAGCGATTGTAAAGTGGCTTCTAACGTTAAGATCATGTGAGCCGTGGCCGTTTTTATTTTCGACTCTGGCCAATCTATGAATCCATGACTCTTTGTAAGTGCACCTCAGCTTCGTCGCTGCGTTGTCGAGTATCCTTTTATGTTTTTAACGCTGACCTCATCTGCTGCAATGAATGGCCAAACGAATGGAGCAGGGAGCCTGGTCTATAATGCTGCTGGCATGGCGTGGCAGTCGCGGCCATTAAGTCATTTTGTTTCCTGCAACATTTCCGGTATCTCTTTTAGCAACCTCGTGGCCTGAGTGGTCCATTTCTCCTGCTGCTGCTCCTGCTGCTGCTGGTTGGACTCGCCGCTGGACTCTGGCTGGGTGGGATGCCCAATGATATGCCCACGTTGCTCTGCAGGTTTGTAAATGCTTTCAAAGTAGGTGGCTGCTTCTTCAATTTATTGCTTAACAAATGCATTGTTGTTGTTATTGTTGCTGTTGCTGTTGCTTTTGCTGTTCTCAGCGCTGCCTTTCAAATTGCAACATACATAAAGTGTTGGTCTGAAATTAACTTGTAGATAAAATTGTTGAAAGAACCTTTACACTTAATGATATTCCTCCTCTGTTTAATGTTTAAAACGAATGCGCCATCGGATAGTGTTTAGTAATGTTTAAAATGGGCATCGTTTAACGAAACAAGATATGTGTGTTATCTATATATATATATATATATTTCATATAGTTTTTGCTAGAGATATTTCATAATCTTATCCATATAACAAATATATTAAATTATAAATAAGTTAAGCCTTTTCGTTAACACCTTAACACCTGGAAAGCTCAAGCAAAGATCTGGTGACAATAAATGCAAATATATTCATATGTTGTTTATATGCCATTTGCACTGAACATAAAACGAGTGCGAGGTCGTGTTCCGCTTATTTCTATCTATTCCCAACTGATTGTTGCATGTTGCACACACTCAATCACTTAAGTAGCTGCAGCTTTTTATGCCTCACAGCAGGCGCAATGCCCACTAGGCTTAGATTAAAGATGGTGTTAGTTCTGTTTGTTGCTGCCGCTGCTGCCATAAACACTTATTTTAAGAACCCATCATAAAAATCAGTGTATAATGCGCGCACAGATTGCACAAACACATGCACATTTCTCTAAGTGAATTCACTGAGCAGTAAAAATATGTGTGCATGATTTTGAATATATATATATACATATAGATATAGCAAATGAAACTCCACAGTGCGACGCAGCACAAGCCAAAAACACATATCCAAACCTAAAAAAAAAAAACCATTGGCAGCGTTGCTCATACGCCGCGTTAGCTGGGAGCAAGTGCATTCTGTGGCCCCTTGGCGCACATGAGGCAGATTTAGTGTGCCAGGTTGATGTCTTTTTTTGTTGCTTTGTGTTTCTGCTGTTGCTTTGCTGTTTTTATCTTGTCGCGCTATGTGCTGCTTTGGTCGCTCTGGGGATCAAGTAGCAGCAGCATGAGCAGCATCAGCAGCAGAAGCAGCAGCAGCAGCAGCATCAGGTACGAGTGGCAGCAACATTTGTTCATATATAAAAAATGCCTGACGCGCATTCTCTCTAACTGGGATTGCCTGGCAATCCCATCTACAACTGGTAGTAGTCACATCTTCTCTTTCTCTTTTTGCTTCTGCTAAATGTATAACAACAGTCACTTAGCGCACTCCAACTTGCCTTCTCCTTCACCCCTTTACCTCTTTACCTCTTTACCCCTGTACTCCTTGCTCTATGCGGTCGTTACTTCATTGGCACAATCCCCAGACTCAGGCAGCTCGAATGCTTCGGTTCGTTTCATTGTTTTGCTGTGCTTTCTATTTTTTATTTTTTTTTTGTATTTATTTAACTTTATTTTTCGCCACGTATTTTCCTTTATTGCGCTGCGGATTTGCTGTGAAATATGCCAGCACAGAGGCGCACACACACACACACACATAAACACTAACTCACACATGGAGTGAAGAGTGTGCCCGTATCTGGGCGACATTTCCCGGTTGGCACTGCGGCCCAGCACTTGTATGGTAATTAAGTTTATGCTAATTTAACTTATTACCACTAAGCTGGCCCACATATGCGGCCAGCCGCAAAAGCTGCCGCTTGCGATGCGTTCCGTTGAATTCGGGTTGTTGTATTCTCGTTTACGTATTCGCCAACTACAATTGCATTGGCATTGGCATTGGTATTGAAAATCCATTAAAATTGCGACACTAAATTGAATTGGTTGGCTATTAAATCCCCAAGTAATTAATTGAATAAAAAGTAACATACACCAAAATTAAGTTGCTAACGCCCGATAATGTTCATTATACGGCGCGGCGCGTATACTTAACATTTAATATTCTCATATTCTCATTTGCTGCATTTTACAATTATACAATTATACATTTATACAGTTACAGTTACAGTTACAGTTTCATACATATGTAAGCATGTATGCATAATGTTGAATATTTACGACTTAAAAATGGCAATGGCGTTATTCTTCTCGGCATTTCTTTCATTCTGTCTGTCCGATTTTTGTGCATGTAAATTGCATTTAAAGCAATAAATCAGTTTTAATCAGCCCACAGTCCACACAGCTGAGACCAACCAGGGACAGCGACAGCGCGTCTGTTCTGCTCACGATAGCTCTCTTTATAAATATACATACATATATACACACATATACATATAATCATGTGCATATGCATTTGGTGGGTGGCCTCTGGTGGATCTCTGACTCAGGTGCCATAAGTAAACGCACTTCCGTACACTGAGAAAATCAATACGTTCTCTCTCCAGTTCAAAATTCAAAAACACAAACAATTGTCTACCAGCACCCAATTTGCTTAATTTATAAACGATATGGACTTAAAACTGTTCTTAATTTGATAAGATTTGTGCTTGAATTTGGCTATTTGTTTTTGTTTTGTCTGGAAGAACTAGCCCCAAATCAGTCCTTTACAACCATTGTTTAAACCAAGTACATTATACAATTCTAACACACTACACTATAATATAGTATAATACTATATGCTAAGGGAAAGCAGAAACAAACGGAAAGCAAACATTTTCATGCTGCTCGAACTGATATAAATATAAATTCAATTCATTTGTTTAATCTTACCCATTATTCTTACCTTTTCTTTGCTAGAAATTAAACATGAGAGATCTCTTTTCTACTAACTATATTCCTTAGTCCGAACATATTTCGTATGCCGTTAAGTCTAAGGTTAACTGAACATACATCGACTCAGCTTTAGGTGGTAAATGCGTTATTAATATATGAACCTTGTACGCAATCATGAATCAAAGTTCTAATAATGAACCAAACAAGAACAAACGGTTCATAATTCAAGAACAAAAATTTACTTAAGAACATATTTTATTAACGAAAAGTAAGAAAACTACGAAAATTTGATCTTCTTTTTTTTTCTTAGTGTATCACTTAATTAAATAGTTTGAGTGCGTTGGTCTTTATTGAAATCCGTTCATTAAACGGCACACACAGAAAGAGCAGAAAAGTTGGGCTCAAAGTGAGCAGCAGAACCAATCAGTTGCCACATATTGTATTGCTTTTTATGTACGAACTTTATTTTGGTTTGCTAAGTGTTTTGAGCAAAGTTCCTTAAGACGAAAACTGTTTATTATTAACTCCTGAGTATTTCTTATATATATGTTAATAAGCAAGGAAAATCTTTTAAATTGTTTTTGTAATATCATATTAACGTACTCATAACATAATATTCAAAGTAAATTTGTAATCCTCGTAAGTAAAAGAAATAATAATAAAATAAATAAATAATTTGAAAATGAATTTTGTAACGAAATTCTTAAAACTAAAAGTAACTAAAGCATTTTAGTGCTCAAATTAACATTTAGGTTGATGTTTAACAGTTGCACATTCAAATTCAAATTCCAAAACTTGTATGCTATTAAAAAACATGCAAAACTCATGTATGTGTAAAATGTTAATTAAATTCGCCAAGTGTGTGCGTATGTGTGTGTGTGTTGTGCTTGTGTTCACATTTGCAATTAAATAGTGCTGTAGAAATTGGTGCAAACAAATAAAACACAAGCGGAAACACATGAGAAAAACGACTTGACCAAAATATATATATATATATATGTATGTGTACGAGCATTTTGGCATTGCCAAATTATTTAGCTGCGTTTAAAACTTGTTACGTCTGTTACCAAATACACATACAAACACACACACACACACACATATATATATGTTCGTGCCACGCATGCAGATTGTTGCCGTTGATGTTGTTAATGTTTGGCATTGAAGAAGGAGCAAGAGGAAATATTCAAAAAGTTAATTCGAGGCAATTATGTTGACATGCCAAATGTTCAGATGCCCTGATGTCCTCTGTGCCTGTGCCTGTGCCTGTGCCTGGTTCTGGTTCTGGTCCAGTTCCAGGTCTAAGACTTGGCAACACGCCATTGCTACATACTAGAATTTACAGCTGCCATGGTTTTTCTTTCCACCTCTCTCTCTCTCTCTCTCTCTCTCTATCTCTCTATCCCTCTTTCTCTCTCTCCATTGCTGCGTAGCGTTATCAGTTGCAATTTGTGCGTTTTTGAAATATTTCGCGTTGGTGATATTTTGGCTCAAAGCGCCTTTGGCACGGTTCGAGGCTAATTTACAACGTAGTTTGTATTTGAATTTAATTTCGGGCTGTTTTTTTTTTTGGATGCTGCGCAGTTAATTTGATTTAAAATAAGAGAATTTGATTTTATCTTGTTTCCCTAGTACCAGTACCAATACACCAAATACCAACTAACACAGCCACGCCCACATGCACGGCACAAAACGCCCACTCTTTTGTTGTTGCTTTCGGTTTTTAGTGCTGTGTGCCTGGCATTTTGGTGTTGTTTTTGCTGCGGTTTTTTTGTCGCATTTCGTTTGTTATTTTCCCTAGTAATTTGTCCCTCTGACTAGGCAAGTTTTTTTTTTCTTTTTGCACGTACATACACACCATACATACATGTGTGTGTAGCTTAAATGCTTTATTATTTATGCGCTTTAGTAGCTGGCATTCAGTTTTTGTTGTGTTTGTGTAGATTTGCTCGCCCGAAAACCCTTTTTAGCTGACATGTCGAAAACTTTTTGCCTCAATGAAGTTTTGATTTTGGTCAAGTTATTCGGTTGATATGACGGGAGGGGGGTCTGTATGGAAGGGCAATTACATGAAAATGCATTTATTATTGTCTGAAAATATTCCTGCTTCTGGCTGCAACGTGTGAAATTCCTGAAAAATAGCTGCATGAAAATTGCAAGTTTGTTTTTTGCTGGCGAAAGAGTAATATTTTTTGTTTTTGTTTCTATTTTTGAATATTTTAGTTATGTGGCCTTGCCATAAGTTTGTAAAATTGTTTATGCCGACCATGAGCTTTAAATGTTTGTTTTTGTTTTTAAAAAATTTGCCAAATTGGTTGGCTTTTCATATGAAATGAGTGTTTGGCAAATGGAATTAAATTTTCTTTCAATTTGCTGCCTCTATTGACAAGTGTCGAAAAACACACACAAGCCGCATTTAAGTCGATTGCTGGGTATTATTAAATTTAATGACCATAAAATTTACGTTTTTCCATTGAAAAATCACATAATGAGAACTGAAGAGAAAGTCCTTTAATTGAATGAATATCAATATCGAATATTAATATAATTATTTCATTCGCACAAATAATTTGAACAATTTAATTAAGTGCCCCAAAGTTATTATTGTCAAATAAAACTTTTAAGTCAGAATGCAAATAATAACAACAAAAAATTAAGCTTTTTCCATTTTACTGTAGGATTTTTTTTTTATACGCTTTTCTGTAAACAAAAAGTTAATGAATTAATAATGAAATAAGCGAATTTGCGAATATTCAAACTATAAAAATCTTTTTACTTGAATCTAACTTTCAGTTGCCAAATGGCAGAAACTTTCAGTTTTGTTACCTGGAGGACAAAGGAAGCGCATCACAATGCCCCACCATTAACATCATTGAAATGGCTTATTGCTCGCAACGTGTAGCTATAGATCATTATTAGGAATAATAATAAAGTTACCTGAAGAAAATTTATCAAAATCATAAATCATTGCAAATTGCTGTCAATTTTTTTTGTTGCAACGACAGTGCGTGCGTGATTGTGTGTGTGTGTGCAATAATTTCTCAATACATGCATGTGGCGGCGGTTGAAATATTTGCAAGCTGGCGCTGAAATGTATGCTATGATATAAATTGACGTCAATAGAGCGCTGTTAAGAGTGCATAACTGTTAGCGTGAGTGAATGTGCTTTTGAGTCAAAGTGCGACTCTTTATTGAGTTCATCATTTTGTTTAATTCTTCTCTTGGCCATTGCGCTCTTTATGAATTTGAGTACATTTTTTAGCTTGCTCAAGAGAGTTCTGCTTTGATTTTATTGCTACTTGAGTGTTATATTTGAGTTGAATGGATTTGAGTACATTTTTAAGCTTGCTCAAGAGAGTTCTGCTTTGATTTTATTGCTACTTGAGTGTTATTATTTGAGTTGAATGGATTTGAGTACATTTTTAAGCTTGCTCAAGAGAGTTCGAAAATGTTTCTCTTAAACGTTTGAGAGTGTTTACTAAATGAGTTGTTTTGTAGTTGCATTTTAGCTTTGCTGTAGACATAATCACATTTGTTGGGCTTTAAGTTCAAATTTCTCACAGTTTATTCAGCATAATATAAAAAATTTACTTATTGCAATATATGCCTTAACTAAGTTCTTATAAATTTAGAATTGGTTTTGGTTTTTAGACTTTCTGATTAACAAAGTTTACAGAAATTGTATGTAAAACAAATGCAAGTCGCAATGGCATTTTAAAGTCTTTATTATTAGTGAGCGAAACAAGCTCAGTTTGTGGTTTCACAATCGCAAAATAATATTGTACGATGCACTAAAAACGTATTATTTTTGCTTGAGAGAAAAGTTTGGGACCCTTTATAAACAATCTTTTTTTGCATATGAGCTGTTAAGATTATCTTAGATCGTTCACTCAATATTTAAGGTATTTAAACTGAGAATAAAAGTATAAGTTCATTATAAGCTGTCACTTAACTATCTTTTGCGTTGACAAAATGTGATCAAGTAGAAGGTTGGCAGAAAAGCCAAGGACAATATATATGCATACACAACTTCAATGTCCCATATCTCCGGTGTTTCTTAACCGATTTTAATAAAAATTTCTTAGATTGTCATTATTTTGTTGTTATCGATCCCATGTGTATATCGAAAACGGGATGAGTTATCGAAAATCGAAAACTTGTACTGCCTATGGATTAGGCGAGCTTAAGTTCCAAGTCTGGAGTATCTAGCTCTTATAGTCTCTGATATCGGTTTGCTCATACATACGGGCAGACGGATAGACGGACATGGCTATATCGACTCGGCAGCTTCCTTCTGCCTGTTACATACTTTTGCACAAAACCATTATACCCATTTTTCCCATTTTTAATGGGATCAGGGTAAAGATACAATTACAAACAATTAGAAATATTTCTTTATTTAATTAACAAGGAGCTTAAGAGGACAATGTGTATATGTACGTATGTACGTGTTTTTAATTACAAATTAAATCAATCAACAATGAAAAGAAATAATCGCCAATAATAAACAACTGAAAGCTAGAGCCGAAGCCAAAGCAACTGCCACTCGATGGCATAAAAATGCACCAGCAACTTTTGCCAGTCGACTAACGTTGACGCGTTCTCAAAGGAACGGCAAATCAACAGACCGACAATGCGAACAAACAAACAACAAAAACATTACGTAGCCACATTTGGCATCGAGCAATGGTCACTTCAATGGCCATCGCCGTCTTCGTTCGTCTCGTCATAATTCAGTTACTCCAGCACCTGCCTTTGTTGCTGCTTCATCGTTTTGGTTCGCTTTTAGCCGCGACTTTTAATTAAAATGAAAATGCAACACTCACACGCACAAATCAAGTATAGAAGTAGGAAGGTTGAGAAACGGGAAGGGGAAGGGAATTGGGAGTGGGATTGGGTTTATAATGATGATGATGAGTGCGGGTAAAATCACGACAACAATAAAAATCAAGTTAAAGCGCATTTAAAACGCCAACTCTCAACGGACAAGGCATAAAATCAATGTGCGTGGGTTTAATGCGATTCACATATAAAAACACTTAACTTAACACACACACATACATACACATGCACCACACACTCGCACATATATAAGCACCGACAAAGCAACAATCGTAATAAACACACACACACATACAGAAAAGGATGAAAATTAATTTTTGTTTTTAAATAATAGGCTTATAAAATAATTAAAAGCGAATGGCTTACTTTTCAATGGTTCCAATATATATTGTATAGCCTAGCGGGAGGAGGGGATGGATTTGGAGCGATTGGGGGGGTGGGGTAGCCGTAACCGAGTCTGACATTGGTGTGTGGTTAACTTTGAAGGGTCATACAAAAAAATATGAAAAATGCTTCTGAAAATTTGTTGAAATATTTTGCATTTTTTCGCAATTATTTCGAACACGCTTAAAACCGGCAACAACAATGAAAACAACAACTGACAGTTAATTGTTAAAAATCAATTTACGGAGCGCATGCGGTTAACTCATTTATTTGACTGCCTGTTCAACTTTTTGTTGTCTCTTCTTCTTCTTCTTTTTATACCCTGACCCCATTGAAAAGAGCTAAAAAGAGTATAATGGTCACCCAATAAAGTATATATATTCGTGATCAGCATCAACAGCCGATATAGCTATGTCTGTCTGTATGTTCGTATATAATGATAGACAGTACAAGTTTGTTTCAAGTTATCGATAACTCATCCCTTTTCCGATATACACTTGTGATCGATAACAACAAAACCTTGAATTTGGAAAACTTGAACATAGCGTTTAAAACTTTAGACAGAAAAATGACAATCTGTGGAATTTCTATTGAAATCGGTTTAGAAAAACCGGAGATATGAAACATTGAAGTTTAGTATTCAAGCATTGGTGGTAGTAGTACAAGCATGTCCGAACGTGTTAAGTCAAGGGTTCAGGGTATCTCCTGGTCGAGATTTCACGAATACAGCCTGCTTACTTGTTTTGTTTTTATTATTATTTGTAGCATTCATTTATTTTGCACTCCATTGAAATAAAACGCGTAACGAGCTGAAAATATGTACGTTTAACGAGAAATTCGAGTCGAGATGCAAAAGTCATCAATGTGCAATAACAATAATACATTTAACCACCCTTTAGTTAAAAACTGCGATGCTAGCAGATCAGAAATGAATGTAAGCAAAGCTATTAAAGAAATATTCAATGTTTCTATTTTAAAACACAAAGCATAAAATTTACTGACTTTGCATTAATTTTCTACATTTTTTCTCATTTTAAAACAAATTTTCTTAAATTATTTAGGTAATGTTAATTTTATTACATAAAGTAAATTTATTTAGTTGTCTTTGACTATTATTTTTTATTCACTGTGCAGACAAAGATACAACTTTTTATAAACTCTTAAATATTTTGTTATTCATGCATACTTTAAAATAGATGCATTATTACCAATCTGATAAATTTGTTATGAACCTATTAAAAGGGTAAAAAAGGTATAAGGGTTTTGTGTTTAACGTATGTAAAAGATAAACAGAAAGCATTTCCGATCTCATAAAGTATATATATATTTATATATAATCTTGATTAGCATCAACAGCCGAGTCGAGATGTCAGTCTGTCTGTGAGAGACTGCAGATTGGGAATGTTACTGCTTCTAAGCCATAGGCAGAACATATTTGTTTCAAATTGTCGATAATTTTTCCAGTTTTGCGATATATACATGTAATCGATAACGATAAAATCTTTTTTTTAAATACTGGAAAATTACTGTTGAAGATATGGATAAAATAATGAAAATCTGTAAAATTAATCAAAATCGGTTGAATAATATGAGAGAAAGTAATGCAGTAAGCATGGCCTTACGTGTAAGGTCTAGGGTTCAGGGTATCTCCTAGTCGAGCTTACTCGACTAGAGGCTTCTTAGTTCAATTAATGTAATATTTCAACTGGCTTTTCTCAATGCTTCTAAGCCAAATTGAATAAACCCGTTAATGAACGCATTAAAAGGTCAGGCACATTGTTCGACACACACGCACAGAAGCTGCCTGCTGTGATATCCGCTTAGCTTTGGCTCAGCGAAAGTCCCCAACAGCATGCAACAATGCTGTTGACGTTGTTGCTACTTTTGCTGCTGATGTGTCTGTTCTAAATGATGATGATGCGTGTTGTCTGCCTTTGTTTTTAGCGCTCACATCCACAGCGTCAACGTCAACTTTGGGCTACCGCCCTTTGCCTGCCGACCTGCCTGCCTGTTGTCTGCTGGCTGTAACACATTAGTCATACGCCACGTATGCGTATGCGGCCGCAGCCTGGCCTCATTCATTTAGTCGTCAAGTGCGAGTGCATTTGCATCGAAATTGATTGCTCACAAAACTGCCGATATGGCAAAATTGCCAATTTGGTGCTTGTAGGTGGATGTGTGTTATGTATTTTGTGTGTGTGTGTGTGTGTGTTGTGTATGCAACGCTTGGCAAAAGGTGACTGAAACGTTGCCTACCTCAACAGTTTGTTGATTAAAAGGCTGCTTAACTAAAATTGAGAGCGCGTTCGTTTAAGTTTAATGCCACTTGAGTTGCTGCCACATGCCAGCCTCTCTCTCTCTCTCTCTCTCTCTGTGTGTGTGTGTATGTGTGTGCTTATGTATTTGTTCAGCGAAAACGAAACGTTTAAAACTCGTAAATGAACTGTTTTTATAGCCAGCATGCAAGGCAAAAGCAACTGGCAAGTGGCAAGCGGCAACCGACGATCTGCAATGATTGTTTCACTTGTATTTGTTGTCGCTGTCGTTGTTGCTTTTGTTGTTGGTTTTGTTGTTGTCGTTGTTGTTGTGACTGTTTTTTTGTGTTTTTTGCTTGCCCCGTTGACCATTCTGTTTTCGCAATGTGACCATTTTGTTTTCTTTTTGTCCAAACGCAACTTTGTTTTTGCGTTTGTTTTTCCAACTTTTGCCTGCCCCCCGAAAAAATTGTACATAAAAAAGTTTTCAAATATTATTGCGAAAATTTAAATCAAAATTGAAATAATTGCTGGCAACTATTTGCCATTGTTTTTATGCGAAAAAAAACCCTGAAAATAAAATCACTGGATATATAAACAATGAAAGAAAAGTAAGCAAACATTTTTTAGAGATCAAAGTAAAGTTTCTCCGGTTTGTTTATATTTTTTTTTCAAGAATTGTTTTAGATTGAAGGGTCAAAATGGTACGTAACACAACTATTGGAGTGAGGCGATAGAAAATACTAGATTTTATCTAACGCCTAAGATATTTTATGTATAAATTAATTTGTTAAGAGTTTTAGCTTAGCTTATTAGTATAATTTATGCACCCAAAACGTAGCACAAATAAGCATTTTAATGATGAATTCAGCTATTTTCGTGTATGATTAAGCATTAAATATGATTATGCTTAACTTAAACATATAACCAAGAATTAACATAAAATAGTAAAATCAACATTTATCATGGTTATTACAAAAACATTGGATTAAAATATTATTTGTACTGAATTTTAATATGAAAGATATTGGCGTTGCTCTTTGTTATTGTACTTTCTTTCGCTTGGCATGCCATGTTCATTTTAACGTTGAACCATATTTAATTCAAAAATTGACAGACAAACAGACAGGCGGAGTAAATGTAAATGTCATACGAGGCGGAGTTTAAAGTGAAAGTATAAAATCATTCGGTTGAAATTGTTCGGAATACATAAATATTAAACATAATCGTTAATTGCCTGCTCTGGCGTATAAACACTTTACCATACTTAAATCGATTACTTGACAGTAATAAAATATTAAGTGCAACAAAAGTGTTGGTAAGCGCCAACATAAGTAAGCAACTAAGCATTTTTAAGGAGCTCCTTGCTAGGAGCCCTTCTAATTATGAGCACTGACAGCAAACATCAATCAGGCGCTGTTCTATTGAACAGCTTGGCAACAATTTGGCGATGCGATACGCTTATGCATATATGTTTAATATCAGATTGCGTCAAGGAGCACTCACGATCTAAAAACATCAATCAAGAGGCCAGAAGACGGCCATCCTATTGCCAAAGACCGCAGCCTCGAACTCCAACTTCAACTCGTACTCAATTTCAAACTTGGACTCGAGCTGTGAGGTCTCAACTTAAGGCTAATAAACCAAGACATAAACACAAGTGCCAAATGTCTGTATAGGTAGATTCAGTGTGTTTGTGTGTGTGTGGGAGGAGCATTCTTTTGACAGCTGCCAAACAGGCGTTGCACATTAACGGCAATTGCTTTTAAATTGATTGATTTGCTTATCACAAGCTCTACGCTGCCTATGCGAGTGTGTTTTTAACATACATCCATACACATATACATATATGCGCAGAATGTGCAAAACTGCCATTGACAGCTATGGCTATGATTGCATGACCATGCTTACCTCCCTTGATACCACTTCAGCGCATTGTCTGCTTTTTAGGCAAACAAAAATATGATTGCTTGCAATTAGGCGCAACGCTTTCGGGCCCTTTTGGCGCACTTGCCGGCGCATTGAATAAGAAATTTTCAAAAATTGCTAAACAACACGCCAAAAACTAATTACATCCATGGCTGCAAACGGTCAACACGGCAGCAGTTGCACTAGCAGTTGCATGCATAAGGTGTTCGTCTAGTGTGGCAATGGAGTCGACGGTTCGAAGAGTGGTTAGCGGTCAGTGGTTAGCGGTTTGTTCAGGCGCTACATTGAACTATGGCAGCGTGACAAGATCAAACAATAAACTCAAACACTCATTAACTATGACTTAAATTGACTTTGGCAAACAAAGGCAACATGTTACGTCAATTATTATGATTATTTTGTAATATTCCTAGACAATATATAAAGCAGACCTATATTGAATTAGTGTTGTAGTGGAATATTTGATAGCTAGCTTTCTCTAGGACTATAACACGAACGATTCCCTTTAAATTTTTACGTTAAAACAAGTTAAAAAAATCTTTCAATAACATTTTGTACTACTTTGCATTTGCGTTTTCATACATGTAACATTGCAAAGCTTGTGGCACCACCACACAAATATTGATCAAACCTCTATTTTTAATTGAGATTTGTGTGAAATGTCAGGGTTAAAAAAACACTCAAACTTTGTTACTACAGGCATGTTATTGTCCTTTACTGCATTTATTTTTTAATTTTAAGTTAAAACTTGAATGGCTTCTGTCAAATTTGTGGCTCATTAAATTAAGCCTTTCGCAGTGTCAGAATTAAACGGTGCATTCTGACACTGCTAAAGGCCTTTGGCATGATTAAGTATCGAATAAATGTTTTCATAACTTTGACATACATATTTATTTATTTTGTGCACAATCAACGCAGTCAGATTATATAGCAGCCAGCTTAGCCTTGTCTGCATGCCATACTTGGCGAAAGTTCTTTAAGCAAGCTGTTGTATACTTTAATGCGAATTTCACACATCAAACAACTCAAGTCGCCGCCGCAATTCATAGAACTTGAAAGGACATTCTACCCGACCGCCGTCAACTAACATATATGCTAATAAATTTCTAATTGAATAAGCCATAAGCAAATGCGCCGCCCACTCAAAACGCACACACACACACGCACACAGAAAGAACTCACACATAACTTATAATGTTATAATGTCATTCGAATGGCTTAAAAGCGTTATCATTTCTTTATGTTTTTCCTTATTGCTAAGCGGCGTTCGAGAGAGATAAAGGGCGAGAGAAGGATGCCACATGCAGGGAGGTGGATAGGGATTGGGATAGCAACATAAAAAAAATATTGTATGCATAACGTATATGACCAACAAGCAGAATGGTAGACAGTAACAGACCAGTGCCAGCAAGTAAGCAAGCAGGCAGGCAGGAAGGCAACCATAACCAGGACAAGAACCAGAACAGGACAGGCAACAGGAGGACATAAGGACGAATAACCAAGGCAAGCATGGAACGAACAAACGAGCGACGGCTTCGCATTTGCATTTGCATTTTACAAACAATTGAAAAAGTAGTTAAAGTTTTTCATACCGACGCTGCTTTCACTTTATCACACACACACACAAAAGTATGCTACACTTTTTTCCTGTTGCTGCACTGCGAGTCGTGCATATGCAATGGCTCACAGTGAAGCGAAGCGCCATCGTTTGGAGGTTGTGGAACTTCTGTTCGGCTGTTTGGCATATTACCGTCACAGTCAATACCACAGATGCACCAGCAGTTCTTGACAGAGTTTTTTTTGTAGATGCAAAGTGTGAGACAGATAGATAGAGAGAGGGAGAAAGAGATGGAGAGAGTCGTGCATCATTTTGTGTATATTTTGCACACTTTCGCTGTTTTTCGCCGTCTGTGGCTGCTTAGATTCTTTTGTGTGTGTGTGTGTGTTTGTGTGGACATGAAGTTCATGTGCTCACCTGTGAACGTGTCCAGCTGTCAACTATGAGTTTACACATTACCTAGCTTGTCGCTTTGAGTTGTTGAAGCTGCAGTTGCAGTTGTCACATATTCTTTTAAACATTAAACGGACTCCGTAATGAGATAATGATTAGCAACATTTGAAAACACCTTCATTGTGGCAGAACAGGATTGTTGTCGGCATTAAAATACATTTGTTCATTTTATACCTTAGTATAAATAAAAAAAATACATATAGGTGATATCTTTCTTGTACAATCATTTTCGATATACTATCTTAAGAAGCTTATGTAAAAATCTCTTATCCCCACTTTAAGCTGTTGCTCAAAGTTATTTCAATTCCGCTTGTTAGAGATCAGTGCCAGTGAACAAAATAGCAACCTCCCTTGGCACTATTCGGGGAAAAAGCAAAGCGAATGCCATTTGCCTGCTGCGGAATGATAGTCTATGCAAATCGTTCATTATTTTGACTATCAATAACTGATTTACATTTGTGCTGAAGCTGCGCAAAACACTCACAAGAGCTATCCAGAAAATTCAAAAAAAACATCAAACAGCTGCAGGGTCATAACAGAGAGAGCGACGCTGAGTTTCCGCTGTGGATGGACACAGAAATACAAAAAAAAAACAACGCAGATACAGTGCAAACAATGACAACAAAATATGCTGCACTGGGGGCACAGGGCGCCTAAATGGAATGCAAACAAACCAACCAGTTAAATCGCTTGGCCAAAGGAAAGGGGAACTCTTCCTTTTGGCCATGGCTGGATCAGAGGTTGGGCAGCAGTCTAACCGGAGGGTGCAGCTTCATTTAAGCGTATAATTGAGCGAGCGCAAAATATGCGACGAGCAACAACTGTTGGGGCGTCTGGACGTCTATGGGCGTTACGGTTGTGTGGGCGTGGCATTGATATAGTGCAATCAGGCAGACCGACGGCAAAAGCAACTTGAGTAGCGGGCATTGTGCGGTGTTAACAAAGATTTGCGGAAATATGGAATTTTCGTCTATCTTAGTCGCACCAAATAGAGCGGAAGTCAGTCAGTCAACAAATGCAACTCAGAATGCTCAACTACTTGATTGTGCCATGTCTGGGGGCGTTTAGCTTCAAGGCTGAATGGGCGTGGCATCGAAAAACGTGCTGCATATTTCTTCGAAGTGACTTGTTAAATTTGTTATCGGCTTATTGTGGCTGCAATGTGTGAAAGTCTCTTTGAAAGGGTCCATGTGGCGCTCGAAAGTATGCAACAGCTAAGCAAAATAAACACACGACAGGAAAACGGATGCAGGTAGATGTCTTGATTTGGTTGTGAAAGTTGATATCTGATATATGTTGTTGACTGATTAAGATGGTATAAATAAATTAGGTAAAATTGTCGCCAATCAACTTTAAAATGTATTCAGGCCAAAAAATTTCGTTTAAGGAAAAACTTTAATTCGAAAACTGATTTTTTTTATTATGTATGCATTATTATTTTAATGGTGATTACCAATTATTTCTTAGTGCATTTTACTCCATTTTGTAATAAGTAAAATGTACACAGCTTAAATACAATAATCAACATTTTGATATAATAAATTTGATCTAAAATACTTTGATATGATTAATAATTATAAGTAAAAACTGTACTGATGCATAGGAAGTCTTCTTTGATTAGCACATACCTATTTTAAAACTTCCATTGGTTTCCCTTAACAAGACATAAAACCGAAATGAAATTGTAGACAGCTTAAAATGACAAAACTACTTAAATAACTTTACTCTTCTATTTTGAAAACAATTGATTACTGAAACCACATCTAAGAAAAGCTAACTTTGATTTATTTAGAGAACATCTGCTGTGTGTCGAATGCAATGCAAGCTCATAAATAAAATGGCATAATTCGAAGACATTTCGTTAACAAAAGCAAAACTATTATTTGTCATCCATTGAACGGGTTGCAGGGAAATGTGGCTAGAACATTTGCCATATCTTGGTTCAGGGTTTAGTGTTCAGTGTACGATGAACTGCATATTTCGTATTAAATAGTTAATTAGTGTCATTTGCGCAATAGTTAATTGTACTTGTCGTCTGGGCTAAATTAACTTCTGCTCTGTGGCCATAATTGTTTATCGAAACCAAATGACCGCGCACAGACAACGCGTCGAGTTAGCCAAAGTCAGAAAGCCCCAAAAGCAGAATACGGCCGAGCAGGATTCAGGCCGAGGATGTCGCATATCGTAGGAATGCATGGTAGCTACTATGCAATGCACGTGTGTGTTAATGTGTATGTGTGTGTGTGTTTACATAAATTGCTGTTGCATAGCAAGCAAACGTTATAAGGCATTCGAGCATGGCGTTTGCTGTGCGGTTCGGAGCCTCAATTGCATTGCAATCTCATTTTGTGTGTCTGGCGTTTTGTTGATTGATAGTTAACCACAAAATCAATATCGCTATGCTAATGAGACACGACGAATTCTTGACGAGCTCTTGACTTGTATCCCAAAGATACAAATGGTAATGAACTACTTGCTGTCCCACTCGAATCTTACATTGTATTGAAGTAGCGAAATATAACATGCATTGTGCCCTTTTATTTCAATTATTAAATTGTTTGTGTGGCGTCACTGACGCGTGTGTACATTCAACGGTGCCCTTTGCCACTGCCCCGTGCTTGATTGAGCGTGCAATAATCGCATAACCCTTGTCTTTTTCCATTTGTTTGTCATGCATGATGCATCTAATCATTCATGCACTAATTCATTTAAACCATGTGTCCGTTTTTTGTCAATTGTCAGTCATGCTGCTAATTGTATTTTTGCGCTTACGTCAAATTATACCCAGTTTCAAAACAGTTAGACTTGAATGGTTGATATGTTTTTAGCATTTCTAATAGCTATCCGATGAGAATTTAAGCCAAGAAAAATGTTCAGAGTTTACAGTGAAGGAAAACTCTGGGATCCTCTCTTGGTTTACGTTCTCATTGTTGATAGCTATCAACTTACGATATTATTTTACAAATCTGTCAGCTTGTGACATGGAGCAAAGGTTATAAATTCACACTAAAATTTCAACTGTAACGTAAGCAAGGGTTTAAGTTATCAGGTACTTAAATACAAATTAAGCAAAACACTAAGCTATTTTGTCGAACGATCTACAGGGTATTGTGCAAGTTTAATCGGTTAAGTCATTTCGGCTAATTACGAATAATGTTTCGGAATGGCTCACCCGCTATGCGGCATTCTATTAATAATAAATTGGATTTGTATTATGTTGCATAACTCTAGGCGCGACCCGCCGCGTAATTAGAGAAAAAGAGAGAGACAAATAATTGTTTTTGTTTGGAAAATTAAATTGCCAGATCGAATGTTTAATGGCCTTTGCAAAATGCGCAGATTAATCGCCAACGGACATACTGATACTAGCAAAAAAAATGGCAAAAATTAAAATAATGCGCACAATTTTTAACAATTGTGTTTGATGATCTGATTTAAATGTTGTGTAATAGACACTCAATACAATTAATGTGCGTAATCTATATATATAAAAAAAGGGAAATGTAACTTGAACTAATTATTCTACGGTTACGTGTGCAGCTCCGAAATGCTTTTATCTATATTTAATTTATAATTAAGCGGATTTACACCTTAATCGGCGCTGACAGTTGGCAACCACTTGTCAGTTATATACGGAAAAGTCACTGGCCGAATCACTTAAGCCACACACACACACACAATGTAATCAGCCCAAAAGGGGAGGATGTATAAATTGTGCGCTATATCGCGCAATTTAATTATTTTGACATTTTGCCATTAGCTGGGCAATATAATTAACTGCCACAAACGCGATTTAAATGCAAATTGACAAAAGTAAAAAAAAAAATCCTTCATATACATTTTAAATAAAAAACAAGTATTTAAATTACAAACAAACATCTTTTTGTTGCAAAAAGAAACTTGAAAAAAGCCGCCAAACGCAGCACATTTAATTATGTTTTCATTTTTATATGTTTTTATTTGGTTTGGTTTGTGTTTTTTCACTTGTGACAAATGCAAAAATTAATTGCATTTATGTCTACCGTTAGTTGCACAATATTAACGCGAGCCTCAAATAAATATTTATAGTCATATATACTATATTTATATCAATTAATTGAGTAACGGATGGCCAATGCATTAATGTTTGGTTTGTGTTGCAGCCGTAAGCGCATTATTGCGTAATTTGAGAATATTTTGTGCAAATGATATGACCAAACAGATACTCAAAGATTTTCCGACTTACAGGATTAACTAATAAATCCATTTGACAGGCACACACACCCACAGATACACACAAGCATCGTATTTATTTCGCATTTAAATTTGCAAATATTTATCGAAAGCTGATAAAAATAACGAGACGGCCACAGAGTGACAAAAGTTATCAACTGACTGTTGGTCACTGAGTCAACACCGCATCATAATAATTACTTTAACATGCACACACTGTGCATTTATTTTATCATGAGTTTTAAACAAACTGCAATGATATATTCATTTAATCGTTTATATTTAAAGAGTCCTTTTAAGTTTTCTTGCTTTAGTTTTATTTCAATGTTTAGAGGTAACACTCCTTGCAAGCAGTGCAACATTCAATACAATTTTAAACAAGCAGTGCATCCTTCGAAAATACAGTTCGATCATTTGTGGTGGCGTCACCAAAAATCTATTCTTGTTACTAATTAACTGTAGGCGCATTCTCAATCAATTCCATAGTTGGCATTTTATTTGTGATTTTGTAACTGTGTTGCTGCTGCTGTTGGTTTGATAATGCTTCGATAGTCACACTAAAAGTACAATGTGAGTTCTGTATGTAAAACTCCCATAACTCCCCGCTCCCAAAAGACACCCATCTCCTTTCTAACGATGTTCACAATTAACAAACAAAAGTAAATTACAAATGTCTGTCAGGCATATGCCTGTGTGTGTGTAAATGTGTTCTCAGCACACTTCTTTGAGCCGATGTCGTCGGCACCATCTCGATCTAATTTTGCACTTTACTTTTGCAATTTTCTGCTTCAAAAAGCGTTTTCCTGCCTGCAGGTTGTCAGCGTCCCCCCTTACGTAACTCTCATCCCCTCTTTAACAATGCCCATAGCAAATTGGCTGGCACTTGTTGCAGCTTTTTGACTGTTTGCACAATTGCCATTGAACATTCTCCGACAACTGCACCATTTCCTTTATGCTTGAGCACTCATTACACTTCCATATGAATAAATATGTGTATGTGTGTGTGTGTGGCAATCAATAGTATTTGATTGTGTGTGTTTTGTGTTTATATGTGTGTGAGCTAGGCTCCTGTTTGTATCCTCCAATCACAACAAATGTCAATTGGCAGCCAAATATCGCAATTGCATGCCCCCAAAATGATGATAAATGAGTGCGTTTTAGTTTTCCATGCTTCTTCCTGCTTCTGCTTGAGGGGTGGTAGGGTTGTCAAGGCCTTAAATAATTGTCGTACACTATTTTGTGTGGTTTTGTGCGGGCTTCATTTCTGACAAAGTCATTTATACAAAAGGTACAATAAACCAAATATATTTTGTTTATTTGAGTGACAACTGTGAAGGTAAGCTAAAGTTACAGGTTTAAAGATTTATGTAAGTGTACTTTTAACAAATATCACATATCTGAAAAATCAACCTCAGCTGTAACTTATTATTTGACACATTTTAAGATTCATGAGAGCTTTTTGTACCCAAGACCTGAACCAGCTGCAGTTCAGACAGTGGCTGCTAAACTGTGATCTATTTGTTTCAAATATAAACCACCAGAGCGCTTTACAGCTTACTGCTTTAGTGACAGCTTGCTGCACTACTTTCTGATGTGCGCTGCTTGACTCCACCGTTGCAGTTTGAAATTTTTTAATTTAAATGCCTTTTCAAAAGCTGAGTTTACTTTAAAAAAGGGAAACGCAATAAATAAAAGTTGTATAATAAATTTAAACAGCAATTTACTCTAGAGAAAATTGCATAAGAAAATAAAAATTTTAAATGCTGTTTTCTTTTGTGTTTTTTTTCACATAACAAAATCCTTTAAATACTTAAACTTAATATTATTATTGTATTGCAATTTTTAATAAGTTAAGTTATATTAAAAACTTAGTTGAGAATAAAGTCAAATAATAGCAAACTGATTTTATTTACATTTATATGAATTATAATATATTCGTTTTTCATCTAAAAACAAGTAATAATTTGCGAGCAAATTAGAAGAAAAATAACGAAATAAAGTTTTGAACGCAATTTTTTAATTAAACTTGAGAAACGTAAGCGTTATAATTAAAACAACCTCGCTTCTCATAATCTGAACTTTTGTTTTTACAACTACCTTGCCAAATGCATAAAAGATTTAGAGAAATACTTTGGTTGCTGCCACTGAGACTGCTGCTGCTGTTTGTTGATGATTTTTGTTGTTGTTTGCTTCACCAGCGTCACTAGCAGCAAACCGAAAACTTTCTCAATTACGCTAAAAACTTGAGAATCTGCATAACAGCACAAATGTCTACTAATCAATTTTTAATGCATTCTGCGCGGGCTGCAGCTTAGACAACAATCAAGAAAGCCGTTTAAAAATGGCGCCAATTACCCTGTTGCCAGGACGACGCACCAAAAGCCTGCCAAACGAATGTTGGACGAAAGTGAAAGTAGCCGATGCTAAAAGAATGCATACTTTCACTTTGCCCACCCCAGCCTTTAAGCCAAGTTAAGTTTCCGCCGCGACAGGTGAGCATAAAAAAGAAACAACGTCGGCTTCAATTTTACATGTATTTTTCTTGACTGTTGTTGTTGCAACAAAACGAGTCGCGGACTCATGCCTGGACCCATGCTGTCAAGGTCTGTGTCGCCGTCGCGAAAAGCACAGCGCAGCTTTTGATTGCCACAAATTTCATATATACTGATGCTGCTGCTGCTGCTGCTGCTGCTGCTGCTGCACCACCTGCACCACACAACGCAACCACAACTAACTTTTCCTAATACAAAATTATTGCAACGACCTTCAGACCCAACAGGGTTGCAGCAATCCTCCAGGCCCATTCTCAGTTGTCAGACAGCAAACCTCTGCCTGATGCCTGTGCATGTTGCATAGTTAACTTTTTGGTGCTACACACCATGGTGCACAAGTCAATAGTTGAATTCATATTATTTATTATATGCAATTTACAGTGGTTGGAAATTGATAATTTCATAAAACAAATAAATCTTTTTTGCAACATTTGAAATTAAAATAAGAAAATAAAATTGAATTTTATTATAAAGTTAATTAAGCATATATCTTTTCATTTCAATTAAGATTGGAGGAATTGTCTCTAATTATTATAATCATAGCTGCAAATCGATGTGGAACCGAACCCTGTGGAACCGGTTCTCTGCCGGTTCTTAGACGAACCCTTAAGGCCTAAGTAAACACAAGCAACGTATAAGAACCGTCAACCGAACCGGATATATATATATATTTTCAAAGGGTTCGGTACAAGAAACAATTTTTTTTATACATTTTTTGTATTTAATCAAATTTTCATATATTACTGAGTAAAAAGAAGAGCAAATAACATCTTCAGAAATATGTACATACATACATCAGAAAAATATATATATAAAACAAGTAAGAAGGCTCTAGTCGAGAAATCCAGACTAGACGATACCTTGATCCCTATACCTTACGCGTACATTCAGTGTTTGCAAATATGTGTGTTTGTATGTACGCACATACTGCATACTGCATACTCAACTTCAAGGTTCCATATCTCCGGTTTTTCTTAACCGATTTTAATAAAAATTTCACAGATTGTTATTATTTTGATTAATAATTAAAATGTCATCTAAAGTTTTTTCAAATTCAAGATTTTATTTTTATCGATCACATGTGTATATCAAAAACGGGATGAGTTATCGAAAATCGAAAACAAACTTGTACTGCCTAGGGATTAGGCAAGCTTAAGTTCGAAATCTGGAGTCTCTAGCTCTTAAAGTCTCTGAAATCGGTTGGCTCATACATACGGACAGACGGACATGGCTATATCGACTCGGCTGTTGATGCTGATCAATAATATATATACTTTATGGGGACGGAGAAGCTTCCTTCTGCCCGTTACATACTTTTGCACAAAACCATTATACCCTTTTTTCCCATTTTTAATGGGATCAGGGTATAAGAAGAACTACCGCGTTTTAGGTTGTAAATGGATTATCGGAGGCCCAATAAATATACTGTAAGTCAAGCAGCACTTTACACTGCAAAAAAACTTATTAATTTGACATAGAATGCAAAATATATTGGATTTTATTTATTTTAATGCAACTTTTTTAAGAATAAATAATAAATAAACTTTAGTGTTTCTTTTTTCTTTAAGCCACCTTCATAATTACTTAAGTGGTTACTTAAAAACTAGTATGTTATTATTTGGAGGTGTACCACTAGACGAGGCTTGGCGCACTGTTTAATGTTATTCAACCAACTCTTCTTCTTCTTTATTCAGCGGATTCACTGACTTGTTCATGCACCAATTTTCTTAGTAACAGATCTACATTTGATTTTTTTTACAGGTCTACGGCACAGCTTGTTTTAAAGGTTTTGTGGCCAAACCTCGAGAGTCTGTTGCATTATTAGAAACCATATAAGTTAACAAAACTAAACGAAAATATTCTCATTAAAAGAAAACAAATTAATGTTATTTTTGAACTCAACGAACCCGGGGTTCTAACCAAATCCGGGATCGATACCGAACCCGGGTTTTAAAAATATTCAGATCCCAGTTTTAAAGCCTTTGCGAATTTTCGCCCTAGCGCTCGAAACCTAAACAGAACCTAAAAAATTCAGAAAATTAATTGTTTAGAAAATTAAATATTTTGTAATTTTGTTTTGTTTCACACACGCACCCACCATTTCCAATAATGTTTGAGAACTTTGCCTAAGAACACAATAATATAATATTCTATTCTACAATAACGCCGAATTAATCTTATAATAAATAAATAAAAACTAAATTTGTTTTTTTGTACTTTTTGTACCATTGTAAGACATAAAGCTTTGACGGAAAGTGTTTTTGGTTAAACTTTAGCAGAAAGCTCTGAGCGTCAGTTTTTTGCGAGCTTTTCATTGAGCACGAACATTGGGGCAGGCAGTGTCGATTGTCCTGTTAGTATATACATGTTTATGTGTGTCAGTGTGTGTGTGTGTATGAGTGTGTATGTGTAAGGACAGCGACGGCGTCCTTTTGGCTACTGTATCTCCTGTTAAGTATACATATACACATTAAGAAAGAGAGGGAGAGACAGAGAGAGAGAGAGGGAGAGGGAGAGTGTGAGAGTGACATAGGTTTGACCCTCGCACTGAGAGCAAAGGCGCCGCGGTGTCTGTTGGCTTAAGGATTCTTTAGATGGCTTCTAACGACAATGGACCATCGATGGATAAAGCTTTCAATAATTTAAATAAAATAAAAGATTGGGAAATTATTTTTCTGTTCCCTTTTACAAAGCATCATTGAATATAAAGTCCTAATATCAACTTCAAAAATCATTTATATTTTGCTTTAATTAATGCTTTCAATTTTCATTTTTTGCTTACATCCGAGTTTGTCATTAGACAACAATCGCAGTCATTTATTACGTGCATATTTATTTGATTTGTGTACAAAATGTATTTCCCGCTCATTAAACGCTTTGTTTCGTCACACGTATTCACATTTATTAAGCCATCATCTGTCTATCCTTCCATTCATCATTCATAAGCCCACCTGCCTAAGCGTCAATTCGTTCGATTACGAACCCTTTCTCAGGCTTTAACCGTTGGACCGACGCATTTATCTTTTTGTTTTTTTTTGTTTGTTCTGTTCTTGGCTTTCCTCAACATTTTTCTTATTAGCGCTCTCACTCTCTCTCTCTCTCTCTCTATCTCTCGGTCGTTGTCTTGTTCTCTCTCCCTTTTGAAGCTCCTCTGCTAGAACACTGCCAAACAACAAATTGTAACAACTTTAAACCGGCTTTTTGCAAGACAACAACAACAATACCAACAACAACAACAATCAAAAAAAAAAATAAGTGCACAACAAAAATAAGCGACGCCTAATACACACACACACACACACACACAAACACTTACACATCAGGTGATGGTGACTCACGCAGACAAACGCCGTCAGATATTAAAAGAGAGAGTGTCTTAAAGCTTTGAGAGCGGCATCGTGTGAGAGCGTCAGACTCTCTCTCTCAATCTGGCTGGCTGGCTCAGCTGATGTGTGTAGTTGTTGTCGATGTCGTTTCGGCTGTTCACGTGGTTTGCTTTCCATTCGGCTTTTTGTGCTGTTATTGCTTTGGGCCATGTGCAGTCCTGGCAACACGCACGCACGTACACACACACGCGCACTGACACAAAGAGAGGCTGGATAGCTGGCTGACGAGCTGTGTGTGTGTGTGTGTGTGTGTTATTAGCGTTTGGCTTTTTTGCAATTTAGGCTTTGAGCGCTTGACAGCAGCAGCAAACGCTCAGTTGGGCGACAGACTCTGCAAACGCTAGACACGACGAGCTGAAACGCACCGAAAGAGAGAGTAGCATTAAGCTGCAACTGAAAATGTTATGTTGGAAATAAAAATTGTGAAAAATTTAAATTTTACTCACTTAAAGGATTTTTACACCCAGTGAAATAAATAAAAAATAAATACAAAACACTTTGTGTGCGCTGTGTGTTCTTTCTGTTAACGAAAACAAAAGTGCGTGAGAAATTCAATTTAACGCTTGTTTTTCCAACTCTAAACTATGTGCAACTGCAGCAACAACAACAAAAGCAACAACAACAACAAAAACAACAATCGAGGCAGCAATAAGAAATGCAAGGAAAAGTGTTTTTGTTTATGTTTCGATTAAGTTAAAAGGCTCTTATCTTCTTGAACAGCAACAACAACTACACAAATGTAGCGACAAAGGTAAGTGTCAATCAAAATGCTTGATGTCGAACCTTAGTATCCTTTCGAGCAATAGTTAGAGTCATAACAAACACACATACATGTACATAGATACACCAATTTTCCCTGCAGCTGCTGCAGAAGCAGCCAATCATTGAACGGTGGTACAGCCACACAGCTTTGGCATTGGCCCATCCTTTGCTGTTGTTGGTGTTGGCTTTGGTTTTGGTGTTGCAAGCTTTTGTCGCTAAATGTCAGGGGCATGTGCACCCAAAGAACACCAAACAATGTGAACTTGGTGGGCTCGCAGCATGTTTGCATTCTTCACAAATCCACTTTTGACTTTCATTAAGATTTCGCTCATCGAAGTTCTAAGACTTTCCGTTTCTGTTTCCTTTTCAGTTTCGGTTTCGGGTTCACTTTCAATTCACAATCGGTTGCGCCACATTATCGGCAATTGCGTGTGGCACGAGATTCGTTCGGCATCGCCGACTGCTGACCACCGAAAAAAACCAAACAAAGAACAGATCAGGATAATTAGCTTGACCCTTTTTTCTCAATGATGCTTTGCATTTCAGACACGCATGAATGGTTCAAGCAACCCTCGTGCGGGATATGCAGGCACCTGCATAGCACATTCACTGCTTTAACTAGCCATATTAATGAATATATATATGTGTATATGTATATATATTTATGTGTGATTTTGGCCAAGAAATGCCCAGCACCACAAAAACTTTTAATGAGATTTTTGCTTAAAAGTTTCATTTTCATTTCGCTTTATGTTTTTTGTTTGTTTTTATTTTGTGTTCGTTTTTCAGGGCGCAAAACAATCGAACGCATTTTTGCCTGAAAAAAAAGCTTCAGCAGCTGGCGAACGCGCTGCGATTTGCATGTTAAATGAAATTAGCCCTGTGGGGGGAACTAAGGACTAAGAAGAGGGATTAGCTGGCAAGAATGAGGCAACAAAGATAAGCGCATCCATAATTACCAAAGAAATTTAGTTCCATGAAATTTTTGCTCTGAATTCGTTTCCTTCCTGCTTTTTGCTCTGTTGCGTATCGAAAGTTTTTGCACTTTTCTGCAGGCAAAAACAGCACCTGCACCTGACCAGCACCTCGAGGCGCCCCCAAGCGCAGGCATTAAAATTAAAAATTAATGCCCACTATTAGAGAAAGTTCCGGCAATGCGCAGAGCCCAGAGAGCTGTCGTAGTTACATGAAATTTCCACGCTTCCTTTTGAGATTGCAGAAATGTCTGCGTTTATGGTCAGCTGGGGCAAGCTTGAGACGCCAACACAAGTAGCTTTTATATAGAGCTCGTACTTAACTGTTAACTATTCAGTTATTCCGCAAAAAACATTAGCTGTGGGCGTACTGTATATGTTCTCAGAATATACACTTTATAACGAGTAGCAATAAAATAAATGCGATGTGATTACCCCGAAAATATAAATAGTTAAGTACATTCCTTTTATAAAAGTGTATAAAAGTTTCCATTCGAGAGAAAATGTTATTTAATTAATATGAGTTGATTAACGCATGGTTTGCTGAATTTCCGGGTGGTTCGCTTAATTTATTTTCCTTCCGATGCCTTTTAAATGCCGAAGATGCTTTGAGGAATTTGCACAACAATCGATTTTGTAAGTGCTTCAAGCTGAATCGGAATTCGAATAGGAGAAGAATTCTAACATATTTTCTGATTTTCCCTTTTAATCAAAGAGTTGTATATTGAAATTAAAAGAAATAGTTTCAATACTTCTGTACGATTGATTTTTAAGAATTCCTCATTGCATCATGCACGTTAAAGCAATCTAAGAAATATTTTTAAAAAAGGATTCTTTACGTTCGCTTTCCTTGTTCGTTGTAGACGCTCTAGTGCAGCAGCTGCTTGATGTTGCCATTCATGCCACAAACACACTTGCCACGCCTAATGCATTTTAATGGCACACAGAGCTGACGACAGCCGAAAGCTAAAATAACTTTTTGTGTGATTGCTCTGGCTGAAAAATCTCAACCAACCCACACACACACACACTTACACACATACACATTCACTTACTTACAATCACACTTTTAGTTATTTCAACACTTATAAACGTGCATATACAGAAACCAAAACAAATTAGTGGAATGTGCAATGTAATGAAATTAAAATTGCATTTCATTTCAGTGCTGCCTAACAGTGTGTGGGAGGTTGGTGGGGAGTTGGGGGAAGGGGTTGTTACAACGAACGCTTTCTCGCTCGCTGTTTTCTATTGCATACTTTAGTGCGTTTGTCGCTGTCGCTATTTTTGGCTGTGTGCATCAGCAGCAGCAGCTTCAACAGCAACAGCATCACGTTTATATTGCTGGCCGTGTCCTTGAACATGCCACTGCCGCTGTGCGCCTGCGTTTGCCTGCCACAAATTAAACGCAGCTCTCACTTGTCAGTTTTTTTTACCTAGGCCTAGTAGCCCCTCGTAGGCCAACAGATGGCCACTGACCGCTCAATTGACACAGTGCCTGACCTTCGGGGCCAGCAATGAACACGCGACACACGCATCAATTACGCGGCACTTTCTTTAAAACAGCGGAAGAGCAGAGAGAGAGAGAGAGAGAGAAAGAGAGAGAGCGAGAAAGAGATGCTGAGGCTGGCTCCCACGCTAAGCGTCAGTATCAGAGAGCGGTTTAGTATTATTATTATTGACTTATTATACATATAGACACATACGTGTGTGTGGCTCGAACGCGATCTGCGTGTGTTCGACTTGGGCGACGTAAGCACGGTCAATTAAATTGATCCAGCGCCACTCGAGCCGAGCTTCAGCGGCACATGGCACAATAAATGCTAGTCCGATTGATCAGCGCAGCGATTGTGGCACTCACATGTGGCGTGCACCTTGCCATTCGTCTCACGGCTTGAATCTCGCGATCTACAGTTCAGTCATTGTGGCAATGCCAAATGCCAAATTCAGACGTCATGCAATCGACAAGTGCAAACGTGTCTTAAGCATGAATCTTATATTGTACTGTATATATTTGTGTATTGTGTGTTGTGTTGTGTGTCGGTGCGGCATAATTGGCCTGATTTTAATTTATGAGTGGGTACGACGATTCAGTGATTCAATTGATTTAATTGAATTTAACCTGTTGTCAATGATCAGCCCATCGACAGTCGTGTAAATTGAATTATGTCGCTCTTTTGATATTGATAAATGGCAATATTGCACACAATGAATGATGGGAAAACATTTCCTCATCCATAATAAAGTGCGTGAGGCGTCATGATGCACAAGCACTTTTAATTGACATCAATAAGTGTCCATTATGTCTTAATATAATTTTGAATACCAAATTAAGATTTATGCCTGGTATGGTAACTATATCATTTCTCACTCACTTATCATTGTTAAGCTAGTAACATTACAGTCACAACTTATAAAACAAAATATATTTATTTACATTTCAACCGCAAAATGTTGCTTGTTTTATTGTGTCAAATATCTATATGTTGCATTGCACATCTCACTTAGTCTCTCTTTTCATTTGCCAGGTTTTGTTGCATTTTGAGAATTTTTGATTAAATAATAAACACACGAGGTTGTGTAAAAATGTTGTCCTAAATGCAACCTGGAATTCTAGGTCGTTACTATTGTTGGCATTTAGAAATGCACTAAGCTTTTCTTTTGCTAGAATGTTACTTAACATTTAACAGTGTTAGGTATCTACCTTTTGCATTTGTAGCTATTTTCGTTTGCCATGCCTAGTTCTTATTGTTACCACACTCTCTGCGGTAATTTAGTTAGGTGTTTTTGTTGCATTTGCATTTCGCATCTTTCAACAGCTTAAGCCCAGAGCTAAGCTCTTGTAGAGTGTTAACTAAATGCAAGAGATAGTTCGCCTACTTTTTGCTATTCAAGTACATTGCAACTAAATATGTATTTATTTAAGCAACCTCATTTCTTACCTAAACAGACGTAAACTAACAATCAAATACTATCATTAAGTTATCATAGAAACTATCTTCACAATTTCAACTCATTTTGGCTCGAACCAAGGCCATGTGTGTTACGGTAAATAGTTAAATTTCGGTGCATTAGGTTTAAACAGTAAATTTGTTGAAAGTAATTATACGCCTCATTGCCTGGTTAGCCCTGTTCCGACCTGACCCCTGCCCCTGCCCATCATTTTGTTGACTGTTTTCAGAGAGCATTATGAAAACAGATGTGGTTTTGATATTGATTACACGTATTAATGAACATGAAGCTTCGATTCGCGTGAAAAGACATCGTAGATCCATTCACCTGTGATGTCAACCGATAGACATCGACAACACCAACCATAATTAGCTGGCATGGGTTAAAATTATAAAATATTGACACACAGTATGCTGATATAATGGTTTACAAAAATTATGATAATAATAAAATAAATACGCGTGTGTGTAAATAATTCTGTTTTAAATAATTATGATAAATATTTACAGAATTCGCAACACACAAGCCTTGGGTCACAAACTAATTAACATGAAAATCGCGCGTGAGTTCATTAAAAGAGCATCAGCAATATGTGGTTTGGCATTTAGTGTGGTTCAATGCATTTCGCGGAAGACCAACTACTCGGAACGGAACGAAACGATACGAAATAAATGGAAAAAAAAACCTCACGCCACAATTAAGACTCTTTGGAGAGTTTAAGTCGTTCACAGTGTAACGAAAGTAGAAGCCACGTAAATTGCCACTCACATCTGTAGTCAGGTCTTAAATACATATATACATAGCTGATGATATTGTTCATCTGCGAATGAAGCCCGGGCGCATGACATAAATATTTCAATTAATGTTTCGCCTGTGCCAAAGAGTCAGAAGCTAAGAGCCCATGCAAACCGCCTGCAAACGTCTCGCAAATTGTTGTATTTATGTGCACTTATCCTTCAGGCGCACTCTTCTCGTCGCTCTTTTGTTTTTCCGCTTTTAATGGAAGGCCCTTTTTTTCTGTCGCTGTTGTCGTCATTGTTGCCAATACCAATACCCCTTGTTACCTACAAAAACAGGTGAACGGAGCATTATGTAAATCAAAACCGTTTACTTAACCGAAATATATTTCACATGTGCATTCTAGTACATTAATTTGAAGCATTAAGTTTAAGCTAGCAATTTTAGAGAAGCTTTACTTTGATAGCTAAGCAAATTCATTAAGTTAATATTCTAAAGATGAATATTTCTTGGGTCAGACATTTAACTTTCTGTAGACATCGAACACAAATGCCAGGATATCTGTTAGTTACCCCCAACTAAACTCATTGTTGTAATGCTTTGCACACGTTTTATACAAAATAAATATTGCATACTTTATGGCACGGGGCAAGTTGACTTTTCGTCATCGCCGTTAGCTTTTGTGTGTGTGCCCCAAAATATTTTCGCCATTTTATGACCCAAACAACAAAAGCAACAAGAACAACACAATTTACATTATGTATACGCAATGTGCAAATTTGCCAGCCTCTCAGCTCTCTGCGAGTTGTATATATTTACACACATACATATTTATATTTGTGCGTGCCGTTGCTATATTTGTATATTTCCCACGATATTTAACATGTGGCATTGATTTTATGGCCACTGCTGCCAGTCAGCAGTTGCCAGTTGGTATTTGGCCCAAAGCGCTTAGACGCTCAAGTGTCTCGGCCCTAATTAATTACCGGACAGGTGTGAAAAAGGCGAATGGTCTAAAACGCATTTAGCCTTTGCGAGCCTCTTTTGAAGTGGTCAGAATATAAACAAATATAATTTACAGACTACGAACAGATTAGCCAGACAAATGGTTTAATTATTGTTGTGAAATTTAAGCTTTTTGTATAAGTAAAATGTTTAAGAATACATAATTTAATCACTTAGTATAAAATTAAGTATTGGGCACATCTAAAAGGCAAAATCTATTAATAGAACACAGATATTTTTATGCATGAGCTAATAATTTATGGAATTATGCATTGTTCAACGATTACCAATGCCATTAGCCATATTTGGATAATAGCACCTTCTACTTCCACCACGATAGCTGAGTTGCGAGACAGTGCTTAGATTCGTGTCATTAAATGTTGCAGTCAAGCGGCGGGAAAGGCCCCCAGATCATATATTTATTGTGTATATTTTTGGTTTTGGGCTAAATGTGCCGTTATATAATTGCCTATAATTTAAGAGCCGGACCAAAAAAGCAAAAAACCGCATAATCCTCCCACGAGTAAAAGGCAATCAATCAATGGGGCTTCGTTTTATATTATTCAAAACACAAGTAATTAAAATCGAATTCAAAGAGAGAAGAAAAATTTTCCCAGTGGCATAAAACGTTGAAAAAAGGCCAAGTAATACAATAAAAAGCTATTAGGTTAAATGGCCAGCAAGAAGCCAATGAAAATGAAGATGAAAAGGCTACAAAAAGGGCGTGGCAAGCAAATGGCTTCCAATAATTTTTGAAGCTATCTACGGCCAGAATAATACAAACTGTTACCTCAAAGTGGCCAAACAAAAAGTTAAGAAGGTGCTCAAAATGGAAAAATACTAATTTTTTTTTGAATACATCAATTGTGTGTTAGATGACGTATTAAATACCCTGTAATGATTTAATAGTATTATATGTAAGATTTGTTTTTTATTAAGTTTGATTAAGCTTTTGAGCATCCATTTTGTCACTCAAGGCTTATGTTATTTAATTAAAGGTCCAAATCTTATAATTCTTGTTGCACATTCAAGAAACGCAATGCAGCGTGTCCTTATTAAGATAATAACCTGCATTGCAGTTGTCTAACTAAGTGTAATATATGCAGTAATTGCAACTGTGGTTATTATCGTCATTATCGTTAAGTATACGCCGTGTGTGTGTGTTTGTGTGTGTGTGTGTGTGTGTGAGTGAGTGAGCGAACTGTATTTATAATTGCTATTTACACATTTTCTGCATGATTTATCAATTTTAATGAGCGTTATTAGTAATGCGCAGCAGATGCCAATAGACCAAAAAGCCAATAGAGATGGCACCCGAGATCTGTCTACCCTGCTACCCAAACAGATGGCCTAAAGCCAAGGACGAACTACGCAATTGCCGTCATGCGTTGAGGAAGTTTTCGCTGTGCGACCAGTTCACACACACACACACCCGCACAGACACAGAGATACACATACACAAATATGTACTCAACTATGCAGGAAGGCCTGTGCGTTTTGTCGAAATTGAATTCGTTCATGATTGATTGCGCATACGCTACGTTCGCCCGTTCGCTCTTCTGCACCCACATCTTCTACCAGTGCTCGCCAATGTAGGCAGCACGCTTTTTGCGCATCGACTTTTGCCATCCAACATTCAATTCGCTTCCATTTTGTTACAATTTCAAATTTATCTGCGTTTTCTCACCGTTTCAAAATGTCTCTCTGTCTGTGAGTGAGTGTGTGTTTGTGTATGTGTGTGTGTGTGTGTATGTGTGTGTACACGGAACACATTTTTGTGTGCCAACACATACATATATATTTTCTATATATATACAGGGTATGGGATATGCAATTGGAGCAAAAACACACTGTGGGTGTATTGAACTTTCATCGAATTATGTTTATGTTGCGGAGCTTTTTGCTTAAGCTTGAATTTTGCTTAATTCTGTTTGCATTGTGTGTGTTTGTGTGTGTGTGTGTGTGTGTGTTGAAGCGCAGCGCTAAGATATCGAACTAACTGACAAACTGACTGAATAACAAACTCACTAACTGACTGATTGACTGGAATTTGCATTTTTTATGAGCTTCAGAATTAGACGTTGGCCCGTTCGCTGTTGTTAATTTAATTAAATCGATATGAATCTGCATAAGGGCAACGCATTTCTGGCTGATTTATTAAACAAAGCAAAATACAGTTAAAGGAATTATTTAAATACAAATATAAATAGCCAAAAAAGTTCAGGAATTTCAATCTGCTTCGTCAATATGCAAAGCGAGAAGTTACAAGAAATTCGAACAAGTCATTCAATATTGCACAACTACGTTAGGGGCAGTAATTTCCTTCAAAGATACAAATATACGCCATTAATTTCAAGCCTATTAACTCTGTTACTATAATTAATTAACTAGATTTAATTAAGCAGCTAAATATAATTTTGTTTTATTATTATTTAAATGTTAATCAAGCGTGGCAGGTGTTGAAAGGAAAACAAGTAAGAAGGCTCTAATCGAGAAATCCCGACTAAACGATACCTTGAACCCTATACTTTATGCGTACGGTCAGTGCTTGCAAGTATGTGTGTGTGTGTGTGTATGTACGCACATACTGCATACTCAAATTCAATGTTCCATACCTCCAGTATTTGTCAACCGATTTAAATTTTTTGTCTTAAATTGCAAATTAAAGATCTTATTGTTATCGATCCCATGTGTATATCGAAAACTGGAAGAGTAATTGAAAATCGAAAACAAACTTGTACTGCCTAGGAATTAGGCGTGCTTATATTCCAAATCTGGAATCTATAGCTGTTATAGTCTCTGAGATCGACGCGTTCGGACGGACAGAAGGACGGACAGACGGATATGGCTTAATCGACTCGGCTGTTGACGCTGATCAAGAATATATATACTTTATGGGGTCGGAGATGCATCCTTCTGCCTGTTACATACTTTTGCACAAAAGCATTATACCCTTTTTACCTGTTTTTAATGGGTTCAAGGTATAAAAATGTCTAACTTGCTAATAATAAATATTCAAATAACGATATTCTGCAAGTTATTTTTTACACTTTTCTGACGCCATTCGAGTAGGGTATTGTTTTCAGGTCATGAATGTGCTTCACATAACATGCCACAAAATTTGAACGCTAAATTTTCCCTTTCTTTGAATTTATATTTATTGTTTGAATATATATTTCCCATTTTTTTATTTCAATGTAATTTTTCTTTTCTGTTTTCTGTACAGTTGGCTGGCTGACACTGTGTGCAGCGAAATTTACATCTATTTTTTTCCCCGTTTTGTTTATTTTTTTATTGCTTCTGGCATTGAAAATGTCACCGAAGTTTTTCCATTCACTTTACCATATAAATTCTCACGCACAATTGTTTTAAAGCATTTAATTTAATAGTTTGCATTTGAGAATGCTCTGCTTTTATTGTTATACACTGAATCCATTCAAAAATTTGCAGCAAAGGATATAATGATTTTGTGAAGAAGTATGCAACAGACAAAAGAAAGCATCTCCGATACCATAAAGTATATACTTTCATGATCAGCATCAACAGCCGAGTCGAAATAGCGATTTCTATGCGACGATCTCAGAGACCATGAGAGCTAGATACTCCATATGTGAAGCATAAGCTCGTGTAAGCCCTAGTCGGATAAGCTTGTTTCAAACTACCTATAACTTATCCCGTTTTAATGTTTAACAATAAAATCTTGAATATGGCAAACGTGGAAACTGCGTTTAAGACCATAGACGAAATAATAATGTGTGGAATTTTTATTGAAATCGGTTGAGTAACACCGGATATATGTAAGATTGAGTCAGATTAAGTCAAGTATGCAGTATACACGTACTGAGAGCTCTGACTGTACGCGCTAAGTATAGGGTTCAGGGTATCTTCCAGTCGGTATTTCAAGACTACAATCATCTTACTTGATTTTTTTCTATCTGTTTCCTGGTCGTGGCAACAAATCTTTTTAAGTGTGCAAATTTCGGGCGACATTTTATCATGTTTTTTACGAGAGTGTGCAGCTTGAACAACAATTTGCAGGCGAATGCAATTTGCCGCAGCGCTTGGCGTGACAGAATAGTGGGAGGAAGTGGCGTGACTGTCCGCCCAGGGAGGAGCCATCTCAACAGGCGCTCGAGAGACTAAAGCTGGTTGGCGTTGTCTGCTCAAGGGAAGAGTTGAGTCAATATTTGTTAAATTGTTTTGCAAACATGCGACATCGTGTTCAACAGTGCCAAAGCTCTAAACAGAAGGATCAAGGATATTTTGTGGGTTTGCAGGCTCCATAGCCTCCTTATCCTTGATGTGTACATTGTACAGCACACATGCTATACAAGAAAGTATGCAAGTGCGTAAGCAGCTGCAGCTGCAGCTGTCTAATGATTGCTTTGTGTGTGTGTGTGTAGAGTTTGGGTTGTCTGGGAGGAAGTGGAATTCCCTTGGTACCGGTTGCTCTGAAAACCATTACCAAAACGCGCTGCCGATGATGTCATACGGTCAGTTGCAATGGCTGGCGCATTTCAATTGCATTTGAAATTGTCTGGCAAAGCGTAAAAAGTTTTCAGACACCCGCAAATGTGGCAGAGACTGTATGCTTGTGTCTCTAGAGGTATGCAACATCTAACATCAAAAAATCAGACAGTAAAATCCATTTGACAAATTTTATTGCCATCACTTGCTCGAAGCATGTTGCAGTATTCAACTAAATTCAAAAGACAATGAAATACGAGCATGTAGTTTATATAAAGACAAAGTTACACACACAAACACAAACACAGAGAGAGACACACACACAAACACGCACATTAAATTGAACGAATAAAAATGGTAAGCCGAAAATATTAATTGTTATTCATGAGCTTGGTATTGGTTTGTTTGATCGATTGCTAAACAAATAAGAGAAAAATAAATCCAGTTGGATTAACGGGAGAGCGTATCTGAATGAGTGTGTGAGTGTGTGTATGTGTATGTGTGGGCGTGTGTGTGTGTTTGTGGATGTGTCTTTGAGCCCAGGCAACATCACAATCACTTATGTTAGGTTGTTTTTGTTGTTGTTGTGGTTCGGAAATGCTGTTTTTGGCACTGAAATTAATTGTCTAAAAAAGAAAACAAAACAACACAAATAATCAATTGTCAGCTTATAAATATGAAATTAACTGAATGTGGTGGTGAAGGAGATAGAGGATAAAAGAGAGATAAACATATATGGTTTGCTGTTGTTTTGGCAGCCGCTGCTGTTCTTTTCATTTGGTTTCTTTTTTGGGTGGCATTGTTTTTTCGGGTCAGGTAAATAAAGATAAGCCCATTTAATATTTTACAGCGTATACTCGAATATTTTGAATGGCACGAAAAAACCAATTAAAAGCATCAAATTGTTGTTGTGAACTTTGCTGTAATGCAAGTGCCCCATGATGCACAGCTGCTGCTGCTGCTGTCTGCTTATCGTGAGTGCACTTTGGTGCCTTTGGGGTCTGAGTGGCTGCCACTTGAGTAGTAGTCCGGGCTGATGCCACTCAAAGTATCGCCTTAACATTGCTTTCACTTTAGCATTCTGTCTGTCTGTCAGTCGCCTTTGACGTGTGCCGCGTGCTTGAATTCGATTTATTGTTTTGCTTTAGAACAACTGTTTGCCTTCTTAAAGCTGCCTCTCTCACTCACTCACACCCTATCTGCATCTCTTTCTTTGGCAGCTTGCCTTTTTGTGTCCGTTTAAGTGTCACAACAATGTCGCAGTCGCCGTTTTTATTGCCAAATTTTTTGCGTACTTATTTGCGCTAATTTAATTTCTGGTATAATTTCATTTTTATGTAGTCAACTTATGGCAAACGGCGACTGCCTTGAAACTGAGAAACCTCCTCCCACCCTCCTGTCTCTGTCTCTGTCTCTTCTCGTTTACCGAGAGCAAAACCATGCGGCAGTTGTTTGCCTTGAGGCGAACTTTGTCAACAATTCCGTGCACAACATTGGAAATTGCTGCTGTTGCGAAAAAGGACACAAACAGCGCATCATTATGAGCACACACCCCGCCACTAGTTGGAGGCGGGCGGAGTGATGCAGGGCGTGTCACTTTAACGAATTTTTTGCAAAGAACAAGATGCAGAAGCAGAAGCAGCAGCAGACGAAAAAAAACAGTCCATCCCACGCTTTCGTTGTCAGAAGTGACTCGAGGCACTCTCGTGCCTAAGGTCAAGCGTCTTTGTCATTTTCCATTGCCTACTTTCAGGCAGATTTTGCGACGCTATTTTCAGCAAATAAATAAATTTCATACACACATACAATCACACCCAATTTTTTGTGGCGCCTGCAGGCGACAGCATAGCCACTTAACATAATTCAAACAACTGTCGCTAGAGACAGTGCCCGGTGCCCGAGATTTCGTAATGCACCTTATTTCTACAATTGTCAAAGTATCATCATCTGCTTCTTTCGATGTGCTTGTGCAGCATTTGCCCCAAAATTGATGTTGAAAGTAGTTGGCAAAATTGCCTTTCAATGCAACTAAATGAACAAAGTTTATCAGTGACAGGTTTAAAAGTTATATGGTTATAGTTATTGTTATTGCAAATGCAGTTAGAATCTTTTTATTGGTACTTAAAATAGTATTTATGTGTTGACCCTTTTTTTATTAAGATTCGCTTAGTGGACGTGAAAGAACTAAAACAAAATTCGTTACAGCATAAAAAAAGGAATAAAGTATTCTTTTATTTCCGACGCGATTATATCTTTTCGGAGATTTGAAGTCATATCTTAAATTAACTGAGCTTTTGTTGTTTTTGGCTATTTCCTTTGACAGTTAGATGTGTTTGCTACTATATTTATGATGTCATAAATGACGTGTTTATGGCTTGTAACTGTAAGCATTTAAAAGCGAAATCTATTCAAGGCAGATTAAGTCCAATTTTTTATATACAAATGTTATGCGTATTCATTAAGTTGTCAATAAAAACTATGCTACATTTTCTTGTTGTTAATAGAAGTAAATGTAATTTGAATGATTTTAATTTGTTGAAAATGTTACTTTTATTCGTAATTAGCAAAAGCAGCGAAATTTCCAGCCCTCAAATACTTTTACGAAAATTGTTGCCCACATTTATAGAATTGCATGGAACTAATCAACATCTTTTTATTATTTTGTTGACTTTAGTGGAATTTGAATAATTTGCAAACACAATTACCCTCATTTTGCAGCTAGTTGGATTTCGTATGGCTGTACCGTTGACTATTCATTAGTTTTGACCATATATGTACTAAGTGCTTAAGCCCCTGAGCTTTTATATTCTTTATTTTTTTTGGGCTATAACCGAAAAATGTTGGGTGCTCATATTCTGCGACTCGCCAACGAGGCAAAAGTTTAAGCACAGTTCAAATGATTGGCCCAACAGCTGCATGCGGCCAACATGAAAGGCAAACTTGCACACAGAAATGTTCAGCAGAAAAGAGACAGATAGAGAGATAAGAGAGAGTGAGAGAGGGAGAGAGGGAGATAGAGTGTGGTGGTAGATGTAGGGTGGCCACAGATAGGACACCTACACGTTGCGCGGTTGCAGGCATTGAGAAATGTTTACATTAACATGTAAAAGCGCAGCTACCCACACACAAGCCACACACACATACATGCATTCTGCCACTTATAAGCCCACACATCCAAACACACACACACACTCACACACACAGGCAGCTGCTCATGCGATAAAAGTTTTGCTACTGCATATTATTTTCACATGCGATTGTCGCGTTGCATTTTGGCAAACGCACAAAACTATGCAATGAAAAAACACGTTGATGGCGAACATCGTACAGCATGAATATGTATGTATGTATGCGGCGTTGTATGTGTGCTTGTTTATGTTTGCGCGTGTGCAAATGTGTGTGTTTGTGTTGCCAAGTTTTGTGTCAGATTTTTGGCTACGCTACGCCGCTTAAATAGTAAACTTGCAACTTTATCTTGGCAGCCAAAACGTCGCCAGCTAAGCCGCATTGCAGCAACTTAATTAAAAAGGCCATGTTGACACTGACACATACACATACACATACACAGAGAGAAAATGAGTCTTTCTTACATTATATTTGAATGAATTTAAATTAAGTAAATGCGTTAAGTGAGCAGAAGTTGTTTTTATTCTTTGTACGAATTATATGAGTTTTTCGCTCTGTGTAGAGAGTAAGAAAAAGCGAATGATAGAGATAGAGAGCATCTTAGTTAAGTGTTGTGTTAAACTGAGAAGTGAGTCAAAAGTCAACACACATAAAAATCACATGACACGCGCGCATCAAAAGCACAACGCACAATCCGAGCGCGCGACCCAAACGTTTAATTTGGCAGGTGCAGATGCGAGCGGGAAGGGGAGAGAAGGGCGGACGTTGTCTGATTCAGGGGCAAATGGGCGTATACCCTTATAAATTGTCATGGCTCCAAGACGCACTGACACAAACAGGCAGACAGACATTCAGGCCACTGTCACACAAGAAGACGCCAAAGTCTCAGTATATGTGTTTGTGTGTGTGTGTGGCATACATTTGAGCTTCAAAACGGAAATGCTTTGCGCACAAAAAAGGCAACTAACAACATGGCTAGCGACAGCTAAAATAACCACACTTTTATTTTTGCTTGTGTTTGTCAAGCTACGAGTTGATTTTTGCTAAAGTTTCTTTTTTGTTATACCCTGGCAGCTTGTAGTATACAATATGTATGTGGCATATAATTTTATTACGACATGTGTAGAGCATTGAACACGATTTCTACGACTCTGGTTCGATAAACACATACGACAGTCTGATGTTACCAACAAATGTTGAAAGTTCGTGAATGTTTAAAAACTTTTAACATTTGCTTGCTTGTAATACTATGGGCACAAAAAGTGTTCCGGTATTAAATATAGGTTGGGCAACTTTTATTTTCTGTTTGACCCTCACAAAATTTACATTTTCTGAGCGCGTCTGGAATCGTTTAATATTCTCTTCTAACAAACTGCAGGTTCAACAGCTCAAAGACACATCTGTCAAACAGCTACTTGTCAGTCAGTCAGCAAGGGAAGATAAAAAAAAATAAACAAACAACATGACTCATAAATATTAAACAGTTATACCTCTTAAAGGAACCCAAAAGTGTATTTCCTTTGTTCGGACGGTCAAAATATAGCTTTTCACTGCCATTTCTTATTGGTGTTGCTTTGTAATTTCGGTTTTTATCGTCATGTTTGGGCATTCGCCCATTCTTGATGTTGCTATATGTGTGTGTGTGTATTTGTTTTTGCCGCAAATGTTTGGCTTTTATTTTGCAAATTATGGCCAAACAACAGCAAGAAAGCAGCTAGCTAGCTATATATGTAGCTGTGATTGCTATCAGGGCAATAATGTTTATGACCAACCATTTTGGCCGCTGGCCGCCATTTTGTGCATTTTTCTTTTGTCGCATCCATGTCGCTGCTGTTGCCGCAAGTGTCTTCTAAGCACCCTCAGTGATTTAGTGCTTATGGCAAGTTTATAAATTAAATTTAATGAAGCAGCAAGTCAAAACTATTTACCGAGTAGTTTCTTTCACTTTCCACTTTAGACAATAGAGAATTGTCCTATGCGCCAACCATTTCTATTATCCACAACCAAACACACACATATACACACATGTCCTTGGGTGTGCAAAATATGATTTACTTGCAGGAGAGCACAGAAACTTTAGTTCAGACTTTAAAAACTTTTAACTTGCCGCAATGATCGACTGACTGCAGGTTAAATTGGCGCTCAAGTTTCCAATCTTGTGCAGTGATAAAGTCATTTGCAAACATATGACTGGCATTATGCAATAACAATAACAATAGTAAGATAGCATCAGCCCTTGCCGTAGGCGTCGTTGGTAAGCCCAATCGGGCCACACAAATGTCGCATACGCATCAATTACAAGTGCCAGAGAGCTAACACCCACAAAGGGCCAACCAAAAAGTAATTATCGACAACTTGTGCCAACGACGCCGACCCCCAAAAAAGCAACCCAAGCAACAAAATGTTTTAAAAATTCAATAGGCATACACACACACACACACACACACTGGCACACTCTCAGGCAGCAGCAAGAAAAGTCCCAACAATAGAACGCCTGAGCTTATGCAACATAATCCTAGTTTATGACAGTTGGGGTCCCACGTTGCACGCTTATGTGTATGCGTTTGTATACCCTTTTGAAACCAGCAGCTGCTCAACCAACTGAACAAACATACAAAACACACACGCACACTCAAACACACACACACTTCATAGAGAGAGAGAGCGAAAGAGGCAGACTCAAAAGACAGTGGATCGAATGCGCTTCGAGCATAAGGGAAGCGCATTGAATTTGTGGTATTTATCGCTATTGGGATTATTTGGCAATAGCAAAAATGTTCTTAATCAATTTATGCGTTATTTACATTTATCTTGTCAAAAATATTTATATTGCTTTTAACAACATTTTCCCTTGGGAGGTCAAATTAAATATTTCAAAACAACTAAATGAATTTCATTTAAATTCAAATTTAAATGAATCAAATTTATTTGTTTTATTAATTTACCACTTGAGTCCCTATGTATTTGATTTTTGTTTTAACCTTGAGCGAATTTTATTTTACTGCAATATAAAAACTGTGAAAAACACAAAAGAAAATGTTTTGAAAAAATAGTAATGTTTAATTCGCAGTAAATATCTGTAAATAAAAGCAAACAGAATTTATATAATGAATGCCAAAACTTCGCATCTTGCCAGACTGTGCACTCTCAAAAGTCACACACGTATCACTTTGTAAAATTTTGAGAATTCCTATAGCTTTGACAAGTGTCATCGGCACAAAAGACAAGCCATGATATGGGTAGGAAGAGTGCTGTTGCTTGTCAAATTCTACATACGCATACATACACACAACAACATGGATATGACCCCGGTTCGGAGGTGACACAGCATCCACTTTTCAATTCATTTGCACACCCGTAAAGCCCTTCATTCTGTTTGTGTATGCCATAATTAAAGGTTTCTTTGTATTGCTCCACACTACTACTCTTAGTCGAGTGTAGTGCAGTGTCAAAATATATGGATATTTTATGTTGTACTATCTCCTATACACCCACAATTAGAGTATAAATATTTGTCAAGTGTGTGCCATTGGGATATATTATGACACTAGGCAAAACGAAAAAGTTGTTTTTTTTTAATGCAAGGTCACACGCTGAGGCTTCTCTCTCTCTCTCTCACACACAAATTACAGGGGCCATCACGCAAACATGCGGGCATCTCGACATTGCATACATTTTGAGGGTATCAGAGGCGGCAACAAGCCGTTGACAGTTGTCATCTCAGTTCCCTGGCCATGACATTTGACATAACGGAGCGAAGAAAGAAACCAAGAATCATCTTACTAAGCGCCAGGCAGCAGCTTAAGGCTCATTTGCATGCTTTTAGGCGCATCTCTTCAATTTCGAAATGTGCCCTGCAAAAATGCATAAAACTTAAAGTGCGACATGTGTTGCCATTGTTAGATATTTGGATATCTACCCTACACTTAGAGCAGAGTATTTGTGCTTTTATTGCTTATCGAACTTTGGAGTCTTACTTGAGCTTAGTATATAGATTACCAACAAAGTGTTGTTCTTGTTGTTGTTGTTGTTAGTGCTGTCATCATATTTGTTGTCGCAACAATTTTCAGTGCTCCAACACTCAAACTGATGGAAACAAAAACCAATGTAAGAGACAGTGAGTGTAAAACAGACGAAATGTGAACATAAATATCGATCAGCGATTTCGTTACTTGGTCTCTAGTATGTCTGCTGGTTGTCAGCTTGGCTCTTCTGTTTTTTGTTTTGTTTTTTTGTGTTCTGTTTTTATACCCTGAACTTATTGAAAATGAATAAAAAGGGTATAATGGTTTTGTGCAAAAGTATGTAACAGACAGAAGACAGCATCTCCGATACCATAAGGTATATATATTCTTGATCAGCATCAACAGCCGAGGCGATACAGACATATATATATATATATGCATGAACGCGTCGATCTCAGAGACTGTGAAGGCACACCAAAACCCTGAGCAGTTCAAGTTTGTTTGAAATTATATATTATTAACTCATCGCGTTTCCGATATACACATGTGATCGATAACAATAAAATCTTGAAACTAAGAAATCTGTGAAATTTGTATTGAAATCGGTTTAAAAACACCGGAGACATGGAACATTGAAGTTAATTCAAGTATGCAGTATAAGCGTTAAGAATTGAGTTGAGGGTATCATCTGGTCGAGTTAAGTCGATAAGAAACTTCCTTCTTGTTACATTTTTTGTTGTTGGAACTATACATCCATGATTCATCCAACCATGATTTTAAGCTTCCGCTTATTGGGCAAGGACGAGCTGGCTGTCGTTTGAGTGGCTGATTCGACCATTTGTCCTGTCCGCTTTGGATATGGATATGCCAAGTAAAGCTTTAATAGATTCAACGAAATTGATGTTCGCCATTAAATGCAGCCAAGGCACTTGAACGCCACCTTAGCGCTTGGGGCTTAAAGTTGAAGGGTTCCAACAGCTGCCTGTCTTAAATCGAATCAAATATCAACAGTTACACTATTAAATATATACACCATATACGTACATATCAATAGACCCGTTCAAAAGCCTCCTTTTATTGATGTAAGCCGCTAAAACTGACAGCTGAATCATTAGTGGTCGACTTAGACGACGAGCTCGCAATTATAGTTGCACCGTAATGATAGGCAGGCAAAGCAAATGTTAAAGCAGGGCCAACAGCTGATACAGTTCACAAGCAACAGACGGCTAAGGGGTTAAGGAAATGTCTGAGCAAAAGTTAATGAAGATTTCTCTTCAAAGTTTAGCCTAATCTCATATTACAAGTGCTGATATTTGATATTGTTATAATGCTATGCTTATGATTGTCAACTTTAGTCAATGTTTAATGTATTATTATGTTACAAAATTGTCATGCTCGAAGATTATCTATTAGAAGTTGTTTGAAAATGGATTGCGTTACCTAAGCCATCTTTGTGCTTAGAAGTATGCCTGCTCTTAATCAGCTTATCTCGATAAAATAACCATACATGCATGGTTGCTCAAAGCTTGTCATTATCTTTAGGTCCAACCACATGTCAACTATCTCAGAAATACTGAGAAAATACAATTAGTCATGCCGAGGATACGGCATCAATGGTCAAACTTGCCAAGAATATAATTAACGTAATTTAATTTAAATAATAGCATTGATTATGGGTTTTTATATTTTCCTAGTATTTGCTTTAACAGGCTTAATACCATAGCAGCAAGTAAATTAACCTATTATTTTGAGATACTTTCAGTTCTGTAACTCATGGATACGTTTTCGATATTGTAAGATTATTCTAGATTTGTTTGTTTTGTGGTTGACATTCTTGTAGTTGTTGGTTTAAGCCAGTTGGAGAGTTTCACAAATGTCATACTGTGAAAACTCAAAAAAGTTTTATACCCAACAACACTCACAAAACTATCATACTGTCCCTCTTTCCCTCGGGCTTGCTTTGATTTGTTTGTGTTGGTTGCTGCCACAACGCAGAAACACAAAATGTTGCTACGTTTTTTGTTGACAGTAAAATTTCTTGTGCTAAATTTTCCCTGAACTGTCACTGAAAGGAAAGTCGAATAGACAGAATGAGAGAGAGAGAGTGAGAGAATGAGAGAGAGTTGAGAGAATTGAGAGGTTGAGACCAATGTTGCCTTTGTGGCTGCTCACCAAGGCAGTAAAACCCATTCTCATACCGATTCAACATATTCGCACTCTTTCCCGCTTGCCGCTTCGTTCGCACGGTCGCCTGCACTTTTCGCTTTAATTGCGGTCAGCGTGGTTACGTCTTTGTCTCCTTACAAAATGGCCTAAAAAAAAATGGTATAATCTGCTAAACTTGGCAAGCAAATTTCGCTGCATACTCTTAGGCGGCTGTTACGCGCTTGCCAATTGTTTTGTCGAGAATTCTCTGTATGTTGTTACCCGACGAGAGTTGTGTTCAGGTATTCTTTTAATACATTTTCATTTTGTTATGTTTTGGTTTTGCGTTTTGTTTTGTGGTTGTAGTTGTTGTTGTTGCTCTGCTGTGCGTGTTTTGTCCTTCTTCTACATTGTTTTTTACTACATATCCTTTTTTGTTGTTATGTTTCAGTTTTTCGCATAAGTTTTTTTGCAATTTAAACTAGCAGCGTATTGATTCGTTGCCCGGCTACGACTGCAACGCTGGCAAAGACTGCAACATCGACGCATTTGTCGAGCTCTGTCCGCCTGTCTGGCCGTCCATCCTTATGTTCAGATGTTATTGTTATTTTTTTCTTATTTTGCTTTCGTGGTTTTTGTAGCATTGATCTGAATTTCCAATGCAATGAAACAAGAAAAAAGCACAAAACAAACATTTTTTATCTCCTTGTCGGACATTAAATATTCAATGTTTTCACATGTGATTTTTAAGTAAACAGGATGTGGAACTAATGATCTTTTGCAGTTGAATCTGCATTATAAATTCATGAATGACAACTGATTATTTGCTATATAATTCGTAATGAAATAAAGAACGGAAGCGATTTTTAACAGATGCATTTTACTGTATCTTAGTTTGTTCGTTGCTGATATGAAAAAAAATTTTCATTTAATCTTTGAGTATTGTTGCTTTTTTGGCTGCAGATTCTGTTGTTGTACCACTGTGCACAGCGATGCGCCGATGTCACGTTGTGACTTTCCATTAAAACCGATTTCCCTTTGCATTGTTGGCCTTTTTGTTTTTCATAACTGCAAACGAACAGCTATGGATTTTACCGCATGTCTGATTCATTTTTTCCTCTCTTTTTGCCCCATTTTTCGAATATTGAACGGCAAATGTGGATGATAATATCTCTCTTGCTGCAGTTGAACATCGAGCTTGGAAATGCTAAAATATGAGTTAGTTAACGATGCGTATGCGCAATTTGTTGCATATTGCAGCTCATTATGCGTGTGCTTGTGTGTGTGTGTGTGTGTGTGTGACCTACGCTATATGAAACTGCAATTAAGTATTAAAATTTCAAACCGAAATGCGCATAAATCATACACACACACACACACATTGGTGTAGGCGCATTCGTATTACCTATAAAGTAGTAAATGCACTCAGTTTTTGTCTGGTTGATGGGGTAACCGCTTAATTGAACTAAAAGCAACTGCTTCTGACTGTAATGATGGGGCTGCTGATGATGATAACAATAGAGATGATGACGTGGAGAATATGTTGCTGCAACTGCCGCAACATTCAAGTGATTTATGAGGATCAGACTCACGCAGAAAAACTGAACAAAAAACAAACAAACACAGAAAAATATACGCGAGAGGAATCGTGCACCATACATGTTCATTTTTTTTGTTTGTTTTGTTTGCCCATATATCAGTTAAAAACGTACACACATATTTCTCATGTGCATGATTTTTCAAGAGTGTCAACAACTGACAACTAGCATACGATACGAAGTCTCTTGAACAGAGGCCTTTAATGAAAAATTATGTATTTATTTGCATTTAAAATGAGTTGACCATATTTTGCATACAATGAGAATTGAGTTGGCCCAAAGGGACTGGTGCTATTTATGTTTCTCAGTATATCAGCGTGAAAATCCAGTGAAAAGCTTTATTACTTATAAATAAGTTGCAGCACTTTTCAATGGAAAATCAGTCAAAAATATTCAAATATATTTGCCAAGGTCAAAAGTTGCAATAAATTCTGTATTGTTTGCTTTTATTCATAAAATAAAAATATTTTATATTTGGCAAACTAACTTTATGCCAAATGCCTTTAAACAAATGTTATTCAACAAGTAAAAAAAACAAAATGGGTGATTGATTGCTAATTAGAAATTGTTAATTGACAAACCATAAACAAAAGCAGCAAAAAATTGCAGAAATCAATTTTATATATTGATAAAACTCACAAAGAAAAGTGAATGAAGCGTTGGGATTTTATTTAGTCAACTAAAAATTGTTTCAGGAACTGAAGAAAATAAATAAACAATGTTGGATTGATTTGATAAAAAAAATAAGCTTAATTTAACCTAGTTGTTTTAAAATGCCTTTTGTCTAAGTTAATTAAAAACCTTAATGCAAAAAAATTGTAATCAAAGCTCTCCATTAACGATTAACAATTGCTGTGTTCTTTTGAATCTAACCATAAATATAGTTGTTGGATTTCTCTTATTATTTGAAATGTTAAAGGTAAACAGATAAATACTTATTAAACGTCCACTGGTTACTCGTTTCAATTCAGTTACCTGGACGATGTGTATGTATATTCCGATTTTGATTAATTCCATGGAACATGTCAAGTTGAGCATAGAGTGGCGGACATTGCAATCGTCAGCGGCAAATGAAAACGCAGTGCTGAGTGCTTGTGAATAAAATTGAAAATGGATTAAGAAGAAAGAGCACAAGTGAAGGCCGCACTCATTTAATTAAGCCAACTCACACGACAAAAGCTCTGACAGTTGTGCACCTAGCCCCGCAACACTTCAAGCTCTGGCCAACGCTTCGATGTGTTGCAAGCAATCAACGTCGATACATTTCACCGAGATTAACGCAAACTGTCTCTCTGCACCGGTCTTCCCTTTCCTATCCGAGCCCTTAGCTGCCAAAGGCAAACGTAAGCGGTGACATCGTCAACGCCATCTTAATCGTCCATCCTATTGCTGCTTCTTTTGTTACGACTACTTCGTTTTGTTCGTCCTTCCTCTACTCTTATACTACTTCTATGCTGGGTACTCATGCAATCATCAAAACCTGTCATAGACATACCTTTTGGTTTCATGATACCAACGAACGCTTATTTCACTCTCTCTTCTCCTCTTGCTGAGTTTACTATGAGTGTTGTCAATTTAAATGGGGTATCTCATCAAAACAATTGCATAGAAAATCATTTGAATTTTAATGGATTTGTATGCATTGCCAAAAAGAATATTCAACATAGGAAAAATATTTTTCACACTTATTTCGTATGGTTTGGGAATTTTGAAGTCAAACAACAAAATGGGTAATAAAAAATTGTTGTAATGATTTTATGCAAAAGTGTGTAACCCCATATGTGTTTATATTCTTCATCATTTTCAACAGCCGAGTTAATACAGCCATATCAGACTATCTATATGTATAAACGCGTAAATATCAGAGATTATAAAGCACAAGTTTCTTGCAAATTATCAATAACTTAGGTGTAATAAAAAACATTCAAATCGTTTATATAAAATAATTCTTTTTGAAACTATAGGCAAAATAATAATTTTTGAAATTTTCATCAAAGTGGCCTAAGATACACCAGAAATATTGAAGATTTAAGTTTAGACATCATGCATTAGCTCTATGGTGTAAGCATGACCGTAATGCTTACGTGATGCTCAAGGTAACGGGAACAGAATATTTCCTAGAAATCATTACGTGATGCATAAGATATCTAATACAGAATACTTCCTAGTAATGCTTATGTGATGCTTAAGGTAATGGGTACAGAATATTTCCTAGAAATCATTACGTGATGCATAAGTTATCTAATACAGAATACTTCCTAGTAATACTAACGTGATGCGTAAGGTAATGGGTACAAAATATTTCCTAGTAATGCTTACGTGATGCGTAAGGTAATGGGTATAGAATATTTCCTAGTCCAGCTTTCTCGTTATTTTATATTTACTGTTGCATTTGTGCGCATCATGTGTGGCATTTAATTTCCCCCCACCACCATACACACGGGATAGGGTTGGGTGTGTTGTGCTGGCGTGTGTGGAGCTTATTTGAATTGACTTTAGTTGATGGATTGTCGTCTGCATGTTTCGTATGAATTGATAATGCAACTATATTGTAAATTAAATTGACGAAGCTTTGACTGCAAATTGTGTGGTCGGAGTAAATGGAATCCTTTTATTGTCAAAGACATCTATTTCATTTAATTGTGACAGTCATAGCTATGGCTAGTTGAGTTTTCTACGTATTGAAACTGGCATAACAACATTTCAACAATATCTCAGTTTATTATTTGTATTCTCAGCGAAATTTGAGTAGGGAATACGAGTATATGTAAGAGATTTATTCGTGGCAATTAAATCACAGCCATTTCAACAAACTACATGTAATACTCGTATTCGTGTGTGTTTGTTTGTGTGTGTTGTGGCATTTGCCGTTCAGCATATGCCATCACATCAGCTATAAGGGCAAATAGTTGTGGCAAATGTGGAAAAGATGTGCCGTAAATCAAAATGTGCACATGATCCAGCAAATAGCAAACAGAAATGTATTGCGCACAGCAGCATAAAAGAAAAACTTGATAAACTGCTACCAACGGGAAATTGGGCTGAGAGATTTCGACGAAAGAGAGAAAGTGAATAAGAGAGAGAAAGAAAGAGAGAGAGTATTTGTCCTTCTCAAGATGCTTAAGCAAAAATTTAATATGAAAAGCACTCGACGCTGGCGGAGTAGAAAATATATTTCCGTTAACGACAATCAGGCGCAATGCAAAAGTGTCGCGGAAGTTGTCAAAACATTCGAAACGAAGCGATACGAAACGAAATGACAGATAGCACAGGCAGCTGCGGCAGCTGAGGCAACAGAAGCACAAACGATTGTCTGTTGGTTCAAACTGACAGATATAAACACAGTGACAAACTGACATACTGACACACCGGACACTCTCAACAGAGGGTTAGGGGGGGTAAGTTAGTTGCTTTCAACCTTAAATGGAGGCCATCCTTCAGGCGCACCTTGAATGGTCTTAAAGTCCCTAGCCAGGACAGACCAGGCCAAGCTAAGCTAAGCAAAGCCAAGCCGAGCCAATTGGTACATTTCTTCTTTGAGCCGAGGCATAAATTAATTTTAATGTGCTTATCGGGCAGGAAATTTATAATCTCAACCACTGGCCGCAGACTCAGTCCTTGCTGCGCGAAGGCTTTCCTTATTTATTGTTTAACTGCGCCAACACAGATAATAAATTTTGCCTTCATTGTCGTTGCTGTTGCTGATATTGTTGTTGTTGTTGGTTTAATGTTGCAGGCGTGAAAAATTGTTGGCGCGCATTTAACATTTATTTCATAAGGTTTTTCGCTTCATTTTTTCCACATATTTAACTTTGTGTGTGTGTGTGCTCAGCGGCCATTAAATATGCAGCTCGGACATTTTTGCTCACTCGTCTTGCGCTGGGTTTTTTTTCCTGTTTTCAAGGACGTTGCGACAACCTTTTAATGAAATTAATCTGGCGAGCAAAGTCGACAAAGCTGGCCACAACTGCTGCCAGCAATTTCGCATATAAATTGCAATTTAAGATGACCATTTATCAATGCTCATAACTTTTGATCGAGCCTCAAAGTGCAAACAGGCCGTGGCTTTATTCATTAAAACCAGGAAACTGTTCAACTTTATATATGTGTGTGTGTGTGTATGTGGCATAGAAATTTTGCCACTAATGGACACTTAAGACCTTCAGAGATAATTGACAATTGAGTGCAACATAGTTTAATCTGGCAATAAACCAACAATCAATTTTTGTTCGTTTACCTCTTCGCACAGGCTTATGAAAGTTTCTGTAAGCTTGTGCATATTAAAAACTCGGTTTTATATATGACACCATATAAATTAAGGTGAATATCAAATTTCGTATTCAAGGCTGTGCAAAAATAATCGCTTTGATATTGGACATTTATATTATTTGAAAATGCAATTAAACTTATCCAAGAAAAGCAACACACAATAAGCTATAATTTTGAATAGATGAAGTTTGTTTTAAATAACTAACTAACTTGTCATACTCTTTAAAGCTGCTGTTTTTGTCTCGAGCAATTTTTACTAATATAAACAATGCGCATAAAATGTGCAAGAGCAATAAAGAATCTATTACATACTATTTAATTTTGTTCGCTATGTAAAATTGCCAATTACGCTTATATAAAATTCACGAATATAAGTATATACGAGAACAAATATTAACTTTATACACATGCGATAAATACGAGTGTATAAAACATATTAATGTATATTGCCTGGCATGTGAAATGAATAACATTATGTGTCAATTAAACACTATCTGTGAGTCTTGCTGCTTGCTAACTGCTGGCATGTGATAATAACTGACACGACCTTATCCTGACCATTCCTGAATGACTGACTGACTGACCGACAATGACAATGACAATGCCAGAATTAGCATAATGCACATACACCTAACAAATAGCAACGAGAAAAACATGAAAACAGCTTGTGGCAGTCATTGAATAGGTGTTGTGTGTGAAAGATGATTCCCTCCATACGGATGCGTTGCAGTTTTGCGAGTCAGTCAATTTGTTCTATTGCTGTGATAACAAAAAGCGTTGAACTTTTGGCTTTCATCTTCATCCAGTCGAGATGGTAGAGAGCATGGGAGGTGGCCAAAAGTTTGGCTTAAGCCTTTAATGCGCCACATGCCAAGCATACATTTTCATAAGCAATGCTCAGCCACATTACTCATACGCCGCTTGTGATTCAGAGCTTACAACATGCATACATCTCTGACATGTAAATAGCTCATTAAAAGTTTCACACACACTCATGCACATGCACTTACACAAACACACGCACACACACACATAAACATACTCGCTGGGGCCATTTATTAAATGTTAGCTTTAGTATAATTTCATGTGGGCAAACATTTTGCTATAAAACAACGAGCAGCGCAGACAACAAGACAAGAAGAAAAAAAAAATGTCACAAGGCAAGCAGTGAGAGAGAGACAGAGAGGCATGTTAAACATATATATATGTATATATATATACATATATATACTACATAAAATATATATTTATAGTACTGTAAAGTACTGGCATAGATGGCATAGCAAACAGGGCTGTCTACTTCCGCCTCTCCGCCGCTGTTCAGTGCCTGTCTGTGTGTGTTGGTTTTTGCACTGTGCGCCTGCAGCACAACACTTCCTGTTTACATAAACAAACACGTCAATGTGTCTGACGTGCAGCTTGCACGGCCTCGCACCCTCTCGCTATCGCTCACACCAAACCTAAACCTTGCGTGGGTTTCGCTGCCTTCGCATGCATACAAATTTTGCATTAGCTCAACAAGGATTTTGTTTTTCAATATTACAACGTCACATGGAGGACAATGTCGTTCTTTTTGTTGTTGTCCTATGCCAGAGGATGCTTTTGAACAAGTTAACAACATTTTTTTCACATTGATATTTTCAATGATTTGCTGTGAACACAAAAAACTTTTTACATTTGCAGTTATGATATATTCAACATAACATTTTTCCATTACACTCAACAAAGTTTTGTATGCTGCCTTTTATTACAAATTGATAATAATGTTTAACAGTTTTAAAAATCTGTTATAGACAAGCATCAAGTCGAAAGGCACTGTTTATGAAAAGTGCGGTAATCTTTGCTGTGTACTAAATATTTAAACAGCCAAGAATACTAAAATTAGCTGGATTTCCTTTGATACCAATCTAATATGTTTGCAGGCAAAAAGTTTTTGAGTTTTAGCAGCATAACTATTTACCCGACTAAGCAGCAAGATTGAAAGCTTATAAAACATTTATTGTAAGCGCTTATGCAAGAGTTTTTCCACATTTACATTATTGGCGCAAAAGTATTTCTCATTTTAATTAAACTTCATTCTCTGGCATTTCTGCAAATCTCAACCGATCTCAACAATTGCCTCTGGGCTCTAACATTCCTACTAACTTGGAATTTGTGTTAATCGAACGCAGCGTTTTGCATGAAAATGCTTAATTGTATTATTACATAACTTTACGATTAGTTGAAGACAAGGAAAACTAGAGATGATGGCGTGTCAGCTGGACAAGAACAAGACAAACAAGTTTATGCACTTCAGATTTAATCAATTCTACGAATTAATAATATATATTGTGAATAAGTTTGTGATAAGAATTCTCTAGTTAAATCTTTCTTCTTTTGCTTGGTTCTCACATAATCAGTAAGTCATATTTTTATACCCTTAACCCATAAAATGGGTAAAAGAGAATAATGGAGTTGTTTAAAAGTATGTAACAGACAGAAGAAAGAATTTTTTTGTTCAGCATCAACAGCCGATTCAATATAGCCATGTTCGTCTGTCTGGCAATATGAAGTATCCGATTTCGGACTATAAAATTTTAAATATAAACTCTCCTATATCATAGACAGATCAAGTTTGCTCTATCTAACTCGCGATAACTCTTCCCGTTTTTGATATACACATGTTATCGACAACACTAAAGTCTTCAATTGATATAGTGAAAATTTGTAAAAATTGTAGCGAAATCGGTAAGGAAATAACGGATATATTTAAGATTAATTGTACATACCTCTTGCATTAGCCCAATACTGCATAGTAAGCGTAAGGCTAATAAGCCAGGACAAGAGCCTTTTTGATTGTTTAATTTTTTGTTCGTGTCACGCTTTCTTCACTAAACGAAGTTAAAATCAATGTGTGTGTGCGAGTGTGTGTGTATGTGTGTGTGTGTATGTCTGCCTGCAGCTGCCATAACTCATTTGGCACTCGATACAAAAGTCTTTGGCAATTAATTCACGCGCCCGTTATTGATAAATCAATGCGGGATTCTGATTCAAAGGATAATTAATGCGTCGCGAGGCAACGCAGACTGCATGTGACAGCAACAACGACCGCCAAAAGTATTTGTGTGTGTCCGTGTGAGAGCTGATGCTTGTGTGCGTTTACCTGAAATTCACATGTAATCAGAGCTGTATGAGGTGAGAATTTTATTTTTGTCCCAAATTCCATGCCACATAACCAGCCAATTAGGTGTATATAAACTTAGCAAGCGGATATTCCAAGCATCGACTAACTCAAAGACAAAGACAATATTTCTAGAATTAATTTTACTATTGCTAAAATTGTTTATGTGCAACCAAGCAGCAAGCAACGCCATGCACGATATTCTGTTTGAACGCATTATGTGTATGTACATGTTTGTGTGTTTGTGTGTCTGCTCGAGCGAAAAGTACAGTTGCGCAAATGCGTGCGAGGAGATGGTACGGAGAGGTAGGGGTCGCAAGCAGTGCTTGGCGGACATGTTGAGACATGCTTTTGTAATTAAATTAGCATTAATGTTGTCGCTGGGATCATGGACTGCCAGCGCTCTCGTTACCATTGTCGTCATCATCGTCTTTTCTCCTTGTGCGACTTCATTAAACATCGCTCATACGACATGTTTGCCAGCCTTCGTATATATGCTTACGGATGTGTGTGTCTGTCTCTATCTCTGTTTGTGTGTGTGAGTGTGTGTGTGTGTGTGTGAAGTGTACTTGAGTAAATTTATGACACACTTTCCGCTCGTCCTTTGGCTTACTTGCATTTCCCTCAGCTGCTCTCTTCATTTTGTGCTTTTCAATTTGAGCTGCAACAATGGCTGCAGGCCAATTATTATTGGATTTTACGAGCTGCAAATACGTTGTGCGCCTAATTGCCGCTGCTCAAATAATTATTTTTTGCATGCCTGCCAAGTTGCTATAAATAAACACCCGGCACAACTTAAAGCAGCCAACAAACTTTTGTTCTAATGTTCAGCACAGGTTGTTTTTTAGTTTTTTCTTTCATCTTTTTTAAGTTAAGTAAGAATAGAGAAAAAACGATTGAAACGAAAAGTTGAAGCTCAAAGTTAAACGAAGTTAAGCTCACAGAAGAAGAAAAAATACATATAAAATAAAATCCACTGCAATGCCATCAAAAAAGAAGTGGAAAAACTTTTCTAAAGCATATTTGCATATTAGAAGTCTAAATTTTTTAACACTCTTTCTATTTAAAATGCTTAGCTGACAGTTACATAACAATGCAATTTAAAATTTATAAGTAAAAAGAGTTTTAAATATTAGTTTAATCATCTTAGAGCTAAAAATAGAATTCCAAACTAACCGACTCTGTGTGGAATAAACAATCTTTCAGCTTGATTGTTTTTGCCAAATCATTTTATAACATTTGAATATTGCACAAGTTAGTCCATAAAAATATCATTTGAAGCAAGCCAAACATTGACAAATTTATACAAAAACCTTATGGCATAGTTATTTTATGTGTAGCACAGCTGCTGGTTAGAGTACGTAATAATGAAGGCAACGAACGAAAGTGTTGGCTTAGACCCACAGCACAGACTGCTGCGGCCGGAACTGTATAAGGAAGAACCATACGAACGAACATGCTTGTGTTTGTGTGTTTGTGTGTGTATTTGTCTGTGAGAGTTCTTTATGTGTGTATGTGTGTTTGTGTGTATACGAGGCTTTTGGAATGTGCTTTAGCTGTCTTTATGTGGCTTGAAATTTTGTGCTGTTGCCGGTGTGAGTGTTATTCAAGAAAATTGCCAATGTAAATATTGCAACAGCCAGCAGCAGCAGCAGAAGCAGCAACAAGAGCATTAGCAGCAGTAGCAACAGACAGCAATAACAACAAATGCTACCCTTGTCGCAGCTGTGTAAACAGAGGCAATAACAAAAACAGCACCGATATTGCTGACGTCAAAAGACACGCACGCTCGTAATACACACACACACACACACACACACACACACACACACGCACACAATCGGAACACATATAACACAACCAAATACACACTCAAAAACAAAATGCATTTAGTTTGCATCTCTACAATTCCCACCAAGCCAGCATCGTCCTTCCCCGCCATCTGCTCTTTCCGTTGCTTTGCTGCTTCGGCTGTTTTATGCAGACAACACAACACAACTTAACTCAACTCAACCAAACCAAACGGCCGACCAAATCAAATTGGCCGCAACGGAAGTAGCTCGGCCGCCATTTGCGTTGCTGCTACGCGCGTTTGAAATTTGATCTGATTTTATTGCTGTTGTTGCTGTATTTGACTACTAGAATATTTGCTCTAGTCCTTGTTTTCAGCATTTAGTACAACATTTAAGTCTGTTTGCTTGTTTGTTTGTTTATTTGTTTGTTGGTTTGTTTGTTTATCGCTGTGTGAACGATTCACACAAATCATTAGGTCCTCCATTGAAAAATATCATTAAATCAAAATGATTATTCTAGTTTGTTATTTGAGAAATATACATAATTAGTCCCTTCAAAAATAAATTAAATTAAAATAAATAATCAAAATATATAAATATATTTTGTGCGCATATATTTAAGCCTAAGATATATGTATATATAAGTATATATTCTTGATTCTTCGATATCATAAGAAGCCATATAAGTTCCAGGTTTTGAATTTAAGCTGTCCTAAAACATTGGCAGAACAAGTTTTTTTAAATTTATCGTTAAGTTACGTTCATTTTCTAATGGCGTAAACTGTTTTAGAAACTATGGACAAAATAATGAAAGCCTGTGAAAAATTTCACACACAAACACACATGCATACAAACAATGTCTGAACGCGCAATGACCAAGGTATCAAGGTATCTTCTAGTCTATTAGGGATGTCTCGACTTGAGCCTCCTTATTTAATATTTCTGTTTTTAAAGGTTGAAAACATCTAAAAGGCATCATATTTAAAAAAAAAGGAAACTAAAGAACAGTATAAAACTGTTCGTTGAACATAATATGTACAAGGGTCGTTAACATTGAGTAATAATTTAGAAAAATGTACACAAATGATAAATTAACTATTAGTTTTATGCATACAAACCACAAGGTTGAAGCATTGGTGCTGTTTTTGATTCCGAACTTTGGGGATAGTAAAAAAATGTATTCATCACGTCGACGTTTTTGTATTACCTATCTAAACAACCAGTTAAGTCAAGTTCGACTAGATAGTTTTCATTCCACAACTTTATTATACTATTTCTACATCAAAAGATATCGTATACTTAATTTGTTGTTTAACTAAAGTATAAACTAACCTTAAAACCTAAGCTTATAAAATCAAACAATTAAGAATTTTCGTGTTTAAAAACCCAAATGCAAATAGTTACGTGACTTGTTTGAGTGACTTGCTCCCTGTCTCGAGAGAGTTCCTGCAAACTCTGAATTTTTTTTTTTTGGTCCTTTACTGCAGTCATAGCTTGAGATTTGTTTGAACTGCTGCAAAGCACAAACTGAAAAGGAGACAGGTATGAACTCATTTGCAAATTCTTTTTGCAACCTCAAGCAATCGTTTGAGAGCCACAAGGCGTAAACTTAATGCCCCTTTAATTAGTGTCCTAATAGGTTAGCGGCTTGTCGCGACACCAGCACATGTGAAAAGCTCGACTCAAAGCGGATTTTATCTCGTTTTCTTCTTGCAGCAGCAGCAGCAGTAACAAAAACAACAACAGCAGCAGCATCTGGTAAGACTAACCACAATAAGAGGAACCGCAACAACATTTGTTAATTGGTAGGCGAGAGGCAAAAGTAAAGAGCAACGCCTTCACATTGGATTACGCGCAGTTATACTTTAGACCGGAGCCAATTAGTGGCCAACAGCAACAACAACAGCGACAGCAACAACAGCAACAGCAAGTAGCGCGACAACAGCAGACGCCGCTGACGCAACAACAGCTGCAGCTGCAGCGACAGCAACAGCAGCAAGTGCAGCAGCAATTGCTCGCTCAACAACAGCAGCAACTGCAGATACAACAGCTGCAACAACAACTGCTGCTGCAACGGCTCGAGCGTGAGTTGCAGCAGCAACAGCACCAACAGCAGCTAGCCCACCAGCAGCAGCAATTCCTCTACCATCAGCGACAATACTACGAACGCTTGAGCAATCCAGGACGACATCGTTGGCTCTCCAGCAGTAATCATTACGATTACAGGCCACTGCATCAACAGCAACACCAACATCACCAACACCAACAGCAGCAACAGTATAGTTACTACTATAGTCGTGGTAGTAGCAGCGGCACCGGCAGTGGACTGGGTTTAGGTCTGGGTTTGGGCTTGGGTTTCGGTCTGGGCAGCAGCAATTTAGCTAGCTGGTACCATCTGCCCTCCACCTCGGCACACATATACATCGGCAGCAGCAGCAGTGGTGGTGCTCCGTATCCGTATCGTTTGGGTTACAGCGGTGGGGGCTATCCTGCAGCAGCGCTGATTAACTTTGACGCCTCACCCACACCGTTGTTGGGTTCGGCGGGCACTTCGCCGGGCTATCTGCCAGCTTTGCCGGCACCAGTGTTGCCACCACCGCCACCGGCGCCCAGTGTAGCAACCGATTACTATTTCAGCAGCAGCAGTAGCAGCAATCGCGCACCCGCAGTTGTTCCTGCCGCCGAGCCGTTTCAGGAATACGCAGCGGCAGCGGCAGCAGCAGCAGCAGCGACAGCAGCAGAGGAGCTGCAAGCTGGCGGCTATCGCTATCGCAAGGCATCGCCAAGCCGGCGCTACGACGCTTACGACAACTACGGCTATTTGCCGGGACTTGCCAGCACCACCGAGGACGAGGACGATCTACTTGAGGAGTGCCTGCCAGCGGCGGCCTTGCTATCCACAGACTGTGAGAGCCTCGAGGACGTACGCTTCCTGCAGTACAATAGCAATCACCATCCGGAGTTCAACGACGACGAGGACGACGAGGAGGCGCAGCTGGCGCAGCACATTCTCGATATTGATTTACCTGATTTTCTACGACCTTATAGCAGCAGCAGCGGCGGCGGCGGCAGCAGACACAGCCACAAAACGCCGCCGCAAAACGAATATCAAACGGAGCACGGCGCCCCAGCCGGAGCAGGAACCGGAAGCGGAGTGGGGGGTGGCGGAGTTGGAGTCAGTGCCAGTGGAGATCAATCCACGGGCAGTCAATCGCATCGTGAAACGGAACAACATCGCCATCATCACTACCAGCAGCAACAACAACAACAACAGCAGCAACACCAACACCACCAACATCACCACCAACACCACCAGCAGCAACACCAGCAGCAGCACCACCAACAACAACATCTTCTGCCAGGACAGCAATCGCAACAGCAACAGTCCTATCAATCCTATCAATACCCTTCACACGACAGTTGCGAGGGCTTCACTCAATTCCCCAACGATCCCAACAGCTGCTTTGGCAATCAGAGAATGATGGTTAGCAAATTGTGGAATAGCTGCTTTCCGGAATTCACGCCGGATCATGTTCATCGTCACAATTTCTATTTGTGTCAGGTAACTGTCAACTGTTCAATTACGATAAACGATTACTTCATTTCTTCTTAATGTTCACAGTGGCAGCGCAATACGCAGGTGCGTATTGTGTATTTGTTCTATCGCTGGATAACGGCGATAACATGCTTGGCGGCATTGGTCTGCTCGCTGCTGGACATTGGTCGCACTGAGGAGCACTTTGAGCATCACTATGCCAAATGGTGGATCTATTTGACCCATTGGGGACTCCTCTTTTGCACTGTGCAGGCATGGCTGGCAGCCTGGATTGTCACCCAAGGCATGATGGTGGAGCGCGAAGATTTTGAGATTGTGCGGCAGGCGAAGAAGAGTCGTCTTCACCATCTGTACTGGGTGCTTTACACATGTGCGACAGTCTATGCCTTCATTGTGACAATGTGCTATTGGCTGCTAGTACACAATCCAGGTGAGTAGATCCGCAGTAAAATTAGAAAAACTACAAACTTTAATCGGTTATCCTAGTAGTATAAAATTGATAGATACAAAGTATTCAGTTCAGTGTTTTTCTCCCACAAATGATAGCGTTCTTACAGCGCTCATCCGTTTCAATAAGATCTCTGCAAATGCGTAATGTTACCACCAATGCCGCCACAGTACACGCAAATGCGACAAACATTTTGGCTGCCGGCGGCAAGTAGGAGAACTTCCGAATGTTCGCGCGGGTGATCGCATGCAGCTGATGCGTATTGTACATTGTCCAGGGTCCAAATAATATGATGCTCATAGTTACGGGTAAATAGATGTGCATGGCAAGGCCGATACACAAAGCTATGATAGAGGTGATCAGAACAATGATACCTGACAGTACCAATATCCATAGATTTGGTGGTAGCTGGGGTGGCATCCAAAGACCCAATGGTGTGTAAAGCAGCAGCACACCGATGCCAGACAGTATAAGGTACCAGGTTAGATCGAGTTCGGGAATGCTGAGGTACAAGACAAGCAGCGTGAGACACTCGAACATGCAGGCAAAGACAATCCAATTCAACGGGCAACTGTTCTGCAAACGGCGAAAGCCCACAAAGCCCAATGTCATGTTTAGCCAGGATAGAAACAGAAGTACTATATAGATGTGTTTCTGCTGTACAGTCACTAGAGGCTTCCAACCATAGGTAGTACCCAGCCATTGTAGCACGGATAGAACAACTTGCAGGGCCAGCAGCAAATACACTTTGGCTAGGAATGCTATCCTGGAGGGGTAAGGAGTCCGAACTGAGAGACTCGTTGTCTCCTCCACATCTGCTGTATGCAGAGAATAATTACTGATCTCATACTCTGACTCAATGTTTTCGATCGAAGTGTTATTTTTTTTATCAGTTTGCGTTCCCGTTGATATTACGTAGAGGTCGGGCGTTGAGACAGATTGGTTGTTTTGCATACTGCTGGATAAATACAATTAAGTCAACATTTTAGCTTATGTTTTGACACAATGGCTAACTGACACTGACACTGACACGCACACAAATAGAGTGACACACACTCAAAACAAAACGAAAACAATTATCAAATTCAATCTGGCCGACTGATGAGCGAACCGGCCCGGATATCGCCGCCACTCTGCCGCACCTTCTTTCTGCGCTTACTTGGAGTTGGACTTGGTTATGTAGTGCTCTTTGTGCTATTGAATGTGCTGATTGGCCTGCTGCATAATGATCCTACCGAGAACTATTGCATTGCAGCCATGGCTCTGTATGTGGCCGGACTAATCATTTTCTGCGTCTATGTAAATCTTCTCCGGCTGCGTCACAAATCGCCCGTCAATTGGATAATGTGCACCGTGATCGCCTTAATACTTGCCTCGGGTATGGCCTGTGCGCTTTCGAAGCAACGTGCGATAGAAATTACATTGGCCACAGTCTTGGTCATTTTATACATGAGCATTTACCTCCTGTTCGGTTTCTGGCTGCCAGCGCGTTGGCATCCTTTACTTCATATGGCTTTGATTTGGCTTCTCGCACTGGTAATTCAGTGCATACTATGTGCCATTCTGTTTAGTTCCATTGAGTTGGTCCGAGGCTCAATGTGGTTCATCGCTTGTCCAATTATCGTTTTTCAGTCTCAAGTAATAAATGGCTACTGGGGAAACACATTCCCAGTCTTGGACACACCACTCTGTGCGTTGCTCTTAATGATTGACTTCTTGGCCTTGTATGCATGCTATGGAGCAGCCGATGATATTGCTCACGCCGCTGAATTGGTCTCTGCCTCTAACAGAAATCTACTTAGGCATAGTCTGTCAAAATTGTAAAACTAAAAAATATATATGTATGGGCAATTGCCCCCTTTTTTACTCAACAAAGCGTCAAGTGTCGTAACAGAACATTTTGGCAAAGTCTTTAAATAAATTTAATGTTTTTGAATACAAAAATCTAAGAAAATTTAAGAACTGACCTAGTTTTTCTACCTGACCAGAGCTTCCCCACGTACACGCGGAAAGCTTTTGGTTATATGGTTTCGAGCTTTTCATACGCTCAACAAAGTGTGCTGCACATCAAGGGATTACAAATATGTAACGGTCAAACAAGCCGCAATGGTTTTCAAATAACAAATTCGACTTAGTATTGTGTTTAAATATGGCAAAGTTTTCAAAACAAATCCCCTTTAACGATGCAGAATCTTCTTTAACGATGCATAATGTTCAGTCGAATCATTAACTCGAAGCTCACTTCTCCGTTTTAAAAGGAAAGATACCATAATACTTAGGCTTTAAGTGATGGGGCTTCAGCTGATGATGCAGCAACTTGATTTGTAAGCTTATTTAGCTAAAATATATATATATATACAGATGTATAGATGGATATATGTATATTGCATACATAATGGATAATGCGGAAAAAACAATCTTTTTAGTTTCGTTTTGAACTCAATTGAAAACTTTAAGCAACAAAAAACCAAAGTTAATCAAGCGAGCTTCCTTTTGCGTTTTATCCTTAACTATTTATCTATGCTTTCACTTTTTACATTTATGTTTTCGTCTCTTTGCTGCAGACATCCACAAGATTGACACATTAAACATAATGGTGCATGTGCTGAATACGATTATAATGCTCATCGACTTGGCCATTGTGGGTCATCCGATTAAGATGAGCCACGCCTACTTTACCACAGGCATTGGACTGGCGTATGCCATATTTACGGGTATTTATTTCTTGGCCGGCGGCACAGACAGGTAAACATAACTATCTTAAGCCCAAAAACTATTTAACTCAACTTTATTGTCCTTCCAAAATTGTTTAAAGGAAAGACCAAACTGCCATCTATACGATGATGGACTGGACAAAGCCCGGCAAGGCCATCATTGTGACGGCATGTGCCATCATCTTTACTTTCTTTGTCCATTTCTGCTGTTATCTGCTGTATCGTGGACGCGTCTGGCTCTTCACCAAACTTTGCATTCGTGGACGTCACAATCGGGATGGTGAGATGGGAGAAGGCCTTAATGATGATTCTGGTTCGCGCATGGTTGGTGGCGGAGGTGTTAGTGGCGGGGGTGGCGTTGGCATCGGTGGTGGTGGAGGCAGCATTGGTATTGGTGGTGCAGCTACTATAGTTGGCGGCGGTGGCAGCAGCCAGGACTATGCTCATCAGCAGCAATATCCCATTGCGCATACGGAGCAACCTCGCTTAACTTCACAGCAGCTGCCATCCAGCTACCAGCTGCCTCCACAGTACTCGGGCTATCTACAGCAGCCCGTCGTCGCCGGCGTTAATGTGGGCGTGGTCAGCGCAGATGGCGTCTATCAGCCGATTGGCACAGATACTGGACGCACCAGCGGTGGCGGTGCTGGAGCCGGCAGTGGCAGTGGCAGCGGCATTGATGGCTCTGCCAAGCACAAGGTCATCGGTTCCGGGTCCGGTGCTGTCAGCGGTTCCGGCGCCGGCTCGGCATTGACACGCACTGTGGCCCACTTGGATGCGGCCCAGCGGGAGCAGTTCCTCAATCCCAACAAGATCGTCGAGTATAAGATGTAAAGGCGTTGTACCCGGCACCGGTATACGTTCCGCTTGTCCATGAAGTTTCTGGAGAAGCACTGTGCGCAGTGTGAGGTGGCCCGTCAGGCCGCCAGCGAGGAGCAGCGCCATCTAGCGGCTGTCGAATCGCATGCGCACAGTGGTTAGAATTTAAGAAGATTTGCTTTTGCTGTTTTTATTTCCAATGCCAATTGCCGTAGATAGTATGTATGCTACTAGCCTAGGAACAGCGCTTAGTATGTTTGGTATTTGTTGGTATTTTGTATTTGGCAGTTTGTGGCATTTTGGTATTGTTATAGCCAGTGTATTTGGTATTCGTAGTAGCTGTACAAGTAGTTTCGTAATTTTGTAAAAGCTTTGCCACAATTTTTTTTACCCTCAACCCATAACATGGATAAATGGGGTATTATGGTTTTGCGCAAATCTCCGACCCCATTAAGTATACATAGATTATTGATCAGCCGACTCGATGTAGCCATGTCCGTTTGTATGAACGCGTCGATCTCAGAGACTACAAGAACTAGAGAAATTCTCGCAGTACACATTTGTTTCAAATCATCGATAACCGTTCCCGTTTCCGATACACACATGTAATCAAAAACAAAAATTTTGAAGTGGGAAATTGTGAAAATGGTTTAAGAAAATATGTAAAATAAATAAACATTTTTAAAATTTTCATCAAAATTGTTAAAAAAGTAACCCTTAAATACCGAAGTTAAATCTTAGTTTAGTCACTATGCAGACATTTTGTATTTACGCGTGGACACACAGTAGCAGACACAAAAAATAACTGTACGCGTTAAGTAACGGGTTCAGGGTATCTCCTAGTCGGAACTTCTCGACTAGAGCCTTCTTATTTGTTATGTTCCTTTTTTGAGTGTACGTTAAGCCGTTTTTGCCAGCTACAAATCAGCTACAGTAGTAATTCGTTTTGTGTGCCAAGGCATGCAATATTTATCTTTTAACTATTTGATACTCCATACTCTATATCCTAATTATAGAGTATAGGCAAGCTCATCTCGATTTTGAGCAATTCAAATATTTTCAATGGACTAAGTTGAACATTCTTATGTTAGAACTACACACACACACACACACATAGACCCATGCACCTTGTTCACACGCCCTCTTATTTAAAAATCAGCAATTGTGTTCAGATATATATGTGTATATATATATATATATATATAATACAACACAGAGCGTCCATTATTTGATAATTTGTTTTTGCCAAGGACACATACTGCCTCAAGGTGTGGCACAAAAGCACACACATTATAAATCACTTAAGTCATTTATTGCAATTATTGGTTTAATGCATGAATCATCCACATCCAAATTTATACACTATATACACAATATGTATCGGTGCAGGTGTACAACAAATGCGTGCAAAGATGCGTTCGCAATGGATAAGGTAGTTTAAAGTTGTAATTTTTTGTTTGGAATTTGCTTGCATTAAGGAAACTGTGCGCAAGCTTTAAAATATAAAAATCCACATAATTGGCAATATTTTGTGACACAAAATTCACTATAAAATAATTTAAAAAAGACAAAAAGAATAAAAAAAAAATATATATATATATATATAAATATTAAGTTTAAGACATGCTTGGCATTGCTTAAAGTTTACTTAAAAACAAAACCAAATACAAAACATAAATTAAATTAGTATTTTGAAGCAAGTAAAAAGCAAAGCACTAATCAAATGATTAATAAGTGCACGACATTAAAATTTATAAAGAAAATACTATCTAAAGAAAATATTTAAAACACTCAAAATTAACATACTCGTACGTATGATGTTAAAAAACTATTGAATGCAGTATTAAATATATGTTATGAACAACACTTTTCTTGCTCAGAACAAACACACACACACACCCACACACCACACAATGAAAATAGTTGTACGATAGTTATTGTTAAAAATCGGAGGGCTTAAAAGATTTTGTGAATCCCATACCTTTTAACACAATTCAAATGACCTGAACACCTGGACAACATGTTATTAAACCTTAAAGAAAAATTAATTTAAAATTAAGTATAGCAAATGAATTAGAGTTAATGCAAATACTAATGTATATGTATTTTAAATACTACTTATGTGTATGTAAATAGTTGGTTTTCATATACGTTCTTTGTATGTGTGCATATACCCGCATACCCGCATACATATAGTACATATATTAAATGTGTTTATACCGCATAGAAAAATGTTCAAATGCATACGAGAAACTGTTGAAAATGAAATTTAAGAACGAAGAAGCAAAATGTTATAATAAAACAAATTAAACAACCAAAATCAAATGCAATGAATAAAACTCGTCAAGAGGAATGTGTTAACAAACAAATAGATACAAAAAAAAAAAGATTTTTAACTGCATTCATACACACATCTACAGTTAAAGAAAAACAGAAAGAAGAAGATGGCATAATACCCATTGTGCTCTATTCCTCAAAATACATGTACACATACATACATACATACATACATTCCATACACACATCACTATTCATATGTACATCATGTATGTATAAGAATTATGTGAAAAGTACACTTAATTTTCGATAGATTTACATTAACACAATAATAATAATTATAATACTAAACAGGCACAGACAAAAATGAAAATGAAAATATATATATACTTATATGTATATATAAAAGCTACTTTAAAACATATTTAAAGTGTATGCATGTACATATAAACAGTTTAAAAACAAGTTTTCCATTTAGCATTTTAAATACCTTAGCAGAGGGCATTTTTAAGGCGTAAATGCAGGTTTCTCAGATCCAAATTGATCTCTTAACTCTTCAAAAAAATTGTTTTTTTATTTTCTTAAGTCAGTATTCGACTTTATTGTCTTCAAATTTGATGAAATTCAAAATTTCGTGTTGCTAAATAAAACACAATATTTTTGTGAACGTATGCAAGGGTATTGATTTCTCGGCCTGCCGAAAATAATTTTTCTGTTCGTATTTAATTAGTTATCATGTTTTTCAGTATACATATTAGAATGAGTGTATGTATTTTGCATTTTTCGGATTTATTTGTATTTAACCAATTTTGGTTGGGGTTTTAGCAGAACTGAAAATATGCTTTTTGATTTTTGCATTTTTGTTCAAGCCTTAAGCATAAATGTATAAATGTATGTTTATATAGACTGAATATTATTAAATAAACATCTAAAGAGAAAAAAAGCCCAAATAAAACAATTAATTCATATAACAAACAACATAGGTCTCAAAAAAAAAAAATAAATAGATATTTTGGATTTGAGACATCTTCGTTGTGTATTTTTGTATGCTTAATACGATGGCGTTCTTAGTTTTTGCGTATCATGTCAGAATATTTTGATGTGCTTAAAGCATTTTTACCATAAGGAACATAAGGAAGACGTCTCAAATACTGACCTGTGTTATTAAAACAGTTTTGAATTGTGTAAAATATAAATAAATACTTCGTACTAACCACAAATTAAAACAGTAAGCACATATCAATAATTAAAAAATTAAAAACCACAATTAAATAGTTAAATAAATAAAAAAAATGAACAACAAACAAACTTCTTTACATAAAAATACAAAGTTGCATATTCTAAAACCAAATCAAAGTTGACCTCATCAAAAACCAAAAACAAAAACAAATAATTATACATGCATAAATGTTAAACAATCATAATATGTATACATTCAAAATATATTAAGAAAAAGAGAAGAAAATTAAATATTATATTTTGTAGATTTTTAGTAAATTAGCCGAAATGTCAAGATACATTCAAATATATCTACTATGTACTAACTATAATCATACAAACACACTCACACACACAATACATAGTTAGCTTTATGTACTCGAAATGGAGAATCCGTAATTGTATTCAGAAATGTTCAAGCAACAAACATAAAATGGCAAAGCTTTAAGATACTAGAACTGTTGGACGGAAACTTTTTACTTCAAGATTAAAGGTATAAAATGTTTCAGTTCTAAGCAAGATGTTGGCTCATTTGACATATATAAAAGGTACATTCATAAGTACGCAATGGCATAACCCATGAGTTGCTCAATAGGCGCTAGAAGTTAGTGAGAAAACTATAGAGATACATAAAATAAGAAACAAAACAAAACGTATATATGAATTGCACATCACAAAAATTTAAATTAAATAAATGAATAACAATTTCAAAGCCCCCCAATCTTAAATGCATGCGTTGAAAATAAAAGCATATGCGTATACAGAGATATACATTTCAATATACTTAATTGTGACATTTAATGAAATGCTAAATACAAAAGAAATAAATTAGACCTTAAAACCAATTGTTTACCTTTAAAGTATTTCTGCGCATTTAAGCACAATGATAACAAAAGTACATAATGAAAACAAAAATATAAAAAAAAATGTTCAACTTACAAAATGCAAAGAGCCGAAATTGTGTTTAAATCATGAATTGCAGCAAAAAAAATAAAATAAATAAATACCGAACAGATAATTTACAAAGCATATTACAAACCAAGGGTTTTTAATAACAAATACTGAACAGAAACAAGAACTTTTAAAAGTGAAAAACTTAGATGGATGACAGATACCTTAATGTAAGCTTAGCAAAGGGAGAACTACATGTATTATTACCAAAAAGTAAAAAAAAAATAATAATAATATAAAAAAACACAAAAAATGAAAATAATAAACCCATGAATACGCATATATACTTTCATTATGAAGTATAATTACCTATTATTATGTATTTGAAAGCAAAGCATTGTGAATTAGTATTAAAGCAACCAAACAGCAAACAAAATGGTGGTAAATAAAGATTGTAAACGAAATCAATAATATATATAACACATCTTCTATATTCGGGAATTTGCATCGGTGAGTATCCGCAGAACCGAAGAACGCATTAAGTAGAATTAAAGAAGAAACAGCCAATCTATACAATTAGTACAGTTCATTTCTTTATTAACATTTTTTGTGATTTCTAATACTTAATACAAAATCTATTTGTCGGTTTTTTTAGTTTTATACATTTATAATTGATTTCAGTTGTATTTATTTAATTTTGTTTTTGTTTTAAGTCATAGATACATTTAATTTTACTTTTTATTAAATAATTAGTAACATAATTTGGTTTACTGCGACTTAAACATTAATCATTATTTAAATGTATACATAATCACTTTATTTTGCATTCACTTCTCTTTTGCGTTATTTAACAAATTATTTAAACAAAAACATAAAGGGAGACTGCGAAAGTTAACACTTTATATCACGTATGGGGTTTGTGTGGTTGGCAGATTTTGGACAAAAATAAACAAAATCCTATGCAAAAACCGAGTTTAAAACTTATTAAGTTAATCGGACAAAAGTGCAATATAATTTAACAAAAAGAGATATTTATTTTTGATACTGAAAATTTGTCAGTTGCTCGGGCCTTTATCCGCGTCTAAGAGAGTTTCAAATAGGATGGTGGCGAGCATTTCTTGCGCAAGAACTTGATTATGTACAGCGGTAAGCAAGAGACGACCGTGATGAGTAATACCTTCCAGAGAAAGTCGTACGACCAGATGAACTCCCAGTCTAAATAATACAAAAAGAGATAAGTTGTATTATAACCATGTGGAAATTAAAACAATTATTCATAATACGCACCGAAATACTCGTGCAGCACAGCCAGCGAGATGAGATAAAGTGCCAAACTGAACAGCTCCGCTAACACCATTAGCCTGATAAAACCAAACATGTAAACAGTCAGATCATTCAAAAATTCAGAGCTTTTAATAAATTATTTTATTACCTGTGCCAGGTGCGCACCGTCAACGCTACCATAATAAGTTCTGTCATAATTAACGCCGAAAAACTGATGGCCACAATGTGTATAAACTCATCACTGAATAAAATTAGTGCGCCATACATTATGACGCCGCCCTGGTATATGCTGATAAGAACCCAAATAAAGAATGTTTTATAGCTCAGACTGCGCCCTTTGGAAAGATCCTTGTAAAGCTCCGGGTATGTGACAGCCGTCTCCGAGGTAATGTCCTGATCCAGCACCAAAGAGAACACGGGAAACATGGTATACAACGTGGAATAGCCAACCATCAAAAAGCCCTGATACAGAGCCACCGAACTCAGATAAAACACGGCTGAGAAAACTGCCTGCAATGTTGTGATTATCAATCCTCGATGTATGACAAACTGGGAGAGAGCCGCCGAACGTTTGTAACTGCGCCGTCCATGGATCAGCAGCAGTTTGGCAATGTGCGAGAACTGCGGAATGCTAAAGTCTCCAGCTAGCGATGCCTGACGGCCCTCGCGTCCCTCAATACCTACGCCCGCATCTGCCTGCTGAATCATGCTTACATCGTTGCCACCATCGCCAACGGCACAAGTGCGCTTACGCGTATGCTTTTGAATGAGCGCCACTACCTGTGCTTTTTGGGTGGGCGAGCAGCGGCAGCAAACGACCGCGGGTGAGGCGGTGGCTAACTCCAAAAACTCGAGACGATAATACTGCAGGCACACCTCCAGCGACTCGCCGGAAATGACCAAGGCGTGGCCTTGCTTACGCCGAAACTGATTCAGCTCCTGATGGGCCTCCGTTCGCGTCTTAACCGAGCGCAGCACATGCAGACCCTGGTTGCGTCCGATAAGCTGCGATGATTTGGCAATGCAGCAGGCGGTCTCCAGTTTATCGCCCGTCAACATCCAAACACGTACACCAGCATTGCGCAATAGCTCCAACGTGGGACGCACATTCTCTTGCAATCGATCCTCGACACCAGTGAGACATAACAGCTCCATTTCTCGCTCCAGTGACTCTGTCACTGCAGCCACTTTGGCCACACGATCTGTAATGCTAAGCCTTGCCGCATTGTAACGCATCTCAAAGTCGTTGTACTGCTCCTCGGTGAGCACTTTCTTGGCAACAACTAGTGTGCGAAGACCCTCACGTGCCATATTGCCCGACTCCTCGCTGAGCCAGTCGTTATATTGCACAATGGTGGACATGACCACATCGGCTCCCTTCAGATAAAATGTTATCTGACCCGTTTTGCTTTCTCTCACAATGATTCCCATGCGCTTTGTCTCGCTGGTAAATGGAAACAGCTGCAAGATCTGGTACTGCATCAGTATGTCATCTGTAAAAAGTTCAGGTTAGTTATAAAGTCAATTTAAACGATTTTAATTACGTACTTTCTTCGCTGGCGGTCTTCACTTGCAGCGTCATGGTGTTTAGATCTCGGGCAATTAAAGTAAGACCCACTTGTTCGGTCCACTTGACTAGTGCAATCTCATCGGGCGAGGCCGCCTGATACTGATGCTCTGTATCGGTACTACCAGGTGCTTCAATATTTATCACAGATTTCGTAGGTGAATTATTGCCACCAGTGACCGTCGAAGCTGTAGACACCGAACGATTGTCCTCATCATCGCTTACCGGCGTCACATTGTGGCACAGGGCCAAGGCACGCACTGCCTCCCATTCACGCCAGCCCTCGGGACGACGCATGCGGTTTCCCGCAAACATAATGGGTTTTACCGATTCGCCGGCACTGCTCGAGCTAGAGAGGCTGCCCTGCTGATTCTGTTGTTGTAGTAAGTTGCCGGAGAGCTTCTGTATAATCTGCCCAATATGATGGAATGTGTCCGCATCGTGAGACACTATTCCCAGATGTATCTTCTTAAAGACCATTTCGTTTTGGGTCAACGTGCCCGTTTTATCAGTCAGCACATAAGAGATGCGCCCCAGCTCCTCGGGTATTGTGGTGGAGCGCACAACGGTTCCTTTAATATTGTCATCGTTTTGCATTTGCCACGAGTAAAAGGCCTTTCCCATGTCGAGATTCACCCTCAGACTAATTGGTATGATGTACGAAAAGAGCAGTACAAAGCGGAACATGTACCGGTACCATGGACCTCCAAAGCCTTTCAGCATCATCATTACCAGCGAGAGTCCAAGCACAGCACAAAATAGCACCTATGGAAGATATATGTATATATATATATAAATTATTCTTGGTTTTAATTAAAAACATTTTTAGCATCCTACATACCTTGGTCAGTCCGTTTATCTCGGTGTCTAGAAGGCCCACCTTGGAACGTGGCTGTGAGTTATTCATTACACTGCGCGTCTCGCAACCTGTGTAGATGACAATTCCTGTGGCAGTGCCAGCAGCTACTACAGTATTGGCCCACAGTGTGTTCTCCACACTCAGACCGGTGTCTTCGCTGCCATCGGTCATGCAGAAGGTGGCTATAAAGCTGTGAATATCATTTTGTGGCTTCTCCACATAAAAGCTCGCATCGATGTTGTACAGATCTGCGTCCCGGCTGAGTTTCTGGGTGTAGGGCACCGCTAGTCGTGGTTTCCAGTCCGTTTCACCATCTAGTTGATCAGTGCGCACAAAGACTGAGCCGCTGCGATCGCTGGTGCGCAGAAGTATAAGATCTGCGGGAACGCGCTCGTTCTTTTCCACAATTATAACGTCGCCCACTTTTAGCTTAGAGCTGGGAACCATCTCGTAGCCGTTGCCATGTGCCGCCGAAAGGCGTTTGTACTTTTGTGAGTTAACCTCATGATCACGCTGATGCCGTCGCAGATCGTCGACTGCCTCCCGGCAAATGGTCACCATCAGCACAAAGCCAAGTGGACCCCAATAAGTGTAAGGATAGCCAATGCGTATATCCGGTATGAATTGAGAGAGCGCCATCAGCAGAAAATACAGATTAAGGAAGAAGCGAAATTGCTCGAACAGAACCAAAGGCAGGAAGGTGATAAAATTGTACTTCTGGTTCCGTATTTCATTCGGCGGAAACTTCTCCGTGTTGGGCCTGCCCAAGTTGACTGAGCGAGCTCGCAGCTCGCGTGGCCTGAACCATTTCTTCCAACAGCTGCAAGATCATAAAACGATTAGTATATAGTAGTTGACAAAAATCAATAAGAGAGACAGAAATCAATTTCTTGGGCGAAGATAAGTTAAGACATTAGATTAAAAAGTTATTGATCGAACACAATTTCAATCTGTAAATATTTTAGGGATGTTTTTTTATTTTAGCGCTTGAACAGCAACATAGCTCCTATGATATGGTAGAGAAACACCTTCAGTTGTTTTCTCCTAAAGTGTATAAAATAATACAGTTGCAACAATAAATCGGAGCTTTAAATTAAGCATGTAAGTATTGCCAAAGTGAGCGACCTTGAGAAAAAGAAATCAATAATAAAATGACAATACACACAGAAGTAAAAATGTATCATGCACCCACAAAAAGTACACCCCCAATCAAACATGCACACACACACACACACACACATAATCAAATATCCGCGTGTGGGGAGTAAAGGTGTTATAAATGCATCTGTCAACAAACAAACGAGGGAGGGTGCAGAAGGCATTTACTGCAACAACTGTCTCTTCTTGGACAACTATCTGCCAAGCGGGAGGTACACAATGTTCCTACGTTTGCGAACGAGGGTCATGAATGTTAAGATGATTCACCTGAATGAATACCACCGATTGCTCTGGCGATTCAGCAGCGGAATATTCTCTCTTGTCATTGGCGCTGCAGCAGACGTTTGAGAAGTGCCGTCATCCATTATCCCGTTCGCACTTATTTCACAATACACAGCTTTAATTTGCTTGTTTTTTTATTAAATGATAGCTGCCTTTTGGCTTTGTTCTGGCAGCAGCTGTGGCGTTATTTGTTTTTGTTGTTGTATGAATTTCACACAGTAATGCACATTGTACATGATACACATATCACGTCACGCATTAGTATGCCAAATTACATTAACTAAATCACACTTGTAATTATAAAGTCCAAAAGAAATTCTTATGCACAAAATCAACGCAAATGAAAATTCCGTGTCAAAACTACGTTGTCTGGCATTTGTCTAACAACCCTGTCTGTTCAAAGAGAAATCAATAACAAAGCCTGTGCGTGTAAGTGAGAGCGGACGTGCGATAATCACCGTAGCGCGAGACATGTGTTAGTAGAAAGCAGATAGTGTAACATTCATTACTCTCAACAGTCTGGCAACATTGTGATGCAGAACTTGCGCGCGCTCTGTCAAAAAATTTGAAATGGCAAACGTTATAGCAAAGAAATATGAAAAATGCTGCTGATTGCGCACTTCGCTGCGTTCGCACAGCCGTGTAAATTAAATAAGCAGCGCCAGGCCTTCTGTATCGCTGTTAGTCGCTGCTTAGATCAACTATATACCGCCTGGCATAATGGTTTTTTTGTTTGATTGCTTTGCCTCTCTGGGTAAACTTGTTTTTTGCTTTTATGGTCTTTTGCTGTTGCTTTGGCTGTTGTTATTGCGGGCGTTAAGGTATCTGAGCTTGTATATATTTGTATTTTATTCATAGGAATAGAGAGCGCCTTAAAAAAAGTTTTGTCAATATTGTCTCGAAAGCATGCTCGTTGCGTTTTCGCGCTATGATCTCATAAAAAAAAGTTGCCAACCGAAAAGAACTAACCACAATAAAAATAAAGAGCCACCACCACAAGAATGCCAACAACAAATAGTATGAGGAATGGCTAAACAAAAAAAAAAACAATAAAGGGTCAATGACATCATTTTTGGTGTAAAAAATCGAAAAATCAGATATATTTCTTTCTCCAAACACCAAGACAAAGGCTCAGGCATTTTACAGATGTAAGATGTACAACCCAAGGCAATGACACAAGAATCTGAATCTGAATTCGTGTTTAAATCTTACCTTGCTGTATGACTCACATTGTTAAAGCAAATTGCACTTCAAAAGGCTCTGCCGCAGTTTGTTGTCACCGTTCAATATCCATAGCTTGTGCTGTTTATTAGCTATTATATACCTTATAATTGCTCAGCCAAGCTGAAAACGTAAACAGTTTCAACTTATTTCATTTGCCATTACCTTACCCTTCCCCACTAATTACAACATATGAATTGCATTTGCTGCATTTCGCTATAAATTTATTACAGCACGTCTCGGAAATAAGAGTCAAAACTGTAAAAACGTTTCAAAAACTGACTACAGTAGATATCATTGTTATAATACGATGCCAAACGACACTTTCCCTGTTTATATAAATACGTACATATATTGTTAAACAGCTGTATTTGCTGTTCTCATTATACTTATTACAAATAACGACTGCTTATGATGATTAAAACTTGATTCAAGCACTGTTTACTGCAGTCTTTTTTCTTATCTTACACAGAAAAGTATATAGTCAAGTTAATTTCTGTTTGAGTAACATAACTAACATTGATTTTATAGAGATAAATGTTGTATGAGCTTTAGCTTAAGTACCCTATGCATTATTTGCTACGCGACTTGAAAAGACAATCTCTTTTTGTAAATTTTTATCCAGTTTCTATAGAAAGCTGTTACAAACGCACAAAACAAATTGTCAACATTCAAGGTTGGCTTCATTTTTATTTTAGGAATATTTCGTAAGGTTTGAATATGTTTCTCAAAAAAGCTTGCTTTATATTTAGCATGCTAATTCAATGAGTTAAAAGTGACTTTAAAGTTTTTAAATGAGACATTTGTGAACTGCGTCAGTATCTTCTGAACTCATTTAAGATTTATGCTTTATTCTTGAGCCAAATACATACAACTCAAAATAAAATTTATAGATTTTATGTAAACATTATGTGTACGTAATGAATTCAGCTCGCACACATTAACAAACTTACTGTATTCAATATAGCAATTGCATATAGGCAAACTAGCAACCGAAAACTGGCAACATACATTTTCCCATGATTTTCACTGCGAGTTTTTGTGAGTTTCTAATACTATTTTAACTGGCGCTTTGGTCACGACTATTGTCTTTGGGCCATTGCATGCAAAACAGCCCTCATGTTCCTTTCCCCCAAGTTCTACATCCATTTCCAGGGCACCGTCAATGGCAACGCCTTATGTTGTTATTATTTCAATTGTAGTTGCTGTTCGCGGAAGAAGAGAGAAAAAAAAAACAGTAGACTGTTTCACCCACTGCTGGCTTGCCTGCTGGCTGGTTGGCTGGCAATGCGGGTTAATAAGCAAAACAAACGCAAGTCAACTCGGCTGGCCCTTGCGTCTAGGAATTTTCCTATTTATAGCCGTGTGCATCGCAGAACTCACTTATCATTGTCGCTCGCCTATTTTGCTCAGAATAGCAGTGGGGTTTGGACAGTTGGGCAGCCCGCTTGTTGACACACACATTGAAAATTATACGGTGTGAATCGCCTTTGCAAACTGCTGCTGCATTAGATGGTTAGCGCATAAATGCAGGTGCTAAGTGGCGCATAAACTATGTCCTTTAGTTATTGAAACTGATCATCAGTCCATCAGACAACCAAAACTTATTGTCTGGTTTAAAATAAATTTCTTTGACGCGACTTGTTGAGAATACTGAAAAGAAAAGTCTGCACTATGTCTTCTTTCTTTCTTTTTATACCCTGACCCATGTAATGGGTACAAGGGTATAATGGTTTTGTGCAAAAGTATGTAACAGATTTTGAACATAACTCCTTCGTAGGCATAGGCAGATCAAGTTAGTTTCAAATTATCGATAGCTTTTCATGTTTCTGATATACACAGGTAATCGGTAGCAATCAAAGCATGATTTTGGGTATTGAAACTATAGACATGATGCAGTAGTTCAAGCATGAGCGTACTTGTTAGGTCTTAGGTTCAGGGTATCTCCTAGTCAAGCTTACTCCACTATAGCCTTTTTAATTGTTTAATTTTCTTATTGTTTGTGCTTCTGTTTTCAGCTCAAGGTAAAGATAATCTGATTGTGGAACCCAATAGGCACAAACAGAGAAAATGAAATACAAATATAACAGAAGACAAATGCCAAGAAGTGCTCCTTTGATATATATTCTATTTTGTACTTTTTTGGTGTTCTTAATTGTTATATCAAATGTTAATCGAAATAAAACAATGAGAGAAACGACGAGTAGAATTGTTCTAAACGTCAAATCCACAAGCTCGTAATTACTCTTTGTTCAAGGTAATTAGACAGAGTTAATGGGACACGTTGTGGCTAATGCTCGCAATTAAACCATCATCACAATGGGGTTGAGTAAAAGCGGGAGTAGGGTGAAAAAAATGTTAGGTAAACGACACTACGTTGGTTATTTATGTGTGTTCGTTTGGTTACCTTTTACTAGCGAGCCACATTGCAATTCTAATCGACCGAAATCTTTGAGCCTCATATAACATGCAACGCTATAGGCCAAACTGCCTGCTTAAGCAATGCAAACAATGGCCGTAAAGTAAATGTGTAAAAATGAGTTAGGTGCTCAGCAAGCTCAACAGCACCAAGACCTTCAAAATAATAACCCAAAAATGCCAACACAACGTGCGCGAAGAGTGTCAAAAATAAAAAAGAAAGAAATTTTAACTGTGAATACAGCGCAAATGGAGTAAGCTCAGGGTCAGTTTTTTGATCGTTTGTTTTACTTCAAACTCGATTTTGTAGGCAGAAAAGAGTTTTATTTTTGTTGTAGTTGTTTTTTTAAGATATTAAGATACCATTTGAATTTAATTTATGCATTTGACAAGAGATAAATGTTGATGCGTTATAAAAATCTGGCTGGTATATGTCCACGTTTTTGCGTTGGGGAGTTCTCCAGAGTTTTATATTTATTAAGGTATTTCAATATTTTATTTAATGAACTAAATTATTAAGCCACCAATTTACTTTTCCGCGAAGAGCAAAGACTTTACTTAAGCTCACGCTTAAAATTTACTCAATATATAACCCAAGAAACTTCGACATATTAATATGTATATTTCTATAAAATGAAAAGCATTAATGAAATTGATTTTTGATAACCTTATGGCAGATAAGAACTCAATTAGTTTAATGCTTGACAGGCGCTGTTAACTTAATAACTGATAAGAATTCAATTATTCTAATGCAAATAAACGTATGTAGACATATGTATGCCCAGATTTTATATATAATAGATGCATATTATGACATAAATTGTTCCACATGCTCAAACAATGAGGCTCGATTCTCAGGCACACACAGTTAGAAACAATCTGAGATTGTTATGTACGTTGTACCCATTATCCAACACAAGTCTCTTGCGCGGGTTTTTTTTTGCTTTTTTGCACTAATTTTCGGCCCTCAGAGACTGCTGACCTCCTTCTGATAAGCCACGAGGGCACATAACTTTCAATTTTTCGACACAAAAAGAACGAATCTTAATGCTGGATGGGACTTTTGCTGCGGAACTCGTTTGTGTGCTTTTCGGTTGATTTTTTTTTAGAAACCTTGAAATAAAAAGTACACTTCTAAGCAAACTGGTTTCTGTAGTTCAGTGTTTGGTTCTTCTAAGTTGTGCGGCAGCAAGACGACACCAAGAAACGAGTCTCGTTCGCTTCTGTTGCAGGAGTTGAACGCCGAAAATCGATTACATATGCATATATGCTATATATATATAGCATTTCGACCACGCCCACCGTCTATCATGTTAGAGACTATAACAATTAGTGGTATGCGAAAATGGCTTAGCGTGAGAAATGTGTCGTGTTTTCGGAGCTATGTCACTCGCCAGATATCGCACCATTCACAAGTACTAGTAGGTGGGTGGGTGGTTCGGTTTGTTGACGTGAATTTGCCATTTTTCCCCTTTAGCTGGAAAACACACAAATGTATATACAACGAACGTTTCACCTATTTGTGGATCACGTTTATCGATTTCGGTTTCGAGTGCGTCGCAAATGGCGAAATGTTTTTGGTTCTATGCTTATTTCACCGGCGGCATTTGCTGTGCGCTCTCTTTCTTCATTTGCTTGTTCTTGTCTTGTTTTTTTGATTTCTTCTTCTAATTAAGCAAAACAAAAATAAATTCTATCTTTCTGCACACTATGGAAAAAATGTGTGCCACATATTGTAGACAGACGCACACACAAATACACACACACACACACACACACACATAACTACAATTGTGTACAATTTTCTGCTTGCGTTTCAAAACAAGAAACTTTTTTTAGAAGCATCTCAACAACAATTTTTTTCTAACCTTGCAATTTTCTTAAAAATTTTTTTCTTCGTTTTGATTTTATATGCTACTTTAAAGTTTAACGATTGTTGTTGTTTTTGTTCCCCAGCGGAAGCATTATAAAACAGCAGACGCAACAAAATCAAAGCCAAGAAGGCGTTCAAGATGAGATTATTACATTTTGAGGTTTATGGTAATAGCTCTACTGTTTGCCAAGTTTACCAAGAAGAAAAGAAAAAAAAAAAAAACGGTAACACATGTGGCAAGCATTAGGTTGAGTCAAACGAAGAGGAAGTCGCTGTTAAAGATCAAAGTCAAGCTGTATTTACTAACATGTTAAAATAATAAATATGAATACTTTTTTTTTCCATATTTTTACTAATGGGCAGTAGTTTAATATGAAGATTATTTGATAATCTTGTTTGATTAAAACTATTTCAAAACAAGGGAATATAATTAAATGAATCTCCGTAGATCCAAGCAAATAAACTTCTTGCGTTTTAACCACTTCCACTATTAATAAACAAACATACGAAATTGTATTAAAATGTGTATATAGAACACAATATACACATGTACTCACACATGTAAATGTATATTAAAACCAAAATAATTTGTTGCACAACAGAATTTCAATTTTAATTGCGACCACTCAACCAAGAAACGAAAATAAATACAGTTATGACAAAACAGCTGTTTTGGCAAACACACAAGTTTTGGTTTTAAATATTACTTGTGGGGGATCGAATTGTGAACATCTGCTTTTTTGGCAATGGGAATATTGTGTATACGCAGCGTTAAAATGTGTAAATTTCCATTACCTGCATAGACACATTTTACAGACATTGCCGATGCTGCGACCTTTGCTGCGTCTGCGATTATTCTGATAGAAGACTGTTGAGGAGCCGTTCTCGGGATCGATCACCGTGTGGGAGCCAATGCCGTTGGGCGCACCAATGTCTGTGTTGGCGGCGTGCGGAGCATGCGGCGCGGAGCTATCGACGCCGCTTGCGCCCGTTTGTGTTAGTTGCGCCAGTTTCGTTTGGCCAATCGTCGTTGTTTTGTCCGACGTAATGTCTCGCGATGCAATGCCGCTGCTGTTGCTATTTGAGTATTTGGCGCGCTCGCGACTCCGCTCATTTCTATAACGTATCTGGCCGGCGGCTGAGCCAAGACTGAATAAATTGCCCAGAAAGCTGGCGCTGCCGCTACCGCTGTTGCCGCCGATAGACGGGCTACCAATGCCCCCAATGCCGCTGTAACCAGTTGAGCTTTTGCGTCGTCTGCTTTGCCCATGATTGTTGTTGCTTTTGCTTTTGCTGTTGCTGTTGCTATTGGCAATGCCAACGTCATTGTGTCGTATGAGCAATTCTGTTTCCGAATCAGTCTCTTCGCTCTCTTCGTCAAAGTCACGTAGCGGCAGCTCGTTATCATTCATGGCGAAAAGAGAGCGTCTCTAAATATAGTTGCGAGTTTGTGTCGGTGTGTCTTCAAGAGAGTGGAAGAGAGCTTAAACGTGCAAGCGATTACAGGTGTGTCTTCTGTGCACTCCTCGCCTGACTCAATTTGTTTGATTTGGCTAAACGTTAACTAATTCTTTGCAATGTAGTTGTTGTTTTCTCTTCCTTTTTATATGTTGCTTTAAATGCAGCTTTATGCTTGGCTAACTGTGTAAATCTGCTTTAAGCTTGAGCTTGCCACGTTTTTAATGATTAAATGCAATCTCCGCACTTTGTACACTTTGCAAAGAAAACGTGCAACGTTTCGTTATCAAATTTATATTTATTTGGGCGCGTAAACATTTATACCTACACTTCGCGTATCGTAAATCGGATTAGAACAAACACGTCGCTTCTTGCAGGCGGTATCTTTTAACGGGCGTATTCCCCAAACGACGTCACCTATCAGTTGCCAAAATACAGTAACTCATGCTTCGGCATCTATTAGGTAGTTATATGGCGTAATTGATAACCAATTGATTACCAATTGAAACAGTCAATATCTCTATCTTCTTTACTATTGAGCAACAATAACAACGCGGCACTTTTTTATTTTATAAGCAGTAGCCCAGTACCCGGAACACACACACATGTAACCAACACACAGGCAATGAGAAATTTTCAGCCACTTCGTTTAGATACACATGTTGTTGTTTAAATGCTCGCGGTTCGTATATCAGTCATAAATATTTTGTATATATATATATAATTAACTAATATTTATAATTAATTTAGCACAAGTTTGGGCACGTTTCTTTCAATTTTTTTGTTAAATATGTTGCTAGAGGCCCACAGGCCAATTGTATCAATTTGGCCAAACTGTGGAACAGCTGTGCGTGCAGTGTTGACTAACGCTTCTTATGTTTGCATGTGTAAAGCGAAGAGCGCAATTTTCAATTTACACAACGTTAAAGGTTTTCATTTTTATTATACGTTAAAATTAACAAAATAATACAGCTTGGGTATTTTTTTTATAAAATTTTATATTTTTTATTATACGTTATTATGTGTTACTTAATAGTTTAGCATACAAACGAAGATCGGGAATTTACAACGAGATCTTAACCAAAGAAACAAGCTAATATGCTTACAATAAATCAATTTGTTGTTAAAATTATCGAAGCAGTCTATTAATTTAAAATACATACACACGTGTTTCGAGTACATAACACATATAAAGCGATATAATCAAAATAAATTTTTCTCTAAACGTAAATTCATTGCATTAATTTTTTTGTGTTTGTTGTTTTGGGACTTTAACGATATTTTTTTTATATATAAATATAGATACTTGTATTACGTATACATATTTAAATATATGTGAATATATTGCAAAGCGGTAAGGCACCGCTGATTTTATCTACGCTCCGCTTGCAGCGTTATATTTGAGTCCGAATTGGAATAGTTTTGTTCCAATCTGGGTCGAAAATCATCTTCTCCATCTGAATAGGAACCCACAGACCGACAGATTCTATAAGAGATAAAATCAAAGAAAAGTTATCTTAAACAATTATCTAATGCTTATTCCAGGAAGTGAGATTATAAATGTTTGAATAAATAAATTAATAAAAATGTAAAACAAATAAAACGATATAAGTAATTTATTGCTCATACCGCTGCGTTGACGCATAGCCCTCGATGGCCAATGCCTGACTCACGCCCGATGGCATTAGGTGCTGCAGCAATGCATCTTTTGCTGCATTTGCCGATGTGGGCAGTGGCACATGATTCATGTCCACAGATGAGTGCGATTGCGATAGCTCAGGATTGGCAGCCGTCGCAGTCAAGCCGTTTGCATGTCTCCCAGTAGCAGTCAGCTTGTCCCAGTGCTCGTCCATTTCGTCACGCTGGGTGCGTTCAATGTAGCGCAGCGTTTTGAATAGTTCCAGCAGATTTCCAAATGTGTTACGCATATCACAGTGACCGGTGATGGCATAGCACAGCTGCGAAACATTTTGTCGCAACAAATAAATGGCATACTTGGTTTGTTGAGATGGCAGAATAGATCGCGTATACAAAGGGAATCTACAAAAAAATATCAAAATATGATTGAATTTCTTTGAATACATTCTAATTGCTGGCTCACTCTCGCGTATTATAAGTCAGCTCTTTGATTTGGTCGGCAATGCGCGCACGCGACGGTTCATAGTGAATAGGATTGCGTAGTGGGTGATCCATAATGAACGCCAGCAATTGTACCAGATGCGCTACATAACCCAGAGCAGCGCTCACCGCCAGCGGCGAGACATTTTCCAGCATTTGTGCATTGGCCGCCTGACGCGTTTCACTCGTATAGTGCTCCATGTGGGGAAAGGCAATGCCACAAATGCTGAACTGTTGAGGGCCCAGACACTTGATATTATAAATCTCCTGCAGTTCCAGCACCAGAGTTGACATTCGACGCTCCACCTGTAATATGAAGACGGCCCATGACAATTATATATCTTATAAGCATTTCAAATCGTTTTAAATAAATACTTACCTGATGAAGAACATGACTCTTTTGTTCCCGCTGTGCTCGCGGCTTTGGTGACAATGTGCGCCATTCTAGACGTTCTTGCTCCAGTTTCAGCCTTTGGTTATGCAGCTTGCATTGCAGCTCCTCGCGTTGCTCCCGGAGCAAATGTAGACGCTCCTGTTGACGCGCATTGCGTTCCCTAAAGGTGGCGCGCTCTGATTGCAGCAAACGCTGCTTGCAACGCAGTGCCTCAATCTGTTGCATCAACTGCTGAGCACTGTACAAAGTGAGGGGCGCAATCTCTTGCTGCTCAGCCAGCAGCACGCTGAGCTTTCGGCCCATGGAATGATGATAATGCTGGGAGTTCTGACTGCCATATGGTGAGCCAGAGATCGAAGTGGTACGCGGCTTTAGTCGCAGTTCATTGCGTGTAATACAGCAAACGCTAAGACGTGCAATTTCCCCGCTCAACTCCTTTATCTCCCGCAATTTCTTAAGCTGATTTCGCTGACGACGTTGCAGAAGCAGCAGATTTTCCAAATTGTAACTTCGTTTTATCATCGCCTTCTTGCAGCCGAGCTGTGCGTAACGCATGGTGCTCATTCGCAGCACAGGGCTACTGCTTCGACTAACTGGCGGTGAATTTATGCCGCCCGCGTCGCTCTCCACATTGCGATCCTTATTGTCGCAGTCGGCATAGCGTTGGTATTGCATATGCAGCTGGGCATATAGACCCTGCTCACTGATTAGCTCCGGGGAGGTAAAGTGTTCGCCGTTAAGATGGAAAATTAAACAGTTGGCGCGACAATTAGTTAGTGATAACGAGGCCAGCGGTATGAGACCGGAAAAGTAAACGCCCCAGCTAAATAAGAGTTCCGGTGGGCGGGTTAATTTGTGGGGCGTTAACTGCACATTGGCCAAACGTTGCGTCAGCTGCGAACTGTAACAAACAAAATTCTTCATTAAAACTGTGTCATAGTTTATTTATTGGATTAGCAATAACAGGCACAAAATTGGCTTATGCATGACTTTACTTTTAATGCTAACAATAATTTCATGTTCTTTATGTGTGGTCTGTCTTACAAATCTTTTTCCACGAAAAACACCGAATGCAAACAAAAATACAAACCTTTGCGCTGTATCCTTTGTTCGCTCAGTCTCGTTTGTCCCGCTTGTTGTCGTTTGCTGAGCGGTTGGCTGATACTGTGCCCAGACTTTTACACATACGCATTGCGCATTCGATTTGCGCCAGACGTCGTCGCCCGCACAAATCTCTGCCCACTTTTGCTGCTGATGGCGCTGCGGCAGCGATTCGCTGGTGTAGAATGCCTCACTAGCCTTATCTGCATGCAGTGTATAATAGATTAACAGCTCTTGCTCCTCTTCCGGTTCGCATTCGTCACTGCCAGCTCTGGCGTCCAAGGTGCACTCAATGTTGAGTCCTTCTATGCGCACCAGGTTGCGAAGTCGCAACTGCTGCGTTGCTAGCGGCAGCCATTCGCGACAACGTGGTCGCATATGCATTGCGGATTGCCTTAGATGTTACGCGGTGTGATTTGCGGTGCACATAGTAAACCTACACTAAAATTTGTTTAATTTTACAAGAAAAATTTACTTTAAACAACACTTTGGCTTAAACAGCTGTTTTTACTGAACAACGACAGAAGCAGTGTGGCCGTAGCCAATCAATTTATAGCTTGCTGGCAACGCTCACAGTGTGGTGGTGGTTTATAAGTGCTGCCACAAAGTTTTTAAATGAAGTGCACATGTTATTAAAATACCTGTTAATGTACGACATACTTAATAATATTTTACATTGATTTACAGATTGAAATTTGTTTATTTTTCTTTCTGGAGACCATAGACTAAAACCGTGTATTAAGGGTTACCTAGCAATCAAATTATAGCGCTTTTTGACTTTAGCCTTTTTCAAATTCAATGAGCATCACTGGCTGTATAGTACAAAAATTAAATAAGACTGGCAGCGCTGACCGAGTAGTTTATATTGGTGCGCGTAAAAGGCAGCTTGTAGCAAGGTTCTCAAAACAAAATAGTATTAAAAGTGAATTTAAAAATGTAAAAAACCTTACTAACAACTTTAATTGTAGATGCTCAACTACATTAAGGAAACTATAATGGCGCCGTCCACACGCAATAGTTGTACCAAAAACAACCAAGACTCAAATTCCAAAGAGCTAGACAAAAGTACAGATAAAAATAAGAGCCTGGAACAAAGAGCTCCCATCAAAATGCAAGGCTACAAAATAACTGACAATGAACGCACACGAAAATATGGCATAGGTGCAAACTCATTGGAAATGCTCGTTCAGAAGGCACAGCTCAAGTTCCCGGTAAGTGTTAAGGAATTTCTGGCAAACTGCGTTTCTACCTAAAAAGCTGCATAAATCCACAACTACTTATGGCCCTGCCCCTGTCCCTGCAGATTCAAGGCCAATGTTCTGGGCCTGACTTCCGCTATGTTTGTCGTCGCTCTGCACGTTTCAATGTCAGCAATACTCCCTACTATAACTGCAGCCAACGCGCATGCCCCAAAAAAGCAACAAAAAAAACAAGAAAAGAAAAAAAAACACCTGTTGATATCTTGTTGTACTTAGGTCAGGGTCGTGTCTAGTTCGAGTCAAGGGCAGTTTACTAATAACTTTATGATTGTTGTCGTTCGCAGCTGCAGGAGCCACACATTTATTTGGCCTTGGATGGCTTCGAAGTGTCTGACGATGAGTACTTTAACAGTCTGCCAGCCCAGACCCTTTTTATTGTGTCTGGTCCCGATGCTGTCATCACAACAGGTTATACGGCTTTTTAAACACAAAAAATAAGTATGAAAATCCCAATTTTTATCATGTTACAGATGCGGATTTTGAGTTTGAAAAAATGCGCCAACAGTCACCGCTGCTGAAGGTTGCCGATATTTTCTACGACTTTATTGAACAGCATCCGGACAGGTTTCGACGCATGATTACGGAGTACGAGCAGCAGAAACAGCGACGAGCTTTAGACAATGCCAAAGCACATTTGAGCCTGAGAGCCGAACACGTGGAGTGGTTTGAGGGCAGCGAGGAGCGCTTTCAATCCAAAGAGGAGGCCATGGCCATGAGAGCACAGACACGTGTTCGCGGGTATTACTACAAGACCAAAGAGGAACTAACACGCAATCCACTGTATAGGCAGAATGCCAAGGCCCGCCAGATAATCAATTCGGTGCTGGAGCAATTTCGTTATCTACTCATCGGCTGCGATTATTTCTCAATGATGTTTAATCGCAAGTGTCAACAAAAGCACGAGATACTACTGCAGCAAATTGGTGAGGAGCAACCAGATGCGGTTAGTGTACCTAACAAACGTCTGCGTCAAGTGATTAAAGATTACACCGCTCGTAATGCAATACTCGATGAATGGTCCGTTTCTTTGTGTACGGATTTTGGGGACTTCTATTGTCAAGGCGCCTTCTCTGACAATGGCAACTTCTGCTCGATGCAGCACACTATAAATCCGTATGCCTCACGTGAAAATCTTATATTGTTTCAAGTGTGGAATCTCGACCATCAAATTGAGCTGTGCCGAACCATTTTGCCAGCTTTAGTGGCAAAAGTCCAGGAACTGGTGGAACAGCCGCAACGCAAGTGTGCGCTGCATAAGAAACGCGTTGCAGACATATCTGTGCTGGAATACTTTCTGGAGATATTTTCGCTTAAGAACCTTAAACTGGTTCACATTGTCTGTCATGAGAAAGTGCAGCGTGTTAATCGTTCCAATGGTCGACTCCTATGTTCCGATTGCCACGAATATCGAATTGTACAGGAGCTTATGGACTTGCACATGGTGGATAAAACTATATAAAAAATCAAAAATTAAGTCTTAAAGTATCCTACAAAAGCAATATATATTTTACAATAATTATATACTTTAACCTTGTATACAGCTGGTTTAACAAAGCTTTAGACCTTTAAATATGCGCCAAGTTAAGATATTTGTACAAATACATGCTATATAATTTATACAGGTCTCAAAAGAGTTAACTCAAGTTAAATTGTACAAATCTTAAGTATCTCAAAGTTAACTATCAAATTCTAGTAAAGTATTTGTACTTTAACTGAATTACATATTTATGCATTTGATAAACTATATATGGTAAAAGTTGATCTGTATACCATTAACTAAAATATATATATATACAACAATATACATATTTGTAATTAGTTCAAAATATTGCTTAATGTAGAAAGCGTAGTTGTGTTTTGAACAGGTATTTTGACCGTTGCTTTGTTCAACAAGTCCATTAAAAGATATTGTTAACTCAAGCATCAAGAATAATGAGTGACACTATGTTATTGTTTACCGGTGCGTGAATATACACAAATGTTTATGTATACATACTGAAAACAAATATAATTACTCAAATATTGAATTTAAATTGTATCAGGCTTCACTAATGTGCAACATGAGAAACTCCTTATTGATATAGTATGTATATAAGTAGGTAAATATACGTACAGTAGTTGGTTTTTCTACACTTGGCTTCTCTGTACCTCTAAATGTATATACATACAAATTAAACGAAATGTATAAGTTTCGAGATGTTGTTTCTTTTACCAGATTGTATTAAAAGGATTCACTTTCAAAATGGGTAAAAATGGTATAATGGTTTTGTGCAAAACAGACAGAAGGAAGCATCTTCAATGCCATAAAGTATATATATTCTTGATCAGCATCAACAGCCGAGTCGATCCCAGAGACTATAGGAGCTTGAGACTTCAAATTTGGAATATAAGCTCGCCTCATCGCTAGGCAATACAAGTTTGTTTTTAATTTTTGATAACTCTTCCCGTTTCCGATATACACATCTGATCGATAGCAATGCAATTTGAAATTTAAAAAATTGAAAACGTTTGAAACTATGGACGAAATAATGACAATCTGTGACTTTTTATTGGAATCGATTGAGGAACACCGGAGATATGAAATATTGAGGTTAAGTTAAGTATGCAGTTAGCTCGTTCACACACACACACCCACATATTTGCAAGCACTGACTGTACGTGCTCAGTATATGGATCAGGGTATAATTTTGTCGGGATTTCCCGAATAGAGCCTTCTTACTTGTTTTGTTTTTGGATTTTCAATTCCTTGGTTTGTTTTAAGATAATTCTTTATTTACTAAAAATGTCACTGCATAAAAAATTATACAACACAAAATATATGATTATATAAAATAATAATAATAGTCAAATAAATTTGATAACACATTCGTATGCATACGATTACCATATGTATGTATGTATGTATATTTTGTATAAATAAAAATTAAAAATGTTTTTTTTTTAATCTGTTTGCTGATTGATGAAGGCAACACACAGACTGATTTCTTAAACCAATTTTTTTTTTATTATTAATCGTTTAATATATGCGCTTTCGTATTATCCGGATACATATTATGATTGGTCGATTGTGTTGTCATTGCGTTGTTTTTTTCGTTTCGTTGTTACCTCATTGCGTTTAATGTATTAATTCACTCGTGTAAACTTTTTACAGCATAAGAGTTAGGGTTAGTAATGATTCGCTTCGCTAGTGGCTTTCGTAAATTGTGTTAAACGTTTTAGTGCTGCTACCAAATCGCGTTAGACAATTGAAAAAAAATAAACATTACATTTCCATCTTAACTACGATGCTAATAATGTTAGTTTTATGAAATTTTACTATAAACTGTAACACTGCAGCGCCCGTTCTCAAGCTATTTGACTGTGGTGATCCTAAGTGTGCTGGTACTTAAACTATAGACATGTGCATTTAATTGCATCTCTGTATTTGCTGTAGTCTGCTTGTCAGCTATAATTGATTTCTATGGCTTTGAGAAATAATTATAGATCCGATTGTCCTGGTCCTGAAATAAAGTAAACAAAATGAGTATTAAAACAAAGTCCGCAATGTAAATACACAAATAAAGCTTACAATAATTATTTGTGAAATGTTGTTTGTCTTGGTTTTATTAATTTTTTGTTTGTATTTTTTTTTTTTTTTTTGTGCTTAGTTTGTCTAAACATTAAAGAGATACAAATCCGAAGACCAGATGGTAAATAAATACAAATAAAATTTTAAAAAATATAAAAAGCGGCAAATAATATTGAAAACTTTCAGCAGTGCAAAGCAGCCAACAGAACTCAGAGAGGAAACTTCACCTTTATTGTTTGAATTTAAATTTTGTAATTTCTTAAATGCAATTTTGTCGACTTTCTTGAATTTGTTGGGAAAAAGCCATTCATATCCATTATCATTGTCATAACCATCATCATTAAAATTAACGAATAATTTATGTTAAGAATATATATTTAAATTGTGTGAAAAAAAACAAGTTAATCAAGTATAAAAAAAGGAACATTCAATTATGTGTTGTAACTTATGAATGGTTAATGTTACGAACGACTTTTTTATTTGATATTTACAATTTTTTTTTTTATTTTGGTTGATGTTCTTTTGATGTTTTATATGTTTAACTGATGCGAAAAAATCTTCATTCGTTGTTCAGCATTTTGTTCAAGGTGGAGTTTTCTCTCCAAAATTCGTTTTTAAATGTTCTAAATTGTATATAGAATGTAACGTGGAAAGGTATACAATTTGAGTAAAATATTTGCGATGAGACATTTTAACGTTTTATTTCATGTATAACGATTTGTTGAACTAAATATTGTTTTTAATCAGGCCAAGTTTGTACAACAAGACATCTAAGTTGGGTTAATATTTTGGGCAGCTACAGGAAATTTAGGTGTTAATTTGGTAACATTATTTAGATACAAACCTGGGTAATTTTGGTTTCATATTACAAAGTACTTTTACAAAAATTTGAGCAAAAAAATGTAACTATCGCAAATATTTATCGCAACAAATTAACAATTAAGAAATACGGCACATATAATTATAAATCAAATAGCGGCAAAAAAAAATATAAAAGTAACATAGAATAGAAAGATTGCAAATTTGAGATATAATAAAAACAACTAAAGAAAATTAGTTCAAATTTGGGTTTGATATAAATTTTAATTTAATTTAGGTACCTTAGGATTTCGAACGAGTTTTACAAAATCATTGAGTTGATGAAATTGTTTTTATTTTCTGTCGATTTGATAGATTTTTGGTTTTTGCATATTGATATGATTTCTTTCGTTTTGTTGTGGATTTTTGTTTGGATTTTGTTGTTGTTTTTTTTTTTATGTAAGTAATAATTGATTCGCTTTCGAAAAAACATAAGTAAGTATATGTAGTTGAATTTAGAAATGACTGGCGAACATTTTGCGCTTCAACTGAGATAACAAACGAACGAGCGAATGAACGATTTTTTTGGTTTCATTTGGTTTATATACATTATTCATTATAAGATAGTATTTAGTTTATTAATAGTCTGAGTGTTGTCATATTGTACAATGTGATGTGATGTAAGAAATGCAATAACTGACACCCCTTTCAACCTTATACAAGACAGTGACTGTTTGCTTGGCAAATGCAAGATTCCTAAGATGCTAGTTTACTAAAATCTATGTTCCTTTATAAAAGAACCCCGCCCCCTAGATATACACAATGAGCTAACACCTAACATCCTAAACCTTGCGCCAACTACTAAGCGAACGTTCCCTAGACTGTTGTCGGAAGCACTCGGGACTTTTACTGCCGCGGGTGCTCAGAATTTCGGGTGATTCTGTTACACGCGCCAGATCGCGGTTGATAGTCTGGGAGCTTAAGACGCGCGGACAGCGCACTGTCCAGGGACTGCGACGTGGATCCTGTAACGCTCGGAAGGCCTTCGAAGGGACGATTTCCTCGCCACCGCTTGCTTCTGTCCAGCTGCTGTAGTAGTCAGCATATTCCTTGTCCTGCTTGGGAGTTATTGCCGGCGTACTGTCCAGCGAGCTATTTTCCACGGAATCCATTTCCTCAAACAGAGCTCGCTTCGCCGCCGCCTGAAGTCGTTCCATGGGCAGATTGCGTAGATGCGTGCTATCACTTTTGAGCAACAAACTTTGGACAAGTTCATTTACCAACTTATCGCTGACCACACGCTGCTTGCTGGGTGATGGTCCCACAATCGGTGATGCAGGACTGTTGGGTGTCGATGGGTTATCCGCATCAATGCTGGTATTCTTTTGAAGCGGCAATGAAAGACGCTCCCGCCGCTGTGTTAGAGTCTCGGCTTCGCTTAATGCATTGGGATTCTGGCGACGAGTAATGGAAACGTTGTGAACAATCTTGCGTCGGCTGGGCTTAAACTGAAATTCATCTGTTTGGCCAGCTTCTGCACCTTCGGGCACATCGTTCTCGTCCTGCAAAAGCTTGAAGAGTCTGGAATGTGTGGCAGCACGCTGATAGCTTGTCATTTTGCGTAGCTCCGGGAAACTCTCGGATTCGGTATCTGTCTCGGACAGCTGTCGGTTCATGTCCGTCACTCCGGAGTCATCTTCCTCAATCTCTGACTCTGAACGTTGTGTGCTGCTGTTGCGGGAAAGCTGTCCCTTGCCACGGCCACTTTCTACAGATAATGATTGAAGATTCAGTGCCTTGTGGGTGTTTGTCGTATTTTTGTTTGCAGGACTCGACTCGAAAACATTAATACGATCCTGCACTGAAATTTTATTTGGATCATCGAACTTTTCCAAACCGAGGTCGGGCAGACCGTTCGGCAAGAGTTTTTTCTGCACTACCGGCACTGGTTCAACATAGACCTCTGGTAGTTGTGCGGCATTGTTGGTAGGTGTTGCAGCACTAGCTCTCTCCTCATCTTCCGTATTCAGAGAAAGTGTAGTACTTTGTTCCATGACGACGGAATCTTCGCCAAAAATCGTATGTCCCCCAGGAGAGCCAAGTTCGATTTCGGTGGATTCATCGGTTTCCACTATGACGCTGTTGCGATTGGATTGCGTCTTTTGCTGCAGTTTCTGCCCATCAATGGAGGTATTAAAGAAAGCCATAGCCTGACGATAATTATGTCGTTTTTGTTCGGCTTCCTCAATCTGTTCTTTCTGTTGGCGTTTCTCTTCGATGTCCGCCCAGAAATCGGGCTCATCATCGTTTTCTACCTCCACGTTCGTCTGATCATAAGGTATCCAAGTATGCACTGTAGCTGGTTCATGCATCGAGGCCAACGACATAGTATCCAACTGACTGAGATTGCTCTCAGGAGAGTCTTTAATGCATTGTTCCAATTTGGAAGACTCCTCAACGCTTTCATGTTCTAGTTCTTTGTATTGTACAGCCAGTATTTGTTCCTCTTCGACAACTGGATCGACAATTTCGGGCTCTTCACCACGTGCTGCCTCCAATGTAGCCCACACATCAATTTCCACAGCTTGTTCATCAGGCAGCTTAGCCCGGAATGCTTTCGTCTCAACGGGCTTGTAGGGTGTTTCTTCCATTGAGAGTTGACGTTCTTTGCGTGCCCAGAAGGTAGCTGATTTGTGGAAGGTTACGTCATCCTCGTCGGGATTGCGTTTCGCTTCGATTTCTGCCCAGAAATCAATTTCTTCATCGGTATCCACCTCACGAGGTTCCTCGGGATATTTTGTGGGATCGAACTGAAATTCATTTGTTTTGTTATCTGTAGTATTTCCGTCTGATCTAATGTCAGCCCAGAAATCTGTCTCTTCTTCCTCGGTAATTTTCTCATTTAGGTTGACATGATGTTTCTGTTGATCTGCCCAAAGGTCTCTCTCCACTTCTTCGACAGGCTCAGTTGTGACAAAGTTTTGCTTCATGCTCCTTTCATGGTCTTCTTCTACTTCTTCTGAAACTTCGATTGTTTCGGAGTTTTGCCTTGCAGTACTCTCAGATTTTGCTTCCTCTACTGACGCCCAAAAGTCCTCCTCAATTTCTGGAGTTTCTTGTACCTGTGTCTTTTCTTCTACTACGAAATGGACTTCAGCACATTCGGACTGCGGCAAGCACTCTACCTTAGCTTTAAGCGTTGTCGTCCAATGTTCTACTTTTGATACTGTTTCTTTTTGAAGTGGGATATATGTAACGGTTTTTTGTTTCTTTGTGCACTGACTTTCCTCGGTTTTATGTTTCTTTGTCGACTGACTTTGCTCTTTGTTTGTTTCAATACTTGGCCAGAAGTCAGTTTCTTCAGTCTCTTGAACTTCATCTTGTAGTGGCTCAGGCTTCTTTTCGGTAGTCGCAAATGTTGCCCAAAAGCTGTTCTTGGCCGCCTCCAGTGAGGCATGAGTCTTAGTCATGTCACATGATTTAGGTCTTGGTTTTGTTTGGGAACTTTTTTCCTTAACTCGCAGCTGGATATTCTCAGCTTCGGCAGATTTTTTTGTCTGTTCTTCTTCAGGCTTTGTCTGTGGTGTTTTCCAAAAGTTCTTGGACTGTTCCATCATTTTTTGTGCTTGCATTTTGGTGGCCAAGAGAGTGGCGAAGAAATCGAATTCCTCTTTGGGGGCTGCAGAGGTATCCTCAACTTCTTTGGTTGTTTCTAATTTGGAAATATTGTTTTTAAGCCCACCATCCAAGATATCCGCAGATAACTTGTTGCGCATTTCTAACGAAAAAGAGGAAGAGACATCTTCATGGCTGGTTTTCCTAGCGCTTGCCAAAACTTTTTCGGCATTACAGATGTTATGGGGTAGAGGCGACTTTTCCATTGAGTTTGAACGTGAGGAGTTGGTCAAACTTATTGTGATGCTAACCTCACAGTCATTATCCTCATCTTCGCTTTCTACCTTGGCTATACTAAAGGAATTGCGTTTGAGCTCTAAGATAGGACGTCTCTCCTCAACCTGTGTGGTACTGCCCACTTCAACGGTGGCAATGTTTTCGTCATTCGAACAGCGACTAAAAGAGAAACGCAATGGCAACCGCACCGTCACCGAGTTAGATTCATCGTCATCATCCTCCACATTGCCTTCTTCGTTGACATAATCCTTAGCTTGCTGGTTCAGGTCATTGTCTTCTTCGACTTCACGATCTTCAATTGTTGCATCGCTAACACTCGAACCATTACGGTTTATAACTGTCCTGGCATAGTTGCTACTGCGTTCTAGTTCACTTTCCTCCTCGTATATAGTGCTCAGATCCTCTTCAACCATATAGTCCTCATCCAGTTCTTCAATAAGCTCCTCTTCGCCCTGTTCTTCTTCCTCGTCCACCATTTCATCAGCTGTTGTCACATCTTCATCCTCACTCTCGGATTCAAGCTGTTCAACTTGGATTTTACCCAAGCCCTTGTAGACTTGCACGTTGGTCACTGACTTGATGGCTTGCAAGGGAGATGGCCGATTAGCGTGTTTGGGTGTATCTGAGTCCTCCTCATCCTCATCACTGCTATCATCCATATCGCTGTCGTTTTCATCTATTACAGTGCTTACCTGCACCGGAGAAGCATTTTCGCTGGGTGAACGTGCTCCCAGTTCCTTGAACTGTTCTCCTGCATAGCTCTTGTGAAGCTGCTGTGATAAATTGGCTTGGGTATTGCCACCAGCAATTTTATTTATGTTTGCCAACCTCTGGCTAAGCATATCAATAACCTGCTCTTTGTTGCTGCATAAGTTGCGCGTTTTCGAACGACTATCAATCTCCTCAATCGCAACGGAATGCGCTCGCTTCAATGGCTCTCGTGGCTCTACCTTGATGTGGTGTTTCATTAAAACCTGAGATGGCACATCATCGGCGCTAGGAGTAATAATGATATCGGGTAGGACACTGCTAGCCCGACTTTCTGTTGAGCTTTGACTAAAGCTGGGCGCTACCGGATAGGGGTACGGGCCATAGGGCGGCACAAACTGTGGATAGTTATGCACAGGTTGCTGAGGATCATTGGGATTATTTGGTTGACCATAGGATGGTGGCGGGGGAAGATAATAGGGATAGTAGTACGGATAGGATGGATATCCATCTGACTGTTTGCCATCCACCGGCATTGGTGGTGGATAAGGATAGGGATAAGCCCAATTTACCATTTGAGGTGGCTCCCCATTGGCCTGGCCTGGAGCGCCATGAGGTTGCGGTGGCATGCACCAGGGATAGGGATAGCCATAAGCATAAGGATAGTACGGTGGCACAGATTGCGAGCGTTCGGGTTGATTTTGTGCTGGACAAGAACTATCAGAACTAAGTGATGAATTAGATGAATGATGAATGGCATGAGGTGTACTTGTGTTTGTGTCAATGTCTGGTTGTGTGTATGTGGCTGATATGTAACTACTATGACGTTTGTTGTTTTTATTGTTAATTTCTCGGTTATGGTTATTTTTACTGTTATTATCATTACTGTCATTACTATAATTATTATTATTATTATTATAGTGATTATTGATCTTATTATTATTATTATTGGTTTCGTTAAATTCAATATTTTCCAAGTCCGAGTCCAGCTCGGTGTGAATTTTATGTTCTGAGGTCGGTTTGGTGCACGGTTATCAAAAATAAAAAAGAAAGAAGAAAAGAAATATAGACACGGTGAAAGTGCACATTATGTTCAATACACCAACAATTTGGACTGTGATTGATTTATTAAAGATATATTTAAATCGATCAAGCAAATGTTACTATTTACAAGTATTTGGGTGTGATTATATGTCAGAATGTTAGCTAAACCGGAATGGTTAAAGAAAGGTTGTTACTCTGAGTGTAAATGTAAGTATGTAATATGTCTTGTAACAGTTAATTGTTTAATATATGTAAATGGAGAATGACAAAATTGTTCAGCTGATGCGTTGTGGAATTCAACATGCATCAAACTTAACATTAACACTAAGGTACGGATTCAATGCAAAAAATATAAAAATACGGTGAATGTCCAAAAAGGTGAAATTTCTCCATAAAAAGTACAATAAGAAACATGATGCTATTAAACTTTAAAGTTGTGTTTTTGTGCATGTTTGTGAATATTATGGATGATATAATGGGATATATACATGATGAATTTTGGCGTTTGTGAAAAATAATAGAAATTTAAACCCAATTTCTCGAAAAAAAAAAACAAAAAAAAACTTTTTTAATTCATAACTTAAACTGACTTACCCGCGTTCTCGGGTGTTGTCATTGCCTGTAAAATCTTAAATGATCGACTTGGTATTGCGCTACCGGTATATTTTTTAGGTTCAAACGCCTGTTGTTCACTTGCTGGTACATATTGTTGCTGTTGTTGTTGATGTGTATCTGCAGGAAGAGAAAGCTTATGTAGTGAATATACTTAAACATAGTCTTTGACGTACCATATGGAGAACGCTGTGGTGTAAAGCGGTTCTGTTCCGATACGCCGTTACCTGCAAAGATAAACGATTTTACAGCGTTCTATTAACCAATTCGATTTGTTTTCAATATTCCAAACTAGTTTATGCTGCTTAGAAGTGCTGGCAAATTTTGATTTGAATACTAAGCGCTACTGCTTTTATGGTGGACACACACAGGAAGCGAAATAGTTGTAAAATTTATCAAAATGTTTTGTTGTTGTGGCTTAAAGCGTTTTAGTGTTAGTAAAGGTAAAATATTCCAAAGTTAAACTAGAGACCAAACCCAAAAATAAGACCAAAACGAAGACGAAGGGAAACTGAATTACTTCAAGACACACTCTCCAAAAACCTTACCAATCCAGTTGGGCTGTATAGAAAAAGGAAGGGGGCACCGTTGGGAGAGCTCACCTTGCGGAGACCAAGCTGAAGGCGTACCCGACTGCTGATCCTGTGCGATTTGCAGCCGCCTCATTTGCTCAATTGTCGGACTATTGCGCGCCTGTTGAGCGCTCATCTGGCGTGCGAACTGTGGACGCTGCAATTGGGGCGGCTCCAAATCCAAATGAGGCTGATGCTGAGGCGACACTAGACGCGAATCGTTGCTGCCATCGTCCACTGTGTCGGTTATCTTTTGCAATACTCTAAACGATTTCGATTGTATGGGCGGTGAGCGTGGATCGCTGCAAGAAGATATAGGCGTATGTTAGGTTAGGTTTTTGGTTAGCATGCACTCGAAATTATGGCTGAAAAACCAAATTACACGATTTCGCTGGTGGTTGGAGTTAGCTAGTGGTAAGTAGTTATGAGTGGTCTTACACCAAAAATCATTTTGAAAAGTGAGATTTCATTGTAATTTGTTTGCTCAGATGTTTTAAAATGAGCTCATGACAAATGCCTTGCAAATTATCAATGAAATATATAAATACACAACACGCACAACAGTTAAAACATAATCAATGAAAACTTGGAGCAAGGTTTACAACACTGATAGGTGAAGTTATTGGTTATCAATAATCGATGACTGCAACGGCGAATGTGTGACTGTACTACCTGAGTCGATTCTTTCTGTAGCGTAACTCAGCCTCGAGTGGACATTGATGCACATACAAAGTGTAATTGCCACTAAAAAACGTTGGAAGCAAGTTAGGTTAAGGAAGCACAAAATTTAATACGCATTAGTGCTGGGTAGCTGTTGGGCAAAACTTTTACTACTTTAGTGGTGGTAAAGCACAAAAACTATCATATTTGGCAGCCTTGGCTTTCAATATACAAACTCTACTTACTTTTGCAGGACGACTGGTGATTGAGAGATGGGTCCTCCTTCAATCGCAATTGGTATAATGCGTGTTAAGTTGTTGCTCATATTTATATTGTTGTTGTTGTTGTTGTAGAGTACTTGTTGTTGGTGTTGGGTGGGCGACACGACACCTCCTGCTGATGCTGGATGGTTGTTATAACCTTGATCGACAAATTGATTAGCTGAGCGAATTATGTAGCCAGCAGGCGCTTTCGTAGGAAAGAAAGAGTATACATAGACACATGTTGATATCGAGATGGAAAGTTATACAATGGACATGGTAGATTGGAACATTCGATAGGGGTGGGGAACAAGCAGTCGTGGAGTGGAATAGTGGAGAGTGCATGGGTTCACATTTGAGGTATACAAAAGGAGAGGAAAACTACATAATGGTGGTTGGTTAAGTGACAAACAAATAGGGTTTTGGGAAAGCGCCAGATAGAGTATTTTAAAAAAAAATTTAAGCAAACACATAGAGAAAGCTAGAAAGCAACAAAACAAACTCACCACCAAAATTGGGCTGTGCAGCGGCATAAGTTGGCGTTTGTTCCAGTGTAATGGGTATGATGTGCTCCTAAAATAAAGAGTCTTATTAGCAACCGCATCATTTTCTTTTTTTTCTTTATAGTGTACCCTGGGTCCACTTTGGTTCGAAATGTTGCTATTCGCATTGGTGGCAATATGCAAACGAAGTCCAGTATGTGGAGCATTTGAGCTAAAGTTCTGCTGTGTAGCCGGACCAGGAGATGTAGCACTGGCATAACCATTACCCTGCAACATCGACTGTGGCTGATAAAAAGCGGTCGTTGTGTTTTGTGTTGGTACCGATGGCGTTGCCTGTCTCAAAGTGGAGGGCACAACATTGCCATTCTCCTCGGGACGTGCCCAGGGCGCCTGCTCTTTGCTTGCAGGATGAGAGCTTAGCCAACGCAGTGGCTGACCACCAACCTGTTGCTGCTGCTGTTGTTGTTGTGGTGGCAGCTGTTGTTGCGGCATCTGTCGCATAGGTGAATCACGCGCTCCTGATTGCGGCTGGTGCTGAAGCAGTAGGCGCTGGGCCTGAGGCTCTGTGGGTTGCGCTAGTGGGGCTATATAAAGTGAGCCCACATTGGTCTGCAAGATAAAAACAGCAATAAATAAATTAAAATTCAATTGCAGACATATAATTTAAGACGAATTGACTAGTATTGGTCAAAATCACACATTATGAAAAAATGTTATTAAAAGAATTTTTATTTTTCCCAGCTTTGTAGGTAAGACGATTTGTTTTATACACAATGTGTACTAAATAAAAACGTTGTTGTACTGCTTCAAGTTCAAAATTCGTGTTCGGCCTTTGGCAATCTCTAATTTTAGCTTTTGCACACACTTTGAAATGCTTTCAATGTTTCAATGTGTTGCGCGATTTTTTGCTGCAGTTTATAAATAAAATGGAATGCTTCCGCTAACGTTGTAGATAACAATACAATGAATTACAGATGTGTCAGATGCACAATATTTTTTCTTTTGTTGAACACATGCAGTTGCATGTTAATGCTGTTTAAGTAGGACGCATACTAAGTAATTTTGTCATAATTGTTAAGTGTGATTAAGAAATCTGAAGGCTAAAATGTTATGGTTACTTCCAATGACTAAAGGGAAATTACTTTGTAGTCTTGGGTAACACACGAAATACTCACCGGCTTAGGTCCTTGATATTGCTGTTGCTGCTGTGCATTGTAGGCTGCTGCTGCTGCTGGCTCTGTTCTGCCTGCTTGGCTAAAAACATCGCGGGATCGTTGTTGTTGTTGCTGCTGCTGTTGTTGTTGTTGTTGTGGCACATTGTTGTAAATGGGCTGCGGATGCGTTGGTTGCTGCTGCTGCGGTTGTTGCTGCTGCTGTTGTGGAGCGCGTTGCGTGCGCCAGGGCACAGCTTGTGCTGCCTGTTGCTGTGGCTGTTGCTGAGCCAACGGAGAAATTGCTGTGGGTGGACGGGGCTGCTGCTGCTGTAGCTGTTGCTGCTGTGCAAAACGGAAGGGACTTTCTGTGGCACGCTGTTGTTGCTGCTGTTGCTGCAATTCAAAAGGCGAGCGTGGACTTTCCGTTTGACGTGTGTAAACATTAACAGCTGGTGATTGTGGCATGGGCACGCTGCGAAACTGTTGCTGCTGTTGAGGGGGTGTTGCCGGTGGCGTTGGTTGCTGCAACAGTTGTTGCATTGGTGGGGTTTTGGGTGAGGCCGATTGTGGCTGCTGCTGCTGTAGTGTATAGGGGCTGTAACTGTTGTTGTTGCCGTTGCCATAGCCGTAGTAGTTGTTGTTGTTGTTGTTACAGGTGCTGGCGTTGCCAGATGGTTTATAAGCTGCAGATACAAAAAGGCGCATATTAGTTCAATTTAAAAAAATATTGACAAGTTATGATTTTTGATTAGTGGCAATTAGTAGTGGGGATAATGCCAATAGATAAAGCCGCTTGATATTATGTTGTTAGTAAAATGTCGTTTTATAAAGCACCAGAAACCGCTTAGTAATTAGCCGGTGATCAACATGAGGCGAGGAGCGGAGAGGGCCAAGAACTGTCCCAAGAGAACTTTGGACCACTTTAGAATTAGAGAGAAAGAACCCATAACCAGAGAATCAAAAAGCCAGCGAAATGATTCGATATCCAAAGTCAATGCTCTGGCGAGCTCACCATCAACGGCATCTTGGCAGACATTGTTGTTGTTGCTGTTGCTATAGTCAGCATTGCCATTTTGTGCTGGCTCCGGCAATGGACTCTTGGAACGGTCCTTAACGTACTCATCCTTCCAGAAGGTGTTCTTCTCAACGGGTGGCGGCACCTTGCGCAGTGCAGCCATCGGATTGGTCGGAATCTTAATCTCCGGCCGGAAACCTAGCGGTGGTGGCTCAAAACGCTGTGGCGTTGGCGACTTGCGTGCCGCTGCCGGTGAACCGGGTGCACTGCCTCGACCCCCTGGTGGTGCTAATGTGCTTGCTTGTTGTTGGGGTGGTGGTGGTGGGGGTACTGCTGCATGGCTACCATTCTTACCCGGACTCTGTGACTGCGGCTGCGGGGGCGGCGGTGGCGGTGGCAACACCTGAAACGGCATTCCCATTGCTGCTGCACCCATGGCACTGGCAACCGCACCTGGACTCGTACTAGCACCTGGTGATTGTGGCGAAGGTCTATTCTGTTGAGAGGCGCCAGTTGCTGCGCCCTCGGCTTGAGCATTGCGCGCCAGCCGTTTGGCCATGCGCTCCGACCGGATTTGCGAGAGATCTATGCCGCCGGGCGTGTACGTAAAAGGCTTCTTGTCTTTTGTCATCATGGCGTTCTGCACACATGCGGGTGCCTCATAGCCACCACCTCCAGCGGCACCTCCGCCTCTTTGACCATACCTGTCGCAGAAGAATAAAATAGAATACATAACATATGAAAACGATTGTAACCAATTTCAAAATTTTATAAAATTTGTATTCAACTTTATATTAATTCAGAAAAAATAGCTGTATTGGTCATCGTTGACTAGTGACTTATATGTTAATAGTATTATCGTATAAAACTTAAAAATACAAATAAATGAAGAGAGGGAGAAAGATTTGTAATTTGCAAGTCGTAAGTTACGAATGTTTTTGCTTATTAAACGGTTTAATTTTAATGCTAATTTTGTTGATTCCTATATCTTTGGATTTTTATAATCGCTTTGCTTTTGCACGCCTCTTTCTTGTGTTGTCTTGATTTACCATAACGTTGGCTCAATCTATTGTTATTAGCTGTTTAGTTTCGACGCTCCATGCCCGGCGCCCTCATTTGTCTGACCAAGATCTGCAAGATCTTTTTATATTTCATGCTGTTTAACTAATGACTCGCTGATCGACAGTTCAATGAGCTAATTTTTTTCAGTGTGCATGCGAAATGTATGTAAGTGTATGTGTGTTTGAGCGAGGGGAAAGTGAACTGAAGATGCTGCCATTGGCATCTTTATACCCTCTTATTAGTTGAAGTGCAGTGCTTAGGGCTATAACGGGCTTCAGCTGAAAGTGAGAGCTTTTGAAAGATGAATAGATCTTTAACAAAAAAAAAAAACCAGCAATTAATAGATGATTGGAAAAACATAAGTGATCCACACAGAATAAAAAACTCAATAAATGTAATCAAAACGATTTAAAGGGAAAGCTTGTAGTATATATATAAATTATAGTTCATGTTGATTCGAAACTTATATGCGATCAGAATTAATTTCTAGTTCACTACACACCCTCTTTAAAATAACCATTTCTACTATTCTCATTGTTTAATGCATTGAATGTAACCAATCCAGTAGATTATACACTTGGGTATATGTTAATAATGTAGATACTAGACAAATATTGATCATGTAGGAAATGAGCATTGCAAATCGCAACAATTATTATCTGGCAGTTTATTGGGCTTGCCAGGCATTATTAGTTCTCATAATCGCGTTACCGTAAATGGGCAGCAACTATTAACAAACAAACAAAAAACAGCAGTTAACAGTTTAGTTAAGCACTGCAAAATGGATTTCCTAACTTGCCATAAAAGTGAGGTGCAACTTGAAGGCGCCATAAAAACGCTGCCTGGACAAAGTCAATGTGCATTGTCATTGTCTCATTGGAGAGAGAGAGAATGCGATAGGGGGAAAATAGAGGAGTTTTCTAAAAACTAACGAAACGACATTACAATTTTGGTTAAAACCTGGAAAAACGATGGAGCGTTAAACTTTAGCTAATAAACGCGACTAATCATCGATGACAAGATCAAGTTGTTCACTTGCTGCGCATAGCTAGCCATAATTCCAGATGATTTAATATGGTCAAGTAACATATTATAGTTGTCATTTTCTGCAGTATGCGTGTGCTCAATTAGTGCTGCCTTTGGCAGCGACCGCAAAACGGTTACGTCACAACTTGACTTGGGTTTTGGATTTGCATTTTGACATTGATGCACTCGCTCCAATTTGCATGTTAAGCGGATTGTGGGATTGCCGCACTCGTGAGTTGTGGGTGGATGCTTTTGCAATACTATCAGTCAGTCTGTGGTTTGTTTGCCTTCGCATTTGCGGTTAACGCAAACACGAGCAAAACTTTTTGCCACTATGTGAAGCTTTTACGACAATCGCTCTGCGTTGAACTCGCATCTGGCATCACCTGTTCCTGTTCGCCTGACCCACTTAGCCAAGTTGTTAAAAGCGAATCAGTCACGCAGTGTATTCTATGCGTATATCTCTTCTCTCTGTATTGTGCACATAAAAACTAATGAAGCTGACAGGCGACACACCATCAACAGGCTCGACAACTTTTCAGAACCCCATTACAAAAAGAGAAAGAGAGGGGCAAGGTATTTCATGGCCAAGAGGAGCGCAACTGCCCATCACTTTCTTTTGGCGTAACTTGTCGGCCATCTGATGCTTATACCGACCGGCCTATTTACAAATGAATGTGCGTACGTTAACAGGCCTTCTCGACAACATCTTCAGCACTCAGTTTTAATTAGCTATATGTCCACGTTTAAATGAAACTAAATTAAGTAAATTACGCGGAGAAAATAGGTAGGCGAAATTGCTGTTATTTGATTGAAATCAAGAAGTCTAAGTATGATGAGCTTTTCTTAAATATTTAGTAAGTCATTAAGATCTTAAGATATCATAGTGTTCGTCAAAGTCATTAAAATGTTTGGATATGGTTTAGTTTTAAACTTCTTTCCACAATTATTATTCTCTTTATAAAAAGTATAAGAAAATATCAACGGAACAAGAGATTCACTTCTTTCAAACCAAATACATCAAACAGTAAGTCTTTTAATATTTTACACCTAAAAGCTTTATAGTTTTGTTTTAGTATTTAAGTTTTCGACTAACACGTGTCCAATACGAATATCTCCCACAAAACGTCTGAAATAATTTTTTTTAGTACTGAGAAATATAAACTGAAAAATTGAGAACTTATATCAGGCGTCAGCGCTGTCAAGTGACGTCAAACTGACAAAGATTTGGTTAGACACTCTGCTTAAAGGGAAGCAACTAGAGCATCAGCTGATTTTGACAGCATCGGCAATTAAAGTGTCAACTTGGCAGCTACAGGAAAGTGCTAAACAAGAGTGCAAAGTTAGACGATAACTCAATAGCCCATACATTTGACATAATACACTTTTGGCATTTTGCATATGAATCATTTTGGTATTTGTGACATTTGTAAATTGCATTTGTTGCTATAAATAACTGTCTGTTATTTATATATATACAAAAACAATATGTACAACATGCGACATGCACAGATGAGAAATATGCCAAAAATAATATCAGCGGGTCCATTAACGACTTGGCATGCGTAAGATGAAAACGAACCGAAGTAAAAACAAATGCAAATAACAAAGACAATGATGGATAAACATCTGAGCAATTTTTCATTTTCACTTTTTACTTTTTGAGCTAGCTTCGCTTGCAAATGAGCGTGCAAAAATGTGCAAGACAAAAAAAAGGAACGATAAAAAAAAACTGGATTTGGTGTATCAAGCTACTTAAGAATGGATGGCAGTTGGCGCACATACATTTATATATATATATATCAAGATCAAGGGCAGCCAACACACACACACAAACACACTTATACGAGCACAGACACAAGTTGAAAGCTGCCACATGCAACATGACATAATGATAGTCATTGTCCGCCTGTTCTTTTGCTGGCCACAGCCTCTGTGAGAGTGAGTCTAGGTGTTTGTCTTCGCGAGTCTATAAATAGTGCTCGAGCGTGGTTACAGGGTGCTCCATTATGAGTTGCACATTCCACAACGAGTCTAATCTCACGTCAGCAAAAATATTTACACAGAAACTTTTTCAGTTTTGCATTCTGTTCTTGTACGTGAAAATGCTTATCTCGGAATTTTTTTGTCATAAAATACACCACCACCACCAGAATTCGCCCACTTACGTATCCACGCGACTTTTCACATGTCCATTCTCATTGCCATTTAGTGGCAGCTCCAACTGAAATCCACGATCCTCCCGCACCATATAGGCGGGCAGTGTCTCAATAATGGCATTCGCCTTATCATTGTACGAGCCCAACAATTCCCGATACTTGGAGTAAACGACGCGTTTCAATTGCGGATTCTTCATCGCTGCTGGACTCGGCGATGCTGTGGCACTCATCGTGGATGTGGCCATTATTTTGTATTATTTCGTAATGCTGCTGCGATGCTGTTATTTTTATTATTGTTCGTACTTTTAGTCACTAGGCACTGAAACTGTATCTCAGATACTTTGCATAGCTCGCTGTTTTCTGTCAGAGAATGAATCATCAATAAACAGAAAGTTCAATCAATGTAAGCGTCGTATCGCCCGGAAAATTACTGATAACAATTTAGTTCTCGGCATGAATGGGTTGCGCATAGTCACATAAATATTTATAGCTTTTATATATACTTTTATGTGAGTGGGGCCTAAATTTTATTTGTATGTAAAAGTATGGGTTGTTTATACTTTATACAAGTTCAGCTAGTATAACAATAATAAATATTCTTGTTAGTTTTCTGTTTACATATTAAAGTGTATACTTTATGAAAGATAACTGTTTAATATTTTACAATAAGTAATTGCTATATAAATTGTAATATTATATCTAATACCTGACTGTGTGCACAGCGTGTTAAGTGCTTTTGCTCATTTGACTACCAGGAGATAAGCTATATATCAAGTACATACAAATACAAAGCTATTATGATTGTGCAACCCATTTTCATGTCCAATGCCCGTGCAATTATTGACTTTGTCAAACAAAGACGCTGAAGTCACTGAGCAATGAAAAACAAAAATAAAAGCTAAACAAGGAACTGACTCAGTTCGAACGAGTGAATCGATTGAATGGTAGAAAGACCTTTGGATTTGGTCAGCAGCAACAACAATGACGCATAATCATAATAACACAAACACATCATAAATTTTCAGCATCTTTTTCGGGTAAGTTATGCCGGCTGTCGGCTGTGCTGTGTTTTGCTTTGCTTTGCTTTCCTGTAAATATGAAGCAGCTGTGTTCTTTCTGTGTACGAGAAAAAGATACGTTTTCATTTTCATGCTAACGCTTGTTTATTATTTTTAGGCATGAGCTAAGGATTGCCGAATAAAATAAAAATAAAAATACACAGAATGAAGTTGCGAAACTTGGCTACGCATTGATTGGACATTCACAGTTAGTTAGAGCTTACAGCAGTCGTTGTTAATTAACACACAATAAATGCACCGTTTTAATAGCTCAAATAAACGCGCGTCGCGACGACTGTATCTCGGACTTACGATAGTTCGTACACGTATCTGTATCTAAAGCGAACGGCGCGACTGCACACAACAAAGTCTCAAAGTGTTTTGAAGCCAAGTTCGTTCGACTCGCGACTTCGAACGCCAATAACAGCGTCAACGTCAGCGTTAACGTCGACGTCGCTGTCGCTGTCGCTGTCGACGTTAGCAACTTGTTGAAGATACATTTGTGGAAGTCGCTGCTGCCGCAAAAGGAAAAGCCCGAGTGCATGACAAACGTTTGGCCAACACGCTGTACCTACAAGATACAAGATACACGGCCTGCATGCCTGCCAGCCTGCCAGACTGCCAGCCTGCCACCGCTGTGGAGCAATTTATAAGTCTGTCAATTCGTTGGCAAGTTGTTGGACGGGCGTTTCAAACGCGGCGACAAATTTAAAGCTAAACGCCAAAACGCTTTCAACTATTTGGCTTTACTTTTGCAAGTATCTTGTTGTTTGTATCTTGCATCTTGTATCTGCGCCTGTTATCGTGCAGCTAATTGTTTTCGTTTTGGTAGCCATGTCGTTTGCTTATTACTTTTGTAGTGTTTCCATAATTAAAACGACATTTATCTGCGCTCCCAACTTTTGTTTTTCACATTTTTTGTTATTTTTTGTGTCTTATCGTTTCGTTTCGCTTTTCGTTTCGTGGAAGTTACTTGAGACGTGTTTCTGTTTTATTGCCAAAAATGTTTCTCAGTTTAGCTGCCTAATTGAGACAACAACTGCGGAATATGACAACGCATATGTATTTGTTAACTGATAGCAAAATTCGTTTATCAGCTTTGCAGTTAACCCAAAAACACAGTAACTACTGAGTAATTAACTAGACTAAGTAACTCTCCCAAAGAGAGAAATAAGATAAAAGATGAACATCGAGACTTACATCAACAAGTACCATAAACAAGTCTGAGGATTAATAATAATTTAAAATAAGTATCAAACTCAATGTGTTCAACACTAGAGATATTCTCTTTAATGTTCTTTATGTTGTATAAAGTACCCTTTCCCTATATAATCTACTAAACAAACTAGTAGATCGTTTTTTTAGCGTGCGCTTTGTTTGCCAACAAGTAGAAATTTCAACAAAACAACATTTTCACATTAATATAAACTTTTCTAGTTGTTTTTTCATTTTTAAATTCAAAAGTCTTGTTTACTTATGGTAAGTCGGCGATTGCCATTGAAAAAGTTTTTTATCTTTACTATCTTTACAGAACTACTTTGAAAGATTTGATTTCTATTACATTCCTGCAAAATGTCCCGTATGGGGATGTGATGCGGAATTGCCATCGCAGGAAATGTTGGCACATCTGTTGATGCGACACACACCCGATGATTCGATGGTCGAATTGAATGACGAATGGCCAAAGTGTTTCGAACTCGACCTGTTCGAATTGAACACGGGTTGCAATCACGTTTTGGGTGTGATTGCATACGCTGGCTCTAGCAATGGCAATCACAGCCGTCCCGTTGACAAGAAATTGGAGCTAATGCATCACTTGCCCATCTTGCTCATGATGTACATTAGTCCAGCAGAGTCCAAGCGAGAGAAGCAGTACATACTGTACTTGGTCAGTCCAGTTGCCTCGCGTCGTGTTAGGGCCCATATCAGTATGGTGAGTGAGCGATATGGAGGTGCCGAGGTCCGTGGATTGCGTTGCCTGCGCAACTATTTGGATGCACCACTTAATGATAGTGAGGAGCTGCTGCACTGCAACATGGACTTTTTGATATATACGGATGATGACATTATTGGGCATCGCTCCATTGACAACAGGGGCACTATTCAGTTTAATGTGGTGCTGCTTGGCGAACCGGACTTGTTTGAGGTGCCAGAACAGGAGCATGAGCACTTACAGTGGCATGCCACTCAATGAGTCATGTTGTGGCTGAAAACTAACAGCTGGCTCGCAACCAAAAAAACCAAAACAAAACAAAAAAAAACTATCCAAGTCCATTGACGCACACTTGGAATCTAAGTGCCTGTCAATAATAATACATTGTGTTGTTGTTGTTGTTCTTGTCGTTGTTGGTACTGAATGAAATGCTGCTTAACTGTCAGAGAATTGGTTTCAACTTATTATTCATTCAATAATATCTGGTCGCGCCCATAAAGTGGGTCAGACGCACAGTCTCAGATACCAAATCCATAACACATATTTTATACACATGAACAACTGGCACGGCAATCCGTCAACAAGGGCTGCCTAATAAGATCTCCAAAAGATGTTATTGACTGCATTTTGAAAATTTTCATACTAACTAGGTGTAAATGGTAATTTCCTCTTTGTCTTAACACAATCTGCAGAATTTTCTTTTGAATTTTTCAAACCGTTTCTGTTGGCCTAATTTGTGTGTTGAAGGCATTTCTAAATGATTTGATTTCTTCCCAAATTTGTGATGAAGTTTGAAACAGTTCCCGATGATTTGTATACATATATAAGAGAATAAATCTAAAATAGAAGAACAACTTTGTAATTTTCCGTATTGTATATTTCAAGGCTTACGCCTATCAGTCTGCTTGGGAAGATCATACATCTAATCTAAAAACACGCGAAAAGCTTATACAACAAATGTTATATAGGCAAATATACTATATATAAAATCATAAAAAAATCGATTCGCAAAAAAAATTATCTACAAAATTAAATGGACAAATTTATGCGCCATTAACAAATAGGCAGCAGCAAAAGCAAAAACTATTCAAAAATGGCAAGCTAATAAATAAAACAGGAATAGATAAACTAAGATAATAAAAAACTGTGCTAAACAACACCCACGCAGATAGTAAAAAACCAACAACAACAAAAAAACATCATATTAAAATATGGCTTTAGGCCGTATTCTCCGTGGGATTATTATAATTGTAATTAATTTGGTATTATGTGAATCATGTGCGACCTTGATTGGAATCTCAAACTCAAACAAAATAAAAACAAATCAAGCAAAACAATTTATTGACAATAACCAACAATTGAATCCGCTGCTCATCCATTAATTAATGGCGCTTTCTTCGTTTGTGCTATGCAACAAGCTCAAGCCGTTTTTCATTTGTCATTGGAACTGGCCCAGACCCGCGTTGATTGCATGACATGAGCACATCAGACAGCCTGGTTGCCAGCCTTGTTACCTGGTTCGGCCTGCTGCTGGCCTGACTTGCTGCTTCGTGGATGGAATCATAATTATTTATATTAATCTGGCGGGTCACCAGCGGCGAGACTTGAGTGAAAGTAAAGTCTGCGCCCAAAATCCAAGCAGCTAAAAAGTTGCAAGTCCAATTCCATGTCGAAGACAAAGTGCCAGCCATCGCCTGTTGCACAATATAATACGCGGCTATATTTCTTCTTCAAGTGCGATACGAATATATTTTAGGTTGTATTTTTTCGATTTTTTTCTTTATCAATTTTCCCCATGTGGTCCGTCCTGTCCAGTCAGCCAGTTGGTTTCGACCCGCCAGCATGTTTTTTGTTTTTCATATTTGTTCATGTTATATTTGTAGTATTTGACTAGTAAACAAATTGTTTTGTGTGTGCTCTTTGGGTGTTGCAGCAATATTGATTTGAGCATTGGAAAAATGACGCAAGCAAATTGTATAAAATATGAGTAATGTGCAAGTACTTAAGTCATAGAAACTTTCGCTCAAAAAAAGGAAAACTTAACGTTACAAGAATATTATGTTTGGTTTGATCACAAAATATTATAAATCCTGAACTTTTGTTCGTTTTCCTCGTTTGCCTTCTGTTTGTTTATTCCTTTATGTCATATGTACGTTTCACGGTCATTTCTCATGCTCTTGAACTTAAATGCTGCAGCAGCAGCAGCAACAACAGCAGCAACAACAACCTCTGTAAAAATCCCATTTAAAACTTTTGATTGCAAAAATGCGTAAAGTAAATAAATTCACACCTCACTTGCGTAACTCACAAAGAAGTGTCAAAATAATTGCCGCTGACACAAATGACCGAAAATGCATTAAACAAGTAGGAAGGCTCTAGTCGAGAAATCCCGACTAAACGATACCCTGAACCCTATAATTAACGCAAACAGTAAGTGCTTGCAAGTAAATGTGTGTGTGTGTATTCTCCGGTGTTTCTTAGTTTTAATTATTAAAATGCCATTTCAGTTTTCCAAATTCAAGATTTTATTGTTATCGGTCCCATGTGTATATCGAAAAAGGGATGAATTATCGAAAATCGAAAACAAAATTGTGCTGCTTAGGGATTAGGCGAGCTTATGTTTCAATTCTGAAGTCTCTAGCTCTTATAGTCTCTGAAATCGACGCCGTCATACTTACGGACAGACGGACGGACGGACGGAAGGACGAACAGACGGATATGGCTTAATCGACTCGGTTGTTGCTGCTGATCAAGAATATATACACTTTATAAGGTCGGAGATGCTTCCTTCTGCCTTTTATACACTTTTGCACAAAATCATTGTACCCTTTTTGTCATATCCAATGGGTTCAGGGTATAAAAATAAAAGCATAGAGCCTTTTTACTCTCTAATAGATATAGGTATGTATTTATGAAAAAATCTCGCTAGCGGTAATTGTGCCCGTAAATGCAACTGGCAAGGTTTACAACTGGCATGGGCCAATGGGTCAGTTGTGTGGAAGGCAGGTCTCAAAAGGGCTGTACGGCTGCAAAGTCAAAAGTTCTGACCGGCGGTAGGTCATGAAACGCATAAATTCACAATAAATAATATGTGTTTGAATGAATGCGCCGAGAACTGGAGCGCTAAAGGCCAAAGGTGAATTCGAGTAAGAAGGCTCTAGTCGAGAAATCCCGACTAGACGATACCCTGATCCCTATACTTTACGCGTACAGTCAGTGCTTGCAAGTATGTGTGCGTGTGTGTACGACCATACTGCATACTGCATACTCAACTTCAAGGTTCCATATCTCCGGTGTTTCTTAACCGATTTTAATAAAAATTTCACAGGTTGTTATTATTTTGATTAATAATTAAAATGTCATCTAAAGTTTCAAATTTCAAATTCAAGATTTTATTGTTATCGATCCCATGTGTATATCGGAAACGGGATGAGTTATCGAAAATCGAAAACAAACTTGTACTGCCTAGAGATTAGGCGAGCTTAAGTTCCAAATCTGGAGTCTCTAGCTCTTATAGTCTCTGAGATCGACGCGCTCATACATACAGACAGACAGACGGACAGACGGACAGACGGACATGGCTATATCGACTCGACTGTTGATGCTGATAAAGAATATATATACTTTATGGGGTCGGATAAGCTTCCTTCTGCCTGTTACATACTTTTGCACAACTTCATGATACCATTTTTTCCCATTTTTAATGGGATCAGGGTATAAAAATAATACATAAAGGATTATACATGCAATGTGTTGTCTTGAAATAACAAATTATATTTGATGTACTAAGTGAATCGTGTGTTATATTGTTTATTTTTTATGTTTAAATTTATTCTGTGACTCGACTTTAAGGATCAACAAGCGTTATTTTCTTACTTTGTTTTTGAATTATCAAGAGAACAAAGAAGTCTTCACAGAATTCATTACAGAAAATAAAATACTCAGACATCTTATTTCGTATTGAGAAAACACAAGCAACAAATTTGTTTACAAATAGGTCTATGATGAAATGAAAGAACATCTTAAAACCAAGAGAAAGCCCCACAAAGGAAAATTAAACAAATTGCTGCTGCGATACATTGTTGTGTTGGTAAAGTTCTTTTTCTGTGCAGCAATATTGTCAACAGCCGTGGCGGTGGAAAAACATTATGTATCAGCTCCAAACTATACTATATATCAATCCACTGCTAGTTATTCAGGACCACCAAACTACCCAATATCAACACTTGAACTAAGGGTTAATACGTTCACTTACTTCTTGTTTGATGCCCTCATGCCGGATGATCATGGACTACCGTTGGGTAAGGAAATACGATATCTGACTGATAAACCGCCTATAATAAAACTTAGTTGATTTAGATTACATTGGGGTCAAAAACGATACCACTCTAAGGTTAGGATCAAAGGTGGAGGCCGATGACTGGAGTGATCTTCTTATGCACTACTGGGTGCTACTAATCGTTATTACCCTTCTAGTTGCCCTTATCATTTTAGCACCTTTCTTAGCGTGAGTAGTACACACATTTGCAATATTAAGTTATATGTCGTTTCATAGGGTATGTTATTGCTGTTTCTGTTGCTTACGATATAATGGATATGATGGATGTCTCCGCTGTGATGTTAAAAAGAACGCTCGCAAACAAAGCTTATTCACTAATATTCTTGTATTTGTTATTGGTGCTTTAATGTAAGTCGAATCAAAGCCAGTTACAGTCAACTTTTTAATTCAATATTCGAAGTCTTGGGATCGCCTGTTATCTAGCAGGCAATAATAAATTGGATAGGGCTTTTACCCGTACATCCAAAGAACTGATTTGGGCTGCAGATGATACCTGCGCTTATCTAAAAGATATTTTAAACCACTTGCACCACTTGTTCATAAATACCTATGATGAGTTAACTACACAAGTGGTATACGACTCAAATACTAGTATGTACAATCTTTATGTTTACCTTTTCTAAGAAATAAGCCCCGTACTTTGCCAGATTTAGTTTCTAGAATTTGGAGTAATTTTGTATCTCGCTTTGACCCACAAGAGTATTTCCCTATGCTTGACAAAATTAATAACATGGATAGGGCTATTCCACTTATGAATTATGTGACCGATTTGATTAAGGATTTACGCTTTTATGGAGCACAACTTCGTGATAGTAAGTGATTTGTGCTCTTAAACCGACTAATAACTATATAAAAGGCCTGCGAACCATTGAGCGAGATTTAACATATACGATGACCGTGCTTTGTGGCAATCAAGAATGCCTTCGATTTTTAAAAAAGTTGCAGATTGACGAAATTGATAATTCAAAATGTCTTCATTTTGACAATGTAAGAGTGGGGGAGTTAGTTTCAACAACTAAGTATTCCTAGACTGGTAACTTTGAAAGCCGTGTTTACTTCTGCCGACCACATACACCGCTTGTGAACTGTTTTTAGAGTATTCCTTAGTCGATTGCGTTAGACTGCAACGTTTTGCCTTCCTTGTTTTAATGAAGTACAGAAAAAAGATTTAGTTTTTACTATTTTAAAATTAATTTAAACAAAATACACAAAGCTTAAATAACATCATTAGCAATCTCATCAATCTATAATAGCAGTGGATGTTTTGGCTAAAAAAAAGTAGTTTAAAACTAATACAGAGTGTGCTCTATTGTCTCGACCGTGTTTCATTAGCACAAAAAATAACAAACATAAAATACACACAAAACACATAAAATAACTAATTAAATAAAATTAGAAAATGTTAGGGAAAGCAACGGATACAGTGACCGTTAAATTGACGGAAAATCAGTTTAAATTTAATGTTTTCTTACAGCTACCAGACTCATTAAAAATCGCGAGAGGCATGAAATCCGTGGTTGACAAGCACGTCCACTGTCTCCAATAAGACATTATGATCAATTGAGGAAAGGGATGATAATTGGTTTGCCCGGGTATGTCAGTCCAGTCGTTAAGTTCATTGTTGACGACTTTTCAAGAGATATTTTCCACACGCGTGCAGACAGCACTCGGGATATCATTGATTCGATGATTAGTGAGATTCACACAAAACGTCATAAAACAACCAACTCTTTTGATGATGTTATAAGCGAATTCGGTGGCGCTCGTATCTTAGTCACTATGATTGTGTGCTTGCTTCTATTGACCGTAAGTACACAAAAAATTAATTTAAAATATCTTAATATCCCATATGATCCATTTCATTTTAGATAATCCTATTTCTAATTATTGGTCTCATTTGTGGATGCTTTAGAAAGCAACTGTGTGGCAATCGCCATGACTTCTGTAGCAAATCCAAAGGTTCTTTTCTTCTGTTTATGTAAGTGAACATGGATAATTAGGATGAAGCCTGCAAATTTAATGGTATGTATAATTTCATTAATTGCTTTGTTTGGAATCGTTCATATACTTATTGGTGTCATTACCTATCAGGGTGCCTGTGCACCCCTTCGGGATCACCAGCTGAATGCGATTTTTCGCTTCTTAGACGCAGGTATTAATCTCAATCAGTACCGTCGAAACAGTATGAATGTACCGCCAAAACAGTCGTTGAGTGTGTCGAACTTAATTAGGGCGTTCGAGGTTAACCAGTCTATATTTGACGTTCGTAAATTCTACGACTACGGCCAAAGGAAAAAATTTATGCATATGACGATTATTCACACAGTAGTCATTGGTATTCTGCTTATTATCCAAATGATACTTGGGAATACAATTTAAACGCTGATATAAACCCATATGATAATTCGAAATTTACAAAAGAATTATGCAGTGAACTGACGCCCGTGGACTTATACGAATTGGCCAATAAACTAATGGAGTTTTCGTCCATTTTATGGACTGATTTAGGTATTCATGACTGGGCCAGATTATCCCTGCAAGCGGAGGCTGAAAATTTCCGGCGTTTGCGGAATGAGTTCATGCAGAAAATCATGTGGATTATAGATGAGATTACACGTCAACTATCAGAAATTGATTAACTAATTTTAGTAAATGCTTCGCAACCATATGCCGCATCGAGAAAGAATATAAAAAGAATTGCAGAGACTGCCGAAGGACTAATATGGAAAAATTTTCAGAATGACAATACAGTGATACGGGACAAGATCCCCCATCCTGTACGACAGCTGATTGCAGAATACATAAAAATGGTGATAAAGGAATGTCGCACTAAAGTCGGAAATAATGCTCCGATTGCCGGTATTTATAGCCGTGGTGGGGATTCAGTTTGCGAGCGATTAGTTAATTCTTTGGTAAGTTGATTAACACAAGTTTTCACTGTCTGTCAAATTTTTAATATAAGCTATGATTTTCAAACAAAGACATTATATTGATTATCTGTAAGCATTTCATTGCAGTTAATCAGGAAACACCGAAGATATCAAACTTTAATGTTAACTCAAGCTGGCAGTAACAAGCTCTACATAAAAACAATGACTTTTTGCGTAAGTTTAAGGGCTCAGTGTATAACTTAGTCGAGCTGTTCCGACAAATATTGTATACACTTAAAAAGCCTGTTTGTTTTTATGGTGTTTCACATTTTGCATTTGTAATGCAGCTTTATTATGTAGTTGCTCGAAATGTCGACTAGTTGAGTTTGAGAAAAATATAACGTGCGAGTCCTTTCAACACTGCAACTGAGCAATGAAATTACCGAACTACTACTTCGAAAGCGCAAAAATTGCACACATCAATACTTTTTTTTTCAAAAAATTTTCCAATTTTAAAGTGATTTTTACATTTTATATTTAAGTTGAGATATTTTTGAGTAGAACTGTCTCAATTATTTTGAATATCCGTATCTCTATAATTTTAGAATATGTACTGGTTGGGCTTGCTTTTAAGTAGCCTTGTTTTGGTTCCTTTCCATTTAGAAATCAAAGATGGGTAAGTGAACTTTATTTCTTTATTTAGTAATAGCATTTCAGTTGGCACTAACCGCACTGCCCGCAATCCCCAATAAATGCTAATTTACAGGCTTATACCGTTCCAGATGAATGTTTCTGTAATAATTTACATGAGAGCCATCATGTTGTCGATGACGCAGCTACATCCATGCAGCAGACAATATAGACAGATTCCACGTACGCAAGCAGCGAGAGCAACCACAAAAATGAATAACAATGCTTTAAAATAAAGATAGAACGCTAAGCACAATCCAATTGACGGCGGAATTCTTTATCACAGTATAACCCTAGTAAAAATGTTACAATCGTACACAACCGACTGCTGAATACTGTTTAAAAACGATTGTTCAAGTGAGTAAAACTGGTAAAGATTGTGGTATTCTAGTCTTTGAATGTAGGGCAGTGTTGGGCTGTTGGTGCAGACAATTAATGGAAGTTAACAGCTATCTTCTCATCCAGTTCTGTGACTCTAGCTGTTGTGACGTGGAATACATGTGTGTTTTATTGATTTGCTTCTCGAGATGTAACGCCTTTTTATTGCTTAAATTAGCCCCCAGTGCTCTCACTTTACGGTAAAGCGAAATTAAAAATAGAAAATACATTTTATTAACAAAATAAGCTTAGCCACTGTAAATTTTGAGCTTAGTCCTTTGGGCATCTCATAAAAAAAAAAAAATCAAATTGCATTTTAAAGTTACAGCGAGTCATACCCCCAAATGGTTAGATGTATGCTAAACTTAAACGGATAGCCCTCGCATATTACAACTCAAAGTGTTTGTCACTTAATTGTTATTAATTTGAATTTGAATTATTTTCCAGCTGCGTTGATGTCTTGAAAAAGTTATAATATTTAGGAATGTCTCAACAGGTTCATCCATTTTAGTATATTCCGGTTGTTAACTCTTCTTGTTTTTTCTAACGTATTTTGTTGGCGTTAAAATTCAATAAAAAAAATATCATAGATTGTCATTATTTTGTCAAATTCAAGATTTTTTTGTTATCGATCCCAGGTGTACATCGGAATCGGGAAGAGTTATCGAAAATCAAAATCAAAATTGTAATATGTAATTGCCTAAGGATTAGGCAAGCTTAAGTTTCAAATCTGGAGTCTCTAGCTCTTATAGTCTCTGAGATCGACGCAGTCATAAATACGGACAGACGGACGGACGGACGGAAGGACGGTCAGACGGACATGGCTATATCGACTCGACTGTTGATGCTGATCAAGAATATATATACTTTATGGGGTCGGAGATGCTTCCTTCTGCTTGTTACATACTTTTGCACAAAACCATTATACCCTTTTAGATAGTCAAAAAGTTAACAACAACAATTTATAAAAACATCATATTAAAATATGGTTTTGGGCCGTATTCTCCGTGGGATAATTATAAGTGTAACTAATTTGGTATTATTTGAATCATGTGCGACCTTGATAGGAAACTCAAACTCAAACAAAATAAAAACAAATCAAGCAAAACAATTTATTGACAATAACCAACAATTGCATCCGCTGCGCATTCATCAACGAATGGCGCCTTGCCAGCCTGATTGCCTGGTTAGGCCTGTTGCTGGCCTGACTTGCTGCTTCGTGGATGGAAACATAATTATTTATATTAATCTGGCGGGTCACCAGCGGCGAGACTTGAGTGAAAGTAAAGTCTGCGCCCAAAATCCAAGCAGCTAAAAAGTTGCAAGTCCAATTCCATGTCGAAGACAAAGTGCCAGCCATCGCCTGTTGCACAATATAATACGCGGCTATATTTCTTCTTCAAGTGCGATACGAATATATTTTAGTTTGTATTTTTTCGGTTTTTTTCTTTTTTTTTCAATTTTCCCCATGTGGTCCGTCCTGTCCAGTCAGCCAGTTGGTTTCGACCCGCCAGCATGTTTTTTGTTTTTCATATTTGTTCATGTTATATTTGTAGTATTTGACTAGTAAACAAATTGTTTTGTGTGTGCTCTTTGGGTGTTGCAGCAATATTGATTTGAGCATTGGAAAAATGACGCAAGCAAATTGTATAAAATATGAGTAATGTGCAAGTACTTAAGTCATAGAAACTTTCGCTCAAAAAAAGGAAAACTTAACGTTACAAGAATATTATGTTTGGTTTGATCACAAAATATTATAAATCCTGAACTTTTGTTCGTTTTCCTCGTTTGCCGTCTGTTTGTTTATTCCTTTATGTGATATGTACGTTTCACGGTCATTTCTCATGCTCTTGAACTTAAATGCTGCAGCAGCAGCAGCAACAACAACCTCTGTAAAAATCCCATTTAAAACTTTTGATTGCAAAAATGCGTAAAGTAAATAAATTCACACCTCACTTGCGTAACTCACAAAGAAGTGTCAAAATAATTGCCGCTGACACAAATCAACGAAAATGCATTAAAAAACAAGTAAGAAGGCTCTAGTCGAGAAATCCCGACTAGACGATACCCTGATCCCTTTACTTTACGCGTACAGTCAGTGCTTGCAAGTATGTGTGCGTGTGTGTACGACCATACTGCATACTGCATACTCAACTTCAAGGTTCCATATCTCCGGTGTTTCTCAACCGATTTTAATAAAAATTTTACAGATTGTTATTATTTTGATTAATAATTAAAATGCCATCTAAAGTTTTTTCAAATTCAAGATTTTATTGTTATCGATCCCATGTGTATATCGGAAACGGGATGAGTTATCGAAAATCGAAAACAAACTTGTACTGCCTAGGGATTAGGCGAGCTTAAGTTCCAAATCTGGAGTCTCTAGCTCTTATAGTCTCTGAGATCGACGCGTTCATACATACAGACGGACAGACGGACAGACGGACAGACGGACATGGCTATATCGACTCGACTGTTGATGCTGATAAAGAATATATATACTTTATGGGGTCGGAGATGTTTCCTTCTGCCTGTTACATACTTTTGCACAACTTCATGATACCCTTTTTTCCCATTTTTAATGGGATCAGGGTATAAAAAACAAGATCGTCAGAAAACCACTTCGTTCGAACATTAAACAATAATTCAAGTTCATACGAATATTAATGGGTTTTAGTGCGATTCACATTTTGTTTTTACGACATTAACATGTTCACGTATCTGAAAGTCATGGCTGACATGAAAGAGGTAGAAATGCAAATTTTATAAAAACATGATTGAATAAATTAGACAACTAAAACTTAAGTGATGTAAAGCAATTTTAAACCAAGCTAGTCAAGTTTATGTTACGGAACTAATTAATTATAGAAGACTTAATGATTTTTGATTTAACTCCAGTTTCGTTTAAAAAATATTAGCAAATTTAGAGAAAAGTTTTACAGATAGATATTGATGTTTTTGTTGAAAAATAAAATGTGACAGCATATTTTAACTAACTTCAACTCATTTTTTTAAAAGCTTTCAATTGCACCTATTTATATTTATTATGTTTCCTCGAAACAGTTTTTCTAGTACATGAATTTGACCCCATTTTCATAATATATTTTCACATTTCGCAAAACATTTTCATGACGGTCGGTGAAAATTTATGTGCGGCACACATCAACGTCAACAAAAGAGCTGCAAAAAATAAATAAATTGACTATTTCACGAAAAAATCTTCCAACAAAATGCATTTGAATGGCCAGTTCTTTAGTATTCGATAAGTTCGTTTCATCGTTTCGTCTACATTTTTTAAAGGGGTCACACAAAACTTCCGGTGCTTTCGTCGGCTACATTTTGTAACACGTGTGCTAAATATCATAATGTGAAGTGTGTTCGAATTTAAAATGAATGCGCCGCCAAACAAAAAGTCGAGAAAAATGAAATAATTAATTAGTGCGAAAGTGTGGGAAAGCGTTGCAGAAAAGTGGGTAGACAAAATGTGAAAATGTCGCCTGCCAAAAAGCGCGTGCAGTTCCGAGGGCTACCAAAAGATAGCGGGAACATGCGAGGGGCACAACAAGCGCCTGTGTCGCCCCCCACTCTGGGCATGGCCGTGGGCGTTTTGTTGGCCTTCAATTTTTATATGAACCTTAATTGTGTGGCTGCTTTTCGTGTGTATACATACAAATTTATGTACATATAGTATGTTTGTTGTATATATATTTATGAGCATACACATATATACAAATGTGTTCAAATATGTTTTACTTATTTCATCGCAAAATACAAGTTGTATTTTTTTTTTTTTCATTTGCCGGGCATTGGGTATTTGAATGGATATTTTCATGATTGTAGTTAGAAAAGCATTAGCAGCTGCTTGGAATTGTATAAGAATTGTCCCTAAACTAGACTGAAACGAACAAGAAATGAAGAAAGCGATCAAGGCTAAGAGCTCATCATTTTTTTTGCTTATAAGTTAAGTTTGCCACCTTTTATAAGCGAAGTTTTCCACCATTTTAGAGGAGTGTAAAAGACGCTTAAGACGATTTTTAGTTTCATATATTAAATATAAACTGAATTGCATTTTTAAAAGGACAGCAATCGCATATACATTTTTGTCCGCTTAAGAGGGGTGCCCTCCATTAAGAGAAGTTTGACTGTAAATTTGTTTCTACTAGACAAAATTACAACTTACCCAGAGCTCATTGCGTTAAAGGTTTGTATCTTATGTTCTGGATATAAACTTGTATCTCACTTCGCAGAGATCGCAACAAATCGTAGTCGTTGTTGTTGTTATTATTATTTGCACTTGATTTCTACGAAAACGTTAATAATCTATGCACATGGAAACACTGAAAATGTATAGAAAATTTCGAACAGCTGTTATAAATCAAGGGTTCTTTGCTTAATGTTTTTTAGTTTCGTGTATTTTCGCACTAAGCTCACGACTTCTTATATAACATTTAAAAATTAGCAACACGCGCGCGCATTCAACACACACACACACACAAACACACACATACAGGCACACAAAAACACACGCACAGCAAATAGTTTTTGAGAATTAATAGTTATGATCAATATTGTAAAAACACGAATTTACAAGAGTTAGTTGAAAAAGGCTTTTATATTCACAATTTTCGCGCAAGAATTTTGTAATTTTCTATTTTTAAAACGCGACACGAAGCATTGCTCACTTTTGCTAGTGCTGCAGACTCAGCGAATAGATCTATATATACCGCCTTCGGACTTTATAGACAGCTAAATAGATAGATGGGTAGATATATATATATATATGTATGTTAGTTTATAGTTGAAGATTTTCTATTTTTCGGATGGTTTTTCTCGTTTGCAACGCGTTCAAGTTAGCAGCCCAAGTCGCACTGAATTCGCACACGAAAATTTCTTAACCGAAAAGCCGAAAAAGAAATTCACATTTCGAAATGAGTTTCCTCAATATATATTTCTTTGTGTTGTGTGTGCGTATGTCTGTGTATGTGTGTGTGTGTGTGTGTGTGTGTAAAGTGCGTCTGGTTGGAAAATTCTATGAAATTTTGAGTTTATTTAAAAGAAGAATTGAGCAAGCGGCAACCAGTGGGCGATCACTGTCGGTTGTTTGTACTATTTATTTATTTATTTGTACTTATAAGCATTCAGCATTCAGCAGCAGCAGCCGCACTAATACTGTTTGCCAGAGGCATTATGGCTAAGCTATAAGATCTATAAGAACTTAGACATACAATAAATTAATGATGTTTCGTGTTATTTTCGATAGTTTCTCTCATATTCTAAATTTAAAAGCGATTGAAAAACAGTTGAAAATAATTGTAAATATTGTTACATATGATAACAAAAAACATAACTAAACAAGTAAGAAGGCTCTAGTCGAGAAATCCCGACTAGACGATACCCTGATCCCTATACTTTACGCGTACAGTCAGTGCTTGCAAGTATGTGTGCTCCGGTGTTTCTCAACCGATTTTTATTAGATTTCACAGATTGTTATTATTTTGATTAATAATTCAAATGCCACCTCAAAGTTTTCCAAATTCAAGATTTTGTTGTTATCGATCCCATGTGTATATCGAAAACGGGATGAGTTATTAACTAAACTTGTACTGCCTAGGGATTAGGCGAGCTTAAGTTCGAAATCTGGAGTCTCTAGCTCTTATAATCTCCGAGATCGGTTGGCTCATACATACGGACGGACGGACAGACGGACGGACAGACGGACATGGCTCCATCGACTCGGCTGTTGATGCTGATCAAGAATATATATACTTTATGGGGTCGGAGATGCTTCCTTCTGCCTGTTACATACTTTTGCACAAAACCATTATACCCTTTTTTCCCATTTTTAATGGGATCAGGGTATAAAAAGGTTTGAAAAAAGATTTTTAAACTGTATATATTTATATGAGCGTTGTTGTATCCATCTGGTACTTAAATTGTACATAGCACCAGCAATATGTTTTAGCTTTTTTGTCAAATTGATCGGTTGCCAAAAAAGCGAAACGCCAAAAAGAAAACATAACAACAAATAGGCGCATGCAGCTCGTGCCTCTGTGAAAACTTCTAGTATGTAGTATACACAGTATAAAAGCGCCGAATCAGTATGTCTATATCTATGTTTCTCTATAGTATATCTATGAACACGTTGGACCTACAGCCGACAAATATCATGCACACAATGCTGACAATCAAAGTCTCAACGAGTGAAGTGAATGATGCCAAATGTTTGGGTCATTCAAAGGGCTGTGCATTTGCTACCACATGCTTGGAAATATCATAATAAATTTAATTTCAAAATGAAAACTAGAAATTGTTTAAACATCGAGTGTTATATACTATACTATACTATATTAAAAACATAACATAACCCCGGCCAGAAAAACATATTGCTTATAGAATATGCATTCAGATTCATTTATCTTTATACTTAAACATATGTAAACATATATACTCAGAAAAAGTGCTTTCTAAAAATACAAAATTATTACCAAATCAGTTCAATTTGCTTACAATAATCTGTTAAGAACGCTTTCGTTTTGTTCTTTATTTAAGAACAATTCGGTTTTCATTTATGAACAATTTCTGTTTGAGTTTTGTCCATTTTATTGTTTTTATACCCTGAACTCATTCGAAAGGGGTAAAAATGGTTTAATGGTTTTTGTGCAAAAGTATGTAACGGACAGAAGAAAGCATATTCGACCCCATAAAGTGTGTATATATATATATATTTCTGATCCGCAACAAAAGACAACTCGATATAGCCATAACTGTCTAAGTGCGTAGATCTCAAAGACTATAAAAGCTAAAGACTTCAGATTTGGAACAAAAGCTCGTCTAAAAATATGCAGTACAAATTTGCTTCTTTTTTTTTTGATAACTCTTCCCGTTTTCAATATAAACATCTGATCGATAACAATAAAATCTTGGAAAACTGTACAAGCTGTGAATTGTTTATTGAAATCGGTTGAGAAACACCTGAGATATGGAACATTGAGGTTAAGTGAAGTAAGCAGTATTCTCTTACACACAGACTCACACAAATACAAACTTGCATACACATACTTGCAAGCACTGACGTCGTCTTTGCTAGCAACTTAAATATTTTTGTTTAATCGTACATAATACCATTTCCTTTGCCGGGAATCGAACCTGATAGAATCTCTCGTTTTGCTGAACACGTTTTGTTTGTAGTTAAGTCTAATTTTTAACGAATATTCTTCGGCTCAGCTTCGGGTGTTAAATGCGTTCGTATTCTATGAATATTGTTTTTAATTTGGTACACATTGAAAAACTCAGTTCTATTTGTACCAAATGAGTTCTATTGTACCAAATGAGCTCTATTGTACCAAATCATGAAGTTTTCATAACCCGAGTCCTTTATTCAAAAAAGGAAAATTAATACCGATATCCAATAGACTTGAGTTTAGAACATGTTTTTTTTCTGAGTGTATATGTACATTAAGTTTATATGCCTGCATATTTAGGTTGAATATGAATTGATTTCTTTAATAATCTGCGCACTTTTCTTACTCATGATCTTTAATTATGCTGATGCATTCGATACGAATATATTTATATATCTATGTGTACAAATTGGGTTGTACTTTAATTTATTTTTGTGCAAAATGCGCCATTAAATTGTATAAATAGATGGGTTAAAAGACCACAGCGGTTGGGCTGTGAGTCAACATGCCTCGAACATTAACCTCATTAGAGAGAAGATATTGGTATACATATGTACATATATATATATATATTTATTTCAATGTATACCCCTAAAGCTTTCAAGTGGCCGACAAATTGTCTATTAAATGGGTGCGGCCGCCCAAGAAAACAAAATATTGAACAACAACAATAAGTTATTGAAGTGTCGATGAATCAATTGAATTATTGGCAGCTACTTTAATCTGATCATAATAATCCAAAATTGAGGCAGCGTTATTTTTATACTTTTACTTGTATTGTTATTCACAGACATATTGAATATTACCAATTGTGTTATTGTTTCTTTGTACTAAATGTTTTTCAATGTTTATGTTGAGCTATAAAGGATTGCATTAAGTATACGTACACCTCAAAACAAACATATGTTTTTATGAATGAAAGGCCCCAAAACACATTAGGCATTAGAACCCAGAGCGAAAAAAACCCATTAAAAGTTCAATGCACTCGTTGCTGACAGATTCAACAAAATGCGTTTTAAGCAAATCGGCCAAAGGAAAATTACTAAAAGTTTCAAGTTGCGCGAATCAAAAAAAAAAAACATTAAAGGAGAAAAACATCATTGCGCGTGTTTTGGACATGCAAATTGGCTGCCACCCGACTCCCCCTCCCCCCTCGCACCCGGCTATGTGTCGCTAAAAAAAACGATACAGCTTATATATAAGCAAAGTAAAAAATGTAGCCAATAAAAAAATCGCAAGTCGCTTGAGCCTTGACCATAGAAACAAACGCATGACGCGTCGCAAGTGTTTTCGATGTTTTTTTTTTGTGTTGTATTTTTATATTTGCAATTAAATTTGTTTGGCATAAAAAACTGCGTTAAGGCGCAAGTATTATCTCTGTAGAGCTATGTTACTAGCTGATTTGTATCTTCTATCTATATATATATATATATATATACATATGCATACAAATCTTACGATTTGTAGTTTTGCTTTGTGCGTCAGCGGAAATTTGGCTGCCGTTTAAATTTAGCGCAATTGAATTTTTACTTAATTAGTTGAACGAAACGAAATGGATGCCAAAAAAATATGGAGTAAACAAAAAAAAAATCAAACGAAATAGAACTAATCTAATTTGCCACCCTAATAGCCATCATCGCTATCCTCATCCGGTGGCAACCGAACCGGCTCTCTGCTGGCATTGGTCAAGGATAACTCGCCGAGATCAATAGCCAGAGGTTTCCTCATATCGTAGGCATCCTCTTCCGGATCACCGGGATAATATTCGAGCAACACACGACGTAGTGTAAATCCCAATTGGTTATAAAGCCTGAAGGCAGCCTGATTGCTGCACCGCAAATACAACTCCACGTACCAAGCCTCTCTAAGATCTAACATCTCTGAAAAGTTGTCCATTAAGAGCGATGCAATGCCTAAACGACGATACGGTTCTGATACGGTCAAGGAGCAAACGTAGCCATGCACCGGAGTATCGTCCCTTGATCCATCCAGACACTTGCCAAAAATGAGGCCCGTCAGCTTGTTATTGGGTGCTGTGGAGGCAATAGCAAGGTTCGGCCACTGTGCAAGATGACGCATATAAAAGCTGAGGTGATAGATCTCTGTGAATGGATCAAAGACCAATGCATTGAATTTAAACAGATCATCGGTTGTGAGTTCGCGTAGTAACGTCATTTAGATTGGGATACTGATTTACTTGAAGACTTTGATAAAAATGATACTGATAATTTATTTTCGTTTTCCATTTGACTGCTAAGATTCATACTATTTTTTTTTCAATGCTTTTAAATTTCGTCTGGCCACGGGGGCTTTCTGAAAGTATGATTGCTTTTGTATTTTTATCCTGTTCGCACTTCTCAGGAAAAACTTATTCACATCTCGTTTTGCAAATGGCGTGAAGTGATTTTGTTTTTTATTTGGCCATCATTATTTACGAAATCGCTTTAGATTTTTAGCTAAGACACCCCAGACTGCCGTTTCTCACGAAACGACATTCATCATTTATTACGATATTTAGCTAAGACACCCCGAACTGCCGTTACTCATTTTTGGGTCCTTTTTGGCTTTGTTTTTTATTATTTTTAATGTTCTACAACAATGCCCCCTCCTATATATTTTATTATATTCAGTGCCCCTTAAACCGCTTTTTTGGTTTAATTACGAATATGTATTTGAAATTCGCCGTTGCATACTTATAGGCATGCGTAAAAACATGGAACCAGAAATCTAAAATGGCAAGAAAAATGAGTTGCGGTGAGTCTTATCGTAAGTGATGAATATTGTATTTACATTTGGCTTACATACAAACGCAGCCTGTATTGTACAGCTATTGTACGTTCCGCCTTTTTGTTAAAGGCGTAGAACAAGAAAAAGACAACAAACACTGCTTATGCAATTTAAATTGTTTATTACACTTTGTCTCAATATCACGACTTAAACTATAAATCAATTCGAAGTTCATTTAATGTTCTTATAGATCCACGGCAGCAGCGAGGTAACACGAGTGTAAACGCCCGGATACTGACCCTTGCCGCAGCCAATGCCCCATGAGACGATGCCCACCTGAGTGTAGCGGCTGCCTTCATTTACGATCATCGGACCACCCGAATCACCCTATCAAATGAATAGTTTATTGCAAACGATTAAACTGGTTGTGGAATGAAAAAGTGAAAAGCTTACGCTGCACGAATCCTTGGCCGCCTGACCCGCACAAACCATGGACTCAATGATTCCACCAGGCGCTGCACGTCCATATTTGTGGGCACATTCGGAATTGGTCCAAATTGGTATGTCCACCTTTTGCAGTATGGATGGCTGTGGTCCATTCTCACGCAGACTACCCCAACCGGCCACTGTGGCCACCTGACCGCTGTACGAGCGTGCCTGTTGTGCTGGCGATGTGGGCAAACAAATCGGTTGAATCTCCCTGCTAAATGGCACCGGTTCGCTCAGTGTTAATATCGCAATGTCATTGTGCTTGAGTGAAAGTAATTGATTGATTTTATACAGTTCATAAATAATTATAAATTCTCCTATTACTTACCAGCGTACTAAACTCAAAACCTTTGTGGCGCACCAAGCGTTTGATGCGTCGGGAAACATGTTGCACCTCAAAGTCCGTGCGTATATTGTAATCACCCAAATGAGCAGTTAAGGCAGCCACATCCCATGACGTCATACTAAGATTTAGTTAAACATTAATTGTAAAATGTATAATACGACGGATAATATTTGAGCAACTTACCGCGCCACACAATGAGCTGCTGTTAGGATGTGATTGTTAGTAATCAAACTGCCTCCGCAGAATTGCTTGCCTGACTTGAAGAGCACCGCAATCCAGGGAAACTCATGCGGACTGGCATTAATGCCACCCACAATGCGCTCTTGATCGGGTGACACGGGATTCTTGTTGCCACACTGAAGTGGCAAGCCCTCTGGACTTGTGCCACTCGTCGGGCGTCGAGTTGTCGTGGATGGTGATACTGACACAGGGTAACTAGGTCTTCTGGTGGTGGTGGTGGTGCTGCTTGGTGGTCTCACCAATGGACGTGGTGTAGTGCGTCTGGTGGTCAGCACAGTGCTGGGTGTGCTCGCAATGGGTCGAAAGGTTGGATGCGTTGGATACTGATGGCTGGGTGGATGTGTGGGAATTGGAGGTGGCCAACCGCCAACTGTGGGTGGATGTGTGGGCAGTGGAGGCGGCCATTGTGGTAAGCCGCCTGCAAAGGTGCCAAATGGCCACTGATAGGGATACACGGCGGTTGTGGGTGGTGTTGGCGATGGTGCTGGTGCTGCTGGTTGTGGCGCCTCTGGAGTATGTGTTTCAATGGTGTTCATATCCTGAAAGTCAGGTGTATCCTCCACGCTGTTAACATTATCTATGGGACCAATGTCTGCATTGCCTATGGATTGTTCGGGCTCAACATGTGCTTGCTCCTCTTCCTCATCTTCTGCTTCATCCACCCTGTCAACCTCATCGGCCACTGTTAAGGGCTTCTCTGTGGTCGTTGTTGTTGTCGTCGTTGTAGGTATTGGAAATACTCCAAAGGTGTTGGCATCCATGTCTGTGCAACAGATGCCATTATTAACACGTCCCAACTGATCGTAAAAGTTGCAAATGTCTGAGCTTAATCCCAGTGAGCCTGTGGGCTGCCACTGACGCACTGCTATGATGGACAACTGGCGTGCCACCCGATAATACTGCTGGCAACTGTTGATGCGAACACAAGCGCCCAACTGACCCCTGGCGGTTAGACATCTGGAACCCTCCCAGGCGCCAAAGCCAGTAAGACCGTTTTGCAGTAGAAACAAATTGGGATCGAAGAAGAATTGTCGCTGTTTCCGGGAACTGGATTCCAATAACGAAGCTATGTGACAGAAAACAAATAAAAGATTATTCTTACTTAAAAACAAAACCAAAGATCTGACAACTGAAGTATCAAGTGCTTGACAGCTGTCATAACAATTTAAAAACCATCAAATGCGAAATGTGTGCCATTAAACATTAAATATAAAAAAAAATTGTTGCATGATTTGGGCCACATGAGTAATAAATGCTTGGGCTTTCTATAGGTGTATATGTTTTGCACTCAAATTCAAGTCCCGTGACTCACAAAAATGTCAAAATAAAATATGTGATTGTACTAACATTTTCGATTGGGTGTTTATCGGGTGCGTGCAAAAGTTACCTGTTGTAATATGCAAATCTCATTTACAAAATGATTACTTAATATGCGTAACAAGTCTGCAATATTGTCTCCATTAGGCCTTGTCCACGGCCAAGTAAAAAACACGTGCGAATATTTCTTTTTAGCTGACTAGCCAAACGAAACTTTATGCACTTTTAAGTGTCAATTAATTTCACACTGCTTGCAAAAGACTTAGGCAAAAAACTTGGTTAGCAGTTCATTTTAAAACACAATAAACAAGAATATGTTAAACCTAATAACAGACTGTGAAAGGCGTAAATAAATCATGACCGATAAAGGTTTTGGCAAAAAGCACTTCAAAAACAATAACCTAAACGACTCATTTAGATGATTGCTTTTTACTGAACGCATAAATTAAGTCCGAATATTATATGGGCCATTCGCAAAAAGGTTGATAAATTTAACAAATGGCAGTTTTGTGTTAACTTGAAGGAACAACAAGAGCACTGTGGACAAAAGCCGCACAAACAAAACCAGCCTAGATTAGTTTTAAGAAGCTGTCAAATACATACATACATACATACAAATGTACATGGTACATATTATACATATATAGAAGGCATGAAATATGACGCGTGACAGTAGAAAGTTGCTTAGGGGGAGCGACTCCGGCGTCTTACAAAGAAATGTTGTCAATTGTGTGTTGAAAGGCGCAAAACAAAAAAACATACAAATAAATAGTTAAAAAACACATGAAAAAAAAATGGCACAGCAATTGTCATTCAGGTTGAAAAGCGCTTAAGTTTATTGTCAATATTCTGGCTTTTGTTTTTTTTTATATTTGTTTCGTACAGAAATGTCAAAATATTGAGTAATCACTCGAAGCGTGGACAACAACATTGAATTGGAACTTGTAGCGTGAACGAATGTTAAGTAAATATTTGTTGGTCTTCATTTGCGGTTTGAGTATTTTGTGTTTTTTTTTTTTTTTTTTTCTTTGCTTTGTCAACACCGCAACAGATTGGCTAAGCTATTGGGAATAGTTTCTAGTATGTGTCTATAATCTCTCCAAAGGCTAATGAACTTTATGTCTGCAAACGCTCGTGGTACAGATATTATAATCATATTTTATTACACATTACTTAACAGATTCCTTTTCCATAGATTTGAATCTGAAGACACACCCCCTAGAGTTACAAACTTATTAAGTTTATGTGTCAAGCGTTAAGCATAATCCACTAAAAAGATACACAACGATAAGACAAGCAACAAGTTTAAGGTCTAGACGTTGTCCCCCCTCTTTAGCCTGAAGTCATTGCCAGCTTGATGCAAAAATTAAACTGGATTAATATGAGCAGCAGACTGCTGCTGCAGGAAAAGCAAAAACTTGAAATAAACTGCAGCACATCTTAGCTGATCTCAGGCCCACCTTGAATGGGTTATATGATTTTCAAGCTTGTTTGTATAACTTTAATTTATAGCCTAGCGACGCTTCCTTTAATTAAAACTCAACTATATAATGATTATTTTCTGTAGCAAAGCTAATTAACAAGCTTATAGTGTTATCACAGCTAATCATCAGAGAAGATCAAGCCTAAATGTTCAATTGTTGTGGCCATAAATACAAAGCGGCGGAAACAACCATCCACAGACAAACAAACTTAAAGCTCTGGTCAGGTGTGGAAGTGCGCCAATTTTGTACGCTCCAAAAGAAACGCCTCCACTGCGACGCTTTTTGTTTCTATTACTTTGAAGCTGAGCAGACACAGACAAAAAGTAGAAAGTAGAGAACGATATTGCAATGTGGAACAAAGGGCCCACAACTTAGAGAGTCTAGTTTACATTAATTCGCCTTCTCTATGTGTTGTCACTATGCGATTTATATAGAATTATTCTGAAGGTCACAAAAGCCATGCTTCAAACGCGTGCCAAGCATACATATTTATCAGATACTATAATGTTGCGTTAAGTCAATGAACTCGAGAGTGACGTATGTAAAAAAAGTATTAAAGTGTATGCAAGCACTTGTGCAGTAACAAAGTTTGAAATGAGATAACTAGATATATATGTAGTTGATAAGTTTATTTTGATGACCGAAGAAGTAAGTTTGTGCCTTAAGTCTTTAGTATGCAACACTTTTTATTGAGGAATCTAAAAGAGATCAAAGGTTGTACTTATTTCGCATTTACAAAACTAACAGTTTCGGTACCTAAGGTTTTTTTTCTTCACTTACAATTTCACTTTTTATTGGCCTTTCTCAAAGCCTCAGCATTACTCACCATCCGCAGGAGCGTCAAAATCTTCCACCACTATGTCGTTGACAGGGTCCGGGGGGGACTCAACAGCCTTTGTTTGTAGGATTTGATCCGATAATGTTGTTGTTGATTTTGATGTTCTTATTGATGACACATTCTCGGCTAATGTCGTTTTAAAATGCAACAAATGCACACAAAGTAATAAAATTTGCACAAATGCAAACATTTTGCCAGCAAAATACTTTTTATTTGTACACATATATGCAAATATATATATATGTTTTTATTTTTACTATTTTGTTTTCGTTTAACGTGAACGGGAATTGCAGACCCATATATAAATGGTACAATGTATATTGTATAAAAACCACAAAGCTAAACGCGTCTTGGTTATTTTTTAAGAATGCGACGCACGTTACCCGATGGCATTCACCTGGGCGGGCAGACGATTCTTTAACGAATCTCTTCTCGTTCGCAGTACTTGTCTCGCAATATCGATATCGTTTTGGAGTTTAGCGCGCTTATTAGAGAACAGGACCGTGGGCAAGCGAGGTCCGCAAGCTTCTGAGCCAAGTGACAGCAACATAGTTTGGTTAACAGCTAACAGCTATGCGAAGAGACAGCGGCCAGCGATGACAGCGACGCTAACTGCGACTTCGGCTTTTGGCGCAGACACAACCGAAACGTCAATTACTCTCGCGCATTGATTTGCTTGGTTGTTGTTGTTGTTCGATACTTGAGATATTGGCGGCGGTGTATATTTGCCGCCTCTTTTGGCTACCTTTTAGCCAGTTCTGTTTTTCGCCAACTTCATTTATATTTGTAAACTAGTTCTATTAATGCCTATAGAAATATGTCTACTCCTTTCTTCCTTCCACTTTCTTGGCACGTTCTCCAAATACATACCAAGAACACGCGCACTGCTCCAGATGCAGACAAACTGGCATTTATAGCGGGACTTTATAAAACAGCCAAGTAACAAGAGATGCCTTTCTAGCCTTGTCTTTATTATGCACTGAACTAAAAAGGATTGGCAAATATTTTTTTGAATCTTAAGCGTACGAAAATATTTATCCAGTGTGAATTCTTCTTTCATTGTTGGCCTATAAAAGGTTACCTATCTTTTTCTCAGTGTTGCTCTTGCATTAACTTAACATTTAAATTGGTTGAGATGCAGATAATTCATTTGATGTTATACCTCGTATCTAATGTAAAGCAGGGGTGGATTTTTCATCAAAACTTGTCATAACGAAACTTTAAAACTTAACGTTGTACATAAGAAAAGAGTTTTAAAAGCATTTTCTAAGTATGTTAGGAAAATTAGAAGCTAAGTGAACTATCCAATATCCAACGTATCGTTCATACCCAATATAACACAATATTGTTTTGTTAATTTCTAAAGTATGCTTCAAAGGCTTTTAAATTTGTTTTTTGTGCCAGCCGATGAGTGCTCAAGCGCATGCTATATCAAATAATAATTTGCGCAGTTTACGATCATTTTTGTTGGAGAAATGCGCTACAGGATTTAATTAACAGCAAAAAATATATCGCGACCCCAGTTAAAGCACAGTGTCACGGTTGAGGTGTTAAAAATATCACAAATGAAATCAATTGTTGTTAGCATGAATTGGCCAGCTCATTGTTGGCCCACTTGATCCCCTTGCTGAATGGATGAATGAATGAATTGCTCTCGCCCACCTGAAAATAAATTAAATATGTGATGTTCTCAAGTGTCACCGGCCATGGTGGCCTCAACCTTTTGGCGACACGGCGCAAATTCGATCTAAGTATATATTTTGCCAACTAATTGTGTATAATTGGATGCCAAGGGGCATTTGCCTTTTGATTGATCGTAAAGAGTTCTCAATTCGATTTGGAGTGTTGAATTTTTGAAAGCAATTCACTGTTTCGAACAGGTCATCAAGATCAAGAGGCAGCGGGAAACAGATGTAAAAAACCAGACAGTTTCAAGATGGATTTGAAAATTGTGTTACTTTAAGCAAATACTTTCTTTAGACTGGATATAACATATGGATTTTTTAGGAATCCAAATATTAAACATTTGTTCCACGTTTATATCAGCAGTATATGAAGATCTACCAATTCTTTTCTACATTTTCAACAATTTTTGTAGTTTTCAGACCCAGACTGCTGTTAATTTTGTATTTTTAAAGTTCTCCAACAATGGGCTCCCCGACTTATAGATTTTATCTCCCCTTTGCCACCTTAATTTTCAGGCAAATGCTTAAAATGCTAAGAAAATCGATTTGGCTTGTAAATAAAATCGGCAGTTTGCCAAAAATTGCTATTAAAATTACAAAAACCTAAAGAAAGCTAAAAAAAAAAGCTTTAAAAAATCTTAAAAGAGCAGTTTTTCCAAGAACTAGAAAGGCAACCACATTTTTATGGCATACTTTTAGGCAGATGGCTTATTCTTGCTTATTAAAATGGTGACGACATAACGACAAAAAACGAATAAAATTTATAGGGAGAGGGGGAACCCATTTTTGTAAAACCTCAAAAGTACCTTAAAAAAATATATTTAAAATCCTGAAAAAAGCTGATAAAACGCAAAAAGTGCCCAAAAATGAGTAAAGGAAGGTTTTTCAAGAATCCGTTTTAACAAAACCATTGCATATGGCATAGGCGGTCGATTAAAGTCAATGCTTTGCATTTTACACAAAAATAAATAAAAAAAAATTAGGTAAACTTAATAACTAACCAGTGTTCCTAATAACTAATGCTATATCATTTTAACAAAGCATTGTTATATTCTAACTATAGGATAGATTTTGTACCAAGAGGGCCTTAAAATGAGTAAAGAAGAAGCTGTTTTCATTTCATAATTGAAAAAATCGTTTTAAACATGGAATCTAATTGAATAAGTAATCTAATTTCCAAACACTTTTAACATTTACGCTAGTTTAGAAGCTACGAGTGTATATATTTGTAACTAAGTTTGAATTGTTAAAGAATCAAAACAATAAATATTTCTTTAACGTTTATATCAGCAGTATAAGAAGATCTACCAATTCTTTTATACATTTTTCGCTACCTGGATTCATTTAATAATTTAACCATTCGAATAAAGAATTAAAGACAGGAATTTAATAATTTTGCAGTTTACAAACAATAATGTATAGGTGTAAAGATGAATAATTTTAGAAATGACATAAATAAATATAAACTTTGTGTGTTCGATCAATAAAAAAAAATATACAATTCTTGTCGATAGGCCGCTAACAATACAAATGGTTGAGTAATTATTTGGAGGCAGCATTAAACATAATTGATAAATCGTATAAAATAACTAAAAACTAACTAAAATGCATACATTTTGCGCTTTGAGCACTTTACTGAACCAACAATTTCTCTATAGGAACCGGTGCGAAGAATTCATTGATATGCGTGACCAAAATGGGTGCCCATTGTTCGCGGGTGGCAGGAATTCCCACGCGCGTTATTTCCGGCAAGTTCTCATTGACCAGATTCAAGATCATAGCATCTGCAAGTAAGTTGTATGGATTAGTTAAACTAAGGTTGTTATCAAAAACTCGAACTCACTCAAATTTCGATCCGAAAAGATGCCGTTGGCCAAGACGCGAGCATTGCCAACGCTGACATTCGCATTCAATCGATGCAGACTTAGGGTCTTCTTGCCACTGGGAAGCTTCTCGATATGACCATCGGTAAGAATGGTGGCCTTAACGTCATCTAATAGATATCGAAATTAAAACATTAATTACATTTGCCAACTTTTATTGATTGCCTGCAGAGCCAACCAACTTACCAATTGTGATGTTAAATGGTCCCTTGGGCACGAGACGCAGACCGCCGAACTTGACATCAGCCTTAAAATAGCCGCCAGCCTTCAGCTGTGGCAGCTCCACGCCCAATTTGATAACAAAGCCGCTGTCCGTGAAATTCGATGACACGGTGTTGACTTTCAATCCACTTATGCCATAAATTTCCATGTTCTTGATCAACAGGCCACCCTGTATGCCATCATTTGTGTACCGAAAGATGCCACGCTTATAGAAGTAGGGATCAATGGAGCCCATGCTCAACTCGGGCAGACCCTCATTCCTCAATTGCGGCACAATCGTATGGAACAGTCCACGTATGCATTCATCCAGATCCGATGAGCTAAGGCTGCAGCTGCCTGCAGCGAAGCCATCATTCGACTCTTGAGGTGCTGCAACGATGGCGAAAGTGTTTAAAGATTAGTACACAACATTTTAAGGGTTAAGAGTGTGCGTATTAAGCTCAGTCAGGCATGCATCATTGCGCATAGCGCCCTTTCAGGTATTTAACCAAGCGTGACACACAGTTCACAGTTTGACATGCCCCGCACCAGATTTTTCTTCAATTTTGACATTCAACTTGTTGTTATTACGGGCTTTGTTGTTGCGTGCTTTGTGTCAGGGTGACAGGTGAGAAAATCGCGTTGCAGTCAAGGTCTCTGATCTGGAGGCCCCCAAAAAAAGACAAGGTAATTGTATTTTAAGTCAATGAGTTTGACTTTAACTTTAAATCATTTGTAATTGGCGTAATTTCATTTCATAGTTAACTTCAACATCAAGACATCAATCAATGTTGTATTTCGTTAGGCAACGATAGGATATTTAGCAAAGACTTATAAGTTATATATATATATATATATATGAAATATATTCAACAAACAAGATTCTCTTGTGCTATGAGTTAACATACAAGCAATAAAATTTGTTTAGTAAACAAACACATTGAATTTTAGCACAACAACTTTATTACGTAATTTTGAACGCTGGCCATAAGAGCAAGTGCAAAAAACGCACTTGACTTCACTTGGATATATCTAAATTCTTTAAGTTTTTCAAGCTTTAAAGACTTTTAAGCGGAAATAAATGAGTGAAAAAAGATTGTAATTAATTTTAATGTTCTATGAAATCATCGCAGAAAATTACTTTAACATTCAAATAGCTAATTGCGCACAATCTTTGCTTACCCTCTAAGCTACTGATATAAAGATTAGGCTTACCAACTACTTTGACTAAGCAATTTTATTGTTTTTTGTTGTGCGTGTTTGACTTTGTGAATTTTTTGTGATTTTTTTGCTGACAAGTTCAATGTCAAAGGTAAAACAGCAAAAAAGAAAAAACAAGTAAGAAGGCTCTAGTCGAGAAATCCCGACTAGACGATACCCTGATCCCTATATTTTACGCGTACAGTCAGTGCTTGCAAGTATTTGTGCGTGTGTGTACGACCATACTGTGTAGTGCATACTAAACTTCAAGGTTCCATATCTCCGGTGTTTCTTAACCGATTTTAATAAAAATTTCACAGATTGTTATTATTTTGATTAATAATTAAAATGCCATTTAAAGTTTTTTCAAATTCAAGATTTTATTGTTATCGATCACATGTGTATATCGAAAACGGGATGAGTTATCGAAAATCGAAAACAAACTTGTACTGCCTAGGGATTAGGCGAGCTTAAGTTCGAAATCTGGAGTCTCTAGCTCTTATAGTCTCTGAGATCGACGCGTTCATACATACAGACGGACAGACGGACAGACGGACAGACGGACAGACGGACAGACGGACAGACGGACAGACGGACAGACGGACATGGCTATATCGACTCGACTGTTGATGCTGATAAAGAATATATATACTTTATGGGGTCGGAGATGCTTCCTTCTGCCTGTTACATACTTTTGCACAACTTCATGATACCCTTTTTTCCCATTTTTAATGGGATCAGGGTATAAAAACAGGCGAAAAATAAAGTTAAAAACTATGCAAAATATACGCTGTCAAAACGTTTGCTACTTATAACACATTCAAAGGGGCGGCTTTTATGTTGTCGAGCTATTTCAGGGCGTGTGATGAAGTTCGCTGCTTAAGTCTTTCGTTTGTTTAAGCCAATGAGTGCAAATGTCAATAAATTTCTTGCGCTTGCGAAAGTTGTTAATGGTTTTTAACTGCTTTTTGTTGTTGCTGTTCGACATTTTACACAATTAGATACTAGTTACAATTGCAACTGTCAGCATCTCAAACTTAACGCAAAGGCCCAGCGATGTTGACGGCGTTTTTCGCATTGATGTAGGTCAGTTTTTTTAGGCTTTGTGCTGTAAAATGTGCGCACGAGCAGCCGGTTTTTTTTGGTATTGCAAGCCTCTTTGTTGACGCGAGCTCTTTTCGCAAGCGCCTCACACCAAATACATAATACATACATACAAATCTATTGATTTATTTTTTTGTTTTTCCGTGATGTTGTTTAAATTAATGCAATTGCCGATAAATATTTCAGTGTGGTTTGATCGACTTGCGTGTGGTTGTTTATCTGGTCTGTTTATTCTGCCATTTATTTTTGCATAATCAATCAATCGCAGAATGTGTGTTTGCACAAGCATCGCGGTTTGACAGTCACTGCGTATTTCAGCATTCACTTTCAGTTCGTTTTTTTTTTTGTAGCTGTTGTTGTTGTTGTTGCTCTTTTGCGGTTTTATAACTTTTACCACACACGAAACGAAAAAAAAAAAACCGAAAGCAAAATGTAAACGAAAAAATATATGTCAAGTTCAAGTGGCTCCATTTTTTTATTGCTGTCTTAGTCAGGTGTTAAAAGTCAGACAAATAAAAGGTTTTTTTTTACCTTTTGGGCAGAGGCTGACTTGCTAATTTCTACAGCAATTTGTGTGTTACGCATGGGATTATTTTTTTAAGAAATCTCATTAAATTGTTGACGTCTACGAAGGTTGTAGGCGTAAATAGCTCCAGTTTCAATAGCTTTACAATGCGACAGTCACCTTATTACTGAGCTTAAGTTTTAAGCTAATTCAAAGCAATAGTTGCATATACTATTTTATGAATATTTTGCCAATTGAACATAACTTAACATGATCAAGATCCATTGACTGAAGATTATTTTTGTTACATTCCAAACTTAACATTTCCTGTAACGATTTCCGTCACAACAATTGCGCAATTGCCTTCAAGTCATTGAATGTATCAGATTTAAGTATTTATATTCATTTGTCACACCATTTCAACTACAATATTATTCATTTGAATTTCCATTTTCAAATAGCTTCGCTTTTTTGGCAAAACAAACTGGTTGTGAGCGACTTGCCTTGCCAAATTTTTCACATGCTTTTTTCTTTTTTGATTTGAATTTCAAGTTCTTGCAGTTTTGTTGCATAAGAGTAAACCAAAACACATACCTGCATCGAATTGGGAGTCTGGCAAGGAGTCAGCCTGTTGTTGTTGTTGTTGTTGTTGTTGTGGGTCGCCAGTTAGCTCGCCTGGAGCGGATGTTGGCAGCGTGGCGGACGAGACACTTCCGAGTCCGACAGCCGCAATGGACAGCAAAATGTAAAACGCTTGCATATTTTCTTGTCGTTTTCTTTGGACAGCGCTTTTTTCCACAATTGTGCACTGCTTTGATGATTTTGTGTCTTGATTTAACACAAACAAACAAATGCACTTACACACACGCACACAAACAAGTGGGCAGTTTTCGCTTCGCTTTTGTTTTTTGCGTAATTTTGAAAACCGGCTTCACTTTTGTTTCTACACGTCTTTTTTTTGTTTTAACAGTTTCTTGTTGTTGCTGTCGTTTTCTCGGTTAACTGCAACTGTTGCTGAAATTGAACACACACACACACAGACCCCCAATACAGCCACACTGCCAGTCAATTGCAAAAGAAACACACACAAACACACACGCACAGCACAAAGACTTCTGCAAACTTTAACAAATTTAGCGAATGATTTCGTTGGCGGCCCGCCGCTTGCAAATCTTTAAATGAGCGCTGCATAAAACTCACGTTTATTTATAGTTTTGAAGCTCGAAGATTTTGTGTAAGTTTTTCTATGCGCGCGCTGCCGAAATCAAAAAACCACACGAAAACAATAACAAATACCAAAACATTTCGAAGGCTTTCAGAGCGCGCCGATGGAGCTTTCGAAGCTTTTGACTTGTTGAGTTGTTTTGAGAACTTGCGCACCACAGTTTGAGCAGCGCTGCACTTTAAAATGCATGAGCATGAGTTGACATTACTGAGAGCAACACTTGAATGTTAAGTTCGCCATATAACAGAATCTCGTTCAGACGTTGCTATAATTTAAATTCAATTTTATTTATTGTCTAGCCAATCGTGCCTGCATTTTTTAAGCTTGAAGATAGCTAATTGTTAGAATTGTAGGTAATATAAGACTTTATTACAATTATTTTATTTGATACCGAGGAATCGTTTTGTTTTGTTGTTTTTATGACTTTGTTTTTGTTTGTTGGGGATTTATTTAAGAGTTTATTGCTACTTAAAAAACATCGTTTGGGAAAAATACCTCAACTTTATATATTTTTAAAAAGCTAACAGCGAAATAGATTTAATTTGTTTACTTGAACAATTTTAACTTCCTTTTTTTCATATTAGAAAATTAGCTTATCCAGGGTATACAAAACTGAATAATTTATTAAAGCTGCTCAATATATGTGTAATTGCAAAAAAAAAACATATCAAAGATAATGTCAGTCAATAAATTGCGCCTACAAATCAGTCAATTTATAAACAATGAGGAAGCTGTCAGCTGCTCCCATGAACTTACACACCTACAATGCAAGTTCCAATCCCAGTTACAGCTGGAGAGGCACTATTGCAGTTTGGCAAGCATAGGGCCTAATCGAGGTATTTGGGTTCGCCTTCAACTGGCTAGCAAAGTCGAAATGTAGGCCAGTTGTAAATCTTTTGAACTGGATTTATGAAGTTTTAAGGCGTTCATTTTCAAGGTATTCGACGTGACTTGTTTGTTTCATATTGCATGTCTCTTAAATCAAGATTATTGCACTCTAAGTGCTTCCCATTTTGAACTTCCGTCACTGAATGTTTTGGCAAAACTAAGAAACTCATATCAAATGCTCCTCTGCTTAAAATGCTTGAACAGTCTTCGAGCAGACGACACAAATGCGTGTGCCTGGCATAACCATTTGGTAATTAAAACAAAGAATATCCACAAACTAATTTATGCAAGGCACAGCATTGTTGATCGACGTTAATAAGCCATATATGCATAAAAGTGTGGGCTTCACTGTAGTCTCCAATGATAATAAGCTGATTTATGGGCGAGTTAACGCCGACTTGGGCTGTAAACGTTGCCCTTTGGCATAATATCTCACTTCTTTGTTAGCCGAATTACAAACTGCATTATTTATGTGAATGGTTTTTTCCCCCCTGTCCGGTCAACCTTAAGCTTATGTTTATGCTCATTAATCGAGCTGCACCAAAAAACCAAAAACAAATGCGTTTGATGGTCATCAAACTGTGACAACCGATCCAGTTAACCAATTTGTAATTCTAAAGTTACACAATTTACTCATTCAATTGAATCGTTTCATACTATAAATTACATATCTATAAATCTAATTGCATTTATAGTTAGTTCATGCTGCTCACTATAGATACATATGAATGAATATTTTGAATATTATATTAGAAAATTGATAATAACATACTTGGATCTGCTAATTAAGTAAACACATTTAAATAGAAAATATTGATCGTTTCCGAACGCAAAAATTCAAATAACTATGATATTGAATTGTTTGATGTTGTTCGCACATTTCAAACTGAAGCAAAATCCCATTGTAAAACTTCACCCAACAACTTTTTCTCTGTCACATTTTAATGGGTAGAACAATTAGTTTGAATGTATTCAAACTTGTCAGATAAAGCTGCTAATTTGGCACGAATGATTATACATAAGAGTAAAACTTTTATTGCTGTAGCTATGACAGATTGAAAGTACTCAGTTATTCTCAAACTGTTAGTGACTGTAATTGTTGCTCAATTTCACTTTTAAAGCATGCACGTGGCCTTCTGTCTACGATAAGCATATTTAAATGAGTGTGTACACTCAGAGAAAAACGTAGTATGAATAAGCATATCCATGTCTAACCCAACAATCATTTTCCCTTTATGCTAAACTTAAGGTGTTAAACTAAGAAATACTATAAAATAGTAAAATCATCATTTATCATATTCAATTTGAAGTGTCAACATATTAATGCACAAAAATATTTAATTTGAATATTATTCATATTGAATTTGAATATCACAACTATCATTTAATTGTCTCACATACCTCACAACTAAAACCAAGAATCGGTTTTTTTATTTACTCGCATGTTCTACCAGAAACTAGAAAACGAATAAAAGTTAACTTGATGAAACTTACCGAATACGATATCTGATGGCCTGCGACGGGATGTGAACTTACGAACTCATGTTGCCCCTTATGCCCCTCCTATTGCGTTGTTGACAAACATACTTCGAACGCAGATTCATGCTCTTTAATTTGAAAACGGATCATATTCATTTTAAACATGATGGAATTAAATAAATATTTATTTTCGAAGTGCACTTACTTTGATTAAAATATATTTCATATTAATTTTGCTGTTGCTTTAAAGTTGAACCAATATGTTTTATAGTTAAATTAACTACGTGTCATATTTCAAAAATCGCATTGTTACTTTAACTATTTAGAGAGTTCAGAGTTTTTTCTCTATGTTTAGATAATAGTTTTGCATGGTCAAACTGTCGTGCAATTAACCCCATCAACTGGGTGCAGTCAGAGGGGGCAAGGGGTGGCAGTGGCAGTTACGCATAGTTAATTCATTTATGTGTTTTAGGCACACAGCTTAATTTTATGCTAAATGAAACTGGGGCAAGACCAAAACAACATTAAAAACCAGTTTTAAACCTAATCCGTCATTTGTGCATTAACTGAATGCGCCTGCATGTAATAACAACAATTTAATCGCAGGTTCGCATTTTATTAGAGGTAACCCGGTTTAATTACAAAATTTCCATAATATAGTAATAAAATAATTCCTAAAGTCAATCACATATGACAACAGCTTAACAGTTTGCGAGGTCTATTCGCTTGACTGAATAAACTGATCGATGGGCACATGCATTAGAGTCTGATTAATCAGGCGCAGCATGAGAGGAGCCCACGTTTTTCGTGTTTCCGGCAATATGATGCCATATATATCCCGCCAGTAATTATTGGCCACACTTACAGCCAGTTCATCTGGTAAGAATGTAAGACATTAGATGAAGAAATAGAGATTTATCACACAGACTTACCTAATTCGGGATCCGAAAAGATGCCATTAGCCTTGATAATCATATCACCGACCTTTGGATTCGCATCAATATCCGTGAGACGGACGAAACGGCGACCATCCTTGGTATACATCTCACCAACCGTATCAACAATGTTCTCCACATCAACTAATTGAAATCAAAACAACACAATTAATAATCAATTAAGTTAATAATATCAATAAATTGCCATCTACTCACACAGTGTTACATTGAAAGTGCCCTTGGGCTTAAGGTGAATAGAATTGACCTGCAGTTCCGCCTTGTAATTGCCCATTATATGCATCTTGGGTAGTTTTGAATAAAGTCGCAGTTTGATCTTTTCGCCATCAACTTTTACATTGACCTTATCGATTCTGTGCTCGGCGAATCCAGAGAGTTTCACATTACGCAAAGCAATGCGACCATTTACGGTTGGAGTTGAGTATTGAAAGCTTAAACGATCTATGACCAGGGGATCGTAGGGTTCAATATTGAGCTCGGGTTCTCCAAGTCTAAAACGTTTCGTTAACGTATTGAATAGAGTTTTTATGCAATCCTCAGCCAGATTGGGATCCGGCGGACACTTTGGCAAATCGCTAGCTAACCGATCGAAGATAGAATTAAATACGGCTTACGCTGCGTATGTGTTATGTTTAATACACACCAACAAAATACTTTGGTTCAGCTGTTGTTGCTTCTGCGGGCGCTGCCCTAACTCCTGCTCCACATGCCAAAACGGACAGCGTTGCCAACACAAAGTAAAGCATTTTATCTTTGTTTAACTAAAGATTCCTTTTGATTTGTGCGATTAAGTTAACAACAACTTGCCGCTAGTATTGGCACCCTGCAACTGAGTAGTCCAGACACTACCTGTTGCTATTTTATTCTCAGAAAATGGAAATAGCACTTGACTTTAGTATGAAGTTAGCTGCTTCTACTAAGCTTAGGAAAATATAGTACTTATAATTCAGCAAACGTTACCGGCAAAGCGGCTTCGACTGATTGAAAACCGGATTTGCTGCTGATTTATATTGGCGAATCATTAAATGAAAAACAATATAAGCAACCAACCAATGCAGCTTCCCGCTAACCCCCCAAGAAGCCATTACTTTCCTGAATTTCGTATGACAATGATTTGCATTAATAACTTCAATAATAACCCATTCACAATAAACATAGACTCTGTGCGTTTTTCGCTCAACTAATTATACCCTGCACGCATCAAAAGTTCGAAACCAAAACCAAGAAACTTTAAGTACCAGAAATGCTTCTTGATCTTTATGTCATTTAGAAAATCTATCAATTTGCAAATGTGAGGTTAAATGTTATATTTCTGTATAGTTTCATCACTAGTCATAATATTAATTGCAGAACTATTTGGCTTAAAAGGTTAAAAACGAAGTATTTTTTTTTTCTAATGTTTTCGAAAAAATTTAGCTCAAGTATTTTCAAATAGTCGATTCAAAGATATAATGTACGCCCGTTTAAAATATGATTAATTAAACACCTTATAGCAGGGGATAAGCAATAATAAAAACAAGTAGCCTTAAACCTACTGGAGGGTTGAATCAATACTAAATGGTGATTAGAAATATTTGCATTTTTAATACAGATACGAATGCCAAGTGCTGAATAACTTGTTGATTTTATAATATGAAGTCGACAATATTCTGTTATATAAAGGGCTTTACGATATTGGAACCTCTATTAACTTCTATATTTAATTTATTTGTTTACAAACCAAATTAACATCTTGTTTACCATTATAACTACTAACTTTAAAATGATTTTAATTATTGACCCACATTCAATCCTTGGTAACAATTAAGTCGAAAGGCAGCACTGCCAAGAAATCATTTCCTGCTTTGAGCATTAATGGCTCCCAAATGGCCATTGTTTCCGGAAGCATAGCCTGATACAGCTGGCGCCAATACTGATTAATAAAGTCCAGTATGACATCATCTGTAAAATTGAATTGAAATGGAACTAAGTCATGCAATCGATCAAAGATTATGTTGTGCACACTCACTCAACACTGGATCGGGCACCAGGCCATTGGCATAGATGCGCATGTCACCCACTTTAGGGTCCGATTCGAGCTTCGTCAGATGCACATAAGTGTGACCGTCGCGCTCGTATAGTTCGCCCAAGGCGCGCGTTTTCATGCTGACTTTGTCTAAAATGTCAAAAAAAAAGTTGAGTTACGTCGAGCTGAGACACTAATTATATATTTTTAAGTTTTTACCCAACGTAATGTTGAAGTTGCCTTTTGGAGTTATTTTCATGTCGTTAAGCTTAATGTCCGCCTTATAATCACCCTCTGCCAGCAGCTGCGGCACACGGCTGAGCATCTCCAAGCGTATGCGATTGTCTTTTAGTCGGTAATCCACCTTTTCCACAATGCCCTCGCTCAGACCGTAAATTATGACATTTCTCATTGAAATGCGTCCCTGCAGCATGCCCGAGTTATAGTTGTAGGAACTTTTGCCGAGATAAAAGGGATCCATTGGTGGTATATTCAGATCACTGATGCCATATTTCAAACGTGGCATCAACTGCTGGAATCCCTGCTTGATGCACTCGTTAATGTTTTTATCATCTTGGCGACATGTTGGTATATCTGCAGCTGTTTTTTTTTTTTTTTTTTTTGATGAAAATCAATATTAAATTGAATTAATCAATGAGCGCACACACACCCTATACAAAAAATATAAAAAAAACAACAACATTCATGAGCACTGCCATGACATAGATTTAAACGCATCTCATATCGTCTATGATCTATGCGCTTAATGCTCAGAACGTGACATTTTAAACGAGAATTCCGCTTTCGGTATTTTTGTTTTTTTTTTGTTTTATGGTTTGTCACACATAATTGCGAACCATCCCTGCCGTCTCACCCCTCTCTAACAGTTGCGAGCTGCGCAATTTATTTGTAATTGTTTAGATTTTAAACATGATTACTTGCGAGCATTTTATATGCCAACAACATTGTCAATTGCTAATTTTTCCTTTGTTTGAGCACTGACTAAACGTTTTATTGTAGCACAAATCGTACAGCCGTATCAAGTTTGTCGCTTAAATCTTTTGTACTGAAGGCTTTTTACAACGGTCGCTGCGGCTGCGGGGAAGGCCATTTACCGGAAGTGGCAATTGACAGCAACCTGTTCTATATGCTATAAAATAAAACTACTTGAAGTTGAAACACTTTTGGCATTTATGTTTTTGGGAAAATATTTTTCAGCTCCGGCTTCTAATAAAAGGTCTGAAACAAATTGTTGCTTTAAGTTTTGAGCCTAAGCAAAATCACAGTGTCAATAATAATATTTATTTAATTTTATGTGTCTTTTGTTTTGGTTCTTGATGTTGTTAAAAATCCATAAATATCATTACTTTTCTTCTTTCCAATCATTATAGACATCTTGATTTTCGCCCAGGAATACTAATTAGATTATTAATATGACAAGACATTGATAGCAGCCCATCCCGTAACCTTTTTAAGCCACATCATTCATTAAAATACTGTCACATATTGTTGATTGTCCAAAGTCAACATTTAATAATCTATTAAATATTTTCTACAAATTATTCAAAACAAAACAATTAAGCTTATTGTATCAACAAAATTTATAGATATATTATAAATTTAAGTCTTTCTATATATCTATAGCTCAATAGTTGATAAAGTTATAATATGAATTGCACTTTAATTCACGTATCTCGTATTAGTAAATTGGCTTTGTTGTAAAATTCGCAAAACTTTTGCGTGCTTCTCACGATTGTCGCTAGTCGATAGCGTTTGACTCTAATTGTTGATATTTATCTACTAATTTCATAATTTTATTGTTATTTTGATATGGCTAAAAACCTTATATGATCATATTGGTTACTATTACTACATACATAAAGTTAGGTCACATTTTCAGTTTATATAGATAGGTATTCACATAACATGCTTAAAAGTCCCTTTGCATCTTTTCGCATATAAACAGCTTTAAAGATGTTAGATCATTGCCTGCAGTAATGAATTCATTTTTCCCTTATCATTGCATTGATTAATACTATATCGGATAGTCGATCACAACAACTTAATAAGAACACAAGCTAAGTCTCTTGGTACTGAAAGCTTTTTTTCAAATCATAAGACTTAGGACACAAACTTAAATATAAATACAACTTTTTAGTTCCTTTTATTTACTTACATAAATGTGTAATTGGCTTTAATTCCATTGGTGGCAATGTAAAACCTTCCTCAGCAGACAAACCAACGCCCAGCAACGTAACCAAAGTAAATACACTTAAAAAACTTTTCATTTTCTTTTTTTTTATTTTTGTTTTGAGAATTGTTTAAAAATACAAGATTGTTCCTTGTGATGCAACGCTAGATTTCACTTTCGTTGGGTTTAAAACTTAGACAAAAACACCCCCGGCTCATGCAAATGCGAATTGGCATCTAAAACCTACGCCAATTGTTCGGGTTGTATTTATGGCGAAAATAGAGAGTACATTTCAGAGCTATGCCCCCAAACGAGACAGCGATTGCAAATAATAGTAACTCATTGAGACAGCCGGGAACTGAGCTCAGGGATTGGGGGGTCGCCATTGAAACGAAAATAGCTTGAAAATAATAATGACGACGACGCCGACAACTGCTTCTGCTTCTGCTGCTGAGCCAAGCTAAGCCATAGCGAAAGTCAGTAGCGAAATACAAACGACATTATTAAAAATACCCTAGACAAAATAATGTCGTGCAGTTAGATGGAGCATTTCCCCTCTCCATCGACCAAATCCCATCCAACTACCGGCAGCTGTCCGATGTTTCGATGCGCTCCATGCTATTTGATGCTTCCTCGTCACGCTGATTATATGCTGCGCATCTGTTGGCCAGGTTGACACTTTGTTGCTCATCCCCCATTATTAGTTAGTTACAGTATATCGATGCAATCACAGACTAAAATTTCTATATAGGATGATCCCACATACGATAGATTTAATTATACTCTTAGTACTCTTAGTTAAATCGGTTTTTCGAATCGAGTAATCCCGACTAGACGATACCCTGATCCCTATACTTTTCGCGTACAGTCAGTTCTTGCAAGTATGTGTTTGTGTGTGTACGCGCATACTGCATACTCAACTTCAATGTTCCATATCTCCGGTGTTTCTCAACCGATTTCAATAAAAATTGCACAGATTGTCATTATTTTGTTAAATGTATCAAACACCGTCTCAAAGTTTTCCAAGTTCAATATTTTGTTGAATATATATATCGACTCGGCTGTTGATGCTGATGAAGAATATATATACTTTATGGGGTCGGAGATGCTTCCTTCTGCATGTTACATACTTTTGCACAAAACCATTATACCCTTTTTCCCATTTTTAATCGGATCAGACGTAGTGTCAAAGTATCATCTTTTATTTATGATATATAAATGAAGTTCACTTAAGGTTATACATATTATATTTATTCAAAAGTGATTTATTTATTTTTTGATTTTTGTTTAAGAACGAATAAGGAAAACATACACAAAGTTATATTTTTGGCAAATTTATTTTGGGACTAATCCCTCAAAAGTTCTGCACGTGCTGACAAGCAAAAAATAAAAGTCGATTGAAAGTCATCTGTTAATAATCGCATAAAATGACTCAGCAATGGTATAAGCTAATTGCCTCTTCAAATAAAATATCAAGTGTCAAAAGCAACACCATTAAAGCTGACCTGACAAGTTATGGGTTAGCCAATTCTTTTAACACTTTGTAGAAACCATTTTATTGCACTTAATGTGCTATACCAAATGCATTAGATTAAGGGCCTTTCAGGTATTATAAATCATCTAGTAGTTGCCTCACGTTTAACATTATTCACATTAAAAGTCATAAAATTTTGTGTAACAATAAAGTTAGAACGTTGATTTAGTGCTTTGTAGTTTTCAGAGTACCTTGGGGAATTTAAGTATATTTAAATATATAATTAATTTATTGTATCATCATTGATATTTCTGTTCCAACTACATACATATAAAAAACAAAGTTTATTATTTGCATAATAAAATAACTAGAACAAAAACGAACGTCACTCCTTATTAATAACCTTTGTGTGTGCACAAATCTTTTGTATTTGTTAACTTAGAAACATAAACAAAATAGGCTCTAGTCGAGTAAGCTCGGCAAGAAGACCATACCTATACGACCTTGCCTGCACTACTACACCAATGTTTGATGACTTAACTTTAAGCTTCCATGTCTCCGGTATTTCCCAACCAATTGCAATAAAAGAATTTCGAAGATTTTAACAATTTCATTTATAATGGAAACGGGATGAGCTATCGATAACATATAGGGCCGTGTAGCTCTCATAGTCCCTGAGATTCACCCGTTTATACATAGAGGCTATATTGTCTCGGCTGTTGGTGCTGATCAAGAATATATATACTTTATGGGGTTGGAGTTGCTTCCTTCTGCCTGTTACATACTTTAGCACAAAACCATTATACCCTTTTTACCCATTTTTAATGGGTTCAGGGTATAAAAACCATTAAAACCGTTCACCATCTTCTCCGTTTTATCTCCTTCTGCACAGTGAGTCTATTTTTTTTTATAACCTGCAGCAACGATCTCTGCACCATTTACTTATCTGCTAATAGTACATTCTCTTAATCTCGGCTCTCAACAAAAACCCAAATAACTTATCAGCTAGCGTAATGCCTGTGTCTGCCTTTTGCAACCCGAGCTCAAGTCACGAAAAGTAACTTCGCATCTTATCAATATCAACAGCATGATGCACCAGGAATACCAATTCCAAGAAGCGACCAAATATGATAAGGGAAATACAAGTAGGGAGAAAAACAACAAACCAGTTTGACAATATCTTATCAATAGAAACAGGCAGACACACAAAGAGATTTTATAGTCAGACAAATGAGCCACAAATACAAAAAAAAAATATTGAACAATTCAAAATGAATTGAAAAAAGAAAGAAAAAAAACACATACACATGGCAACGCCTCGAACTATTGACAATAGCTGCGACAATGTGAAAAATGTGAACAACAAAAAGAAAATGGAAAATTATCTGCAAGCGGAACAAACGCAAATTGAATGAAACACAAACAAAAGGCGCGCATTTTGCCACCTAGGGAGCTGGACAAATACTTAAAACTCAAGACTATAGATAGCCAGCCCATTAACTAGGCCTGGTCACACTCAATGCACGCAAGAACAAACACGCACGCACAAAAGGCTTATCAGCGGGTGGCGGTAAGCGGTTATAGGTAACGGGAACGGGAAAGGCAAACGGCGCATGCCCGAAAGTTGGGACGTGTGCGTGTCGTTCGCAGGCAAAACAGCTGATTTTATGATCTTGTTTACGTTTTGCAAAAAGAATTTCTCTAAACGATTTTGTGTAAACAAGATCATAAACGTTGGCGGATTAAAACCAACGGCATGATAAAAGCAATCTCTATATAAACTAGCCTAGCAACAACACAGGACATCAGTCAACCCAGAGACGACAAACCAAACGCATCACTTTAACAGCTTAAAAATGGCTCTGATTATCGAAAGTAACTATCGCCACAAGAAGTTTGATAAGCGCCGCCCACGCAGTGACGAACAGAAGGAACTTGAGATCAAGACGGAGCTAATCTCACGCATTGGAACTCCAACCACTAGCAGCAGCAGCTGCTACCATAACGAGGACGACGACACTAGCAGTCAGTGCTCCAGCGAGTATATGCTATCGCTGCCCAAGCGAAGGCGTCTCAATAGCACCATATGCGATGGCTCTATTGGTTCGGAGTCTACATCATCCTCACAATCATTGCAGCCAACCATTAGCCCGGAAGCGTTGAGAGACATTTGCAAATATCATGGTAATATGGTGCGTAAGTTTCCGAAAAAGGAACGCACACCCAAGGATCAGGATCGACGCAATAAGAATACAATTGCCTGTCGTATGAGTCGACGTGTGAAGAAACTCGAGCATCTGGCCATTGAGGAACAGTACAAGGAGTTTACAATGCAACATCTCAAGATTGTCGAACAGAGCATGCGAGCAACGGCATATTTTAATCATCTCAATCAGCTGGTTAAGCACGATAAGGTTAAGACACCAGCTTCTATCTCAACGAAAAACTTCAGTATAGACTATTTAATGAATGGCATAAAACGGGAACAGTGTTAGTTAACTTAAGTTATAATCCCCGTGTGATTTGTATATACTTTGAAATTTTTGTATATTTTTTTTCTAAATGTACATAAAATGTTTTTTTCTTAAGAAAAAAAAGTTAGTTAAAGGTGTGTCTAAATAGATTATAGGAATGTTGGCAGATAAATTTAGTGTCTTAGAAAAATGAATAATATAAGTAATTTTGCCTACCAACTTTTGAAAGCAGAGCTTTTAAATTGCGTTTACGATCTATTATATAATCTATTATATTACTGAATAATAAAAATAAATTGATCAATCAATTCTTTTGCAGAATTATTCTCATTACAAATTGATAAGGATTTAAAATCATAAGAATTCTTCCATGATTACTTAAGGATAAAAAAAATTATCGATAATAATCAGAAATTAGTCCGACTACTTTTTATAATTACTTATGACTATGGTTAGAAATCGTTACTTCACAGCCTTGATTGAAAATTGATAATTGGGTAATTTCTGAACTAAATCTAACGTAACAAGTAAGAAGGCTCTAGTCGAGAAATCCCGACTAGACGATACCCTGATCCATATACTTTACGCGTACAGTCAGTGCTTACAAGTATGTGTGCGTGTGTGTACGACCTTGCTGCATACTGCAAACTCAACTTCAAGGTTACATATCTGCGGTGTTTCTCAACCGATTTCAATAAAAATTTCACAGATTGTTATTGTTTTGATTAGTAATTTAAATGCCATCTAAAGTTTTTTCAAATTCAATATTTTATTGTTATCGATCCCATGTGTACATCGGAAACGGGATGAGTTATCGAAAATCGAAAACAAACTTGTACTGCCTAGGGATTAGGCGAGCTTAAGTTCCAAATCTGGAGTCTCTAGCTCTTATAGTCTCTGAGATCGACGCGCTCATACATACAGACAGACTGACAGACGGACGGACGGACATGGCTATATCGACTCGACTGTTGATGCTGATCAAGAATATATATACTTTATAAGGTCGGAGATGCTTCCTTCTGCCTGTTACATAATTTTGCACATATTCATTATACCCTTTTTTCCCATTTTTAATGGGATCAGGGTATAAAAACTGCTAAGTCCGTTAAACTTTCCAAGTCATGTGAAACCAAGTTTTTGATTTCACAATACTTAGCCATGCAGAAAATCAATGGTCCATACACATTTTGTGCTTCAAAATAAGTATGTACTTAAGCATAAGGAAGTTTCTATGATCGGTGGCAAATTTTAACTGCAAGGCACGAGCCAAACTGGCTCAACTCAGCCCAAGTGCAGTCAACTGCAACTACTTCAACTGCACATTAGTTAGTTAACTTAACTTGGGTATTCATGTCGAATAGTCGCAACGTACCACACCGCCTGGTAGTTAAGTCTTTTATTAATATTTCTTAGCATTGGCCGAGCTACTAACTACCGAACTACTAATTACTTTTAATTTTTATTCCAGGTCTGGTAATGGTTCAAGGCGACTTCCTATAGCTGCAGCAGGAAAATCCAATGTAAAATTTACGCCTACAGTGATTACCCACCTTGCCCACACGTTGATAACGCCACTTAGCCAACAATTTGCACTTGTGGTGGTCTGACACACCCCAAAACTTGTTGATATATGTAGCCAACTATTTTTGCTGATGTTGATGTTGCTCTTTCGTTGCTAACTTAACATTGAAAACCGCATTCGATTTTCACACTAGCTACAACAAATTGCAACGTTTAGTTACCAAACTTTTGTGGTTACAAAACTTTGGCACACAAACTGTGTTGCTGCTGAACTTGAGTTTTTCGCACTTTAAGCCAAAGCAATCGCCACAGCAAGCACCACCCTCAGCTCTTGTCGTCACGACCAATATTAATATTTCAAATATTGTGTTGTAAGTCTGCAGCTCGTTTTCTATTTAACGTTTTTTCTTTTGCTTGCTTGCATTCGACATTGAGAAATGAAAAAAAAAAAAATAAGAAATAACAGAATCAAATGAGAACACCAACTGACCACAGTAAGACGTGACTGTAAAAATACACTTGATTGCCTAAGACACAAATTTACTGATAAACATTTTACAAATTCAAAACTAAATTTGATTAACCAATTAACCAATAATCGTGTTAATAATGCGTTCAATGCTGTAGCTCTGGTCAAAGATGCTTAATGTGATGAATAATTAATTAATATTGGAAGCGTATATTCAATCTTTAATTTCTAGTTCTTTTTGTAAGACCTTAGTTTATACTTAGAATACAGATAGAATAACAAAAGTTCACAAAAAGTTTGAACTTACTTCTGTTACTCACTAAGAAACTCCCAAATTACTTCTTTGTCAATTAAAGAATAAATTTTGTTTATAAAAATAAAGGTTTTTGTTTTATTTTCAAAGTCAACAATAAATAAATTAAAAATTATTTAACTAAATCACATTCAATGGCTGTCAAATTTCTAAACTTAAACTTAAATAATAATAATGGAAAGTTGCATCACTGTCGTGCTCCAAAGATCAGTAACTGTTGCGATCGAGCCATTTGCTGCAGGAACTGTTGCTGTTGCTGGGGCAGTTCAAAGCCTCCTGGAGTAGTAACCCCACGTTGAAAGACTGCCTGCTGCAACAACTGACGATAACACAGACTAAATCGAACCTGTTGCTCTAAAATGGCTGCTTGCTGTGCTCGATATTGTTCGTATTGTTGTGCCATACGAGCATCCTGCATCTGTTTGACTCGACGGTTATTGCGATCCGAACGCTGTTGCTCCATGGGACTACGCTGGCGAGATGTCTGGGAATGGCGCACCATATTGGCATCATAGGTGGCAACAAAAGGGATAGGAGTTGAGCTGCAATTTTTAATTGCTTCCGTGCTTTGCTGATTGTCCAGCCAAGGGCGAAAGAAGCCTTTCGTTTGACGACGTTTGCAGGGTGGTGGTGTCTCCACCGTAAAGTTCTCCTTGTATTGCTCAAGAATCTGATCCACATCACGTTTGCGTTTTAGTGTTGCAAACTTCTTGTGCTCATAGCAGGGCGAATTTATAATCTGGCTGTGCTCCATGGTTTGTTTTGTAGTCGCTTGCGTTGTTGATGCCTTGACGTTTAATGTCTGAATGCTGTCAATCTCAGCTTGATATCCTGTTTATATGCGCATGATGAGATTGCAGGCCTGTCCTACAGGTAGGTGACCTTTTTTTCGAAACGCATAAACAAACGGATTAGCGCATGATGACCTGCAATGCCTAATTGCCAAAGAACATTTGTTTTCAATTACCTATTCTACCTGAGTCGCCATGGGTCACACTCAGAAAATCAAATATGTTCGTAGCTACCGGAACTGGAAAATACACGAATACACAACACTCGAATATTTGAGCCGTTTATTGACCTACTTGACACCAGGTCGTTGCGTGCGGTTCTGAACATGGTCTTCTTTAAGGCAATGTTTAGTTTTTTTTGTCATTCCTAGGAAACTCCTGAGGGTCTAAGCCAACATTTCTTGGAGATTGGAAATCCAAAAGGACCTTTTCCACGAATTGTCTTTTATTTGTTTGTGGATGTGGAATGAACAAATATGTTTTATGGTTGAGCGCTTTTATAAGTAAGGTTCTGTTTTTAAAATAATAAGACAAAGAGTTTGTTAACATAATTACTTTTAAATAAATACATTCGTAGAATTAATATCAAAACTCAACAAATAAAATTACGTTTTCTTGCATGCGCTAATTTTCAGATTTTTAAAAACCTTTATCAGACTTTTATTGCGTTGATCTAGCAAACGTTGATCTAGCAAACAAACAACATCTATAAACCTAAAGAAAAACATAGTACATTAAGCTTATTCATGGTTGATCAAACTATTTCGTGTATGACTTAGCATTAAATGGTATAATGCTTAAAATGACATGTGCTCATATTATCATGAAATATTTTATTCATCATTATCATAGATATGCACAAAAATATTGGAATTAAATATTAAAATGAAAAACTTTATATTGACATAATTTTTATTTAGCACGCAATTTTCACTTTGAGTTTTGGTTTACTAAACGGATGCCTTAGCTATTGCGCGTTCGAAAATGAAACGGTACGGAAATATATATGTCTCCTCTTTAATTTAAAAAGTGTTTGAGGAAACTGCGTGCATAGTTATATAAAATGAGGTTTAACGTTAGAATTGAATTAACAACGTTTAGTAGTTAAAACCACATTGTTGAATAAACCACTTTTAAAGTTGATTTTGGATTTTCTGGATTCAATATTTATAACACAACAGTGACTTTGTATTTAATGCATTTAATTATCATATAAGTTTGTGATCAATGTGTATGATCAATGTACCATTTAAAATTAGAAACGTGTATAAAATAGAAATTAACATTTAAAATTACACACTAAATAAAGTTGAAAGTGAAGTGAAAAATAAAGTTGACTTGGGGAGTTAATTACAGCTGTTACTCATCCAAAAGCGCATCAACTTAAAACAGAAACAAGTAAGAAGGCTCTAGTCGAGAAATCCCGACTAGACGATACCCTGATCCCTTTACTTTACGCGTACAGTCAGTGCTTGCAAGTATGTGTGCGTGTGTGTACTACCATACTGCATACTTCATACTCAACTTCAAGGTTCCATATCTCCGGTGTTTCTTAACCGATTTTAATAAAAATTTCACAGATTGTTATTATTTTGATTAATAATTAAAATGCCATCTAAAGTTTTTTCAAATTCAAGATTTTATTGTTATCGATCCCATGTGTATATCGGAAACGGGATGAGTTATCGAAAATCGAAAACAAACTTGTACTGCCTAGGGATTAGGCGAGCTTAAGTTCCAAATCTGGAGTCTCTAGCTCTTATAGTCTCTGAGATCGACGCGCTCATACATACAGACAGACAGACGGACGGACGGACAGACGGACATGGCTATATCGACTCGACTGTTGATGCTGATGTAGAATATATATACTTTATGGGGTCGGAGATGCTTCCTTCTGCCTGTTACATACTTTTGCACAACTTCATGATACCCTTTTTCCCATTTTTAATGGGATCAGGGTATAAAAAATTTCCATTGATGATCTATATGTTATTCGAGGTTTTTTGTTTGGGTTCAGACAGTCGACAAGGCAGGGAATCTATTGGTTTGACCCTTTTGTCTTATAATGTTGTTTGCGCAATTATTAATTATTTAAAACTTTTATGTTATTGATTTGTTTTAAACAAGAAGTAAGGCTTCAATAAAAACAAATGCCAAAAGTATTAAGCCTTTAGGTCAACTGAAAAGTGATTCTGTTGGTTTTTTAGGACAACTTTGGATCAAAAATATTGCCAGAGCTTGTAGGTTTGATAAGCTTGAAGTTGACATTTGTCTTAACAAAGCTTAGTTTGTGTCTAAGTCCTTGGTGCCTTGAGAAGATTAAACCTTCTAGCTAACATGAACACGAAATTTCTGAAACTTGCTTTCAATGTTAAAAAACTTAAATTAAAACTCATAGAAATCTGCTTTAACAATTTTTTTATTATATTTTTTGGACGTAGATGTACTAACGGACAGTACATTCAAGTGGCCCAACGATACCAAGCACCGGCTTGTTAACGCGCGGACCCAAGCATAAAGCGACCCACCTCCCGCCCTTCCGACCGAGGGGCGCACCGCATAACGTGCGGTTACGAAGATCGCGAACATGTAGACAAATGACGTAACACAATTTTTTTTAGAGAGCATGCAGAAGTGGTACTAGTAATAAGGTGGGAAAGATCGTTATATAATGAACATAAGATCCGAAATGGGTTATGGATAGCATAGTTAGAAAAGCAAGCATGCAGGGCTATTGGTAAAAAATGTCTACTACTTCTAATAGGTACAGCAAAGTTAATTTGGTTAATTAGTATTGGGGAATCTATTTCACCATTTATTAATTTGTGAAAAAAGGTTATTGCTAGCATAGTTCTACGATGATTAAGAGAGGGAAGATTTATTAGTAAAAGTCTACTGTGGTAAGCAGGTAAATTAGTACTATTGTCCCAGTTAAGACCCCGAAGGGCAAAGAGCAAAAATTGTTTTTGTACCGATTCTATTCTATCCTGATGAGTCGTGTATTTGGGATACCATATACAAGATCCATATTCAAGAATAGGTCGGACAAGAGACACATAAAGAGTTTTTGTTAAGTAGGGGTCGTCGAATTCCTTCGACCAGCGTTTAATGAACCCCAAGACACTTGATGCTCGATTTGAGATTAAAGCAATATGCTTGTCAAACTTAAGCTTTGGGTCCATTAAGATACCCAAATCCTCAACCAAATCAATCCGATCCAATGGTAGGTTATCCAGAAGATAGATATTAAAAAAAGGCATTCGCCTATAAAAAGACATAACTTTGCATTTACTGCAATTGAGATGCAGTAAATTTACTCTGCACCAAGTTTGAAAATTGTCTAAGTCACTTTGCAGTCTATGACCAGACAGAAGACTTGCAGCTGACATGCATAATTTTACATCATCAGCATACATTAGTACCCGAGAGATGATTAATAACAGACGGAAGGTCGTTTATAAACAGAGTAAATAATAACGGTCCAAGGTGACTTCCTTGTGGAACACCAGAAGTGACCTGCACCGCTTTAGATACTGAGCCATTAAAATAGACTCTCTGAGTTCTGAAGTTAAATAATCTTGAATCCAAAGGATAAGATTATTAGGAAAGCCCAAAAGTTTAAGTTTATAAATTAACAGGAGGTGATTTACAGAGTCAAAAGCCTTACTGAAATCAGTGTAAATAACATCAGTTTGCAATTTGTCTTCAAAGCCCTTAATAACAAATGATGTGAATTCTAGTAAGTTAGTAGAGGTAGATCTATGTTTCATGAACCCGTGCTGGCACGGTGAAATCATAGATTTACAAAGATGTTGAAGATGAGAGGTTATTAGTTTCTCAAAAATCTTAGGAATAGCAGACAACTTTGAGATACCCCTATAATTTTGAGCATTCGATTTGTTTCCTTTTTTGTGCAAAGGAATAATATAAGACTCTTTCCAAATTTTTGGGAAAGAGCATAGCTCTACGGACATACTAAAAACTTTATGCAAAGGTTTTACAAGATCCTGAGCACAGTACCTAAGCACACAGCTTGGTATTCCATCAGGTCCTGGAGAAAATGTGGGCTTTATAACCAGAAGATCACAAAGTAGTGAGCTCTCTGTGATTTCCGGTATAAAAATGCAATTTGAGGCATTAAGCTGATAGGGATAAGGCGTGACGACTGGTTGAAAACAAGGGCTATAGGTCGTTTGAAAAAATTCAGCAAATAGATCGGCAATGGCCTGATCTGAATTGGCTTTCATTTTATCAAAGAATATATTAGATGGAAGAGTCGATGTCTTGCGTTTCGCATTAACGAAATCAAAAAACCGTTTAGGATCCTGCTGAAACTGTAATCTACACCTAGTCAGGTAATTCCTGTAACATTTGTTATTGAGGACTGAAAAGTTGGAACGAGCAATCAAGTATGCAGAACAAGCTAACTGAGAGCTTGATTTTCTGAAACTCTTATAGAGTTTCGATTTACGGTTTTTTAGAATAGTCAACTCTCTGGTAAACCACACAGGTTTGTTTGACCTGTTTGGCGTTCCATAAGGGACACACAAATCAAGTAAAGAATTTAAAGTATTATAAAAAATACTGATTGCCACGTCCAAATTGTCAGACCCGTAAAGGGTAGACCAGTCAGTCAGGGCCAGCAGCCGAGTAAGTTTTGCGAAATCGGTTTTCCGAAATTGACGTACTCGGCTTAAACGATTTCTACTGGGGCAAAGCCCCCGGTAGGGTAAAGTGATCGACACCTCCAACGTTGGGTGGTATAAATCCTCTGGATAAGATATGGGCTGTGATCGGGTAATGGATGAGGAGGACGGATCCAAAACAAAAACCAGATCAAGCATTTTATCAAGAGAATTTGGGATATCATTTATTTGATTCAATGATATCCCAAGTAAATCAATCAAGAATTCATTCTGTGCCGAGGGGGTCAGTGCGCCAGAGTCGGAACAAGAAATCCAAGTAACTTCAGCAATATTGAAATCACCGAGAACTACAAGGATATCGCGATCAGAAAGCATGCAAGAAACGGACATTATAGCAGACAAATGAGCATCGTAGACAGAGTTATCAGAGGTTGGGGGTATATATGAACAAGTTATAAAAACACCAACACCATTAAAAGTCAACTTAATAGCAACAAATTCTATATCCATAGAACCACCTACTATTACTGTCTCCGAAAAATAATTTTCATCAACAGCAATAAGCACACCTCCGCCACGTCGAAGTGTACGGTCTTTTCTGTAAATACAGTATCTGTTGCATACTACTTCAGAATTAAGAATGTCATGCCTTAACCATGTTTCAGTTAAGGCAATGACATGAAAGGGAAATGAAAGGCTATTAAGGTACAAACTACTGAGTTTGCTACAAATACCTCTAACGTTCTGATAGCCAAGTACCAAAGAAGCTGTTAGTTTTTTGAACTATCAGAAACGAGAAGAGTTTGAGGCAACGCTACTGGGGTGAGAGATACAATAGGAGACTTAGGCAAAGCTACTGGGGTGGGAAATAAAATCGGAGGCCGATTTTTTTTCCTGGCAGTATATTCATTAACAACAATGTGCTCCGGCCAAAACTCTTTGCAACATATAGAGCTAAAGTCCTGACTCGAGACACTGATTTTAAACGACGAGATATTCCTAGTATAATTAAATTTGAATTTCTCCACCGTGAAATTGGCTTTCGATTTGGCCTTAATATAGACCGTGACATCTTCTGATGTCAAATCAGGGGGAAGCCTTGAAACAAATACTTGTTTTTTAGGTGGAACGGCTACAAATTTTTTAATTATGTCTTCAACCGAAGATACATTTTTATCTAATGGAATATTTGGCTCTATGGGTATATTAGGTTTGTTTGGTTGAGCTACGTCAACTTTACTCACCACCAAAGAGACCGAATGACTGGGATTAGATGAAACAACATCCATAGGGACTATAGCGTTTACATCCGTTATCTCGTTAATTATGGGGACTGGGGCAGAAAAATTGTTTTTTAGCCTATTTTTATTTTTGGTCTCGGGATTGTTTGGCTGAATTTCAGACATGACCGGTCCCGATGACGGCCCAACATTGGCTTTTTTGCGCTTAGGAGAATCAGTCAAGAGATTTTTCTCCTTAAAGTTTCTCTGCACAATTGAGAAATTATCGCACAATTTTTTCAATTGGCCGAAAACTCCCTCAAAGCCAAGCTGAGTCTCCATAAAGTTTGCCATGTCTTTTTTCCGCTCCAAACAAGACCAACATGGCCACTCTAAATTAGTAGTGCCCATCAAGTCGATGACTCGGCCGTTAAGACCAGCACATTTTTCATGAGCGACATTTGGGCACATCCAGCAGCTAATAAAAGCCATCTTTGTATTAGTGCGAACTTGGCAGCCCTTGAAACAGCAGACAACCATTGTTACTTAAATTTCTTTTTATTTTGTTAAAAAAAAATAAATAAACAAAATAAAAACAAATAAATAAACAAATAAAAATACAAAAAAAGGAGAGACACAAACAAAATTTTATTTAATTTTTTTTTTTTTAAATTAATGATTGAACAAAAATACTGCTCAAAAAAGAAAGACACCCTAGGGTTAATAGTAAGAATACGCTTGTAAATACTCACAAAATAAAACACAAACAAAAACGCACCGTCGCGAGCGCAGCAACCGTAAGCAACAACAACGGAATAATTTAAACCGGGACCAACACCAACACAAAAGAGCGCGTGAGAGCCAAAAACGGTTTTATGCACAGAGAGCGAGCACAGAAGAACTGAAAGAGTGCAAGTATGAAAATACAAAAACAAAATACTAGCAGGGCAAAGCAAACTAAGCAACTTAAGCAATGAGATTTGACTGCAGTTCGTTGTTGTATTTTGGCACTTGCAAAATAAATGCAAATAAATTATTTAAATTAATGTTCAAAACTTGGGTTTACAAAACCGATGACACCCAAAGTCACAAACTATTTATTTGCACAGAGTCGCGAAATTAAAAACAAACGTAAAACGCACAAAATCAAAAAAAACGAAGAGCACAAAAAAAAACACGTCCGTTGCTAAGCAAAGAGAGCGAGCGATTGATGATCAACAATAACAAATAAAAAAATAAATACTTTTAAAGTAATCAGAATAATACTATGTTATTGCATGTTGCTATTATAATACTATTAGCTAAAAACTTAAATCACATTCCTAACAACTTCCTCCGAGGGAAGTATAGTCCATTATTTAACGTTTAACGCTTCATGGCAGTTGCGTGTTGGGGAATGCAGTTCTGAACTTGCTGCAACTTCGGATGCGTATCGAGCAGAGGAGCTCGGGTCGTGGAATTCTGATGCAGGAATCGCACATAGTATAGACTCAATCGGATTTGCTGCTCCAAATTGGCTTCGTGCTGCAATCGATATTGCTCACACTGCTCCTCCATGGCCACTTGCTTCACCTGTCTGGCCCGGCGGCTCAGTAGGCATGACAAAGTATTGCGATCCCGGCGCTGTTGCGCCTTCGGACTGCGCAGTCGGGGCGTATGATAGCGCACCATGTTGGCATGGTAGGTGGTGCCCACTGTGATGGGGCTGGGTTTCCGGGGTGGTTGCTGCGAATGTTCCTGAGTGGCTGTTACTGTTGGCTCATCCAGCCAGGGACGAAAGAAGCGACGCTTGGCGGGCAGTTCCATGACGAAAACCACATCATCTGAATCTTCATCCTGGCTACGTTTGCGCTTAAGTGCCGAGAACTTCTTGTGTTCGTAGTTGGAAGCAGTATCCATTTTGTTTGTTTGATCCATCTGATAAGCTATTGTGTATGGTGTGTTGATGTTGTTCTTGTTCGCTGTCTGGTTCACGACTGTGCTGCCATTGTCCTGGGCGTAATCTTTTATGCAACATTAGGTAATGGCAATCAAAGACGCTAGACAATCCCAGACGTAATTCCCACAAAAATTCCCCAGCAGGTATTTCCCAATTTAACTTCATTCATTCAAACGTGTGCCTGCACTTCGGATTAATCATCCTCAGCCCCTGCGACCCTTGGAACACTCTTAGGTCGCGCTACCTGTGGCACCTAACTGTTGTTGGTTTTATTGTTGCTTATGTTGTCCTCTAAAGCAGGTATGTCGTCCATGTCTAATCCGCCGGCTGCTGGCATTTGCTTGCGTTTAGTTAGGGGCGTCATAAGCCAGTTGCCCTTTTTCAATTTATCTTTTGCTTCAGCGATTTTCACTGGAAATACCTGTTGTGTGCAGCACAGCCTGGACTAGACGGGTCTGTTCGGTTCTGGTATTTTGTAATCCTGGCGCTCATATGGCCAGGCTGTCTACATGCGCATTGTTAGGCGTCCTCTATGGCACCTGAAAAGTTTTATTGTTCCTCGCCGACGATCCGCAAAGCATTTATGACTTCAGCTTGTGAGGGATCTGTTGTGGCCAGCTGTAAATTCTACTCATCCCAAGGTGTTGGACATAATTACTGAATCCCTACACATATCTTCACTACACACATGTATACACATATTGGTGTCGTCCTTCCCTATTTTTAAGTGCGTTTAGAATTATGTCGGATTTTTTCATTCAATGCCGCTTTGTCCATTGATTTATGTTGTCACTGTTTGACTGTCCGACTTCTAAGCGGATTTATTTAAGGTGGGCTTGAGTCCTGCCCTCAACATATTGCTGAGTCAAGAAGCAGGATTTCAATTGTTATTGCTGCTCCCTAAGTATTCAAGTGAAAGATTGTCATATTGTTTGACTACAATTCCCATTCGCTGTTAATCGGAAAGAATTGATAATAGACATCTAGTGCAAGCGGCGACACTGTTTTTTTACGATTATGTAATATAATAATGAGTTATACTTCTACAAACCTACCAGGAAATGCATTCTCTGACTGCACAGTTGTTAGCGAAATAAAGTTCTGGGAAAATTAATAGAAAGAAAGCGATAGCTGGAAAATGTTTTGAATGAAACGTGATTTATATAATTGATTCACTTGCTGACCTTTCTTACTAATTGTCTGGCTCGGAAAATTGTAACCTGCTTGGAAAATTTATATATTCAAACAATATCGATTAAGTCTTTTGTGTCATTTTATTTATCTAACTCAATATCAATACAACATACAATATCAGTCATGGTCGATGGATTTGTCGATAGATATAATACTGTTGCTAAATATAAAAACATGAGTCATCTGTTTACAGTTTAATCAAGATTATATTTTTAGGTCCAACAACGTGTTTGCAATCGATAATATATGGAAACAATTTAAATTAATAATTGTTTGTGAAAAGCAGGCACAATTAAGAATCGTAAAATTTTATCTAAGCCTATTATTTATTATCTATTATTTTTTAAAGCATCAAGGAACGGGTTGTGAATAAAAATGTCCATTGAAATCATAACATAACATACATAATAAACTAGTTATTGTTATATAGTTATTAAACTTCAATCACTTTAAACCCCTTTTTATGAAGAACGCCTTCCAATTCGATTCCCATAAATGTTGTTATCGCTCGATACATCATACTGAAATCTCCGATATGAAATCATGTCTGATAAATGCTTAAATCCGTTAATAAACATTCCACATTTGTATTTTCCGACAGCAAGTATCGCGCAACATTTCGGGAAAATCCAAATAAATTTCCATTCATTTTGGTCATTGTCACTAAGCCGTCGAGCTGCATTTTCTCTCCTAGAGTGGTGTAAGCCTTAATGAGCTAGATTAGCGGTAAGCAAGATAAGAGTCCAAAAACCGAAAGACGCCGAATGTCAACGGGATCGCAATCGGGAAAGAAAACTCATCAAAGAATATTCCAAGCGCAAGGCGCTTCACGAATCGTCGTCTTCTGGTGAAATGTTGTTGTGAAATACCAGGAATTTGCAGGCAGCAAGCAGAATACTTTGTATTCGTTCGTGTGTAGGTGCGAGTCGAGCACGGAGCTGGCCAAATGAAAAATTAATTACGAAAAGGACCCAAAAGCAGGTATATGCCATACACTCACACACACATTTCGATTGTGGAACAAATCCTTTTGTTTTTATGACAGAGCAGACCTTTTGTCAACGAAGTTTTTCCCACAAACACAAGACGCATCGCAGTGTACCTTAATGATAATTTCCTTGCAGGTAGAAAAATGAGTATGAATCGCCTATATAAGCAGGGATTGCGCAGCTTAAGGAGCACAGTCAAACGACGACCGGCAACGTAACAATATCTCAACATTTTAACACAAACTTAATACGATGGCACCCTCACAAATGGATTACCAGCATAACGAGAAGGAAACGACAAATGTCAGCTATACGCATAAGAAATTCAACACAGGCTGCTACACGCATAAGAAATTTGGCAAGCGTAGCAGCAGCGGCAACAAGGAGGAAACGCCAACAGCTCCACTATTGTTCCGACCATATGCGTTGAGCGAAAATACGCCGCGCAAGCGACGTCTGGAGTCCGAGCAGCGAACGCATCAGCATCAACAACACCAATTGCCACCAACGCCCCCAACAACGCCTCCACAACAACAACATCAGCCGCCGCAACATTACCAATTATATACGCCCATTTTCACGCCCACACCGACGCCGAGCATTAATCATCAGGCATTTGCCTATATGCTACAAAAACAACGCACCGTGCTCCAAATGCGTCATATGCTTAGCATCAATCCGGATGCCAACACATGGCCAGCAGAATTACGTAATGCACTCTACTCCATGCTGAAGCAATGAATGAAAACGATTCCCGCCTGAAAAGGAAAGACAATCGACTTATGTTGGTGATTTGCCTAGCAACCAGTGATATAGAAATTTAAGTGACCCCAAATGACACAAATTGTAAATTATATCAAAAAATGCATTTCCCTTTATGTTTAGTGATTGTATATAACAACATATTTGATGATTTCACATTTAAACAAAACCAAATAAAAACAATTGTATATTCTAAAAATTTATCGTTTACTTGCCAAAGCGAATTTAAGAATGAGGTGAAAAAGACCACTTAAATTATGATCGAGCGAGATGAAAAATACATAGGTTGGCGATGAAAATGGATTTGAAATTTAAATAAAAACTGCAAAAATTGTATATATGATAGAATGCGTCATATTTATGTTATTTATATTTATGAACACTTTTGCTAAAGCAAGAACATTTAGTGCACAATATAGGGTATAATGTTAACTGAACTAAATAAACTCTTAAACAATAACTACGTTTAGGATTCTTAAGTCTATAGAGAATTGTTAAATCCTAGCCGATCAAAAACAGAGTTCGTCTGAGCTGGCCTTTGCCTGTTTCCAGCATTCATGCTGGTTTGCCGACGAGGAGCATACTGCTGCGGCTTTTGAACGCTTTGCGGGATCCGCTTAGGTGGTGTTGGCTTTTCAGCTGATGCGGAGGTCGATGAGCCCAGGCGCTTGTGCACCGGCAGCGTATCCTGGCGTGCGAGCAGCTCATCGCTGCGCATGCGTATCATTTTGCCTTTGACAGGACTTAAACGCGCACCTGGCTTCTTTGGTGGCGATGCTTTGAGATTGTATGTTTTGCGTGTGGCATGTAGTTTTGAAACTGTTAAATGAAATTATTTAATTGCGTGCTTAAGAGCGTTAATTATATATATATCACGCTTACCCATGCCCAAACGAGACCTAATATTACGCGCAAAGTTCAGGTTACCGCGCGATTTATAGTCTGTATGTGGAGCTATCTCTCGCACCTCTGCTGTTGAGGCAAATTTGACGATTTTCTCAGCGGGCAAAGTCATATCCACATCATCATCATAATCGTCACTCAACTTGCTGTCAGTGTCACTACCAGCCTCTTTATAATCATCATCGTCTACGCTTTCATCTTCGCTATCATCGCCACGTTTCAATGGCACCTTATGCACCAGCATTACCTTCTGCTGTGGCAAGCGCGATACAACTGATGCCGTTGTTGCATTTTTAGCCTTGACTATGGATGTGTTACGCTTGACACCACCTATACCTCCACCACCGCCGCTTTTGCCTCTGTTGCTTTGAGTGTTTTTCAAAATCGATTTAATTGCCAGGGCATTATTTTGCTCCGCATCCACGGCCTGTTTGCCGCCTAGACGCGCAAAGACCGAATTATTGCTAGAGCTGGCCGTCACTACGCCGCTAGACGCTTTATGAATGCCAGTGATGTGAACTCGCACGTTGCTCTCCCCGCTGCTGGACACAATGCCCTCCTGGGCATCATCATCAGACTTGCTCTTATGCAATCGTTTAAAGACGTCTGTCTTTTTAGAGCTGCTCACACGATCCGAGTATACTGCAAGAGGGGAAAAAAATTATTTTATAAGACTATTGTAAAGCTAGTATTACTATTTAACGTACGCTGCTCACGCTTGGCCAGAATTTGCTTGCTCCGCTCTGTGGTGCCCAATGGAAGAGTTACTTTATATTTGCCCTCATGCTCGGGAAGCACGCGACGTGCTGGCTTAGTTGGTGGCGAGGCTTTTGCAACGGATGATTTACCCACTAGCTTGCTACTGGGCGGCGTGGGAGGTGTAGTATTAACTACAGTTTTTTCCTTGGGTTTGGACACCGATGGTTCCGATATTAGGACTTTGTCAAGGGCATGCTGGTCGGTTACTTGCTTGGCATGGCGCAGTATCGCTATAATGTCGCCCATTGGTGTGACTCCCATCTCACGCAGATACTCCTTGTTTAGATCAAGCAACATGTCGTCCTGTATGCGATTCTCGACAAATATGTGAGCATAGCTGGCTGCTGCTGGAGATGGAATTCCCCCGGCGTTAAAGAACTTGACCCATCGTGCTGTAATTATCGATATTTTAGTATACTCCTAACTGAAATCACTGTTATCCTTACCTGCACTTGATTTAGACATGACTTTATGCACTATTGTTATGATTATTTTTAAATAATATTTATACTTTTCACATCACACAGTACAGAACTAGCTTGTCAGTTGTTTTGAATAAGTTCAAACTATGAACAAAGTAATGTGTGTCAAGATAGCAACAGTTCGCAAGCAACGAATTTCGGAACTTAGTTCATGGGTCGGAGCCACACATGGATGTTCGTTTTATATTTTTTTTCCGCATGAAATCAAAAAATTATGATGCAGAATTTTTAAAAACATAATTTCTGCATTGCTCTAAAGCAACTTTTTACCAATTTCTGTTTTTATATGTGAAAATCAACTTACTACCATATAACGTTTTCACTATTCGAACAATTCCACAATTTATTACTACATTTTTACCTATCCAATGTTAAAAGCCTTTATATTTTACCAGGAAGAGCAGTTTGAAATGCAACAAATACCAAACACAAGCTATAAAAATTAGACCTTCAGCCAGTAATTTAGAAAATTAATTAAATGTAAATGAACCCTAATGAAAAGGCCTTTCGAACTCCCACAAGAACTGACCGACTGCGCAACTGAAAGATAGCTGATATGGCACGTTTACATATATTTACAACAAAAGGCTGTCTGCGATATAAAATAGGTGTCTCCTAGAATAACTATTTTTAAGAGAAAGTGGCTCCAGATTGACAGTAGTTGTGGATCAAGGCCATAGCTTAGGCATTCTTTAGTCGGTTGTTTATTTATTGTCAACTACACACATCCAACACAAAATCAAACTTAATTCAAATAATAAACAGTTGAAATAAAAACTAACAATATATATATATATATATATATATATAAAAAGGGCTTTGCTTTTGACAAATCTTTACCATACTTTTGGTTGGCAGAATAGCAGCTTCATGATTTTTAAAAACTTGAAAATTGTACATTATCATGAAGTATGTTATGCATGGAAGGAAGCATATACGGCACATAAAGTATAAAAATAATTTTATGTGTAATCGGTATATTACCGATCTCGAAAAAATGATATAAAGCATTGTAGAAACTTTTTTTTACGCATAATAATAAACTTATCAGAATTATAAGATAAACATGTAAGCATGTTTCATTATTTTACTACATTGTTTCACGTACCATTTCTAATTAAGTGGCGCTACCTTAGCATTGCCCCGAACCAGTGAAAAAACCTACATCAAAACGATTGTCATTGATTCAGAATAGTGAACCATTGAAAATGAGCGATTACCAACACCCTCACAGAAAAAAGTAAATAATAAAGTACAACAAATTGAATGCTAAAATACAGTGATATTAAATTTAATGACGCTGTGCATCCAAAGAGTCCTTGAATAATCAAAAAACACAATTCTACTTATTGAAAATACGCGTATTGAAGGCCAAATAAGAAAAATGTCTACAGAGGATTTGCAAGCGAATTTGGACAAACTAAAAATAACACCAAAAGATGAACAACATAAATTGTGTACTAGAAATCCATTTTACAGTTCAAACATGACGTCTTGCTCTGAAACGACGATGCCATCAATTCAAAGTACAAAACAAATAATTCATTGGAAGCTGCGTCGAATAAGACGTAGGTCAGAAAGTAATGTCGATGACTTCGACAGCAGCAAGCAGTTGGACTCCACAATTTCTACGGCAGATCATTTTGATGTGAATTCTCTACGTTGCCTAACTGGAGTACATAAGCTACATTTGAAGCGAAGCAATTTCACCACTTCAAAAAGGAATCTGTTACGCGAGCCAATATTACGTCTCGCCCATGACAATCATCTGCAAACGAAATGTGTTTTTGGCAACCGTGGTATCCGTCGAATGGTTCCATTAAATTTTGATGAAAAAAATCGGTCGATTTTTCATAAGCCTCGATCAAGCAACAGCATTAAATGTAACATAAGTGGAAATTGTAGCTTTCGAGATCTAATAAGCGAATGCAATATCCTCCTAGATGAATCAAATTCGAAGAAAGCTATTTTGGATACTAACTGGCAAGTGTCAAAAAACTTTCAGACATGCCAGAAAAATGCTATTGAAGCAGCAGACAACAGTTGCGAATACCTTGATGATGAACAGGGGTCTAATTTTGGAGAGAGACCCATTGTAAACACAGGCTCGAGGCTTTCATGCTCCCAAGAGGCAAGCAACAATCCACAAAATTCGAGGAATTGCGACGATGTCACCATTGTTGAGTTAGCCAGCTATTTCGATACTATGGTGCACATTCCTAAGAAGATGTCAACAATGGCGGAAATGATGTACATTTAAGAACTGGCACTGCCGAATTACATTTAATTAACGTAGTTTGTTTATATGTGTATACATAATTCTGTTTCAGTGTTTAATTGTACATACCTATATATAATCAAACAAATATTTATATGAATGTCATTAACTTAAATCTAAATCTTTATGAAGTGTATATATCGATATTGTTATCCATAGGGCTAATTCCGGTATCAAATTAAAATTCTATAAAAAAAACGTTATTTCATTTGTGATTAGGTCATTCTATAATATCCACGCTAACTCAAAAAGGCGCCCTTTCCACAACTCTTGTACATCACAAAAGCTACCTATTATCGCGTAAATTTTGATGTGCTAAGGACTCCTCAATGGCTGAAACGTTGTCAACTTCATTGCTGTGAATATCGACATACCCGCAGTGCTCGATTTTGAGAATACTTCAGAACAGATGTAGCGTAGCTCACAATAGGTGGCAATTAACATATACACATTGAAAATCGTATATTTAGAAATAACTCCAGATTCTGCTTTCTTGGTAAGTGTTCCATTTTCATAAACTTAAGTTCTGATCTAGTATTACTTACGGATACTATATCTCAGTAGGGATCCGTATCAACGTAGTCAGTTGCGAAAAGCACTTCTATATAGAACGCATTCTTTATTAATTAATGGTATAAAAGTTTCTTGATCAGCACAATATGTTCCATAAAGCCATAAGCAGATCATGACTGTTTCAAATTATTGATCACCCTTTCCCTTTTTCAAAAACAAGAACAAAAAAAATTAACAATAATTCTACAAATTAAAAAAACAGACGAAAGCAATGACTGTACCAAAGATGAACTATTATATAAAGAATATTTTCATTACTTCGTTTTCGGCTTACGAACTTGCAAGTTTACTTACGTCGCAGAACCCACATCAGTTCAGCTGTAGCGTCGGCCGAACTACGTCCCTCCGCTGTTTATATGAGTGTGGGCATGTGGGGGTTTTTTTTTTTTGGAAATGGTTATGAAATTTAAAAGGCACACCGTGAATGTGAGTTACATAAATGTTTATTTGTATCCATGACAATTGATCCTGAACCTGCCTCAAAATTTATGATATTATTTTTTTAACAGATGCATGGCATCGGCTGGTAATTATTATTATTATATGTATGTGTTTGTTATTTGTTTTGTTTTTTCTTATTTAAATTTTTCTGTTGTCTAAAAGTTGTATTTATATTTTTATTTATAATTAGTTGTAACCAATAAATTAAATAATAATAATGACCATCAATGATCGCCGCTCTTATTGGCTATACCTATTCGTCGACTTTATGCAAAAAAATCTATGGTTCAGGGTGGACTGGAGATGGAGAGCCTTGTTTTATTTTGATAAAGCAAGGCCCAGTAGTTTGACCAAAATATTTTTTGTGTTGATTTTGTTTTTAAAAAAACAAAATCAAAGCATGTCATACTTTATTCAGTGAGGCTTAGGCAAAATTCCTTTTAGTCAAAGCAAAATATCATTTCTACGCAACTTTTTAAAATAAAACCAAATTTTAAGAAAAAAAAGCAATTTTATTTATCAACATAATAAAAATAATGTTGGAAATTCCACAACGCTTTCGAACGGCGCTGCTAGGCATTGCAATAGCATGTATTATTAAGTTTTTAGAATACTGTTTGCGTCCATTGGGTATGCTGTTTCTAGCTCTATTCGGATTTTGGATCTATTGGACACGATGCAGTGTGCGAATTGTGCTGACGCCGCAAATGCATGCTAAACTCCAGACATGGCTGCAGCTAGCAAAGAATGGACGCAACAATTCGCCCCTCAAGTTCTGCGTGATTAGCTGCAGCTTCCTTGGAATGCTTTTCATATTAAGCCATTTTATTTCGCTCGTAATGTTATCACTAATTCTATTTGAAATCACTGCGCTCTTCGGTCGTGCACATAGTTTCAAGCTACTGGAAATTAAAAGGAATAACTTGCCTTCGACAGAGAAAACAAATAACTTGAACACCGATGACGATTTGAATGAATTCATGCCAGATTTGACTTCTTTGGATATGTTATTGCTAGAGCACGCCAGTACAGCCACTTATTATACAGATGATGATTAAAGTAGTGACAATATACCCATGCTGCCACAACGTTATACCATTTCCGATCTCAATGAGCTTTCATCGAACGAGGATGACAAGCAAGCAAAACTCTTACAAACAAAAATCAACAAATAAATGCACAGCTCATAAGTGTTTAATAAACAGTACAAAAAAATAGCACAATTAAATGTAACGAAAAAAGCACCAACTTTATTTTTGATTTAATGCACTCAGTTGTTCCAATTTAAATATGGCTTACCAATTTTCGCGTCCGTTTCATAATCATTGCGAAATGTCTCATACTGTTCCACTTTACAATCAGGAATACCCACAACGATACTTTTTCTATCGATAGCCATTAAAAAACAAACGACCAACAAATTGATGCTACATAAATACAAACGCACTATCAAAAACAAAGCAAGTTCAGTTAAGTGATTAACAATTAAGAAAAATATTTAAACTGATTGCGATGGACTGCGACAGCATTCAAATGGCCATAACAGAAGAACATCAATCCACAGTATGTAGCAATTAATGTTCGCTTGTGTTTTTGCGCTTATTGCGTCGTTAATATTTTGTTTTACATACATACATGTATGTAAACAGTATGTATATTTGTATGTTCATACCTAAGGGCGGGTAATCAAGCTACCAGAATAATAAAATGGAATATATTTTGTACCTACATTATGAGTAATTGAAGCAGGGTATGGTAGATGCTTTTTTTTAAAGAATTTTTGCTATAGCTAATAATAAAATACTCTTATAAATATTTTCCTAGTCATGTTTTAAATTATGTACTTTTTATTTTGTTTTAGGAACGCAAGGAATGTGGACGAAGGGGTCGAAAGCCTGGCAGAAAGACATCTTCCGAAAAAGTTGATGTAAAAGCAAAGCTTGGTAATTTTTTGATTGACAATGTAACTTTAAAAATTAAAATAATTTCATAAAATATATACATTTTTAAAGAGCGGAGCAGGCAAAGTGCACGGGAATGCCGCGCAAGAAAAAAACTTCGTTATCAGTATCTGGAAGAGCTAGTTGCGGATCGGGAAAAGGCAGTTATTGCCTTGCGTGCTGAACTGGAGCGAGTTGGTTAATATAAATATTTGTTTTTATATTATTTACTTCTAATATATATGATTTTTACAGTTAATGAAATGGAACGATTTGCTGGAGGAAAATACCAATCCGAATGACATTGATCAGTTACTTAAAGACATTGGTATTCTTAAACAAGAAACCAGTTCTTAACTGTAAAGTACAAAAATAGTTACTACATATTTTCAAACAGTTATATTGCTTTTTAAATAATATATATAAAATTATATCTGACTCAAAGGTATAAGTTAAGTATTAGCTTGTAAACTTTCTCAAAAGTTATGTAAACTGAACTATCACATCTAAGTTACAGTAAACAAAATTTTCGTTACAAATAAAACAATTTAAAAAAAAAGTAGTATTGAGTAAATATAAGGGGCATTTTAATCTACCAATGCACAAACAAAATCTTGAAAGTAGTTGATTTGAAGTTTAAGCGTTGCTAGCTTGACGGTCATGAGCTGTCAAACTAGACAGCTGTTTTTGCTTACAAAGTCTGGCAGCACTAAAATCTTATATATGTTAATTTATAGCCATTTCATGTGGAAATAGACACAAAACACAAAATTTTAAGCCAAAACAAATAAATAAAACACAAACTACATTAATAATTAAATTGAAAAATGGAAACGACAGTGGAACAGTCTGCTGAATCAGTTGCCGCAGACCTCAGGCGTGAAAATCGACGAAAAAAGATACTACAAACTGCAAAATCTCGATTAGAGAAGTTAAACGGCGGCGTTAAACCATGTGATAATATAGGTAAGCTTGAGTACCGATGAAGCGACTAAAGCTATTTTAAGTATTAGGCGAAAGTATTTATTTTATTTTAAATTTCTCACCGATACCACGTGTGTCGGTACCTTAAGGATAACTATTTGTATGTTCGTATTAATTAAAACCATTTTACACATTTACATATATAAACGTCAGACGTATGCACTATGTACAGATATGCATAAACATGTACACATGTATATATTCTTAGGAAACAACTGATGTTGCACATTGTAATGAAATTGATGAAATACATTAGCTTAAAAGCATAATCGGTATTTATCATTTCAGATTCACTGTCGAAAGATGCTCTGGAATACTCGGATCCTGAAGTAGAGCCAAACATTCCTGTCGGGTTCTTTCCTCAAGAAGAGGCTTTCAAAACTACCTTTTTTGCAACAACAAATTTTAATCAACCCACAAACGCCGATGCACAAAATATATTTGTAAAAAGCAGAATTCACATTTTTGTTGCTTCGATCATGGGATTCATTTTATCGCAATTCGTCGCAAATTCTCTTTTTGTCCCAGTTGGCTTGTGTATGATGTACGAATTATTTTCGTTAAAAAGCCAGCAGTACTCCACTAACTCATTAATTTCGATGATATTGCCGATTGCACTTATGTTTACAGGTACTTTTTTGAGTAGTAAAATTAAACAGATCAATTGTCTCCTATATATTTCACAATCTGTCATCATTAACCTAGCAATTAATATTTTCTGTATATGCTTAAGCAGTGTTTTGTTTCAGTTTGTAAGTATAAATCACTTTGTACATATTAAATAATACAATGTGTATTTCAAATTATTTCATTAAAAGTTGAATGCTACGGATGAAGTATTTTTCATTGTTATGGGACCATATAAAAAATAGTTATGGCAAAAGAAGTACTAAAGTTGTCCAAATACGAGCAAAAACTTCCTTTCGATTCTCAACAGGACAAGGCGCAAACACCTACATAAGATAAATGATGTAAGGCAGGCAACTTGCAGCTAGCCGAATACTATACACGTGCAGTGCTTGCCACAGCCTAAGCCGGAAAGTTTACGGTTTTTACCTTGCAATGATGTGTGTTGAGAGCAGACACATGCCCTGAAAGAGTCATGTCGATTTTTAAACACCTCTAATAAGCGTATTTGTAAATACTTCCGTCAACGTCATTGTATGTCGGTCATTGTTATTATTTTAAATATTTTATGTTATCAAAAGAAGGTTTGAAAATTTAGGTAACGTCTCGGGTCAAGACAATTTTAGAAATGGCTTTTTTACGTATCAATTGTTTAGTGTTAAGTGTTTTTTTTTTGGTGGTAAAGTCAGTGGGATGTTTCACATAAATGTAAGCGTGGCAAACAAAAGGAGGTCCTGTGGGATGTCTAACGGATGCTAGTAAGCAGGCTGTACAAAATTGAGCCCTGAGGCACGTCTGCTCAAATCGTGTTCTTTAAAATTGTATCCTGCACCACTCTGAACTACAGGTGAGAGATAAACTATCTGATCATTAGTCAAACTTCTTAAGTATATTCCTAAATGCTGCAACAACGTACTTATTTGTGTAAAATACTCCAGGACAAAATAGATAACTTTGTGGAATTGTTTTGGAATACCATGCCTTTATCGAATACCAAACTGAATTGTGGCTTTCCTTGCGGCTGGAGTTACGATTGAAGGCTTGTCAAACATGACTTTGTTCACGTTCTGCCAAGCGACAAGGAAAGAACCTAGTCTCAGTGAAGCATTAGAGATGAGCATGCGGAATACTTCGCTAAAGATAATAAGTAAGACAGGAAGTGCCATTTGCAGTTGTGCATTCAAAAAGTCCGGCACCTGCTAGACATAGACATTAGCTTCATTAATTTTTTCATTTTTTTGTTTGAAAAAGTAAAGAGTGATTGGATTATTTCATGGTATTTGACTAGGGCTCCAGGTTGTTTCGCAAATTCTCAATTTTAAAAAGTATGCTTAATAGATTTATCTGCTGTATTTGATACCTTCCCAAAAATCCAAAAATTCAAAACATTTTCAGTTATATGCTTGATTTTATTACGGAATCTTCATGACCTGAAAATTGTATTGGAGTACACTACTGTTTTCCATAGAGCGTAGCTTGCAACATCTGGAGGCGTTACAATTGCATTTTTTTCCTAGTAATTTGTTATTTCTAATAATATCATGCTTATAACATTCGTTTTTCATTTATGATTAAGATTAGTTTATTGCTGAATTTTCACTTACATACTTTGAAAATACTTGTAGTCTAGTGAATAGACTGGTTACCATTCACTAGTTCAAGGCTCTAACTATTACAATAAGAGCTATTGCTCCCGGCAGTACTGAAGTTATTAACGTGACTTACTTGCTCTCCGATTACATTCTTGTATATGATTCAAGTGTGAGGGAATATTCCAATGCAATGAAGATGTTTTTAAAATTGATCAAATTTGCGGCACATGATATATGAAACACATACATTCATGTTTTTGCCTAATGAATATATATTTGTATATATATATATACATATATATATATGTGTAAGCCCTTGTAAATTTTGAACCAGCTACAGCAAATACGTAAATACGAATAACGATTCTGACTTTTTATTAGATTTATGTATTCTAGGTTTTCAATAAACTTAGTCCATATTTTGTTTTAATATATATGTATCTTAATTACTTGTAATAGTTGGCTAATTTAGTTCTTAAATTTGAATGTTTATCGTTTTAAAATCAAAATTTTTGTATAATGCAAGTTGTAAGTTAAATAAATAGTACTTGATTTGTTTGTTGTTGATTTTTTTGTTGTGTGTTTGCTTGTTTCCCCAAAAAGCCGATGTCCTAGCAAATAGAAATACATATGTATGTTTTAAAAGATTAAATTCCCTTATTGATTAGAAATCAAATCTTAATGTTTGTGTTTAATATATGTAAGTATGTACATATTATCAATGATTCCTTTTGGTAAATGGATCGTATCAGTATCGCGCAGACATTTTAAAATTTTTATTTTTTATTTTTTTGTTTGTATTAGCAGCTTCAAAGATGAGGTTGGGTGTATTAATAAATCCGAGGATAAATCGCTGGTGATCGAGACCTATAACGACCTCCTTGTCCACCACTGCTGCGACTGTAGTTGGAACTACTACCCCCACCGTAGCGACTACTCTCCCGCGTTCCACTATAGACGTCGCGTCGGTTGAATCCATTGCTACCTCCATCCCTGGAAGTGCCGCCATAGCCGCTGCTGGAACGACCAGAGCTGTAACCACGATCCATATGACGACCACTGGAACTAGTCGATCCGCGCTGTTGTCTGTATCCACCGCTGCTGCTGCTGCTGTTCGTTATACTGTGTCTGCCAACATCGCTGCGACGTCCTCTGTCACCGGGTCCACCTCGCCGGCCTTGCCGTGGACGACCCTTAGAAATTTCCACGCGCAATTGAGAGCCCAATAGTTCGGAGCCATTTAAAATGTCACATGCCTTTTCGGCATCGTCACGGTGCTCAAACTCGACAAACGCAAAACCGGGTGGATTGAATGCAATCCAAACTGAATTCAGCTTGCCATACTTTGTAAATTCACCTTCTAAATCGTCTTTCTTTACTTTATCGGTCAAGTTACCGACATATACTCTAGTCCCCCGCTGATCAGTCATATTTTTTTATAAACAAATTTATCTGCCTTTGTACAGATAATAATTAATCAATATTTTTGCACCACACTACAGCTCGGTTTTTTGTATGTACATCAAAAGTTCTTATCCAGGGTGACCAGATTTTTATTTCACATATTTAATTGCTTCTTAACTAGTTCAACAACTTTAAACTTCAAACCCTAAAAATGCTGAGAGACCAACATTTTGGAACGATGGAATCAGGCTATTTTCCAGTCAAAAATTTTCTATTTGTTTGCTTATGCTAAAAAATCTTTCAATTTATAAGTCATTTTTTTACATTCGATCGTTCATTAATCAAGATTATATTTTATTGATATCCCAATCCATTTTCGCTCTTAAAAAGTACAAATAAATAAAGGAAGCAATTGGTGTTTATTATTATTTATTACAAATTAACTCAATTGATCTCTATTGGTGACTTTATCCTAAAAAAAAGAGTAAAAGATATTTACACACATGACCAACATATTTGCAAAGATTTAAATCTGTAGATACTGTACAGAAACAACAGCGGTAATTATAATACCTTTTATAATCATGAACGGTTATTCAGATTGAATTGATTTTTGGCTAGGTGGATTTGCCTCCCAAATTAACAAAAAACTATTAAGACTTCGAAAATTTTATCGGGATATGTACGAGTTAGGCAACACAAAAATCACAGCTTTCTTGATTTTCGTTTGAACACTGCTGCGAGTTGCAGCTCTCGCATATGTTGCAATTAGTTTCATGCAACTTTTAGCTATAGTATTTTTATGATTTTGGTATCGCGTTAGAAACAATTACATGATGAACATTTTATCCGCTTAATTTATCAAAGTCATGTCACCGTTATTTCAAAATATTTCAAAAATTACAGCCCTGCAAGAATAAAATCGGAACGAACTTTAAACGAGTACATTCCTGTTTTACACGGTGCAACTAGTTGCATGCTACTATTTTGATTTTCTTTTGAATGTTGGTCCGTTTTGCAGCTCTCGCTTACACGTTGCAACTTATTGTATGCAACTTGTCAATATCAATCCATGTATAGGGCAAACAATATAAAGTATTAACAACAAATTGCTATCAGCCACACTAATATTAAAAAAGAGCAGCATCTTGGTTTCCAAAATCTAATGTAGAGAACATACTGCCGAACAATGCCGCAAGCATTTGTCCTTTGACCATCGTACGAGGAGTTTAAGAACAAATTTCTGGAAGGATTAACCTGTTTTTTTTCATTTCTTACAAGTATCTAAGTGCTTTGATCTACTGACATATTCATAATTTAGTGTCATTTTGCTCCTATTCAATTGCATGGCAACCAAAAAACAAAACAAAGCTCAGCTGTTTTCTTGACTGGTAACGCAAATAACTCAACTTAGTCTCCGAATAAACACCAATTTTGAGTTATTGGGTCGATGACGAAATCGAGCGCAAACTCACTGTAGTCTAGCATTAGTCATATAAAATTTTTCCGAAAGGTTTGAACGTGAAATTTTTGCTTATGCCGCGATTCCACCGGTGCCAAAAATACCTTTCTTATCGATATATCGATATAACTTTAATCAGATTCATAATAAATGTGTTAGCACGTACAAAAATATTTTCAATTCAAAATTTTTTCAATTATATAGCAATGCAATAATTGATTTTAAGTGAATGTCTAACTGAATCGACAGCAGTGGTCAGCCGACCAAGAAAATTTGCACATTTTGCGGGCCAAACAAGGTTCAGCTACAGTTTGTCGCACAAGCAAGTACCTTTGCCAATGTAAACAATTTCGTGTCCCTATCGCTAAGGTTTTTTTTTATACATATACATATACAATAAAAAAAACAACATTTGAAATATATAAGAACATTTTTTTAAAAAAAAATTAGGTAAAAATAGGTGGCTGAGGGTTAATTTTGCGAGGATACAAATGTACTGTCAAGTTAGTATGTTTATTAAAATGCCTGTCAGCCCTGCCCGGCTACACAAAAGAACGATATCATCGAAACTTATTTTGATTATTATTAAATGAGTGAATAAAATCAGTTAACACATAAAATTGAGTTTGAAGAAATGAAATTAATGTTAGTAAATTGACTTGTGCACTTTGTGTAAATGCGGTAGCGATTGATTATTTAAATCGTATTATTGAAAAAGATTAACAAATGAAGTTAATTAATAATATAAGAGAAACAATATTTTTTCTATGTACAGTCAAAATAAAATATAATTTAATGATGTAAAAAGATTAACAAATGAAGTTAATTAATAATATTAAAATAACAATATTTTGTCTATGTACAGTCAAAATAGAATAAAATTTAATGATGTAAAAAAATTGTTTAGTATGATGAAATCCATGCTATTTAGTGACATCAGCATATTACCAATATAATATTGGACCATAATTAATACCGGTCTTACATTATGCAACTAATTTCATGTAGTTTTCGGTTCATTGGCAAGTGCATTATGATGACCCAAGCGTGAACCCTCTTACATGCAATTCGTTATGCGGTCATTTCGATTTCATGGCTGCAGGGCTACAAGTTTTGGTAATCTTTTAGAAGAACGCTCATTTGTGAGTGTTTAAGTGAAAAAGTGAGTGTTTAACAAAAACGAACATGATATTGTTTTCACCAAAAACATAATTGCATTTAAAGCTGCAGTTTCACATTCACAAGAAAATCATCATCAAAAGTTGCATGTAGCTAGTTGCACCGTGTAAAACAAAACTAAGACACAAGCGCAACTGTAACAGTTACGGATGTAAAACTTCTTTCGATAAGAAAATAAAACACATAAGATATAAAAATTGAAAATTGAAAAAAATGTATTTTCTTAAAACTAAACACCAACATAAGATTTGTTTGCGGCTATCGATTTGTGTTTGGTCAAATTTCGTGTGTTGAATTCATGAATTGGACATTACGAACGGTGTGAATCCACCAAACATTTTTGTTGAAATCTATCGATGTTTTTTAGTATTACCATTATAAGCAGCTTGTGCCACCCTGTGTATATCATGTTAGATATTACTATTGGCAGATAACTAGAATATATCTAAAAGTGCATGAGCTATTGTTTAGGTTTTTTTATTTTATTTTATGAGCGTAAGCTAAAAATGTTTAATAACGTTATTTGTGATTAACAAGTGATATATGTATGTATGAACGAGCGATACTAAATTAACTTTAAACACATTTTTAAATCCAATAATAAACGTAATGGAAACAGCCTAAAGCACAAAACTGAATAAAATCTGTGTTAAAGCTCGCAATGGCGATATAGTGGCGTTGGAGTGTGTTACATGTATGTACAAACATCAATTCACTTTCATACATATGTATGTATATACATATGCATGTATATAATATAAGTTCATATGCGCGTATGGAAGAGTTGGACAAAAGGAATATTTCCTTTAGCATATTAAGTATTTATTGTGTTCACGCTATATGCCTATGCACAAACTCGTCTCGATGTTTGTGAATTATGTTTTTGCTTTATATACTTTAATTTTTCTCAAAATTGTGATTATTGTTAAGAGGTCTGCCGATAGGTACTTACATACAAACATACATATACACATAATTTATGTATGTATATGTGTAGGTACATACATAGGTATTTATGCTACATGTACAACTCGATTTTACTCTTATGAACATGCACACATATTTATGTATAGTGTTTATTCGTTTACTCGGCCGTTAAAATTGTTAAAAATTATTTGTTCATTTAAAGATAAAAAGAAATACCATTTATTTAAATGTACACAAGTGCACAAATAATAAATTAAAACCATAAGTGTAAAACTATTGGTTCCAGTATTTAAAGTTAAACTGAGTTTATTAAATTTATGTTTTTATGTAAATTAAAACAATTTACTTTATTTTTTTAAAACAATGTAGGTGTTTTAGTGACTTTAATTAATGCAGCACACTTATCTTTAAACGTGACTCTTGCCTTAGTTAAGAGCTAGGCAAAAAACAATTTGTCTTGGCTCCTTTAAATTCATTAGCGGACCTTACAACACAAGAATAATAGCTAAATTTGTATATTTTAATGATATTTCTGTAAGCATGTCAAATAACAAAAGTAGTTTCTTTTTTATTAAATATGTAAATGAGGTATATCTTAAACATCATTTTAAAGTTTTGTTTTGTTATTGAAGTCATACAACGTAATTTGTTTTTGTAATTGATAAAAACAATTGTTAGATCAATATATATTTACTTACAAAGTTTCAACATTCTCTTTTTTACAGGTGTTAAAGGATTGCAGCAAAAATGGTTTATTCAAGAACGCTTGTTTTAAAAATAATGATATGAAGGGACATATTAATAATGAAACAGAAATCAAAACAAATAGTTATACCAACATAACAAATATAATTTATAAAAGACAACCTACATATTTGGAGACTAATATGGCAAATACAATATCCATTATGTCCAATACCATACGAAATATAGTAAGCAAGAAACGCATACGTTACAAGGAAAAAGGATTTAATTTGGATCTTTCATGTAAGCATATTTTAGTAGTAGTACGAATATTCTATAAACTTTTTATTTAATACTTTTCCAAAAGCACAAAAACAGCCGACTCTGGTAAAGTTAAAGTTTCTATAGAATTTCAGATTACTTAATTAAAAAATTTCGAGGTGTCCTCAAGGTCTCCTTCTTACTTCAGTGCTCTTAGCCCTGATCGCATCTAAGATGTCTACTAAGTAGCCTATCAGTCATATCAAAAACTAATCATAATACAACAAATATATTTTACGTTTTTGTTCTTATTCAATGCACACTTTTATAAGATATTTGCCAATATGTTTTGCTGTTTTCAATCGCAGATATTTCCACCAACATTATTGCGATGGGATACCCTGCGGACAGAATAGAAGGCATATACAGAAACCGTTACGATGACGTATATAAATTTCTGGAAGAAAATCACGGAGAACATTACAGAATATATAATCTGTGTTCGGAGCGAAGTTACGACATTAATAAATTTCATGGGGTAATAAATAAAATCCTACCTGCGTTTACATATATCCCTTAATAAAAGCTAAATACTAATTTGTCTTTGCAGAGAGTTGCAATTTACCCGTTTGAGGATCATAACCCTCCTACCATTAGGTTGATTCAAGATTTTTGTCAGGATGTTGGATCTTGGCTTAGTGCAGATCCATTAAATGTCGTAGCCGTGCATTGCAAAGCTGGAAAGGGTAGAACCGGTAAGCAGAATTTTATCTAAACCTACATTAAGCACAGCTATATAAAAATTTTTATTATTACAATGGTTATTATAATTTGTCTCTTAAGTCGGTAATAATTTTGACTAACTAAATACACCTTCGGTTTGTTGATTTAACAATTTATTTTAAACTCCCAACATTGAAATACCTTATTTGAGTGTTTTTTTATTGTTGAACAAAAATATTTTTGAAACCATTTCTAATTTACAGGTACCATGATATGTGCATATTTAGTTCATAGTGGATTTAAGAGAACAGCAGACGACGCCTTGGCTTATTATGATGATAAACGAACGATAGATAAAAAAGGAGTTACAATTCCATCTCAACGTAGATATGTTCAGTATTATTCAAGTTTAATCCCAGATGTACAGTATAAAGTAATAAGTCTTTACGTAAGTATCGCAAACATTACACCATATTGATTAAATCTCATTCAAAATGTTTTTTTTTATTTTTACAAAGGTCTGTGAAATTCGTTTTGCTGAGACAAACCTCTTGCATAATCTTGGTACAGTGCAATGTTCGATTTTTGAAATGCAGGACTCTCCAACAGAGAAATTAAAACCGAATGTACGTATATTTAGTTAATTTGCTCCATTATCAATAAGAAGTAGAAGAATTTAAAAAGTCATGACGTTCATCGTCACTAAAATCGTAACCTTTTAAACTGTTAAAAAAAACCTAATAAACTGAAATGTAGTACAGAGAAGATCCCTCTTGTGCAATTTATCAAAAACAAAAGTAAATCAAGCTAGCCGCATTTCCTCTTAAGAGTGTTTTCACTAAAGTACTAATTAACTGGTTGTTGTTTGTTTTGTTGGTTTATTTAGCGACTGAAAACGTGGACAATTGATTTTCAAAAATCTTTTATATTGGATTCGCCATTACCAGTTGCTGGTGATATTAACGTCGAACTTACCCAAAAATCATCAAGAAAAACGCTTTGCCATTTCTGGGTTAATACATTTTTTGTGCAAAAGAATTCGGGTGAGTATGAGATATTTTCTTCTAACTGTATTTAAGGAAATATCCTATTGCTATTATTATATTTTTATACATCTTTTAGCTTGTATTACCGACGGAACTACAGAAAAATATATATATACTTTAAATAAATCCGAAATTGATACTGCACATAAAGACAAAGGTCACAAATCGTTTTCGGAGGGCTTTAAGGTTAGTATATAAATATTAATAGTGTAAAATATTAAATACCAATCTAAAAATTAAACTGAATGTAAACGAACAATGCTGTTAATGTTACTATATATTTTATTATCATTACAGATCTCCCTTGTATTCGAAGAAGAAAGACGTTCTGACTGTGTGAGCGCTGAACCCACTGTAAAAAATAATTGGAGCAGTAAACGAAGCTCGGATATTTTTCCTGGTGATAATGATAAGAATCTAAACTGCGAGGGTTCTGATTCAAACTCTCCGTCCTCAAGCTGTTTTTTTGAAGGTCCATTTCAGAACAGTGATGAAAGAGGTGGTAAATCTCACCAAATAGAGCATAACAGAAATAATGTAAGTATAAAGAATGCTAACTAAAAATACAACTAAAGACAAACGTAAACTATTTTCTTTTAGACTAAAAATCAATTTAAAAAATCCACTATCTCAAAACTACCTGCGTTGGCATCAAAACGCAAACAGTCTTCATTAAAATCCCCATTAGGCGTTAACAATACCTCGTCAAGCAAGGACATCAAAAAGCTGCATATTTTTAATCAACCGTCCGTTTGGCATAACGATTTAAATATAATGCATGAAAGAATCTTTGGACAGAAGTCATACAGTTCATGTAAAAGATCATCTCCAGATTTGATCCAGAATGGTGAAGAAGGCGGCGAAGATTGGGAATCCGGTGAGTCCATTGTTCACCTACTAGCACCAAAAGTATAATAATTACTTTCTAGTATACCTTAAACAATTTTAAAATATATGTAAGCACACAACCCACAAAAGAAAAAACAAAACCGAATAAGTTAAGTGTCGTTAAACGAAAAATAATTATAATTTGACTATCTAGGTTCCACAAAAATAAAAATGGAGATATATAAATTATATATGTTGATCAGAAATAAAATATTCTTTCAATAATAACGGTTCATACATGCTACAGGAATTTTTGATGGAAATTAACGATTTAAATGGGCTTTTTTATGTTTAACTGTCTTTGCCAAACAATGTATTGACTTTCAAAGCATTGCACAACAAAAAAATATGTTCCGATTGTGAAGTTCCTGCTGGGCAAAGAAAACTTGATAAGTCTTTTAAAAATCTAAACATTTGATTGGTGGTTGAACAGGTTTAAAAACCGCACACCAAAGATTTTTAGTTTGTTTTAAGTATGGCGACTAAACTTAAGCACACACAGGCGTCACATTTTATTAATACGGTTTGGTTTATTTTTTAATCCAAGGCAAAGTTTCGTTATATATAGTTTCTTCTATATGAATTCAGATTTATATTATGCAAACATTTTAAGGTATTGGAAAAAGCCAACAATCTGATACTTACTCTTCAATTAACTTTGGCTTGTTTTCTCTTTTGTTTTGTTTTCTTATCCTAAGTTCTAACCAAGCCTTCAACGAGAACGCCAGAAATTAGAACATGAAATTGAAAGTAATTTTACAAATTCGTGTTTACTATGTAAATAAAAGTTTGGGCAAAATATCGCTAACAGTCTTTTCGCAGCTTGTGCCCTTGATAAAATGTTTCTTTACTATTATCCTTTAAAATATATTTATTTCGAAATAGTCATAATGTTGTTATGAACCTTTTAAAATATAGAAGACAGGCATCTCAAAATCGTTCAAGCAGTCGTTGACCAATCCAATTTTGAAATTGTTCGATGATAGTTCTTAAAATCGAGACGTTGATTTGATTGATTAATTTATAATAAAAGGGAAACCCATACAATTGTAAATCATTTCATTAAAACGTATGTATGCTTCTAATACGATAATGTAGATTACTTTTTCATCGAACTTGTTAAATTCTGTGAATTGTGAATACCGGACCTACTTCCTGTTGAAAACAAATATTTCTAAAGTTTTTCTATCCTTATCGTTAACGAAATAGAGTAGGCGAATATGTACGATTTGGTGTATCGAATAATTGTAATAAAATAAATTTAATTCAAATACATATAAGATGTACGTATAAGATAAAATAGACATTAATAAGGGTAATATACCCTTAATTTTGTACAATTGAGAAATATGTATGTGTAAACTTGAAATACGTAATACATATGTACGTATGTTAAAATATTTAACAGGAAAGCATTTAGAGATATCTGTATTTGTCATAAACATAACCGTTTCGTCAAACATCTGTTTAGAATAGAGACATACGAGCATGTCCATTTTGTAGAAAATTCTGTTGACAATAAAAATGTTTATTACTCAAAAATTCAACATCCATTGAGTTCAAAAATAAGATAGTATTAGATTTAGCGTGCACGCCTATAAGAATACGCTAACCCTGCAGGACTTGGAATTCTGGTAAATAATGCCAATTTATTAGCTCAGAGAGTATATAATGTGTAAAATGAAATTGGGACAGACTAAGCTTCTTTAAAACATTCGATATCCTATGGATTCTATTTTGTAATTAATACCCTTTCTTTGAACCATTAATAAGTATTTCTAAAATGTTTACCATCACATTCGAGACCATGAAAGGTTGTGATTTAGATAGTTCGGTTTCATTTATTACAGTATTCACAAATGAGCTTTTGTTGCGGGTTTCTTAATGCTTGCAATTCGATTTTTGTTTTAAATAAGTTAAGCTTAATCTGCCTATTCTTTAAAATTGGCTCTTATTACTGATCTATTAAAGACTAATGATCTTAATTATGAGTTGCATGAGATAAAGTAGACTTGCCTTGTGTACTTCAAATGTTCTTATATTGTCTGTAAGAATGTGTAAAATTCATAAAATGAACAAATTTATTGAGTTTATTACGGTGTATAATGGTTGCCAAATGTTCATAAGCAAAAACAATGTTTAACGTCTGAAATAAAAGGAACTTTTGCTGCGCTTCCTTAAGCAGTTATAAAATGACGATTTCTTAGCCTCAAAACTGATTGTCATCTTAATGCAAATTATTGTGAAGCTTTGTGGACTCGGCGTCCGCATTTCGTCATAAATCATACAATTCCATCTCGTCCAAGTTGATAATGGTTGTGGACTACCATTATTGTAAGTTGGAAAGTGATCGCAAGTTCGTTAAAAACTGCAGTATGTTGCTTTCTACTAAAAAAAAGTTTATTCACAGGGTGTTCACTTTCAAAACTTTGGAGATAGAAAACAGCTGACGTCGTGATGCAAAGGTTTCGTAAATCTTTTACAAAGCCCACTAGCTTCACCCTAAACAGCCGAGTCAGCAAAATCAGTGGTGAGTCTTTTATTTTTATTTATTTTATTTTATTTTCAAAATTTTATTATTAATTTAAAAAAAGTAAAATTAATAAACTATGATACTTAAATATTTGACCGGTTGTTTCTATGGGGGCTATCTAAACTATCTTTAGTATTCCGATATCAATTGAGTTTTACTGAATTTTAAAAAGTTCCGAAACTCAATTCTAATTTGATGTAATAATAAGTCCGAAACATTGCGTTTGCTGACCAAAATATTATTAACCTAGAGTAGCTCCGAAAATTTGGTTATAATAAAATATAATAAATAAAACTAACTGTTAAGTTCTTCAATGTGAGCTTCACATGATATGGTTTGTGGTGTCCTTCTCCTGTCATAATGGATTGTTGCTAAGAACAAACTTTTAATCCTGTGGTACCTAAAACTCTGAAGTTCTTTGCCATAAACTAACATGTTATATTTAATTTGTCCTACTGTGATCAGTAACTCGTAAAACATTTTTTAAATTTCGTGCAAAAAAAATGATAAGTTTATACCAACTATTTTCGATTTGTTCTTTATTAACCTATTTTGATACTTAATTTCAGATATACTATATAAAGATCAGCCATGACTAGAAGTGATAACACACCACTCCACACTTTTTGGATGCCATTATGTTATTTATTTATTAAAATCAACGTGAAATACGATTAGATTTTAAACGATTCGTTGTTGAAAATAAGTATCGTAATATTCAAAATGACAAAAAAAAAAAAAAATCTTGATTTCGAAGTAAAAACAGTAAAATTGTGTGCTTTAAAGACAAACCTGTCGTTGCATATTTTTGTAATTTAATTCTACAGGAAATATTATAAATTGGCTGGATACGGTTTCTGGGATTCAAAAGTTTGAAGCTTTAAAATGCGGATGGCCGGTCGATTCGAAGAAAAACCTGAGTCTGCGATCACTTGACTGGCAATTTACCAAAATTCATTTAATTTATACATGTTTTCAGAAAGTTTTTTAAGCTACGGTTTTAAATAAATTAAGAAATTATTTTTAACTTACGTGTTTTTAATTTCATACTCAATATAGCAATCTATAGCAATCAAATATTGTTATGTGATTTTAATATGTAACATTTTAGAACGTTGCACTTCGACAAACGTTTTTGCTTTCAGCAAAGCGAATTAAAATCAGTTGCCAAGAATCTTTTTTTGTTGTAAGGCTAGTGATGATTTTTTTTTTCAATCTTTGGAACCCAACAGAAGTTCTTGTACGATTTTGTAAATATTTTTTATTCACTGTTAAGAAAGCTTGGTTTTTTTTTGTTTGCTTTTTTTATGTTAAGACAGTAAGAGTTGTTGGCTGGCAATTTTCTTATCGACCGTTTTTGTTTTGATACACATTTTAACATAACTCATCACGAATACTAACATTCTATAAACACTTTAAACCATACCCACGTCTTTTGAATAAATTTTTAAATAATGGATATGTTTTTCTTTTCCAGGTGAATCAACATATCTTTAATGGAAGTGTATTTTGGACCTTTAATACTTGGAGATCTACAGAAAAATAACTTAAGCTGCTAACATTTTTCATAAATATATCTGAGTTTGTACATACGTAGATGTTAAGTAGGTTTATAATTAAAAATTAAATTTTTCTTTTAATGATTACTTTAACGATAAGTAAGAATAATAAAATACATAGTAATTTGTTAAAAAAAAAAAGAAAGCTTGCCCTTTCTAAAATAATAAATATTTGTATTAAAAACTGGGTGGGGAAAAATCTTACAATTTTGAAAAGGTTTACAAAAGTGAAATTACACAACAATATAAGTGATATCAACAAACGGCTTTTTTTTTATTTTACAGATTGATTAATTAATTAATTGAATTCTAAATTCAGTTTTTGTTGTTGTTGCTGCAATTGTTGTTCTCTGACGCTTATAAGTTGATCACATAATTCGGGTTGAGGCAAACGGCTGCAACGATTTATCGTGAACGGATCGGAAAGTAAACAAGAAGGCTGAGCCCTATACTTTACGCGTACAGTCATTGCTTGCAAGTATGTTTGTGTATGTATACGCGTATACTGAGTCTTATATAGTTAACTTCAATGTTCCATATCTCCGGAGTTTCTCAACCGATTTCAATAAAGATTTCACAGATTATCATTATATTGCTTAATGTCTAAAACGTCTCACAGTATTGCATATTCAAGATTTTGTTGTTATCGATCACATATGTATATCGAAAACGGGATGAGTTATCGAAAATCGAAAAGAAACTTGTACTGCCTAGGGATTAGGCGAGCTTAAGTTCGAAATCTGGAGTCTCTAGCTCTTATAGTCTCTGAGATCGGTTGGCTCATACATACGGACAGACGGATATGACTATATCGACTCGGCTGTTGATGCTGATCAAGAATATATATACTTTATTGTGTCGGAGATGCTTCCTTCTGCCTGTTACATACTTTAGCACAAAACCATTATACCATTTTTAAAGGGTTCAGGGTATAAAAATAATGACTTCCCAATTCGATATAAACACCAAAACAGCAATAAGTACGTTCCAAATTGTTCAGAGCGGCTTAAAAAATTCAAGTGCTTCAACAAGGACGACACACTAATGGCCCAAAAGCCTCACAATAAAATTAAAGGATAACAAAAATAAATAATGAATTATTTTCAGTGACTTAAAAAAGTTGTATAATTACTTCTTCTGTATATATTTAAAAATTACATTAATAAAATATTATTTTATTTATGGTGTATAAATTTTATAAATTAAGGTGCTTGTCCAAGCCCCTGTGTTCGATACAGTAAAAAAGAGTCATAAACGTGCTCCAGCTCTGACAATCGATACTCCTCCAGACAAACGATTCCTTGCAACGATGGTGAAAGTTTCAACACACATGGTAGACAATGGACAACGTGTCGTTTCTCTTGCTCTCTGATGAACAATACGTTAAAAACTTCAACCTTAAAATAAAATAAAACATCAAAAGATCCAGTTTTTTAATTGACACAATTCACTTCCGAAGTATCGTCTTTCAATTTTTCCTATTAACTAACTCTTTCTAAAATTGTCTTTAAGTTTACTTACTTCACATTGACCACAATAATGGGATGCATCATTTTTTCCACGACCATTAAATCGTATTTCGACTCCTTTGGACTTTACATATTCTTGAATATGCAAAACATTTTTTAATGATTGACACAAGCACATTCTGAAAAATAAAATAAAGTAAAGATTTTCATTTAAATAATTTGCATGTTGTTAAAATTTTGCACTTACTTTATAAGCTCAAAAAGCTTTGGATCTGAAACCTTTAAATTTCTTGCCAAGTTCCAGCTTAAATGTACCATGGGAACAATACTTTTGAAGCTCTGAAGCTTGTTCCACTCATATCGGTCTATGGCAAGAGAATACTGACGTGCAGTTAGTGGTCCAACATTCCATGCTATATTATTGCACCACCCAACAGACTGAACCCAATGAACACATCTAGGAAAGACAAATGTCCAAATAAATATTAAACAATAAGAGCTATCTTTGGCTAATCTTTTAGCTAAGGCAAAAACAAATAAAAAATACAACTTACCCAGCATTAACCCAAACTAAGTCTCCCGGTTTTTGTATAAAACGATATACTGGTATGTTTTCTTTATATAAGTCTTCTAAAACCGGCCACCACGATCCGTGTAAATAGCTAATATTGTTCTTTTCGCAGAGATTATGAATTCCACCCCAATATGCGTCTGGGACAGCAAACCACTCACAATCACCTGGTCCAATATTTATATTAATTGAGCAAAAGTTATTATTTTCTTGATGTCCAGGTGTTCTACTCCCTGGAACTTTCATATATAATTGCACAGTATTCATTCCCAAAATGACGTGACCTACGTGTGACAACATATTGGCAGCAGAAATTACTCTAGCAAAAGCAGGCAACTTTTGGAGTTCACTCAATTGTAGCTTCCATTTTCGTTCATCAGATAAATCAACGTTGGTGCCAAACCTAAAACAGAAACACACAAAATATTTGCAAGTCACAATAAGGAACTAAATTTTTATAATAATAAAAGTTAAAGTACCTAAGCATTTTACTGCCGTTTTTCTGTTTTTTACGTTTTAAATTAATATTCGAGTTAGATACTGAATCCTTAGAATCGGAATCCGACATCACTTGAGAACCGGCGGAACCTTTATCACCCTCATCCTACAATGATAAGTTTAAAAATTGGTAAATTCAAGCACAATGTATAAATATACAGTTATTTATTTATCCTTTTACCTTTAAGCTATCTTGAAAGCTTGATGCTTGATATTGCGCATATTTGGCAATCGTTGTGTGTGATCGATGTGATATACATGCCCATACTCTCTTTGCTTGGGATATGTCCCAGTTTTCATCAGGAGACTGATTTACTTGAGTTCTGACCTCTACACTGTGATCTGGGTTTGCCTCAACTAAAGTTTTGGTTGAAAAAAGCCCCAAATCTAATTTAAGAGCGCCAGCCAAACCGCGTACAACCGCAATTGGATGCTTAAGACAAAATTCTTGCAACTGCGGGCTGAATGCATTTTTTTTATTTTCCAAATGAACCGATGGAGTGGGTGGTAAGAGCTGCTCTGTGGTGAGTCTTTGCGGAGGACAGTCCGGCGGCGCAGGCGGAGGCGCATTTCTTGTGAGCACGGTAAAATTAATTGGTGGCTCATCAACCGGTAAAAGCTTAACTGCCGAACACAACTGTTTAGAGTCCATTTGTATATTAAATGTAGGCGATGAATCGAGTTCATTATCATATTCAATTTTGGTCTTTTGTTCTTTATAAATATTATGAGTATCATCATTGCTTTGTGTCTCGTATTTGACGATGATCTTACCGTCATCACTATTAACTAAACCCGGACAATCATCAACTGGTTCTGATGAAATGTTTTGAATGCGCACTTTTATCGACTGATCAGTTGCACCTAAATGAAAATAAATATCAAAATAATATATTATTTATTATATTTAATAATAAAAAAAAAAAACAACATATATGCACTGCCATATATTGTTGGACGTAGATGTACTAACGGACAGTACATTCAAGTGGCCCAACGATACCAAGCACCGGCTTGTTAACGCGCGGACCCACCTCCCGCTCTTCCGACCGAGGGGCGCACTGCGTAACGTGCGGTTACGAAGATCGCGAACATGTAGACAAATGACGTAAGATAATTTTTTTTAGAGAGCATGCAGAAGTGGTAATAGTAATAAGGTGGGAAAGATCGTTATATCCTTAACATAAGATCCGAAAAGGGTTATGGATAGCATAGTTAGAAAAGCAAGCATGCAGGGCTATTGGTAAAAAATGTCTACTACTTCTAATAGGTACAGCAAAGTTAATTTGGTTAATTAGTATGGGGGAATCTATTTCACCATTTATTAATTTGTGAAAAAAGGTTATTGCTAGCATAGTTCTACGATGATTAAGAGAGGGAAGATTTATTAGTAAAAGTCTACTGTGGTAAGCAGGAAAATTAGTACTATTGTCCCAGTTAAGACTCCGAAGGGCAAAGAGAAAAAATTGTTTTTGTACCGATTCTATTCTATCCTGATGAGTCCTGTATTTGGGATACCATATACAAGATCCATATTCAAGAATAGGTCGGACAAGAGACACATAAAGAGTTTTTGTTAAGTAGGGGTCGTCGAATTCTTTCGACCAGCGTTTAATGAACCCCAAGACACTTGATGCTCGATTTGAGATTAAAGCAATATGCTTGTCAAACTTAAGCTTTGGGTCCATTAAGATACCCAAATCCTCAACCAAATCAATCCGATCCAATGGTAGGTTATCCAGAAGATAGATATTAAAAAAAGGCATTCGCCTATAAAGACATAACTTTGCATTTACTGCAATTGAGATGCAGTAAATTTACTCTGCACCAAGTTTGAAAATTGTCTAAGTCACTTTGCAGTCTATGACCAGACAGAAGACTTGCAGCTGACATGCATAATTTTACATCATCAGCATACATTAGTACCCGAGAATGATTAATAACAGACGGAAGGTCGTTTATGAACAGTGTAAATAATAACGGTCCAAGGTGACTTCCTTGTGGAACACCAGAAGTGACCTGCACCGCTTTAGATACTGAGCCATTAAAATAGAGTCTCTGAGTTCTAGAAGTTAAATAATCTTGAATCCAAAGGATAAGATTATTGGGAAAGCCCAAAAGTTTAAGTTTATAAATTAACAGGAGGTGATTTACAGAGTCAAAAGCCTTACTAAATAACATCAGTTTGCAATTTGTCATTTGTTTTTGTTATTGTTTTCTATTAAATTTTGATATTTTACATTTTAAATTAAACCTACCCATTGAAATCTGATCATTTGAAGACAAAATGCGATCCAAATCAATGGATTCATTATTTTCCCTCATATCGTTACTTGATAATACTTCAGAAAAGTATGAATGAAAGTTGGTTCTTTCTGATACAGCATCAATCGAAGACATGTTATTTGTAAGGCTTTGGCGATTTTGAGTTGTTATTTGAAGCACAAGTTGTTCTGGCTGATCACTAATGATTTTTTGATTTTGTTGTGATAGTTGAAACGAACTCATTTCCGGTTGAGACAAATTGGGAATTTGATGCTCCGATCGATTCTTAACTGAGTATTCACTATCGTCCTTTGCTCGTTTCGCTGGATTGCTTTGAGTTCCTTGGTTGTGAGGGTAGGGTGGCGGCGGTCCCTAATAAAAAATAAAAATAAAATACTTGTGTCTTATATTTTTATTTAAATTAAGTATGAAGTGAACGATTTGTACAATCTTATCTTAAAATATTAACAATATATATATTTGAATATGCATAATTCGAATGAGAAATTGGTTAAAATTTTATTTCAAGAACGTACCTGTAACGATGAAGTTTTTCCAAACTGTCTTTGTTGCATTTGAACGGTTTGCTGTTGTTGGCGTGAGTTAATTTCTAATGATATGGGAAGATTCCAAGCCTCTTCAATAGAACAAAGCGTTCGTCGTTTAGATGTTATACTGGGCAGTGGTGCTTGGCTTAGTTGCGTTTCGAGAAATTTAACTCGTTGCGCTAAGCCCTTAGTTAATCCGCTTGTAGTGTTTTTTAAAAATATTGACTTATTCCCTTGGTTGGCAGTGTTTGTTATCTGAAAAACAAAAATATATATTGTTTTAATTATAATACAATAATAACAGCACTGGCTTTTATGATAGGATAAGATGCATTGTTCTATATATACAAATGTTTTAAGTACTGTGCTTTTCGGGATATAAAAATTTGAGATAATATAAACAAATCTAGATACCTGGTTTAAGGTCCGTTTAACTGCATTTAAATAACATGCATACGCGTCACGTAATTGTCCACAACTTTCATATAAAATACCCAAATTAGTCCAAGCCGACCTGTGTTCTTTATCTAACTGCACTGCGCATATATATGCTTGAAGTGCATCCGTTGGCTGATTTTGTTGTTGATATAACACACTGTACAAATAAGTTTATTTAATGTTTTAGACAAATAATAAAACATTGTTGAATAATATTACCCAATTGAACACCAGGTATCCGCATTTCCTTCACTTTTTTCTACAGAATTGCGATAGGCTAAAAAAGCATCGTGAACTTTATTAACCCCAGCATAGCATCTTCCAAGTAAATATAATGATTGTCCACACTTTGGATCAGCTTCAATTGATTTTTGTAGAAAACGAAGTGCATTCGATTCACGTTCTTTTTTTTCGCCTAGGCATTCGACACAATGATACATCCATCCTGAAACAATTAAAATTTTTTTGTTTAAAGTGGTCTAATGATCAATAAACACACAAAAAAAACAGAGCTAAATTTGTAGTTCGATCTTACCTAGCTGTCTATAAATGTCCGCTTTTAGATCGAGCGATATATTCTTTTCATTTAATATAAATTCATAAGATTCTTTTGCAGCCTTGTGTTTGTTCTGAACTTCATATAGATGAGCTATTTGAAATTTTACTGCAAATTAAACAACAATTAAGCATTTAAAACTAAACCAGTAAAAAAATATTTTATTTAACAAAAAAATACCTTGAAGTTCCGTAAACGTTGAAGGCGATGTATCAACCAAGGCTAACTGAAAATGTTTGAGTGCACTTCGAAAATCACCATTAGCTTTAAGCATCAGTCCTAACCGTAGATGGACTTCATTTGCACAGGGGAAATATGGGTTAAGGTATAAAAGTTCTTGAAATAATTTAATTGACCTGTAAGATTAGAAACGATGAATTAGACCAGATATTATTTGATTTTAAGTAGTTATAACCAAGAGCTATATTGTAAGAATAAATTATTTTCCCGAGTTTAAAAGGAAATTATGAAAAGCTAAAAAAGCTTACAGAATCTTAGCCTCAGTGTAAATATTAGGTTTTAGAATATAACTAACGTGTAAATGAATTGAGGTAACAAGATTAGTTTCTTTTTGACCGCCTTGAAATCAATTTCCCCTAAGCCAACCAATTCAGCCCACATACTTTTAACTTAATCGCTAGACCCGAAAATCGGGAGTCTCGAATACATCCCTTATTTAAGCATTTGGTGAAGAGTTGATTCAGTTCGAATTAATTGTTAAATTATTTTATTCAAGATTAAAACGTTTATTTTGGCAGTATCGTTTGAGTAAGCTGTATAATGAATTGCAATTAACAATTTAATCTTAAACTATAAGGAGCTAAGTCTACAAAAACAAAAATGAATAAATATTAGACACAAATTCAGGTACAGCGTTACATATCATATCAGTCATATTTCTTTTAACAAAAAATACTTAACTTATAAAGCGATCTTACAAATTTGTTGCAGGCAAATCATTTGTGAAAAATTCATATCATGTTCTAAGGTCAGATTCATAGTCTGTAGGTTATTTTTTCTTTGGCTACATAAATATAAATTTTTTTCTGTTACCAAGTAACATAGCTTCATAACATAACCTACTTTGCGCCAATATAAACGCTAATATATACAATTGTTATACTAAGGACGCTTACTTATAAACACAGTGCATTTTATATATTTTTTTTATACATATATATGGATGGACGTGAATGTACAGAGAAATATTATTTCCGCTATTGAGTACATATGCATGCATTTTTTTGCAAGTAACATTTGTTATTTGACACAAATTTAACTTAATCACATAAAGAGGGCAGCACATAACCGTTTATTCTTATCCCCTTACATATATGTATAGTAGGTATACATATACACACAAACACAAATAGTATAAACAACAATATAGTTCAAGAATGTTATTGCTCGCCTCTTTCTTCCATCTGGTGGGTTATATGTAAAATTTGTATAATTAATTTGTACTAGTTTTTGGCAGTTGTCACATAAAACATTGGCAGTGTTTTTAAGTGTATTAATTTAAAAAACAGACTCTAAATATATAATCATAATTTCGTTTATTCACAGACTAGGGATGTAAAACTAGATATGCAACAAAAATTATCGATAATTCTTAAGAGCCCATCGATTAAGTGGTATCAGTCCAATAGAAACAAATGGGAAATTATCAAAAATGAAACATTCATTCAAACATATATAATTTTACACGTTCCTAACACTGTGTAGATTAAATTGAATAGCTTGAAAACAGTTTGCATTATAGTTTTTGGGTACTTGCACTCTTGTTAATGATGCAAACTTAATAGAGAGAAATGGCACACGCATTATTTATGAAGCAGCTTGTAAGCATAACCAAATGCATTTTCCCAAATACATTTATATATTTCAGGGTGGTGATAAATTGTTGCTCCTTATAAGAAATACTAAAGCTATCATGTTGTTTTCGATATACTTTGATCATAATGTAATTATTGGCTATATTAAAAAGTATATTTAATGTGGCACACTAAAATTAATAGCTTAAACATTATTTTGGTTTGCAAAATTTTTGCAATTCGTTCATTTTTTTGTGTCTACTTTTAAAAAACATTATTAATTAAATAATATATGTTGAAAACTGGTAAAAAATTGTCAAATCATAAAAAGGTTAACATCAATGTGATGCTGTTTTCCTGGAGTTCGTTGGTTCTTACGCATACTAAGGTTTAGTCGTATGCGGCATATGATAGGTGACTGAATTTTTAGCTTTAAGCACTAAGCAATGAATCTTACATAGAGATGTCAAATCGACTAATAACATATGTTAAAAGTGATTGATCAGGTTAAGTACTCAAAGCAGCGACGCAAATGCAACGCGCCGAACATATTACAGACCTGGTGTGTCGCTCATATACTACAAGGCATTCCGTCTCTGTCATTCAAAGTGCAGGTAGAAAAAACAAGTTGTGTTGGCACGCGATTTTTCGAGCATGAATTTTAGTAATAGGTGTTGACACAAATGAACTTTGAATACCCTTTTAAAATATTTGTGTGTTTTTGCTTTTCAGTTGATAGAATAAAAAATTTCAAAAATTTTGTATGAACGAACAGAAGTTGTAAGAAACTTTGTCCTGGAAGTCCTGGAAGTTTACTGAACTTGGAATTCCAAATATTTGCCGTCGGCATCTCATATGCGTTGTATTATCATTTAAGGGTCGACAGTATATTATTATATTATTTTAAATAAAAACTGTTTATAACATTAAAACGTATTTTAAATACTTTTTGTTTTTTAAAACATTTTAAATAATAACTGTATACTTTAACATTAATTGCGGCAGGTCAATAGTTGCCAAGCTGCACATGTATAGGTAGAAACACATTTATAAGCACGGCAAAGATAACGCGGAAATTTAAAACAAATTCAGGCGCACTAAGACTTATACATATGCATACACATGTAGCTGATCAGTTGGTGCCTAGGCCGAGCAGGAAATTCAATATGGTTATACTGCAGATACCAAAGATAGAATGTGCGTCGTCCTGTGTCTAAGTCTGGCCGTCCGTCCGTCTGTATGAAGCCACGTATTTCTGAAATATCTTAGTCCATAACTTCGTTAACAATAATTATCGGTAACAATTTTTATCTACCCCCACCGTCTAAGCTCGCGACTTATTACAGTTGTTGAGTAAGACTGAGAATATCGGGTGGCCAGATGTGTGGATCCAGAGAGCTTCCAGCACCAGCTCAAAAATTTTAAAAATCTTATCACTAAGATATCTTGATGCTTTTGAAATTTTTTATTGAATTTGATAGCAAAGTAACTTGTGACATCTTTTAAAGAGATGTACAGTAGGGCGGGCAAATTCTTTTTTAATAAGCGTTTACCAAAATCAGACTCTTTGAAGCGCGAGCTAGAATTGAATTAGACCTACATCTTCTTAATGAAGCTTTGTACTTGTACTTTTAATCGATGGTGTACATAAATACATACCTATCTTGTGGACAGATTTAGTTTAAAAATTAGCTAAGAGCATTCATTTCAATAAATGCCAAATACATATATTTTACGGCAATGAGATTTGCCTGATTACAAAATATAAAAAAAAAACTCACAAAAAGGTAAAGTAAAGTTGATATAATATATTTTACAGGACTTACTCTACTTAAGGTAATGTAAGCTACCAGTTTGGGCAGGTCCGGTAGAAGATTTCAAAAAAAAAAAATATATTTATATAAATTTTTTTTTTATAAATTTTCTGGCACATTTTATATAGTGCTTTTGTTTTGCTTTGATTTGTTAAGTGATAAGTAACATAGCGACAAGAATTTAATGAACACAATAGATGAAGTAATAGTTGTATGTTTATTAATAAAGGCAACGAGTACTTTTCACAAATATATATTATGTTTACTTATTCCATGTGAAAAATTGCAAATGCGTGCCAAAGCATGTCAGATAAGAATATCTATTGGTTGAGCAAAGTTCTGCTGACTAACTAAATGTTTAAATATTTATGACTTACCATTTAAAACAGCGAAACTCAAAGTAAACGATGCCCATTCCATAGAGAAATTTATGATTGTTCCAATATTTTCCACAAAATCGCATATACTTCTGATATGCAGAAAGAGCTGTAACAAAAAATAATGATATTTATATTTTAACTTGTGTAGCTGTGTACTGTAATATGTAATCTAAAGTCTAAGCAATATATACCTTCCGAATATTGTGCCATGAGCAGATGCAGGTGTCCAAGTTTACAATATGTATTCACGTCCATTTCACCGATTTCCTGCTTTACTGTGCCGGGTGCACTCATGGTTGGCAATTCAATTTTGAAGTTTTTTGAGTCGAATTCCTTTTTGATGGCATTTTCCTTTATATGCTTTTCATCTTTGATTGAAAATTCACTCTTCATATGCATATGTTTCTCATCGCGTTGCTTGATAATATTAAGAGAATGAGAGCTGGCGATTTCATCTTGCAAAGCTGTGATTGTTTGTTGAATAAGCTCCTTTATTTCGTTATTTTTTGGACTTGACAAATCAAGGAACCCATAGTAGCGGCTAAAAAAAAAAACAATTCAATAAGTAGTCGTCGATTGAGAATAAATAATTAAACTTTACCTATCAAGCTCCAAAACTGTTTGAAGAACTTCAGGGGAATATTGAACCATATTAGAATGTTTTTATAAATTATCTTTTGGTAATTTAATGTTACTATTGTAATATTAGTTGTATATTTATAAAGCACTATATCTATCAAATGTGGCAATGTTTGTCAAGGTATCGTCGTTTTTTATGGATTGGAATGAAATGGAAAAGAGCACTTACGACAAATGTCTGGTTTGTAGACATTGAAATTCGGAAATACATGTCTAACCAATCTTTAGAAATGATTTTGTTATTTAAAATTTAGCAACTTCAGCTTTTAGGAGCAGACGCGAGTGTGGCATTAATTATTTGTTTACCTTACATGTCTATTTAAATAAAATGCAATTTAACCAATACTGAAAAAAATTTATTAAAAATATATGATAGCTCTTGCTGTTTAAAATTATTTGCAAAATTCGTGCTTTAACGAACCTTTAGCTGGCTTAAACTAAGTGGTAAACTAAATGACGAATGCCAGTTTTGCTGTAAGAATTAGAAATATCGTATAAAGGCTAAATAAATGTACTTTAATTGCATATGTTATGTATATTATTATATATATGTAAATCAGTTGAATATCCAAGGGATTGGTCTCTTATTACAAACATCAAACAGCGGATTGTTTGGTGAATATTGCTTTAAAGTTTTAGATAATATTGAGTTTCGTACGGGATGGCATGTCAGTTACTTTTTAAGGTAATTTGTCTGCAGCAGGTGAGAAGGACATCATTTTATAAGAATGCAAACAAATAGAAATAAATGTCTCTTTATTAATTTACGTTGTCACAAAATTATTAGTTTGATTTTTCGAATGTAAGTTCGTTTCTATAGAAGATACATTTGGCAACCGTTACAAAATGTTGAACGTTTTAAAAAGAAAGAGAAAAGATTATAGGCTCCCACGGGCTAATGGCTGCCATGAGAAGAGAGAATGACCCTAGGTCATGTTGTTTTTTTTTAATCGTGAGCCTAGCTCATTTGAAATTATATTTTGCTGATAACAGTTCAGTTTCTACTCAATTTAACGAAACTAATACGGAACGTGTGTGTGACAAGACTTTTTTTTAAATTAATTTACTGACAAATTGTTATTAATATTAGAATACATTGTATTCGTATGGTTCAAAACAAAATTTTAAAAAAGTAAGTTACCGAAAATCTTAATACCTACCTGTGCAAACAAATGCATATACACATATATGCATATGTATATTACATTGCGTATTAAGTTTACATAAAAAAAGTACCATTAATAATATGTGACATACATAGAATATATGATTTAAGAATAGAATAATATTCTTACGAACATGCATATAAATATTACAATCGGTTTAAAAATTTTTGATTTTTATTTTGAGAAAAGAATTCAACTTTGAGTAGGCCTTGACCGACAGTTTTCGTCTTAAAAATCATGTGCGATTTAAAAACACCTGCCCCTTCTTTTCTTATCTGCAAGACAGGAAAACAACGATGTTTCTCTTCTCAGTAATAATCTTAAAATCGTGTGGATTTGGAAAATGTAAGTGTCTTGCAAAATCCATTAATAGTTTTGATCGCAGAGGATAAGGGAAAATTTTATTTGCGAAAAGACCGGCTAAAACTGCAAACTGAAACAAATTAATGATATAAATACCTCGATATTTTTCTTAATAACCATCTTAGAGTATAGGATAGTACTATTTGAGACCTTTCACCTTTTATTGCCAGGTGAAATCATCTATCATGCTGTCTTTAACTTCATAAATTATAAATATCAGGCTTATTTCTAGCAGTTGATAATATTTCATCTGATTTTTCTAGTCTCTATCCTAATAGCCCGTTATGGCACTGAGGCGTTCGTTGAGCTTGCGCAGCTCTTTGGCAATATCTTTTAGGACCTCCTCAGAGACTAGTGCATTGAGTAAGTTGACGCTGTCGCTTTTGCTTTCAGAACCTAAAACTAGAGCTGGGAAAGGGCGGACAGAGACAGTGCAGATTGAGTTGAGGGTTCGTTTATTTGTTACTAGTACTAGTAGCCTTTAGACCAAGTCATATATATTCATGCAAACGTTTATAAGCTCGTAGTCGCATTTTCTATATATATATATATATATATATATATTCTGCCAGTTACATACATTAACACAAAACAATTAAACCCTTTTTATCCATTTTATGGGTTCAGTAAATAAAAAATAGATGAGTTTATTATCAAAAGTATCTTTATATATCTCCCTTTTATTGTCAGAACTGCAAAAAAATTTCCGTTATATACCGATCTAAATTCGAATGTTTATACACGACAAACATCAAGGGCGCCTTGACGCACAAACATGTTTTAAAATCAATCTGACGTATCGTTTTTAAATAATACATATACAGCAGGCAAATTCTGCCCTTGCACTTAAGCTTTAATACAGTTACAGCCGTTAGAGGTCGAGAGGCAAGATCGATCGTCTCGCCTGGACCTAATTGGCAGTCCATACTGAAATATGAATCAATTTTGAATTGGTTGGTCGATTCCGTTGAAATACTGCTTCTCTTCTGGAACGTAGGGAGATCACTTTTGGAAAGCAGTACCTTAACAATTTAATACTGAAGTGGATTATTGGATAGAACCAACCACATCAAATTGTAAGAAACCTACCGCTTCGTATGTATGTATATATTGCAGAATAAGAGCAAAGTTATTGAGAATACAGATACAACTTGGCATTCTATATAACTTTTTGAAGAGTATTAGTTTTTTAAGATATGTATCATGTATCATGATCCATCAATATAACTGATATAGTACAGATAAATGGTTCTGTACGAATCTATTTTTATAATATATTTATGTTTCTTTTATCTGTTTTTAGAGCTTAATAGGGCATAATAATATTCAATTAAAAAATTTGCAGCATCAGATAAAGATTCACAGGGATCACCAGCTCAAAAATGACTTGGCGCTTGGATTAAATTATATAGTCACATGAACGATTAATTCGAAGAAGATCCATAGCAACTCTAACCTATATTTGTTTTTAAATGATTATCATATTTTACTTTTTAATTTTTTGAAGAGAACACTAATTTTGATGTAGTATATGACACAAAGTTAAAATATAGTAGAATTAGTATTCAGAAACTTGGCAGTTAAAAAATTTTTCATTAGGCTTGTTGGAATTCACGCACTAAGTTGTCTATTTGTACATACTTTGACAAGTTTTTGTTGAACAATATCAAATGTATTTTGTACTACTTACAGAGCTTATTACATTAATCAGCTGACTTCGAAGGACCTTTGGCTGCCGATAATCTAAAATGTTAGTGGATTTCATTGCCGGTCTTTTTGGAGGTAATGTACTTTAATATCCTTTCAGAATAATTATCAAGCGACAAAGTATAAAATTTCTTTCTGGATTATCTGATTCTGTATACACAAATCTTATAAATAAAGCTGTGTTAGGAAAAAAGGATCAGTTTCATGCCTTAGTTATAACTTTAAGTGCCAACAAATGGCAATACTATACGCTATTAACTTCTGACAATAAACCATTATTCTTCCGAGTCGTGACGAGAAAATGGAGGACCAGATGGATTTCTCATTGCACCGGCACAAAAGTACATCGGAGTTCTAGAAGTCCTTGTGATCTCCCAAATGACCTACTATATGTTAATACCTGCTAGATGTAGTCTAAAAAGAATATCAACATCGGAAAAAATATCTTAAATCTTGTTTTAAAAGTTTGAATATCTGGCTTCTTTACTGATCAAAAATATCTTTAAGCTCATTGACAATTCGTGTTTTGCTTTTTTAGTTGGAGCTCCAAGGACATGGAAATCTTTGTAAAAACATACAATAACTGAAAGGCAAAAAAAGACTTAAAAGTTCCAGCTAGAAAATAAAATTTCTTTTTAACTTTTTTTTTTTTTTTTTCCTATTTTGTAGGTGTCGCTGGAGTTCTTGTCGGACACCCGTTTGATACAGTCAAAGTACATCTGCAAACTGATGATCCAAGGAATCCAAAATACAAAGGAACTTTCCACTGTTTGAAGACAATATTTCTTTCAGATAACGTTCGTGGCTTATACCGTGGAATAAGCAGTCCAATGATGGGAATCGGCCTAGTTAATGCAATCGTCTTTGGAGTTTATGGAAACGTTCAAAAAGTTTCGGATAATCCGAATTCATTGCTCTCACACTTTTTTGCTGGCTCCACTGCTGGTTTAGCGCAGGCTCTCGTATGTGCTCCAATGGAGTTGGCGAAAACAAGACTTCAACTCTCCAGCCACATAGATAATGAACGTAAATTCAAAGGAACTATAGACTGTCTGCGGTACGTACAACGAACAGAAGGGATCAGGGGCACATTTAAAGGACTGACCGCAACAATACTAAGAGATATTCCAGGTGATATATTTTGCTACGTACGATAGATCAATAATAACAGTAATATTGTAAGGTTTCTCTAGTTACTTCGTATCTTACGAGTTTTTAATCCAACAAAGAGACAATCCTAGTGTGCTTTATATGCTTATGGCTGGAGGTTGTGCAGGAATGTGCTCGTGGTTAGCCTGCTATCCTATAGATGTTGTGAAAACACATATGCAGGCAGATGGCCTTGGACGCAATGCTAAATATAATGGTTTTATCGACTGTGCAATAAAAAATTATCATAGGGAGGGCACCCAGTTCTTTTTCCGTGGCCTGAATTCAACATTAATACGGGCGTTTCCAATGAATGCAGCCTGCTTTTTTGTAGTTTCATGGGTTTTAGAATTTTGTAAAAAAAACGGAATCGATTGGGTTACGCATTCAAAAGAATCCCTTAATATTGTTAATTTGGAAAACTGGACTCAATCGTACATACGAAACGAGCAAAAAACAGATGACGAGCTAGTAAGAAAAATAATTTCAGAGAATGAAAACGATTTACGCGAATCCACAGACGATACACATAATGGAAATTATAAAGATTATTACCATGGTGACCAAATTTACGAAAGTAAAATCCAGAGCTCGGAATTAAATTTTAAAAATACATAATATGAGGTGTAATTTTAAATAAAATGTAAAAAACTTAATATTAAATCAAACATTTTAACAAAACATTGACGCAAAGCGATCGTCGGTGCAAGATGGTTTTGATCTTAATTGAACTAATTTACTTTATTGCTTTTCTCTAAGTTAAACATGATTACATTATTATTTGGTTGGAACACAATTAAAATTCTAGTGCAATTTTTTAAGTCTTTAATAACAAATGCAATTTGTAATAAACAAATATACTAATTAAAAAATATGAAGAAAAGTTTTGAATCAATGAAAGACTTCCCCTAAACATGTTTTCCAGTTTCCCCAACACAAATTTTACGCAGGTGACCCCTAAAAAGTAAAACTGTTTATTTTACAATAATATTGGACCTCAAGCGCCACGATTGATAGTTATAACAGATTTTTAATTTGTCTAAATTTGTCAGTGGTTAAGTGATTCATTTTCGTTTTAAGATAAAGTTACCAATTGAATCTTGCGAACTAGTAGATACTACACCGTACAAAAGGGGAAAAAATTGAATTGCAAGATATACACCAGACAGATAAAGGGATATAACAATAGTAAGGAAAAGATCAAAAATGGCTGGCTTTACTCGATAGACATTAAGCTTTGCATCAATGCCATTGTAGAACATAAAGTCCGGCTCCCGAGAATCAGGTTTATCATATATAATTTTTACATTTTTAAGATACTTTTCAAAACCGTCCTTAATGTCGTTATTCAGCAAAATCGATTTCAAGCCAAGGTATGGCAACACATTATCTTCATTTATAACCTGTTAATAAAGCGAATGTGAATTTAAAAAAAAATTAAAATTATATACAGAATTTATTAAACTTACAACATCACCGTTGAAAACATCAGAAAATGTATCTATTTTATACATATAAGAAGCCAGCGTTTCTGCAATTATCTTCAAAGAAGTTGTTGTTTGCTCTACTAATTGGGCTTCGTTGTCCTTGAACATTGTCGTGCGGAACGAACTTCCGGGAGATTTAACCGATGATAGTGTGAAGGCAGGATATCGCTTCATGCTAAAACGCTCATGCTCCCACGAAAGTTTTGAATCTGCTAGGTTAATTTTTTTATGCACGCCTTCAACCGTTATATTTTGGTCGTGATGAGCCGCCACAGACTTGAGAAGCTTGAAAAACTGGCTAATTGAAGTTTTTTCTTTTGGTGGTTTGGAAACATGCAGGTATAACACATTAGGTTGACTATTTGACAAGCTCTGGACAATCGTGTCCAGGCATAAAACAAACTCAACGTTCTGAAAATAAAAAATTATTTCAATACTATACAACTTCATACAAGCAAATGGTTAAGAATTGAAGCATATTGCAAATTATCACCTGTAAAGACATGTTATCTTCCATTTCCAGCCATTTTTTTGTTCCCTGGAAGTTAAGTAGCATACCAGAATCTGACAGCAAAAATCCTAAGCGGTATTTTGGCGATGTACTAATCATAGAGTGCAGTTTACTAAATACTTCTATAAGTGACATTAAAACTGCGGAGTCAGCATTTAATGGATAATCCTGTAAATATAAAAAAAAAATTCATTCGGTAAAGGTTTTTTTAAAATGCTAAATACAGTTTTTAAGCTTAACTTACATTAATTATTCCAAAGGTTTTTAAGTTAGCTGTTATCAGAATAAGCGGTAAACCACCCTCTCCAGTGTTATCAACATGTTTCAGGGTAGGTTGATTCGTTACAAATTCTCCTTGAATAACTGGAATTTTACTATTTTTATTTGCCGCACTGTTTTGTCCATCTACAGTGACATGGTAGCCATTTGCAGATACGGATAATAAAACTTGTCCAGCTGCAGTTTTATTTTTTGTATCATTATCAATGGATGTGGATGTGATATCATTTATAATATGTTCCAAATCCTTGTTAAATTGAGAAAAATAAACTGGTACCGGTATGGATTGTTGCAACATCTGCTGCTCCAACATTAGAACATGATCCTTAATGTCGTCGTTAAGAGCTTGAAAATCCTTTGGCAACATAACTATAAGGCCTCCGGCTTTCTGACGTATTTCGTTTAAGTCGTTAACAGAAATATCGAGTAACCTAAAAAGGAAAAATTAGATAGTTTATAAAACTTATTTTGCATATGCAGTATTTAAGGAAAGAGACTTTTCGTATATTTACACACTTAAGTCTTGGAATTATAGTCATAGGATAAGTTTTTAGGAATTACAATCACACTAGAAAAACTAAATTTTTTTACACAATAAGAGTAAATCTTTCACAGATCAAGTAAAAAATATTGCATTTACGAAAAAAAAAAATTATTACGCGTGCCGTCAGATAACATAGTTTAGTTTTCCCGGCCTAAGCGCATATTTAGTTCTTACCTAGCTAGAACACAATGCCGACCAGTACTCCAAGTATATAAAGACTTTGCTTCTAGAGATATAGCGGAAGACCGAGCCCCTATAATTGTTAAATTGAAATATGTTTATTTAATATGTGGGTTAATTATTGGCATATAAATAATTTAATTATTTCATTTACCAAAATGTTCGCCATTAACATCAAATTTAATCATGGACATAACTTGAAACTCGCTGGCTAGACATGGCGAGCAGAATATAAGTACCGGCAATGTTATTAAAAGATAGTAAGGCAATCCACCGCGAAATATGTCCGCAAAATTGTCAGCCTCATTTAACATTTTCTAATTTTGTAGCAATTTTTATTTAATTTACCAATAGGTCTTCCCAGTGGGATTATAATTAAGATTCGATAACTCAATTCATGCCGCATGCATTCACACAATAACATTAATCGATTAAATAAAACTTATTGTGGATTTTGGAATATGAAAAGAAACATGGAAACAGATACTGTCTTTGTGTGGAATTCAAAATCCATATAAAGTCATTAATTAAAACAAAGTTCTCCAAAACAAAAATAGTAGTTTGGTACATTTTATTCTAAGTATGTTAAAGCCATGTGGACTTGCTCTTATATATGAATTGTAGCATTTGTGGTTTTTAATTAGGGGTGTAAAATCTCTTCCAGCAAAAGCCGCAAAAACTAATATGGACTGTGAATAAATCAACTCGGCTCAAAGATATTTTTTGTACTGAATTACGGTGTGTTATTTTTTTTAACACTCTAATGTTATTAGAAAATCATACTGGCATGCAAACATACGTTAAAGAATTATATATAAAATTTTTGTGTCCTAGCCTGAAGCCATACAGTCTGTTTTCCTTATTATATGCAAGCTGTTCCTTAGATCTTAAACTATCTTGAATGATGATGATGAATCCAAATGTTGTATATATTCAAGAGTTCATATAATGACCTGCAATACAACTCAACGGCTTATTGTGATTTGCGAAGAAAACGAACACAACAAATGTAATTTATTTATTTAGCTGAGTCATTAATTAATTCGCTGAGAAATGTGAGATTTGGGAAACAATGTAAAATGGCACAGTGGATATCATGATATTCCACTGTTTCAATATTGACGCTAATCTTCGACCAAACTCATTTTTTTCTTGGCGTCTAATGTGGGAAAAATATTTAAAAAGTGTGGCAACCTTAATAAATCCGCGGCATTTTGTTGAAATTAATTTTGATTAAAATGGAAGACTTCGAAAAAATTGAAAAAATCGGCGAGGGCACCTATGGAGTTGTATATAAGGGTCGCAATCGTCTAACTGGCCAAATTGTCGCCATGAAAAAAATTCGTTTGGAGTCCGATGACGAAGGAGTTCCTTCCACCGCAATAAGGTACTTTCATTTAAATATGAAGTTTTTCGTATCTGCTATATTCAACTAACGCACATGTACAAACGCTTTTTATTATAGGGAAATCTCGTTGCTCAAAGAACTAAAACATCCAAATATTGTTTGTCTCGAAGATGTGTTAATGGAAGAAAATCGTATATACTTAGTGTTTGAATTTTTATCAATGGACTTAAAAAAATATATGGATTCCTTGCCACCGGAAAAATATCTCGATAGCCAACTTGTGCGAAGCTATTTGTATCAAATAACAAATGCAATTTTATTTTGTCATCGTCGTCGCGTTCTCCACCGCGACTTAAAGCCCCAGAATCTTCTTATTGACAAAAATGGTATAATTAAAGTTGCTGATTTTGGACTAGGCCGATCTTTTGGAATACCCGTACGCATATATACCCATGAAATTGTTACTCTGTGGTACAGGGCTCCAGAAGTATTGCTGGGGTCACAAAGATACTCTTGCCCAGTTGATATTTGGTCTATTGGATGCATATTTGCCGAATTAGCTACCCGAAAACCACTATTTCAAGGCGATTCTGAAATTGATCAATTGTTCCGAATGTTTAGGTAAGAATACAAAACTTATAATAACTGTCAAATGAAAATTCAAATCTAAAATGGTTCTTGTTTGTCGTATCTAATAAGTTAGTAAACACACAGTTTTAACTGCATATTAAATGCAATTTGTACAAAATTCACAAAATGAATAGTTTGCATTGAATGAATGCAGATTTTTCACATGTTAAAGGCAGATTTCACCGAATGCAAATTTTATCACACAACTAATGCTGTTTAGAAAAACTAAATATTGCATTTTCATTTGATTAATCAGTATCTTTAAATTAAATTTCGGTTTTTATTTTCAGAATTCTCAAAACACCCACCGAAGACATTTGGCCCGGCGTAACTTCGTTGCCGGATTATAAAAATACATTCCCCTGTTGGTCAACGAATCAACTAACCAATCAGCTGAAAAATCTGAATGCAAATGGAATTGACCTTATTCAAAAGATGCTTATTTATGATCCAGTGCATCGAATTTCAGCCAAGGATATTTTGGATCATCCGTATTTTTGTGGCTTTAAAATTGACTTAGCCATATCAGAATAAGATTTTTAAGCTCCTTAAGAATATTAAAATTACACTTTGAATACAATGAGTTTAAGCTAAAAAATAAAATAAATGTACCTTATACATTTTTGTGCTCCCTGTTCCCAAAAAAAAAATCTTTCGCGTGATGTATATATTATTAACCTGATGTTTCCGGCTTTTATAGTCACTGAAGTCCAGTTATTCATAGATTTTTGGTAACACAAAGACTTAAAATAGCCTACTAACAGTCCTTATAATTGGGCCCAAACAAACATTGAGCGCAAAATTATGCATGTTAAATGCAACGTGTTTTGAAGCCGATATTGCTGAAATTCCTACGCATTTATAGTGTGGACTCAATATATTGTTGCTTTTTATAATCTTTTAAACAAAACTAAAGCTAAAAAGGCTGCTAACGGAAACATATTGTAGAATTACAATTTCTAATATTAAATTTTATTTTACAACTATTCTAATATAAAAGCTTCCTAAAAATATTGGTAGTCGCCTTCGCACCTTAGCTGATGCTTCATAACTGGAATGAACTTCCGTCTGAATTGTAACTGCTTGAAACTAAACTCTATTAGTCAATGTGTTTACAGATCTTGATCGATGGTGAAGTCAGCTGAAACGGAACTTTTCATTACACATACGATTTTGATTGTTAGCTAGTCATTATAGCTAATATCAAACGTAATGTATTTTCAAGGTTCGGTCAATAGTTACATGAAACAAAAAATAATTTGGTTTTTAAAAATTTGTCCATAAATTTGTATATCTTTATTTTATAACAAGAAAGATATTGAACGCTATTGACGCAGTTTGTATTGGCGCCATTCACTAGTTAATCTAAATCAATGCGATTTTCCAAAAACAAATTGCCAGTGTGCAATTTAGATTCTTTCATTTTTAAGTGGGAATTTAACAAATCATCCATTGTAATCGAAAGTAACGATTTATTTTGGTCTGTGCTTGAAGACGCCGCTTGGTTAACTTCACTTTCTCGCATAAACTGTCTCATTCTATAGACAGAAGCGTTTCGGCAAATTTCCCGTAGATCCGACCCAGAGAAGCCATTAGTTAGTTTTGCCAAACGGTTGTAGTCAACGTTCGTGTCAATTTTCTCTGTGGCTAATATTAATTTAAGGATTTGAATTCGCTGGACCTCAGACGGAAGGCTAATGTGAAACTGTGCTGGCATTCTGCGTACGATTGCCTTATCGAGATCCTGTGGTCGATTAGTTGCACCCATTACAATCACTGCAGAGTGGGGATCCGTACTAAGACCATCCCAGAGCATCATGAATTGAGTTTTCATCATTGCAGTGGCCTCATGGTCGTTCGAATTACGTGCGCGTAGAAACGAATCGATTTCATCAACGAAAATTATGCACGGCTGAATTTTAGCAGCAAGCGAAAAGACAGCAGATGCAAGCTTTTGTGATTCACCATACCACTTGTCAGTGAGAATGGCCACATCCAAGTTTATAAACCTCATGCCAGCTTCCTTCGCAGTGGCTTTAGCGATTAATGTTTTTCCGCATCCTGGCGGACCATGAAGCAGCACACCTTTTGGAGCTTGCCAAAGTTTTGATTCTTTAAAAAGATCTCGATGCCGTACAGGCAACACAACTGATTCACGCAGGTCCTGAATCACTGAATCAAGACCGGCTATATCACTCCACCTAACAGTTATGTCAGCTGGAACTATGAGATGTGATGCAATCATCAGTTCATAGTCGGTAAACGTTTGTAAATTTACATTGAAGTTCTCCTCCTTACTTAATCTGTATGAAAAAAACAATCAACAAGTATTGTATTTTACAATGTTAAGCCATACCTTTTTAACTGTTCTTCAGCCAGCAGCTTTGCCTTCTTTTTGTTTTTACTGGTTGGATCCAACTGGTTCATCATCCATTTGACAGAATAAAATGTTATCACAGAAGCTATGGAAATTCGCAGTAACATTTGAAGCATATTTCCTCGAGTCAATTCTGAGCCTCCAAAATTAAAATTATCCATGTTTTCTTTATTTAATATTATTTGCGTTCAGATAGAAATCTTTTTTATGTTGCTTAGCAATACAGGAAATACATAAGTCGAATGACTGCAATTAGAGATGGAAAATATAACTATAAGGTAATCGATAGCATTATCAGTAAGAAATATGCGCACATAATTTCACGCCTTAGTTATTTTCCAGAAATTTTTAAAATTTTTAATAATAACTGTTTTGTTATATTATGGATGACTTTTCTGAACGTCGAAGGAACGTGATTTTTTACACGTTCTCCGCACAGCAGTCGAATTAATATTTGCGGTTTTGACTTTAAAAACATTTGACCAGGACATGAGTGTCTAATTTAATACTCGCTTGGTAAGATAGGCAGGTAAACGATGTTTATACCTTAATAACATCGCACCTTTCAAGTGTTTAATGTATTTTTTATTTTTTACGTAATATAATTTTATTTGGCCATCGACGAATATTAATACACATATATTTGCCTTGTGAGCATAACACACTCCAAAATGCATATAAAACAAAAGTCGGTTAGGTCGATTTCTTGAATTCAAAAGGATAAATTTAAAAAAAACAACACCTTTAAAAATAAATAACTATCTAAAATTATTAAAATTAAGCGACCACTGCGCTGTTAGTTCAACATCGCAAACAAAACAGGTAACATAAGAAAAATGCTTTTTACTGAGGAGTGCCCTTATCTCTGTTACAGACTGATACATTTGTTAATAGTTATCATAAATACTATCGAAACTCATGAAAGCAGCACTGAGGATGACTCACGAAGAGAACAAAGATGGCGTTCCCGATGGTAACACGAACAAAGCCAGCAGAATACTAAAAATAGAAGTGTTATGAATTTAATAAAAAACATTTTTTAAAGAGTTGAAATACTTGTAAAAAAAAGCTTCAGCAATAAAGTTGCCATGTGTAAGCTAAAAAAGGAATTCGCAAACTAAACGTTGTTCATTGCTGTGGAAGTTTTGTGCAAATCAAAACATACATACATAGATACATATATAAAGTTTGTGTGTTCGTGGTCAAAAGAAATACAAATCCGATCCACACCTTTTTTTATAATTTAGATGGTTCGGTTTTGATGCAGTTGTAAAAAAGTGAACAATAATAGTTGCCCATCGTCATTAGTAGAACGGCAACGAAAATAAACGAAATTTGTTCAAGTGAGTATGCCTTGAAGCCTGTGAATGAAATTGTCGAATTGCTTACGACTTTATTGTAACACACATATGTATGTACATGCATACATACATACATACATATATGCATGTAAATGTATCAAAATAAAAAAAGGGAAATGCATATATAAAAATGAGTCTCAAGATAGTTTTTATTTTTAAATTCGTTATTGTTGAACAAAAAAAATTGTTATTATTTTGTAGTTATTGTTATTTTGTTGTATGAAATATATATATATATATTCCATAACCCCCAATATTAGTGTTTATAATTATTTTCTTTGAAAGGAGTATTACATCAAGAATTAATAGTAGTTCGTATATATAGGTGAGTGCTGATAGTGGCCGTCATATCAACCGGCTGTCTAGGCTGGTGTCATTTCGCTCGGTATAGCGACGACAGTGAATATAGATTTGTTACTCAACAGTTGTCAAGTTGAATTCACGGCAGGGTAGAAAACTCAACATTGGGAAATGCTTAGATTTGGTATTTTATCGAGACAAACTGAGCCCATGTATTTTATGTCCTTTGAAAAGAATTTGTTTCACATTAATGTATTTATTCAAAAATGAGTTTAAGGTGTTTTTCATTCTAGATTTAAATTAAATTTGTTGAAATTCTAGCTAATTTACGTGAAAGTATTTAAAATGTATGTATTTCTACCTAGAATTTTCTTATGCTGACCTGTCTTAATGTTTGCTAAATTAAAAAAAAAAAAATTAAAATAAAACTTAAACGGCTTGCATTAATAAGAGATCAGTCAGAGTCCGTATTATAGATTAAAAAAAAAAAAATGCATGTATATATTAATAAGATTGAGAAGAATTAAAAAATTCAACATATATCTTGGAAATTTAGAAATTCAACATTCAGTATTATTTATCTATCTATTGTCTCGTTTTTCTTAATGTTTAATGCATATTGTAATGCAGGTTGGATAATAATGAATATAAATTAGTTTGCAAAATATTTGTTTTCATCTGTTTACAGACTGAAATCGCGTTTACCATTTTCCAAAACAAAAGAATTAAATGCCAACTGAAAAATATGATTTTCTTTTTTTTCAAAAAGGTTTTTGTCATTTCTTTTGAAACATTTTACTAAGAAAAGATTATTGGTCAGGTTTAATTATAACATAATATAAATGCTGTAAAGATAGTTATATTAGCATTAAAAACAACCGCTTTTGATCAAATAATATAATTTTAGAAAAAAAAATTCAATTATAGGTATAATCTGATAGTACTAAAGTTGCAATCAATTACAATTACAGGCTTCTTCTGTCCAGTCACCGTCCATAAAACTGAGAAATCATGGCGACCAGTGATGATGAACCAATGCACTTGTATGAAGTGTTTCAGAATTGTTTCAACAAAATAGCAAATAAGCAACCACCGGGAACAGTGGGAACAGAACGTGGCGGCGGCTATCACTCACCATATGGAGGCCTTGCTGTGGAAAATGGAATGTATCCAAATGACTTTAACTCCATTCACGATGCCAACGGAAGCAACAATAATCGGTTTGCGAACACATCGACAGTTGATCAATACTTTGATTCGGGGGCAACAAGTAGCGCGGGATGGTATCAATCGCAAATGCACAGCGGCTCCAATTATATGGGTCAGGCGACTTATCAGAGCAATACGCCAATATCTGCGCATCCCATGGACCATCAGCAGGTGCATAATAATGAGGGTTTAGCAAGTGGCTCCAGTATTGGAATGCAAATGGGTGGTGAAAGCGGACAAATTGGAATGCACAGTCCGGCAGCGACATCACTACCGCCAATGAGCTCATTTCGTGGTGGTTCTGGCAGCATACCGAACATTGGAGCAACGACAGTGCTTTCACCAGCCGTGTACAATTCACCCCAACATAACCAAACGACAGTGCAAGCACAGCATAGTAATCTGGCTTCTGCTGGGCAAATTGGCCATCATTCCCTAAATCATACCCCGCTACCTCACGCACATTCCCATCACAATCAACAACTGAGCCCGGCAATCCAGAGCGCTGATGGCTTTGGTGGAATAAATACTGGCCCCAGTGCTAAAGTGCCTGGTGCTGGTAATTCTTCGGCAACGTCATTGCGTCAGCAAATATATATGTCAGCTGCAGCCGCGGACCAGAGTATTAGCAGCTTTAGCTCAAACCCATCAACACCCGTCAATTCACCACCACCATTGACGCAATCAGGAGTTGGCGATGGTAATGTTTCGGGCAATGGATCCGGATGGAGTCATAATGTTCTAAATGGCAGTGGCGGATCAAATTATGCCGGCGATATGGTGCCTGTAACTAGTTTGCATACCATGGCTTCTGTATTTCAAGGCGCACGCATGGAAGAGCGCTTAGACGATGCACTCAATGTTTTACGAAACCATTGCGAACCCGAAATGTTGGCAAATGTAAATACATCCCTCAACTCATTGGACAATACCGAAACGTTATCTTCCTTTGTGACCAATTCACCTTCGTCCCATCTAATAGGCGGTAGCTCTGCCGGAAATGGTGCACTTGTACCTAATACATCGAGTGCTCTTACGCATGAGGTCATGTCCTTGAGTACACCTGTTGTGGGCACAACCGGAATTCAATCAGTTGGTGGTGCAGGGTTGTCAAATATTAAACTAGAGCGAAATGCATCGAATTCGATAACAACATCAACAAAAACAACTAAAAAACGAAAAGAGCCAGCTGGAATCAGTAACATCACTCATGCAGGCGTATCGACAACATCGAATATTTCGAATTTAGAAATTTCGGATGCGAAACCCACAAGTTCAGTGGAGCCATCAAATGCCACACAACTACAACAGCTGTCTCAAGGTTCCAAGGGCTCTAAAAGGCCGCGTAGATACTGCTCCTCTGGGGATGAAGACGATGATGCAGAGCCAGCTGTCAAGGCTGTTCGCGAAAAAGAACGGCGTCAGGCAAATAATGCTCGGGAGCGCATTCGTATACGGGATATAAATGAGGCTTTGAAAGAACTTGGACGGATGTGTATGACACACCTCAAATCTGATAAGCCGCAAACTAAGCTGGGCATCTTGAATATGGCTGTGGAGGTTATAATGACTCTGGAGCAACAAGTTCGCGAGCGAAATTTAAATCCGAAAGCAGCCTGTTTGAAGCGTCGTGAAGAGGAAAAAGCAGAAGACGGGCCTAAGTTGAATATACAACACCATATGATACAACAGCCATCTGTGAGCACTGTCGGGAATAGTTATCATCATGGCCAGCCTTCACAATTGGTGCCACCACCACCATCTCAGACCATTAATAGCATGGCCTTACCTGCTAATCAAACTAGTAATATTTTACCACCACATTTGCAACAGCAACAGATTGGACAACACCCACAATAGCATGCAGTCAGCAACGACGTCAAGGCATCATCATCATCGTCATCTTCCATTACAACCCAATTGATTCAAGACTCTACAAAGTACTCAACAACTTTCGAGCTAGAGCAACATTTATTAAACAATTTTATCAGACGTTATCATGCAACTCAAACCATTTCCGAGGCAATACCCCTTTTGCAGCATCCGCAGTTTTAGTTGATTTCTTTTTTATCCGTTTATTATCATTGATACTTGAGCATATGCCAATATACAGTTTTGATCTTTTTTTATCAATTGTATATACCTTGTTTTAATAATCATGATTGACGGAGTTATTTGGACTTTTATCCAGATAACAATTATGTTGGGTTTACATAATTTTGTGCGATGTCACAGTAGCCACCTTTTAAAACATTCATTCATACATAATTATATAATTAGATCTATGTAGGTTTATTTAAAAAAGTAAAAAATCAAAAAAACAAAAAAAAAAAGAAATAACAAAAAAAGAGATCCCAACTTCATATATACAGACTTTCTTATATTCCCCATATTCTTAGGACAATACAAAGGTATATGCACATTAATTTTTCTTAAACGTGTTAAATGCTCGCATGTAATTTAAAAAAAGAAAAGAGAAAAAAAAAACAAATATATAATAATAATTTATATATTTAAAGCAACTGAGTACTTACAATAAGTATTAGAAGGAAGTAATCGTTAAATAAAATTAAAGCTAACTGTTAACTCAACTCTTAGCTTTTAAGAAACTTTTTAAACGGTTATCAATTATATAATACGCTAGAGTAGGTTAACATTAAATGAAATGCTATTTTATGTGCAGCGTTCTAAACTTTACTGACATAGGGAAAAACAATCGACAGCTTATCGCTTCAATGTCAAAAGGCTGCCAAATATATGATCAATGCTGCTTAGATAGTTTTAACGGCAAACATTTGTTTGACGATATTCAAAGAGCATTATTGGCATGCAATGTATATTATATTTCGTACATTATATTTACTTAAATTCTTTATAAATTTCGTTTTAATCGCTATGTTATTAAGTAATGATATCGAAACATATCTAGCTTGTTAATGGTGAAAAGCATTTTTTATTTGGAAAATTGTATTTAGTTTATTTTTATTCATACATAATTGCTCAAACATTTCAATTATAAATTGTATAAATATGTGTATGTATGTGTTTCTTAGTACATAATGGTTGCCACGCCGTTAATAATGAATAAATGAGGCAAAACATAACATTCATGCGCTCTTTTCCGTGTTTGCCTAACACTTTGTCAGATGTAACGTAATCCAGTTGTTCAGGGGGAAAGCGTGAGCCTAACGTTTTCGCAAGTTACCAGTAGGCACACCCAACGATTATTACTTTATTTGACTAACAGTTTTTACTGCAATATTGCATAGGTATTTCGCTAGTAGTGAATGGTAGAAGGTGTGGGTTTCATACAAGCATTCAGAGCATCTCCTAGTTGAGCTATCTCGACTAGATCTTATTTGCTGTAATTTTTTGGCCTAAACAGAAATTGCACATATTTTTTAACGCTTTTAATTGGTAAAGATACATGTTTACTTTATTTGGATAGCAACTGTGGACAGAACATTTTGAAAAAAAAATTAATATAGTACGCATGGAGATGTCAAATAGACTGCAAATTTAATGCTTGTTGGAAGTGGTCGATCAGGATCACGCTGTACTTGGGTCCTAAACGCAGCAAGCCATACGAAATGCATCGCACATTTTGCAGGCTCAATATGTCGCGCAACAAATAAAAATCATTCTGGCGTTGCGATCTCTGTGCTGCTTGCTATCAGCGGCCAATATATTGTAGGATGAAGTGCGAAAGCAGGGAACAAAACCAGCGAGAATCATATGAGCGTATGAATTCTAACATGTGTGTGTATATGTATGTGTGTGCATGCATTTCGTTCGGCTCGTTGCGTGTAGGACCCGAATTACTACGTAGACCTGGTCGACCACTTTTAATATGCAATAGGTTTTAAGTCGATTTGACTTTTGTGTAATTTGTTACTTAGTGCTCAAATACTACTATTGTTAATTCTTAGCGCCAGACCACTTTTGATACTCTGATACAGACGAAGAACACTACTTTTTTCGACACCTTTAAAAGAAACTTGAAACTTTGCATATATCCTTGTCTTCGGGCTGATCAAAAAGTGCTAAGTTTGGGGCGCTTCGCCCATTGGTGGAATCGTAAATGGATAAGATCGATAACATAAAATCGTTAAGACAATATATTTTCTACATCCCTACAGCAAGATTTAATTTGGCGTCCCTCAAAAAACTGCATCATTAAATTAAAAACATATTTCAAGATCCCGCCCACCCGTCCCAGCCCCCACCACCATGTTAAATCGGGTTTGCCTGTTACGTCCTTGACTTTTTTTTTGTTCTTGTGAGATGTCGGAGAAATATTTTATCAACCCGTCCAGAATCTGTCATTTTCCTGAGCTCAATGCCTAAGACTGGACTGGATTTCATTCCCGTCCAGTAAACAAGTTGAATCCGGATCAGAGTTCAGCCCAGAGTGTGATTGGGGACTGCGGGCTAGGATGGAGGAAGAAATCTGGAAGTGTCTCTGGAAGAAGGGCCGTTGTTAATCTGACCCCGCGACCCGTCTATTAACCTTAGCGTCGATAGAGCACCACTAATCTATCGGGTAATAAAATAATTTCACTGCCGCCTTGCATTCAGCTTGTAGGTCTAGAAGTAGTCTTGCTTACGCCGCTATTCTACTGGCGCGAATACATTTTTTTTTTTACCGATACATCGATAGCTCTGGTCGAATTACTTATAACGCCAGCTAAAATCGTCTGTCTTAAAGTCAAAACAAATGTGCAAGCAAGTACAAAAATTATTTTAAATACCAAAGTCAATTTTGTTACAATGAGGCAATTTTGTTTCAAGTGGTTGTCGGGCAGAAATAAAAGCGGTGGTCATCTACATTCCGTTTAATTTGAGGGGCATGCCGAAAAAGGTACAATTGTAGTTTGTCACACAAGCTAAAGTAAACAATAAATACTTAGGTTTTTTAGAGACTTCAGTGTAATTACAATATGAGACCTTCTTTTACCAATGCATCGATATTTCTGCTCAAATAAGAGGTTAAATCAGCTGATTTAATATCAAAAAACATTACAGGTATGTAAAAATTATTTTTACATACCACATTTTTGTTGTAAAATTGAATATATATAAATTAATGATCGTATGACCTAGAAAACGACTAGAAAAGTAGGCGTGCAGTTTGCAACACAACCCAAATAGAAAAACAGCTGACTCTAGAGGTTTTGGCCGATGAAAATGGTTTCGCTAATACCACTAAAGCCTTTTTTGCGTTAGTGTCAGTTATCGATTGTCAAAAATAACGAAGAAAAAACTGACTAATTCTATTTCTATTTCAAACTTGACCAGTTTCTGTTGTTCTACGCGATATGAAAATTTCGCATATTTATTTATTTCACGGTATTTAGTTCTTTTTAAATTAAATTGTTCAGCTGATATCGATGACTTTTAATATAAAAAGGGTGGCGGACTACCTTATGTATGGCCAAAAACCTCCCAGTCATGCCACGAAGTCAAGTTGTTTTTGTAAATTTTGTAGTTTTTTTATTTTAAATATATTGCAAATAATCTTTTACCTGAATCTTATTCTGCACTCATCTGCACTTTAAAATTAGCTAGGTTCAGCAGACAAAAAGCTAAATTGGCACTACTACCAAACATACAAAGCTGTTATCGACAACAAAAACAATCTGCAGATTGCAATATATCAACAAAGAGAATCAGTAAAAGATATTTGGATTTTTATTGTTATAATTTCCATAATGTAAACTTCTTCAAAAAAATAAGTAAATAATTAAAAAAATGCATGCGTTTGAAGCTAAAATGAGGCTACCTATATTTATTTAAGATATTAACTGGATCTTAAGAAATAAATTTTTACATCTTCCGTGATTTAGACTGATTTTGATGAGAGAGTTGCAAATCAGTGGGAACCAAACTCTTGGATTTTTGCATCTTTGATTGATCATAAAACATCAAGCCGGTTTTAGCTTATTGGACCGTCGTTTATTTATAACTTTTTCTTTCTTAAATAAACTACTTTACGAAATGCCCTCGTTGATTCTTGAAATATTGAAGAGCTTTCCTGCTTGTATGAATTCTGCAAAGAAAAAGTTCATTTAGTGTTGAACTTCAACTCGGTGCTTTAGCAATAGAGCTTTAATTTAACGTGTTGAGATCATCGGTGCCTAAATAACGAAATAAGTTAGAAAATCTGCAGTGGATATTTAGGTACATATTTATACATTTATATAAAGTGTAAATAGAGGATATTTACATTAGATTGCATTTTAATACATTGTCATTCACACACAGATACAAAATACCGTTGATGTTCCGTCTAATCTACAATAAATAAGTATGTACACGGATGTATATGTACATTTGTTCACATATATATGTATGTATACGAATTAAAATATGTACTGATTTGTGTTTGTTTTATAAATGGGAATGTACTATTATTCATACGTAAAAGTTATTTTTGTGCAAACACAATAATCCACCTTATACGGGCTTGTATGTGTTTATATTCTTATACAATACTTTTGTACGTACGTATGTACATGCATACATTTTTTCACTTGTACTTCATACATACTAATTTCTTGTCATGCACACACCTGATGTTTATATTAGCGCGATCGATCGTAGGGGCTTTGTAAGTATTTTTTTTTTTTTTTACATTGATTTGTCTGTATGTAGACTAGCTAAAGAACGTCTATGTTTATAGATAGGTCATCCTTTCCATATAAGAATTTCTTCGCGATGCGTGTTTACTCGCGCGCCCCGAACTCTCTGTCAATCCCAGCGGCGCAGAAAGAGAGTGCGAGAGCAAGTTTTTTTTTCTATGAGGGCGCTCGTTCACATTATTTGCAGTCTGCTCCGCTCCATAGCTATTTGCTTAGATTACTAATAGATAGATCATCGTGTCTTATGTTTGCATACATATGTACAGAAGCGTAATTAATTGTTTATGTTTACGACTAGCAATGGGCTTAAATTGAAATATTTATTTAATCTTTTTTTTCCCTTAATTAACACCTCGCAGACCTGTAAACTAAAATCACAATGCATTTATTGTAAACTTATGTTTAGAGTTTTTTGTTTACTTTGCTTTTTTGTAGAAGACAAACTTTTTGTCCTCTTAGTTTCTAGGTGTGAAAGTATCATATTCATATTAAATTGGGGAACATTTCTATATTGACGTGAATGACGCTCAACCGTTAAAAGGCCAGTACTGCGATAGCGACGATATTTGAGCTTGGCCGTGACATGGAACAACAATAAGAAATGGGCGCGGTATGCAAATTTTTAAAAGGGAATTTTTGGGGAATGTCACCAGCTATCTATAAGGGTATTTAGTTTTTTTCGATTTTAAATTTTGAATATTGAGGACTTGTTTACAAATGCAAACCTTAGACCTTTTTCTCTCAGCATTTCTAAAATTATATTATTATTTTTTTAAGAATGATGAATTCCAACAAAGGCCTTTCAACAAGCTGTGATAGGGCTTCAAGTCAAATCTCAATATATAATTATCCTGCACACCTAAATCCATTTGACGATGATGATAATCATAAACGTTTGCGCTTTTGGAATTTCACAAAACGCAATGATGATAGCAGAAGAAGAAGTTTTTCGATAGGAAATTTTCGAGATGTTTGGTAAGTTGGCAAAGAATACATTTTGAATGCATGGGTATGTTTAACAAAATGCGCCCTGCTTATTTTGTAGGAGTTTAAGGTCATTTACCTTAAAAAAGAAGAAGTCATCTACTTTGGGCATTCAAAAAACATCGGAAAGTCCTCCCGTTATGCGAAGGAATTTGGACTCATCTACATTATATCCCGGACAACAGACAACTGGAAATAGAGGATTAATCCGATCATTACAGAATGTCAATACCTCTATGGATGTAAGTAAATATATATATTTTTTTACACTTTCCACCTAAAAATTTTAATGTCTTCAACGACTCAAAAAATTTGCCATTGTAATGGAGATTTTTAATGGAGTTTTAACAACCTATAACACATTAAATCCCCTAAGTCCCTAATAGCCCATACGCATCACAAACCAGAAAAATGGCCTTCAGTTCATTAGATTTTGGCCTTTTTACTATGAAATGAATAAAGCAACTTAACTTATATAACGATTTACACGTATTTTTATAAAAGTATACTTGGTAAACATAACGCTTTTTAAAAAGTGGTTTATTTCTTCGAAGGCTTTTACCACTATCCTATTTACTATTTACACGAAAAAGTCAATAAATGTATCAAAGAAAACTTTTATAACGTTCATTCTAAGCATTTTAAAAGCTTGTTTTAAAGCCGGTAAACAAATTTTGTTACGCTGCTATTTTAAGTTTCGCAGACGTACGTTCGGATTCACAAGCCTTATTCGGCTCTATTCGTTGCTTTGTATTTGTAAAAATAATTACCAACCATAGGTCTTATCTTAAATGGTATCTTTTATCTTTACAAAAGCTGTGTACAATTTTTTTTAAGCAGATCGTACCAGTATTTCTATCGATCAAACGTACTAAAAACATTAAACGTGTTTATTTCGAAACCAATAGCTTTTAAGTTGTTGCGAAAGCGAAATGAATGGAAAAGGTGTTTGTTAACGGTTTTTATTTTAGCCCCTAGCTAAAACGCTTAAATTTAGCTCGTCCATTTCGATTAAGCCAATTCCAGCCATGAACTGTGCAACTTATAGAAAAAGCATCCTAGACGCCCTAATATATATATATATATATATATATATATATATATACTTGATCAGCATCGCGACCTGTGTTGATATAGCCTTTTATCAGTGTCTTCCCATGCAGACTTGTTTCTCACCTTTATCTTTTCGGCTCGTCGAAAATCGCTTCCATATTTGGTTTTTTGTAATTAATTTTTATCTTGGCATGAAAAATCGGGTTCCATGAATAAAATAATATTGAGATTGTACTCAATAAACAAAATGATTCTACGATCGATAACAAATTATTTAATAATGAAAATTTATATTTTTACTTTCTTTGTCAGATGGATTTGAGCCGAGCAAACGGCACCCCGACTTACCGAGGTAGCGGGAGATATTATAGATGCTTGACGCCCCAGCTTCAAAAAAACCATACGATCAGGTAATATTTTAATTAGATTCACATCTTGTCAAGTGCATGCAAAAAGATATATTATCAATCTATACATTCAGGTAACATCAGGTTGTAGTAAGATAATAAAATCTTCAGGAAAGGCATCTGTCATGACAGATCTGCCAGCTTTATATTATTAGGTGAGGTTCTTTTAAATTAGTTTGGAAAGCTTATTAGAATATATTCTTTATGCCGGTCAGTCAAAGATGATAATTATTATATAGAAATTTCTATGAGATAATTTAACTCTATAGAAAATAAAAATCATTTTTGAGAAGCAAATATAGTTAAAATATGTTTTTTTTTTTTTTTTATATATATATTTTTACATATTTTTACAATTATTTTTCTTTATAGATCTTCGTATTCTAGTCTATCAAGCACTAATCCTTTTGAAACAGATATAGAGTCTGACTGTGGAAGTGTAACAGATGCCGTTGTCAAAAAGTCATTGCGAAAAAAGAGAAGAGCCCCTTTACCACCATTTATAAATATGGTAAACTTAAAACAAGTTTTTTTTAACAGCATTTGTGACACTTACAATACAAATTTAATATATTAAATATTAATTTGCAGGCGGGCAAGCCATCTGCTCAGGAAATATCAAAGGACATCTGTCAGTCACCAACAGAAATCGAGCCAAATATAGACATTAAATCGCTTACGGTAGAAATTGAACGATTTGTAAATAATACAAATGAGATTTCCACTAATAAGGCACCAGCATTAAAATCTTCTCTGGAGCCTGTTGTGCAACATACTGACGCTGTAGAAACAACCTTACGCACGAGCGAAAAAATCCAAAATATCACTCCCACGGAAAAAGTGGTGTATAAAGAGGAAGTTCCTACTAGAAAGACGGAGTCTTTGCCAACATGCGAAATTACAGACAAAGATATGAAAGTTGAAAATGCAAACGTTTACTCAATGAATACGTTAGGAAAAATTTCAAACGGTAGCATTTCTAAACGGAATCATGTTAACACTGCCAAGGAAAATGAAGTATATAAAAAGGAGGAAATTAAACCAATTTCAATATCAAATGTAGATAATTTATCAACTAACGAGCAGATAAATATAAAGCATCAAGTGGTTATTATAAATAGTAATCCTATTAAAACCACAGAACGTACTTATAACACATCAGAAACAGATACAAACAATACAATTTCTAAGGAAAAAGAAATTTCCAAAGAGGAAACCTTACCAACTATACCGAACGTAGATTGTTTGACAAGGAGGGAGCAACGTTTAAGCAGTAATCATTTTAAAGTAACTGATCATAGTAAACCAAGTACTTATAACACTTTAGGAAAAGATTCGAGCAATATTGTTTGTAAACATGAGCACGTTAATATTAATACGGAGAAGCAGATTTCCAAAGAGAAAATTGTACCAAATGTTGTCTATTTGCCAACGTGCGAGCAGTTAGACAAAAAATTAAAAGTTGATAATGTGAATAGTAATCTAATTAAAGTCACAGATCATAGTAGTACTTTACGGAAAAATGCACTGTATGAAAATAACAATATCGTTGAAAGTACTGAATATCTAAATGAACCGTTAACAATTCTTGAAAAAACCGAGACGAATACCGGAACTGCGAATATCGAAACTACACAGGCTAGAACAAAAGCTGCTAAACCAAAGTCGGTTAAAGAAATAATTGACTCAATCAACCGTAGTCAGCAGCTCCTTAAAGAAAGCGCAGCCAAAGGTACCCATGTATATTCAACGTCTCTGTATCTTCATAACGATACAACAACCCCGAATGTTGATCATAACGAAAATAGTCATGAGGTGCGCACAAATACTATTTCTAATGGTAATTTGTGTTTGGAAAATCAGGTTCCTTTGCAACAAAGTTACTTTCAAAAGAGCAAAATAAATAAGGAGGTCTTTCAATGTCGAGAGTCCTCACCAACAGCATCAAACTTAGATTGGAATCCTGTGCCAAAACCAAAGAGAATTAATAGTGATTCAAAAAAATAAGCTATATAGTCCTGTAACTGTAATAATTTTGCAATTACCTTTTATAATTACAACCAATGCATTGTTTGTTTAATTTTATTATGATGCAACTACGTTTCTATCTACATACATAACATTGTAAATTAACCTATTGTAACTATAGAAAAAATGGTTAATACACGATTGGTCGCAATGGCCAAACCCTTATAATTTATTTTTTATTTACATAACATAAAATCAAAACTTTATACTTTACTATAAAAGTACCCTAAATAGCTTAATGTCCACCGGCTCATGATCTTTGCAAGCTTAAAAAAATCATGTTCTAAGAAAACGGTACCAGTATTCTTGGAAAAACCATTTTGAGAAATTTTTGCTGTTTTGGCTAGTACGAAATGTTTTAAAAGCATATAATAAAGAAGTTTAAATGAATGAAAATTGGAATAAGCTGTAGAAACAAAGACATAATATAATCCCCTTTTTGTTTTTTCGACTTCACCCGAAACAACGCAACGCGATCGAGGACCCAATTGATAATTTTTCCACTGCATTCGCCTTACCACTTATTAGATGTGAAACGATATCATCCAGTGCCTTTTGCCTCCTCTGAATTAAGGTTACAATCTATTACAGCTGATCCTTGAGATTTGGCAGCTACTTTTATTTATCCGAGATGTGTTATGGCTTTTGTTTGTATGAATTTTAGAAAGCCGTCAGTGTATTGCTATGTTTGTTGCATAGCATCATAATGACGCAGCCATAACCTCGCCCTTAGCGACGTTTTGTCGGTATTTCTGGGGCGAGCCAACGTCTTTAAAATTCGGAGAGTTATTATATAATTATTCTTTACACAGACTAAACGTATTTTTTATTTAAATCGTAAGTCGCTCAGTCTAATCCAAAAAATTAATTTAGAACCGCTATAAACTTAACTAGATTGGGAGTCAATCAAATTACGTTCATTTGTTTGGTTTTAAAATTTGTTCAATTCGATTGAGTTGCAAAAATATTGGATTTAATTTCATGTTTTAAATTTTTTTTAAGCTTGAGTGTGTCGCCTTGTTAAATGATGGATAAGAATTTGTCTTCCATTCTGGTTTATAAAGATAATCTTTTTAAATCTCAAAAAAATATTTAATATTTGTATTTTGTATTTGTATCTTTGGTATAAATTTAAAGAAAGTAAAAGTTTCTCGTAATTAATAATTTTTCAGTGAAATTAAGTCTTTATTAAATGTCATAAAATTTAAAATTAACTTATGTATAAACCATCTAAAATGCAATATAAGTACATATGTTGGAGTAAACTAAGCTGTCCATGAAAATAATAAAAAATTTATATTATTGACTGAAAGTATGTATATTGTATAAATGGTCTTACATGATATATCCCCAATATAGGATATTAAGGCTCCCTGTCAAGTACAATGGGAGTGACGAGTCTATGAACGAAAAAATACTTAAAGCATATTTAATAATTATTTTCATGTGGTTTACTAGTAGTTTCCTCAGCTTAATACAAAACAGCTAAAAATAATTTTACATTTTTGCAATATTGTTAAGTAGGTAAATGGATTCCAGCACTTTATTAATACTTTGCAAACAATCTGTCAAGCGATTCATTTTGTTTGAGTTATGTCCACATGGCTGTTACTATGTATTAATAAATTCTGTTATCATGTCAAAATGAATATTATGTTTAATGTTGATACAGTGCGTTCTTTGAGATTCCTTCAAATCAGTTCTGTTAGCAAACAAAAGATGTTTTTGCTTTTGAAATTATTGCACCTTTATTTGTATTTATCCTTAAGACCGTGTAATTACGCCCTATTGAGTACATATGTACATGCGTATTTTGCACATCCAAAGAATACCTAAAATAACCGAAGATTCAAACTGACATCTCAATTGAGGAATACATAATTATTATTACACATAGAATGCCTTAAAAAATTATTATTTTTCGATTTTGTGTTTGTTTTTTTTTTTTGTTTTTTTCTTTTTTTTTTACCAAGTATGTATGTATGTACATTGCTATTTCATAATTAACTAAATTATAAATCTGAACACGCGTCTCAATACAAATTAAATGCTTAACTAAGAACATATTTAAAATGGATGCTATAGCTAATTGTATGGTACAAAATTTATGTTTTTGAATATACCACGAGGTTTGTGTCGTTTTTTTTCTTTTTTTTTTTTTTTATATTTAATTTGTGTTTAATTTATTTATTATGTATTTAATTTTTTCCACGATTTAGCAAATGATTTATGAGTATATTAAATATTTTGTTAATCATATCGACTTAATTTACAATACAAATCGGAAAACGAATATCAAGTTCAGGGAAAATAATATACTTTGACAATATTTGTGACAAAAAAAAACACATTGATTAAAAGACTAATACTATTTACCTTAACTTCCCCCATCACATGCAGCAGAGATGCAAAATGATAACTTATATAATCCCACATTAAAAATATTATCTACGATTTTTATACAATAAATAGGTTTTCATAGATTGTGGAAGCTGAAGCTGTTGTATACGGTCTTCCAAATTTACGCGACCAATTTTTTGTCGAATCGACCTTCGGCAAAGATCCATTAATGGCAAAGGTTCAGCTGTAAGAAAAATGTACTGTTAATAAATTTCATGTTTAAAAAGAAATGAGCTTTTTTTATTTAAAGATTCAAAAGCAGGTTTCAAGTTTGTAATTGGTTGGAAACTGGAGGATTAATCGATAAATTGAAAGAGACTTGATCTACATCTGGTATACGAGAACTTATAATCCAAGTCTTATTTCAGACGGACATAGCCAAAATCGACTCGACTGTCGTTGCCATATTTATAATTAATGGGGTCGAAAATAAGGCTTCCTTCTGAATGTTTAATGTATTATTATTAAGAGGTTTAAAAGAGACAAAAGATTCTAAATAATAATAAACTTAATAGGAACTAAAAAAAAAGTTAGACCTGTGGTTTCTGTTAAGACAACTTTAAGAAATCTCCAATCTTTTAAGATTCTACAAGTACTAAGTCAAACTTCTATTACTGTACTCAATAACATAGTATATTATTAATTAAAATTTCTTTGTGATTAACGTAAATTGATTGGCCTTAGTAATTAACTCTGGGACCGGGGACCGAATTATTTATCAAATTGTATGGTGTGTTAAACTTGTTTGTCACAATTTTCATTAAAAATTTAAAAAAAAAAAAAAAGAATTCAGTCGAATCGATTAATGTAAAAGAAATGCGGTTATTAAGGTAGGGTTAAGTTACTTGTCAAATTAAGTTGCGCAAATTATGGGTACACAAAGTAGAATAAAAACTTACGATCTAGTCCGCCGATATAACGCATTGTTATCTCGCAATGTCCCCAAACGGCAGAAACAACAGGATATAGCTTTTTTCCTTTGAGGCCTTTGAATGCAATGCCAAGATATTGCTGGTCAACAATAAAGCTTAGGGTTCCTTCGTCCATATCTAGCGCGACTAAAAACTTGTCCGGAACCAAAAAAGCTTCATCATTCTTTAAAATTGCCGGATATGTAACACCGGCTGAATTTTTGGAGTCGTGATACAGTTTGTTTCTGCCCAAGTCCCAACCCCAGCTCTGCTCAGTAGCTCCTACTAGACTTTGGTATCCCACAGAGTGCAAAGGTGCATCACATGATGCCACACCAACTACAGCATGAGTACCCCTTTGCCTTGTTGGCCAATATATTTCCCATATATGCAATCCTTTTGTGAGGCCTACTTTTCCGCGAATGCAATCAGTGCTTTGTGCGACAGGATGTCTGTGAAATGTCAATTTATCATCTTCTTTTACAAATATGTTTAACGATCTGTCCTCAGAGTTCCACGAATGTTTTAGTTGAACTTCCCGGTTTGCTGGTGGCATATCCAGCAATATATCGATACGAGCAGGTTTTATAAAATCGGCTTGTAGTTCTCTTGGAATAATAGGCTTGAATGTTGCCTGAGAATCATTACGGTTAACTGTTTTAACACCGCCACTGATTTTTTGACCCATGTTCATGCCACGGCAGCTTCGAGATCTTCTCTGGTCAATAGCAACTTTATAAGATAGTCGAAGGCGTTCAAAATCTCTGGCTTCCAAACGAGATAACACAACCCGCGGGGATAGTGTAGATGATGTTGAAAAACTTTGAGGACGTCGCCTATCACTTGACCTAACTGAAGGTGTCCGACCACCCTTATACCTGAAATTGATTAAAAGAAAAAAAATTATAGTAATATTAAAATAATGTGATATAACCATTTAAAGAACTAAAACTTTAAACATAGTTTATTCATGTTTAATTGGTATTGTACACTTTGCCTTGAAAATTTGTGTATATACATATATACACCACATTTGCACATGTGTACACATACATGAAAGTGAACACACACATATTTTAAGTATATTTTATAAACATTAAAAAAACACACACTCCAGTATGCATACACACATATGCAACTATGTACATGTTTCTACCTATTCGAATACATGTGTATGTACGTATGTGTATTAACAAAAGGTTGAAGGATTTCACTTACCGAATGTGATTAAACGATTTTGTGTGTATTTACAAAAAAAAGCTACATGTATTAATTCAAGATATAAATACGTATATATAATTTTTTTTATTTAATTTTCAATAAAAATGGCAGATATACATATGTATGTGTGTACATACGAATGCGCACATCATTTTCATACATGTATTATAGCATTTATGTACATACACTACACTGCGCGTCTAGTTATAACTTAATAACCAGTTTAATATATGTATATATAAAGAAATATATATGTATATAAACATGTGTTACCTTTTTTTCCCAAGTTCCATTTACAATAATTTCAACTGGGTGTTCCAAATATGTAAATACAAAATGGCGTCAGTACGGTCACTAATTTACGGTAGTTGTATCACATACAATGCAGTTTTATTTATGTATGTATGTATAGTTAAATATGGCATTGATTATATACTTATGCGTTTTTACCGATTTTAGTATTTTTACATGTGTACACTTATATTATTATTTTGTTTCTTCACTTCACCTTCTGCACTAAGCCCCGCTTACAAAACTACTACACGAGTTGTCAAGGTTGCAGCTATACACATACATCTGTACTTACTTACAATTGTATATGGCTAGCACAGGGTGATTTGAGTTAACAACGAACTGGCTTCAACAATCTACAAACATTTTCCGATAAAAAATCAGAGTTGCACGATAAAAATACTTGGCATGACGGTCTGATTGTTTGTATGCATACATTGTTGGTAAAATTTTTTAATTTTAAACAGAATCTAAATTTTGTGTTGTTCTGAATTTCAAAAAAAACAAAAAACCCGTCTTAACAAGCTTTGATAGTTTTAATTTTTTGAAATTCTGACTCCAAATCAGGTGCTCATTTTGTAAAGAAAGTATTTTCCGTGCGGTTTGCATTATTGATTGCCACAAATATTTTATTTATTTTATGTTGTTATGTATTAATTTGAAAAGCTCCAAAAAAATATTTTTGGTAATTTAATTAGAGGTAAAATGCCAACATCATAAGTGCGATCAGAATTCTAACGCAGAATGAAACCGTGCCTAAAGTGTGCTTTAAGTATTTTTCGTGTTCTCTCTCTTTATATGCCTACTTGCAACCCTGTATTAATTTTAAGAGAGTTAACATTTAACATAAAAATTGTAAAAACTCACAAATCTATTTATTTTTATACACTAGAAAAGTGTAAATTACTTTTGTGTACTGTGTAACGCATGGATGGAACCTGCTAATTTATGCTTGATCAGCATTTGAGCTGACTCAAGAAAGCTATGTCCGTCTAACGTTGTTTCTATGAAATCTGTCTTTCAGTTTTCGGGCTATTGAGCTGAAACTTTGGTCAATTTATTTTCTTTTTACTATTTTTCTTAAAAGTTGTTACCAGTTGCAGCTCTTGTTTACACGTTGCAATAAGTTGCGTGCATCTTTTCGATATCAGTTTCGATTGTACACTGATATATTTTGATTATCGGTGTCGAAGTTATTACAAATTTATTGAGTTTTATTGAAAAAAATAATCACAACTATGCAACTGCCAAAAAAATCTTAGACGCAGCTATACTAGCCGTGGAAGTTACCGATTCAAAAATATTATTAACAAAATTTAACCCTGCATCCATGAAATCGGATTGAGTGTAAATCGAATTGCATGTAAAAAGATGCTCGTTTTGCTCATCGTGCAACTTTTAACTAACACTGATCGCCCCACTGATGTAATAACGAATATGTTTAAGCTTAACGTAAGAAGCAGCGCAGGACTACAGACATTTTGTGCGCATGCAAGATCATAGCAAAAATTGAGTTATAAGTGTCGGTAAAAATTAAAATGCAAAATGGCGCTTGCATAAATGTTCAAAAATAAACTATTATTCAATGGCTGCTTTTCCGAAGCAGAAAACACTTTCCCAAGGATCTAAATGATGATTGTGGCATGTATATGCGAAGAGTAGAGAAGCATTGCAAGAAAACCTACATAATGATTACGTGACTTCTCCAGGGATGGGTTAAATGGTAAACACCGCATAATATTGCTTTCTCTAACAACCACAACTGTTATTATAGCTTTTAAAAGTTATGTGACCTTAAAGATGTGGTTCAACAATGTCTTGTCTAGGAAACTGAAGAAGCAAATGGAGTCGAAAAACTCATTTTGCAGGTGTCCTTAAATTCCTTAAACAAAATTGAAATATCTTAATGTGTTTTAGGTATATTTTTCTAAATGTAAGGATGTCATATGCAATATGCCTATAATAAGGCGGAAGGAAGAATTTTTTAAGTCGTTTCCATGGACATTTTTGAACTGTGATAACGGTAATCGATCTAGCCAATAAATTTGACAGCGCTGTCATCAGTATTTGAACAGGTGATATCTTTAACGTTTCCACTTTCCTAATCGGGTTCAACTGCGATATTAAAATAATGATCCTTACTAAGACTAAAATAGCTCTGAAATTAAAACTAATAAGTATTAAATTCATGCGAAACATGTGTTTAAGAAATTGAAATAAAATAACGACAGTAACAAAACAAAATAAAAATGGCTTAGAAAATAAATGTACCGATCGGAGCAACAGGAATAAAATAGTTAACGTATTATGTGCGAAATAGTGCATAGAAATTGAGTTATTTTGATGCTCTTAAATATGAACATTTATGCTTTGTGACGGTCTATCGATAAAAATATGTCTTAACGCAATATTTAAGTTTAATTTTTCGAAGTTTTGGATAATTTATTATTTTCAAGTTTTTGGTGTGGCTTATATTTACTTTCAGTTGGAGTTATTATTTACACTTTATATTTTTTGTTTTTGTTCTAAATAATCACAAGATCTTAACAGCTGATATTGAGTTCTTCTAATTTTAAAGTAAACTCAATATTGAAGCAGTGTTGGTAATGGTTACTTTGAACTGTCAGACGGTTTATCGGATATTTATAGATTTAATACGACGATGATTTGCAACATTCATTAAATTTATGTCTGTCGAGCGCCTTCACGCCTGTCCTCCAGTTTAGTTACTTGAACTTATCAGGGTGAATTTGGAGCATTTTTGACAGTATGCCAACACACGATGAAGTCGTGTGAATCGAATTACTATATCATACACGTTTAATTTTATAAACATATATAGTTTCGTTGGAGTGATGAACCGAATATAAAATGATTTTACACAAAACATTTTTTGTATAAAGCTTCTTAGAATTTTGCGATTATATCTTTACTAATATTACAAAAACTAGTTTTCAAAGAATTATGCAAACAATTTCGATATGTATTTGCACATACATTTGTGTATAAACATATGTATATAATTCACAATTATTAAGAAATTGTTTGTAATACCAAACAATATATCACAGTACGTATATATGTATTAATGCATGTATGCAATCAAATCTACATATATACATGTGTATGCATGTGTGTTCATACACACGTACCTGCACAAATATTGAAGTTTTTATTCGAATGTATGTGTGTATGCCCATACATATTTTGCACATATGCAAATAGAGGTAAAAGTCTTGTAAATATCACATTCTTTGGTACACTTGCATGCATATTTCAATATAAATAATTGATAAACCAAAGTACATATGTATGTACATTTTATTTTTTGGTTTTGTGTTTTCACAATTTGTACTCCATGTACATATATACACAAATCTATTGCAGTGAAAACGCTGAGCCCCTTCTGTACGGCTTTTCAGCAATATATTGACCGCATAACGTAATATTAATAGGTGTGTATTTCGAACACAAAACAAATATACACTTACATTACTTCCGTAAATTTTACTCTCTTCTTAAAAAAAACAAAACAACAGTAGCTCACAAAGAAAGAATATAAACTTATAAACTTCCACACAGGAACGGATGGAATTAGTACAAAAAAATTTATCTATCTGCAACGATTACTCTTATCGATTATTTTATTCGTCAGTCAACTACGTCTTAAAAGAAATAGTATGACATACAATTTTTTTGTTCAATTTATACAAGCTATGTTTTCCAATATATTTTGCAACAGGATAAGAGTTAGTCAATTTATTTATTTATTTCCTAATAATATACTGATTTTAGACATTTTTTTATCAGAAATATTTTAATACAAAGAAATATTTCAACATAATACTTAAAGTCATTAAAAACAACAAAAAAAAATAATTTCAATATCATGTATGGATGCATCAAATTTTATTCGCCTTTTCCTCATAACGAATTGGTAAGCAAATTAAACTTTTTCTCTTTTTAAAATAAAAATAAAGAAGATTTTGTTGATAAAATGATTCTGAACCTTTAAAAAAATTTGTTTTATTAAATTTTAATTATTATTTTAGTTTCAATTCTATTTATCTTCTTTTTTCAAATATTTACATACAACACAAAGCATACAACACATATAGACGTCAAATAGACTAAAAGTCTATTGACAACAAAATTTATTTTGGCTTGTCAACGCTGCACTTCGGGTGCCGAGAATGGCGGGCCGAACAAAATGCGTCGCATACATTGCAGGCCGCGTGTGTTACGCAGAATATGCCATCCATCGCTGGCTTATTGGGTCCTTACACGGCTATGTAATTCTCCTTCATACGTGTATTTTCCCACGAGACATTGACGGACAATAATTATCCGTTAATACTTTTGCTTTGGAAAATAAGAAAGGTAAGTTGGTTGTTTTAAAAATCTGCATCCAAAATTTCCTGCCAAGCCCTTTTACACCGCCCCAACTCCCTGTATATTAAAATCTAAAATACAATATTACGAAACACAATTAACCGCTTTTGAGCTAGGGGAAAAAATTTACGGTAACGCCTTCAAAAACTGCGAAATTCCATATCTTTCTACCCTAATATAGAATATATACGTGACGTGATGGCCTCTTTAATGCCCATTAAAAATATATTATTGGTTTAACGTGGAAGCAAATGATTAATTTGGCGAGAAAAGAACAGGGGTATTGACACGTCACGTGAACGGCGTAAGCGCGCGGTTGTGTAATGGCATAAGATGTTGGACGACGTAGTGAAGGACAGCTGTCTCCACTCGACAGTTTTCGGTTTCGGTTTGTTTGCTCAAAACGATTTTATCAATATCAGAAGATAAAAAACAGAGATAAAGAATATTGTCTACATAGTTTCTTAGAACTTAGTGTTCAGGGAATCCCCTACTCTAGATTTTTCAACTAGTAATATTTTAGAGCTCTCGCCCCGAAGATACTTTGCACCCATAAGCTTAGGATTTTATAAAGGGCACACGTTCATTGAAATATTAAATTTAGTCTTAACCTGTTTTGTACAACTACTATTTTTTCAAACGATCTAAAGTCTACCGATTACTTCTGAAATTAAAAAAAAAAATATTTGAATGAAACTGATCTTAATCGATATTAAGGAAAAGCCCTCAAAAATATTTAAGCTTTTGGAATTGAGAATTCTTACTTGTTCAACTCTGTGAAGGTTGTACTAGTTATCAACCCGACAATATAGGATTTTCTAATTATTGTTGTGGTGGGAGCTATAGTGGGCGATGTTGATTTTAGAAGGATGTCTAGTTTGCTTTTAAAACAAACTGACTGAAGAAATTTTTGAAAAAAGTGAATTTAATCAGATTGAACCTTGATGTGGGTAAATAATAAAAAAATATAGTTTATGTTCCTAATGTTTCAACCACTTTATCATGATTGCATATCTCTACATAAATAAACGACGAACATTTTTTCGAAGTTGTGCCTTCGCATTAGCCAACGTTTCAGGTGATGGTTTTTGATGTTACTGTGCTTATATAAACTAAATGAATGAAATATTCATACCTAAAAATTTTAAACTTATTTAGTAATTCAATTCTTTTCAAGATTTTTCAAATCTTTAGTCAATCAACTCGATAAAAATTTAATTATTTCTGTTTATGTTCTATTGGTTAGGGATATATATTCAATACCATACATTCTACAACTTTTCTAAATATCTAAAAATTTAAATACCGAAATATGAAAAGTCAAAGTCAGAGTCAAAATCTTAAAATAAATGCTTTAATCGCCCTTTAAGTCAAGCATTTTATAAAACCTTCGAAGTTTACAATGTTAAGAGGGCATTTTACAAAATCAAAAAATCTTATTTTATGATAACAATAATGTGATAAACAAATTAAATGATTTCTCTAATTTTACTAGGCACTAATTAAATTACGTTGTATGCTTATTTTTTTTTAAACCTATCAAAATAAAGTGTCATCCCCAAAAACATCGCCAAGTAATCCCCCATCATCTTCTTCGTCCCCGCCTAGGCCTCCTATTCCAAATCCATCGTCGGCGCTTGGGGGCACAAAAGCTCCGTTAAATGTATCTTCCAATCGGTCTTCTATTCCCATTGTGGAAGCGAGACCATATATTAATCGCATAATTACAAGTCGCACAAAATTTGGAGCGCCAGTTTCTGTTTGTCTTGAAGCTTGTGTATCCGAGCTGGGGTTGTTGTGTAAAACAAAGGGCTCCACGGTTTGAGAACTTCCATATTCAAGTGTAAACACAGCAATTGCCGGCAGAGCAATAGTAAAAATTATTGCTTGTATTGAAATTTGCATTTTTACACAAGAATAATACCGGTTTTAACCAAGGAACTAATAACTAACACTGCTCATGTGTTGATAATATACGATACTAAGTTACATATATGGCATGCTCAAAACAACTTTCTCTTATCATGGGAGTTTTTTTTGTAAATGTTTGCTTTCCAGTTCTCTGGTTAAATTTCTCTTACAGTATCAATATGCATTTAAGTGTTTGTACACTCAGAACACAATTTGGTGTATAACATAAACGTATGTGAACACATATTTTTGTATAAAGTATTTAAATAGCATGTATTACCTGTCTCTTAGTCAATTACGTTATGAAGTTCTTGTCATATATTTTTGGTTTCCGTGCCATTTCGTTTGTTTAAATTAAATTAAATTGTATTTAACTTGTTAAAGAACACACGTTAGCAGCAGGTAATCTGTTAGTGATTTAAGTTGTCTGTGATTTTTAAAAGGCACCTCCCGACAAGTAAACATTTTTGTACGCTCTATAAATTTTGATGTGACTGGCAATCTTTTACTTTTTCGGTTGCCTTCTCAAGTCTAAATAATATACAACAATATGGTTCCGTTACTTTTTTTATTTTATACTGCCTTGGCTCATTTTTAAAAAAGAACTTGGCGCTAGGGCACACAGAAAAAATAAACTATATAAAATATTTTATAGCTCAGCTCTCGACCGGAAGATACCCTGTAACCAGAAGCAAAATTGTAAATTTAAATTAACTTTTTTTTTTAGAAACCCGTTTTTTCAAACCATCAAAAGTGATTGTTATCGATAAAAACATATCTTACATATAAGTGATACTTAGAGTCAAAATAAATCGAATTATCAAAGTTTTTGAAGCATGTGTGCAACGGTAATCAATAATTTGAATCAAAGTAGACCTCCTGTTACATAAAACCAGTATACTTTTTATACTATTATTGGGCTTAGGGTATAAAGACAAGCTTAACAAATATGTTATGGTTGTATTTTCATAAGCGAGCATTAGTATTAGTATTTTATAGTGTTAGTGATCGGTGGACTTATGAATCTCCATTAAGATTTTGTGAATAATATAAGAGAGAATGCTTTCTAAATCGTAACTATTTTTTTCTGTAGGTAAATTTAAACTTTAAAATTTGTGCTTGAATTTTATGCTGTGAATTTTACCAAGATTTTAAAAATACCTTACTTCATAGCATAAAGCGTTCTGCAATCTGTTTCCCAAAACCTGTTAAATCTTAGAGTTAAGTATTAATATACATTTGTGGTCCGATGTCGAACATACGCAACATTTTATACGATTTTTGAAATAAATGATTAAGTACGGTTTAATTAAGTCTACCTTGGATATATATTACAATCAATTTTACAAAGTACTTATCAGCGATCGGCAGTGGTGCTTATTTTAGCACTCCTAGTAACGCTTGCAAAATGCTTTTTAGGTCGCACAAACACCGCTGTTATTTAAACACACACAAATTACTTTTAGTTTTTGTTTTTAAACGCAGCAGCTATTGTTTTTAGTTCTGATCTTTATTTCTTTCATTCTCCAAGCAGCGCTATTGCTGAGCAAATGTGTGGCGGCTGCACTGCATGCGGTTGTCCAAAAGAAGCTAATAACAAAATTTTCAAAGCGCGTCGTACAAAAAAAAAAATAAATAAAACAGATATATACGTAGGAGTAAGCAGTATTCTGCAGCGTATAAAATATATTAATAACTTTATACATATGCATTTCATAATATATGGTTTTTTAAATAAGTATACTGGTATATGTATGAGTGAATGTATTTTTATACCAAGAACCCAAGAAATGAGGGTATAACAATTTTGCGCAAAAGGATGTTACAGAAGGAATCATCTTCTACCCCAAAAATGTAATTATCTTTATAAATTCTCCAGAACATTATCAATTCTTATACCTAAATTTAACATTTATTTGTTTATTCAGATAATAGTACTTCAAATTTTATAATTTTAGCTCTTTTAAAATTTAAACTAATTTTGATTTTATGTTGACAATAAATAAAAAAAGTATATATGAGAGCAGGATCCAATAGATATGAAAAAGATGTTCTTATAAGTTTCCTATTTCGATATACACATACATAACGTTTAAGGTAAAATCTTTCATTTTATAACTAAGAGTAAGCTTTAGATTTTTCAACTTAAATTGGATCACCTGTAAAAATTTGATATGTGCAAATGCAAATTTGGTGGTGTCGTCCTCCAAAGTTATGCATTAAAAATTAAATTTAGACGACTAGCCACGCAGCTACACTTACTTCCCCGGTCTCCCCCTTGCAAGCTCCGCTTTGAATATTGGTATCAGAGTATTCCGCAGTCGGTTGCATAAGATTGGATATTTGAATATTTTGTTTTTAATCAGCGTTATATTATGAAGGAACAACAAATATCGCTAAAATCATATACTCATTGACGTAAGACAGTTTAAATTTGAATTTGTACTTTACAATAACTTAACTGGTTTTGGAACACTAAAGTGGTAGGGCGGGAAAAAAACCTTACGTATATGTTAAGCAAAAACAAATAATCATTTAGTCGTTTTTGAGTTTACTTGTTAAAAGGGTTAATACACAAATGTCTGTCTGCCAGCACAACAGAGATAAGTTATGCGATTCTCTGTACTTTGCTGCACTATATAAATTATAACTTAAACTTTTGTGGTTTTTCATTATCGCCTACAGCTGAAAAAAAGTTGACATTCATTGCGTGTTCGTTTTATACTCCAATACCAAAGGTAAAAAGTTTTATAACAGCTAGAGTCACCTAATGTTGATGTGAAGATGGCTTGAAGACTACTTCTGCCGCCCCAGCACCCGCCTTTTAGAAAAAATTTGGAACTTGATCCTTTGACATAATATTTATCAACCGTGAATAATTTGACAAATAAGGTTGCGAAATTTCGGAAATATCGAAGATTAATGTTAAGTTAGGCACTAATGCGCTTAACATTTGTGTTTGCACACACACATACATATATACACTGACTGTACGCGTTAAGTCTTCGGTTCAGGGTTTAGGGTAGCTCCTAATCGAGCTTTCTCTACTATTAGCTTTCTCTGCTATTATTGTATTAACTCATATCGTTAATTTCCACTTAACTAGAGTGCAATTATAACAGTCACCCATAACGCAACTTCCTTCTTAGCCCACTAAATTCTCTTGTTTCGACCCTGTATAAACGCGAATTAGCGACATTGTAAGTATATTTGTATGTGAGTACTTCTGTTTAGGTATGTCATGCAGCGAAAAGTACTTATGGGTCAGAACCAAATGCGATTGGGAGGGGAACGAAAACACACAGACATTCAAACGTTAGATTATATTGATAGGTGGTATACGTAAACACTTAAAGACGTAAACAATAAACATGTACATATAATATAATGTGTTTATTTAAGTATGTATATACATTTGTGAGTATGTCTGCGTGAAAACAAATTTATTTATCAAATTGTGTGAATGTATTGCTATCCACAATTATTCGACCGTAAGGAGACATGCCTCAGTTAGACTCTGGATCGCCATTTACTAATACGTATTTTCATATTGTGCGGTATCAATCGAAAGATAAGCTACCTTCTTATGATTGAAAACTCAATATTACTTGTAACTATAAATTTGTATAAGTATTATTAGTACGAAAAATATATAAATTGTGATTATTTCAGATGAGTGCATCGTTAGTTATTTTGTGTTTAATTTTCAGTTATGTTCTTGCAACAATCGGTTCAGTTGAAATATGCTGCAGTGCACAAGCAGCATTTTTCCGAACACGTGCGGAAAATAGTACCTATAGTGATTACGAATGCATTACTGAACAGAATGATCAAAATAAAACGGATAGTGCCGAGAGCTTCGTTGTACAGGGTACAATCGAAATTCCGCAAGGATTTAAATTGGAAGCAAATAAAAACGAATCCATAGAATTAGAAAAATGTGCGCGAACTATCTATTCGAATATATCACTCATTACTGAAACTTCAATTGATGTGCCAGCAAAATCATGCCTTCTAATTTTAAACAAACGTCTCATTGCTTTTGCGTGTAAATCTAGCAGTGATAATGCATTGCAAAGCATTGGAATAATTAATAAATGTTGTCCACATGGCTATACATATGTTACGGAGCTAAACAAGTGCTTTCTACGTGAACCCGATTTTAATTTATACTCCTACATATTTAAAACACAAATGATTTTTGTTGATGATTCATTTACGTGCCCCAACAACAAAGTTCTTGTTGAGTATGTTGTGCCAGCGGCGGCAATAAGCTTAAAAGATAACCAGCTTATATTTAAAGACGACAGCAAAACATTTCAAAGAAAAGAATATTGCATTGAAGCAATTGATGAAATAAATAAAAATATAAGTTCACCAAATAATGAAAATACTCAACAATTTATAATTCGCACCTGTCAAAATATGAAAGTATGCGATGTTTTACCTTGCGTTCGAAGGTGTTGCGCCGATGGTGAATATTATTCCAAAATAAATATGACAACTTCTTGTAGAAAGGATGCAAACGATTTGAAATTTCGGAGTTTTGAAAGCATGAATATCAGCGGAAATTTTACGAAACCCTCAGGTAAGTGCGATTGTACATTTATTTGATATCCACTTTCATCCAGATTCCTGCAAAGATTACGAAAACTTGCAGACAGAAATCCACCTGCGTTATCTAAATCCAATTATTTATCCAATAAACTGACTGATTATTTTTTTGTAAGTAGCTTATGAGAAAGAGCAATACTAGCGATTGATTGCGATATTTTGATAAAAAATTATCTTATTTAGAAACGAATTATTTTGCGTAACTTAAATTATAGTTATTTTTTCCTGACAATTTAAACATCGGGTCTGCTACACTAAATAAATTTATTTGTTTATTTAGAGCTACCTTATTATAAAACTATATGATAGCGTTCTTTTTTCTGGGCATGCCTTCAAGTCGGTCGTGAATATATATATATATATGTCCATATATTTCTTATATTATTAGGTATTTTAGGATTTCTAAAATTTTTGTGGGTTGCGTTGGAAAGCCATTGTAGTGGGTTGGTGTTTTTTAATACTGCCTGGCTGTATGTTCTCTTGAGATATCGTAGTTGCTGAACAGGAAGCGAAAGTTTTTATTAAGTTGGTCTGTATTTATGATTTTATTTTTAAATTTCAGAATTTGGTGTGTTAATGGGGTTGGAATGCCCAAAATTTCGCTTGGATCCGGACTCTTTTTCAGATGAATCGCATGTAATAAGTTCAACGAACGGATCGCTGTTTATTACAAGCACGAAAAAATTGTACACCAACAGTCAGTATTGCATCGAAAAAGTCAAAAATTCATCATTCATTGATCAAAAGGTAAATTTGTTTTATTACTTAACAAGTAAAAATGCTCGTATTTAGTCTTTGTATCATAAGCCAAAATGCATTCCTTCTGTGCCTTATAGTTCAAAAGAATTTTATAAGAGCCGACACATATTCAATAATAATTTTATAATATACAATTTGTTATGCGCTACGAGTAAATTCTTCATAAATGGGTATCTACTAACCAAGCACTGTCGGCTAGAGCACTGATCTTTGTTACCTGTCCATATCCAATATTGAAATAATGAAACAATCATTTATTTTCAGAACAGTTGTACACATTTGTGTGCTTTGATTCCAAAGTGGTTGGCAATGATCGCATACGATTTAAAATGTACCCAGTTGGTCTTCTGATATCGTGTTGTTTTTATGTTATTACACTTGTGGTGTATACGTCAATCGAAAAATTGCGTAATCTTCCGGGAAAAATTTTAATTTGTTTGATAAGCAGTCTCCTCTTTGCGTACCTTGGAATCGCTTTGGGACAATTGATGCCTACGTCAAACAATGAAATTTGCTTTTTCTCAGGTATGTAAATTAAAAATTATTTGTAGTACAACTAAGAAGTATGTATGCAGATAACTAAGTCGAAAAGCATGCTCTTCACATTTAATTATTTTAATTTTTTTTTAAGGATTTTTCGTGTACTTTTTCCTTATGGCTGCATTTTCCTGGATGAATATTACATGTTTTGACATTTGGAAGACATTTGGGTAAGTGTTTTTAGTTTTGAATTATTGAAGAATAGTATCCTTTTGATGCGGTTACAAAAACTTTCGCGGTAAGGGAAAGGGTAGAAGGTAAAACAAGTAAGAAGACTCTCGTCGAGAAATCCCGACTAGACGATACCCTGAACCCTAAACTTTACGCGTACAGTCAGTGCTTGCAAGCATGTGTGTGTGTGTGTGTGTACGCGCATACTGCATCTCCGGTGTTTCTTAACCGATTTCAATAAAAATTTCACAGATTCACATTGTTTCGTTAAATGTTTCAAACGCTGTCTCAAAGTTTTCCAAATTCAAGATTTTGTTGTTATCGATCCCATTTGTACTTCGAAAACGGGGAAAGTTATCGAAAATCGAAAACAAACTTTTACTGCCTAGGTATAGCGAGCTTATGTTTGAAATCTGGAGTCTCTAGCTCTTATAGTCTCCGAGATCAACGCGTTCATACATACACACAGACGGACATGGGTACATCGACTCGGCTGTTGATGCTGATCAAGAATATATAAACTTTATGGGATCGGAGATGCTTCGTTCTGCCTGTTACATACTTTTGCAAAAAACCATTATACTTTTTTTTACCCATTTTTCAAGGGTTCAGGGTATAAAAAATGTTTAAAGTCTAATGGGTTTTGTGCGGCCCATCATGCTTTTTAACCGGTGACTACCTAGACTTTAAACTTCTTAAATATATTTAGGAATGTCATTAGTGCCAAACTCAGTATACTTAAAAAATTTGCATTTAATTCCGCATACTTAAACTTTTCTTCGGTGTTTAGATTTCAATTCAACTTCCTACCGCATAAGGTTGGAGAAAATTTTCCTCTGAAAATACGTCCGCCCACCTTCAAGTCACATATCAGTTTGTTGGCGGCTATGTTTCATAAGCGAGGTAACAGGACGCCTTGGCAAGAACTACCCCTGTTAGGTACCTGTGGAGAGTTGACACACCCAGCGTATATTTTACCAATTTATTTCACCAGCTGGGTGCCATTTTATGTTATGTACGAAGGTTAATAGTGACTTACCCGTCGTTTTTTGTTCGTGCTCCCCTTCTCCTAATGATGTGCGTTTGCATCGTGTTCTCATATTCTTCCCTACAGGTTTCGCGTTAGCTTATGCGGTAGTTGACCTTCGCCGTGCAATGCTATGTAAGCATAGAGCAGCCTGGTTGGAGCTGATTGGCGCATCAGGCTTACTACTTTGTAGTCGCCATCTCTAAAAATATGGAGCAGCTATCTACTACATTTTTTTAGAGGTTACAATCTTACCTAGATTTTGAGTAGCTGTTTTAACTGTAAATTTTGACTGCTACAATCTTTTTGGACTCGTACCACAAAGGCTAAGCAGACAACACGTAGTCTGGAGACGCCGTAACAGGTTTTAGTCAATTTGACGACACCGTATGTTGTTCGCTTAGTGCTTGTGCAGTATCAAATCCCTTAGCGTCTAGATGGACCTTAAGGGTAGCGGTTGCAGCTTGATAACAAGATTTATTGCCAGAGGCCTTAAAAAATCTGAAGATTGTACGCTCACCACAGTAATGTTGGTTTCCTTTTCCTCCTTGGAGTGCCTCAAGACTCTCCGCTTGCAGGTTTCTTGTTATCCGGAAATTTATCCTCCTCGACTGGCTGAAGAATCCCTTCCGGCCGTCACACCCGATTTGTACACCTTTACATTTACGCTGCTTAAACCACAGCTGTATTTTTTACGCAGTTAAAAAGGAGTTGCATTGCTGCAGCATTAACAGGACCTAGCATAGTTCACCCCCATCGACTTTTCCCAAACCTGGTGTTGCCAATCGCTTGTCGCCCTCTTAACAGGTTTGCCAAGTGGGTTTCGCTTAAGTCTACTATTTACTTTTCTGCATTCGAATACTTTTGGCCTGGCCCGCTTGTAGCCGACAGCTGTACAAGTGTCTCCTTCTCGCAGGGTTTGCCAGCGTTTCCAAGAAATGGGTGATACACTCTTTAGATCGTGGTACTGGTCACATGTAAAATTGGTATCGGTATATTAGCATTTACAGGTCGTTTGAAAATGTAATACCCCGGAAACGACCCTTAATCGATACATTCGTTTGGAAAAAGTTAAAGCAAGACTGTAAGAATACCAATGAAGGTCACAATCGATTTTAATCGATGTTTAAATTTAAAACCATGATTAATACATTTTATGTATTAAATATTTTCCTACCATTAGTATTATTTCTTGATATATAAAATATTTAAACAAAACTTACTTATATTAGCTTTTTGATAATATTGATAGTCCATCGACTGTTTTTTCAGGACTACAAAAACAAAATGTCTATGCATTTCCCACATTTGAAGTCAACAAGTTTGGTTGATTTGCTTATAAATATCGAAGTTCCAATATCTTTTATAGCTTTTAACTTTTTTTATATTTTTTTAGATCAACTAAATCAAAAAATTTACAAAGACGTGAACAGCGAACGCGATTCTTGTGGTACTCTTTATATGGTTGGGGAATGCCAACAGTTTTAACAACAATCACGGCATCGCTTAGCAAATCAAGTATTTTGAAAGAATCCATACGACCTATGTTTGGAAATGGCCGATGCTGGTTTACCTGTATGTTCAAATATAAAGATTTTTTTAAATTACTAACTTATAACATTGCAGATGACACAATTGGGTTCGCCAGCTTAATATTTTTCTCTGGACCTCTTGGAATACTGTTTGTTGTAAACCTACTGCTTTTTTTGCTTACGTTGAAATACTGCAACAAAGTGAAACGGGAAATATTCAGGATGCAAAGTTCGAACACGGAAAAACATACATTGAGAAGTCGTTTTTTTATTGACAAAACAAGGTTCATTATGAACACAAAACTATGCTTTGTAATGGGAATTACCTGGCTCTTTGAAATTGCAAGCATTTTTTTCTACGATCACAAAAAAAACTTTTTTTGGTCAATTAGTGATTCTTTCAATGTTTTGCTGGGAGTGTTTGTGTTTATTATTTTTGTCTTTAAAAGACGTGTATGGAACGAAATCATGATTAAATTGGGTAAGTTGTAAATTTAAACAGCTAAGCTAATTTTTTTTTTTGCATTTTAACCCAAATTTCCGTTGAGTAAACAGTTGTTAGTGGGTTAGTAAATACTTATCTACGTTAATATCATAGAACTTAACTCATAGAAACTGTGGACGGACATGGCGACATTTACTCAAGAATATATATACTTTATGGTATCGGAGATGCTCTTTTCTGCCTGTTACGTAAATTTGCACTTATTTGAATGGGTCTTCTCATTTGGGAGTTCTTTTTCCTCCTCCGTCAGCAGCGGCTCTGCGTTTTAGTACGAGCGGTATACGACCTCAAAAGCTATATCGCTTTCCCGCGGACCCTCACCCTTATGGATCTTCGTATTGTTTAAAGCCCCTCCCTTCGTCTATATTTGATCTTGGCTTACAAAAGTGTATTTTAGCTATCAAGTTTTCTTATGTATTTACGATATTTACCTACACTACACTTATTCATTCTACATTTTCTTTCTTTAGGTTTTCAGTCAAAGAACGACCTGCGAAGAAATGGAAATACAACACATCTAACACAGTCAACATGTCTTACACATAGTATAAACATGAAGAAACTTGATGAAGTTGGCAGTAATACTCCCATCCTACGAAGAACCTCTTAAGCCATACAAATAATATATTATTCAAATCTGTCAAATTTTTATTATTTTTACAGGCTTCAATAAAATAAAATAATAATTATCAATCTGCAGTTTGCTGAGGGTCGAGACAATAAACCGATCAGTCTATATATGTTTCATTATATCGTTACTTGCTGTCTATCCACCAAACTTATTGACTGTGGCCTTCAAGTTGAGGAATATATGTGGCTTGTCCGATTTATTGTTCTAAATTTTTTTTTTGTCGAAAATTTTTTTAATGTTTAAATGCGGACGCGTGATTGCACAAAACCAATGTACATTTTTACCTTTGGTACCAGATTACTTGGCTAATTTAAAAACTATAATAAAAGCTTCGACTTAAATTTCCTTAAGATGAGTTGAGAACGACTATGTAATCAGTAAGTTAGTACGGAGAAGACATGTTATTTCATGTACCTTGAAGATTTCAATTTATTTCAGGTCTTGTTCCATCACCATTTTCACCACGCACAAAATCAGCTGATCACGACTTACCAGTGCGAGTTGCGCACAATACGTATATTAAGCGAAATGAGCTAAGGATTTAAGACTAAGACCTGTTTTACACGGAGCAACTGATTGCATGCGACCAGAGTTTCCACACTTCCCTCGCCTACAAAACCAAAAGTTGCATGCAATCTGTCCTTATACATTAAAAAATGAAAAATTAAAGCTTATAAGTATATTTACAATTTATGATAAGCGTTTTCACCATTCTACTTATAAACGAAAATATGGGCACACTTCGCTCATATCCAAAAGGGGTGGAATGTTTAAATGTCCTGCGCATAACATGAACATAAATATACATACACACATAGAATTTATTTTGAACTAGTGAAAACTATGTGCAAACGCCTGTACATTTCATTGCGATCCATTTTTAAAAAATAAGAAGTTACCAAGAGGAAAACATATTACAAATATCAGTGTATCGAAAATGCGTTTTCATTTTGAATTCATTGTTGTTCGTTACATCGTGTTAATAAATATTTGTGTATGGTCACAAAACACGACATATGAAAACAATGGGTATGTGAAACATTAAATACATACATATAACATACATAATTTGTTGCACGCAATTCGAATCCTTTAATTGTATTTTTTGCAAAACTATTTAATTGCTGGTAAAGATAAAACAAATGGGAATGGGATTCAAGTTATATACACGTACATATCTACATTTCTTAATCGCACGCATGTATATTTGTAAACGTATACAAATTTGAAAGAAACAATTTAATAACCCGGCCGATTACTTATTTTGTGTGTGGAAAAACAAAAGAAAGAAAACTTATGTAAATTAATGGTTATGTTTTACGGGACATGGGCTTAGTAATTACTCAAAAACTATTAAGAAAAGGTAAAACAGGATAAAAGATTTGTTACAAATGCAATTGGGGCTTGTTATAAAATGTCAATTTGTTCTTGTACATTATAAAACATTTCACTCTATTCACTCATAAAGATTTCATCAATCATCTGGAATATGTCAACTGTATACTGGAACGATTTGTCAAGACTTTTTGAAAAATGCTCACGTCTTTATAGCACCAAATGTGACCATCAATGACTTAGAGGAACGATTAAAAGCCGCCTATGGAGTGATCAAGGAATCAAAGTAAGTATTTGAAATTTAAGAATTTTTTTATGAGAGCTGTCTTATTACGATAACATTTTTAGAGATATGAACTTAAATTGCCGAAAGTATGCGCTACCAAGTTTATGCTTCAGTGCACTGCCAATTTGCAGAACACCAGAAAGAACAAATTTACTATATTTTGCAAATGTCGCTATGATAACGAACAAATACAATGGAAACAGTACGCGAAAAAAAAGATTTGTTTCAAAAGATACTAAAAATTCGCATCTGTTTCATAAGAAAAAATCGGTTTATTATAACGATGTATTTACTACGGATGTATCAAGCAAGTATCCACCGACCAGAGATTCAGAGAATTTAAAACGCATTTGTCGGGAAGAATGTGAGCTATTGGAAAATGAACTCTGCCAAAAGGAATATGCTATTGCAAAACGGCATCCCGTAATTGGTTTGGTTGGTGTTGAAGACTGCGAAAGAATACCACAGCACAAGGATTGCTCTACATTGGGTATAACTATTGAAGTTGACGAGGCTGAAGACTGCTTTTGGGAAGATGGTTCAAGTTACAGAGGAGTTCAGAACGTCAGTTCATCGGGAAAATCATGTTTAAGATGGTCGTGGTTAATGAAAGAAATATCGGACTATCCAGAACTCATTGGACAAAATTATTGCAGGTATGAAAATTGTACTGCTTGATTATTTGTGAGTGTAAGTGCTTGTGGTCAAAAATAAAATAAAATAGTACCTAATTAGAATATTGTATACATTCTAGAAACCCAGGAAGTGCGGAGAGGAGTCCATGGTGTTTTGTAGATGATAGGTCATTAGACCGAAACATCGAGCCTTGCGGCATTCCAAAATGTGTTGACAAAATATGGTTAAGCATTATTTCCATACTAGGATTAACAGTTTTATTTGTCATTATCATAATTTTGATGGTTGTTTTGAGGAGAAAAAAATCTCGTGGTATGAAAAATATACAAAATGTATGTGACCTAATGTGCATGCAAAAGATTTCAATTTTTAAATTATTTTATTTGTCTTTTAGATTAATACGCCCAACGCCGGAAATAATATCTATGGAAATTCACAATCAAATACAAACCAAGACGTCGGAAGAATGACATTGAATAGTTCAATGGAACATGTTGGCATACCATCTAAAAATATTGAAAAAAATGGACTTTTGAGAATTCCACACTTTACATTGCAAGATGTAGAGTTTCTTGAGGAATTGGGAGAGGGCGCATTTGGTAAAATTAAACCTTCAACCTATAAAAATAATTTTTGCGTGTACTCAAAACTTTGAAAATATAAATATTTCTTTGTTTTTTTTTTTATTGTTTTAGGAAAGGTTTTTAAGGGACAACTAACACAAACAAATAAGAAAGTTGTAAATGTTGCCATTAAAGCTCTAAAAGAAAATGCATCCGTTAAAACGCAACAAGATTTTAGACGTGAAATTGAATTGATATCGGACCTGAAGCACCAAAACATTGTTTGTATACTGGGAGTTATTTTAAATAAAGAGCCATTCTGTATGCTTTTCGAATATATGGCGAACGGTGACTTACATGAGTTTTTAATCTCGAACTCGCCGGTTGAAAAGAAATCATTGTCACAATTGGAATTTTTACAAATAGCAATGCAAATCAGTGAAGGAATGGAATACTTATCAGGACATCACTATGTTCATCGTGATTTAGCAGCGCGAAACTGTTTAGTTAATGAAGGATTAATTGTCAAAATTTCCGATTTTGGATTGTCGCGGGATATTTACAGTTCTGACTATTATAGGTATGTGCTCAATAAGCATGTTTATGTGGTCTAAATTGTTTTTTTTTTTTACTTTTATGTCTAGGGTTCAATCGAAATCGTTACTTCCTGTCCGGTGGATGCCCTCCGAGTCTATACTTTATGGAAAATTCACCACCGAAAGTGACATTTGGTCATTTGGAGTTGTCCTCTGGGAAATTTATAGTTATGGAATGCAGGTATATTTGAAAACATTTGAACATAAAAAGCTAGTCATGGTAACCTTATATAATATGGTCGTTACAGCCCTACTATGGTTACAGCAATCCGGAGGTGATACACTTAATAAGATCCCGCCAACTTCTTTCTTGTCCAGAAAATTGTCCAACAGCTGTTTATTCACTTATGATTGAATGCTGGCATGAGCAAGCAGTAAAGCGTCCAACGTTTACAGATATTTCACATAGATTAAAGACTTGGTATGAAGGCCATATTAAAATCAGTAACCAAACTCCTAAGTAATCATAGATGCATATACAACATATACAGTAATACTTGTAAAAGAAATAAAAAGTAATTTTAAAATTTCAAAAGTTTACTTAAATTCTAATTCCGACAAACTGTAAAGAAACATCTTTGGAGGTAATAAAAACGACGTGGAAAAAAAATTCAATTTGGAAAATCTTTAAATTCCTTTTTTAGAAAAGAAAAAAACAAATTTTATTAATCGTTCTCATTTTCATACGAAATTATTCACAGTTTAACTGGTTTAAACATTTTTCTTAATTTAAATTAGTAGAAGATGTAATATATACCTTTTTTCATAAACTTCTGTCATATAAAGTGTAAGCAAATATCGTTTGTGCGCTTCTTTAGAGGCGTTAGTTTTTGAAAATACTTAGCGAATTTAAATAAGGATGGTAAACATTTTCGTCAGATTATCTTCAACGTAAACTTACATCGCTTGAATGAGCGTAATAAAAGTAAATTAATTATAGTTATGGTTTTTATAAATAAAAAAGACGTTCCGACAATTTGCTTGCAGTATCCCGTTGCACGCTTTGACCAATCAAGTAAGCCAGCTTATGAGCGTACTGAAAAAAATTGAAATAAAAATAAGTAACCCTTTATTAATAAAAATATAAAATCATATATATTTATGATATAAACGAGAAAACCTGACTGTGAGATACCATGAACTATATTTTTAGGCTATTCAAAGTCAGGAACAAAGGATCAAAGAACAGGTGCCAAAATACTCAAACCAACAAGCAAAACAATGCACGCGTCTGCGGCTATTGTGCACTCATATTCGAGTTTGGAAATATGAAATTTTAATAAAAGATCATAAAAGCCTAATTTAAAATTTTCAATGTAGTTGATAATAAGTAGATATTTGAAACGAAGATAAATGGATATTAAAAAAAAAACTTCTGCTCGATGTAAAAGGCTAGTGACAGAATCAAAATTAGGAACCAAAATTTGTGTTTGTTTGGACGTAGGTGTACTAATCAACAGTACATTACAGTGATCCCAACTCTCATTCAGGCAGATAGACAAACATTTACTTTGCTTTTGATGATGATTGTAAAAAAAATAAACTATATATATGTATATTTTTTTATTTATTTTTTTTAATCAATAATTGAACCAATTTACGAATAGATATAAACTATAGTTTTCTCCTTTGTTAAGGAATAAGTTTGTAGCAGTGAATGGAATCTTGTAAGCTTACCATGCAACAAGCAGGGATCCGTACTGTTCCAGGCCAGTTATAATACATAAAACATAGTTTAAAACTTAGTTTTTGTATGATATCAGGACCATAATTTGAGTCGTCGCGCAAAACAACATAATGTGTTGGAGTAACAGTTCCTTGTCGAACCATTTGAGAAACCAAAAAGAAATCATACATATGAGATCTGGTTATGTACATATCGACCACTGTTCCCGGCAATGGATTTTCATTATTATTATTGTTTGCCTGAAATTTTTGAATATAAAGTGTTATTAAAACAAAAACAAACTAAAACCCATCATAAGAAACCGATAACAATTATTTAAGAAAGATGACTTACCAAAAAGTATCGAGTATTAATGCGTTTTTGAACTACTATAAACGTGATTTTAATATTTTTACTGCAAATAGCTTCAAATTGTGGGATTTCATACTGGGCACATACATTAAACTGGCCATCTCCAACTCCATCTCTGAAATTTAATACACAAATTTTTGGCCATTTGAAAGAAAGAGTATTTATTATATAGTTAACCAATCACTCATACCTGTAAATTATTACGCTATCTGGTAAGTAACCGTTGCGTTTCTTATAACACTCTAGGGCTGATGCGAAAGATGAAGTAAGTCCGTTAACAATCTCTTCCTTTTTGGATTGTATAACAGCTTTACTATACCAATGGGTATACGTTGAGTTAAGAGAAGCTACAAATGCTGCAAGGTTAATTAAAAATAAAATTTTTCGACACCATTTTTTTTTAATAAATTTAAAAACTATTTAACGTACCAGCTACAGAACGGCTTTTTTGAGAAGGATCATGATATGAGTCTATTCCACAGATCATTGTATTTTTGAAGGGAATTTTTACAGTCCATAGAGAACCTCCCATTTTACAGTTCATTTGTAAAATAATCTTTTGGACAATTGAACGATTACTACTTTCTTTAAATAAAGTCCTCGAATTGATAACCTATAAATAATTATAAGATTGTTAATAATTTATAACAGAAGATCTTGTTAATACTATACAACAATAATTTGTTGCTATTCACGTTAAACATAATAGTACCGATATCCTACCAATAACTTTAATTTAAGATTTTGTTGCAGATGTGTTAAGAAGTTATCGAGCAAAAAATTTAACCGAACAACTTCTGCTGGTTATGGGTTTTCGAGAAAATATATCAATAAACGCATCAGTTCTACTATAACAGCTTATTAAGATGCAAGGTTGCAAATTTACGGACTGTTTTTGGACACTTAAATCAATGATCGATGCATATCTTAATTTTAGTCGGTCAATTCGGACCACTATATAATTTATCTGCAAGGCAAATGCAATATCTTCAAAGAGATTTTACTATGACAAACAAGTAGGCTCTGCAAGTGTATATAATATGATGCATCCCGAAGATAGCTTTTTTATCTATTAAAGTCAAATGTACTACCTGTGATGCGACCGGTATCTCTGAGCAGCAGACTTTTTTGATTGCTGAATATCTGTCATCACGACTACTGGGGCATATGCAAACAACGATTTGGGTTTGTGTCGAAATGCAGCGACGTAGAGCATCAACATATGTATCTATACGATCCTGCTCCAACGTTACTATGTTCGGAGTACAAAAGTGCATTCCAAAGGATTGACAGCAACGCTCCATATTTTGTAGAAAGGATTTAGCTGTTCGTAAATCATTTTTTTGATGTATCAAAATCCAATTGCTGAGATGTACAACTTCCAGCATTTCATTGCTGACGGCATCTCTGGAAAATTCAGCTCGTTGTCCAGCAGAAACGCTTCCTTTTGCAAAATAAATTTGCTCTTGATCCATTTTTCGACCCACAATTTTATCATTATTATTAATGAGCGATATGCCCCATTTTTCTAGAATCTCTTTTGCAGCGGCATTTTCATTTACATTTTTAAAATACTTCTCCAATGCCTGAACCCGCTGATTGGGCGAGACTCCAGTGAATGTTGCGATTTCACGCATTAGTTTCTTATCCGCCCGAACTTCATCGTGTAGGCCCGTTAGGCAACAAAGTTCCGGGATCAAGCAGTAACGAATGCTTTCTGCGTTCACATTTTCATTTCCTCTTGATTGTTTTAAGCTTATAAGTAATGGTTGCTTGCCGTCTTTAATGTTAATATTGTAGTGATTTTTGTAATAACTAACATAACTACTGGATCCCGCTCTAGTTTCAAACGTGGAATGTGGATTTTCGGAGAAACATATATCATCAATTTTATATGTACGATTATTGTATCGAGTTATTATAACGCCTCCAATTAAGTGTTTTTTGGCATTGTCTTGGAAGGTAGACTTGTTGTATTGATAAATCTCAATAAGCATATCCAAAACAGTTTTTTGGTAAAGCAAACGATGAGATACATCACAGCAAAGCATCAAACCACCGTCATACTCATCGACAGCTGTTACGTAGCCCGGCCAAACTTCTAATTTTGCTGAAGGAATTACTTTTGGGCGTGTGGGATCGAAATGCTTACGATCAAATTTAACATAGTTTAAGGCTTTCATGACCCGATCAAATAATATGTTGTAAAATTGTATACAATTCTTATTAGATTCTTTTTTTTTGAATAGCAATCTTATTTCAATGTCTACGTTATCCGAATTTTTCGATACAAACGTTGTCAATTGTTTTTCCATTAAAATCGGCAAGTAAAGGGTGGAACCATCGAAGGTTTTAGCCCCACCCAATTTTTCTCGATGCTCATTTAAATACTTCACTCTTAAATGAACAGAATCAACAGGAGGATTGTATTTAACTTCATAGATGTAAATTCCTTTTTTTGGGTCAGATTTTATACCTATATAGTTACAAGCTAAATTAACTGGTGATCCTGTTGATAATAATGGTAGTAAGTTATAGTTTATTTCGATTAAATCTAGTATAAAGTGATTTTTACCTTTCGATCCATAAATAGTGCTGGGATAGAACAAGCTACTTGTACAACCTTGCACTTTTCTTTTTTGAGCTTCATCACTAACGTCAGGTGCATGCTCTGATGGAATACTCTTGCTTACATCACTGCTGCCAAAACTTGCGGAATGATCTGTTCCGCTTCCCAATTGTTGCGAATTATTTTTGAAAGACTGCAGTATTTTTGCACGTCCTCGACCAATTGTAAAGTTTATTTTTTCAAGTGATGATGAAAGTTCATTTGCAACAGTCTCTGTTGCAACTCGCCGAGATTCTAAGCTCGAAAGAGATTGGTCACCTTCTAGGCCACTGTCTTTTGTATTTTCTCCACTTGACAAAGAAATTTCCGAATCCTCAACCTTTTTGCAATAAGAAGCTAAAAAGTTTCCTCGACCAGACATGATCTAAAATTAAATTAGATTTTGTGGTAAAAAGTTGGTGATATAAGTTAAATATAAAAAAACCTGGATTTTGCATATTTATTTTTATAGACATATTTTAATACTGCAAATAAAGGACATACTTAAACCAGCGCTTCTGCTTTTTCTAAAAAAAAAATAATTTTTTTTTTATATTGTATATTTCTAAAAATCTCTGTTAATTTTGAATTAAACTAACAAGAACAGAGCTGAGCACCGGCAACAACAAGTATGTAGGTAAAGGAGCCGAAATCAGAATTTCCCTTCACTTTTAAAAAAAAGAGTTCAGACGTCCAAAGTAGATCGTCTAAAGTAACGAGAGCGGGCAGTACCGTTTAATGACAATCAATTGCTTATGTTTTGATTATCTTCTTCGCTTATACTTCTCGGACTGTCGCTATATTTAAATTCGTTTTTGCTTTGCTACGGACTGTGCATGCTTTGTCTCTTGTACTTTTGGCACTGTGTGCTTATGCTGAAAGCCTAATACATTTTTTGAAGCATGAACACATATTAATGTATCCTTTCCCCAAAAAGTATGTAAACCAAGAGAGGAACGCAGAGTTTCTCTTTTCTGTTAACTTTGCACATTTTTCAAGCTTTTCAGCACCTATTTCCCCTCAATTCCTTGTTTCTTTTCGGTTATCTTCTCGGACTACCGCTATGTTTGAATTTGATTTTGCTTTGTCTATTGACTGCACATGCTTTGTCTCATGTACTTTTGGCACTGTCTGTTTATGCTGAAAGCCTAATTCATATTTCGCAGTATGAACACATATCAATGTTTTTTTTCCCTTACTCTTGTAACTTAAGAGTGCCTTAGAAAGAATTAGCAAGCCAATTGAACATTTTCTTAAGTTTATCATGTGAAATTGGTGAGCTGCTCGTTATTTTGCTTTCAAATAGAGTAAGTTTGCTTGTTATAGACTGAACCCACTAAAATAAAGGGAAAAAGGGTAATTGTTTGTGTGCAAAAGTATGTAACAGGCAGAAGGAAGCCAAGTATAGCATAGGGTTCTGGGTATCGTCTAGTCGGATCTCTTGACTAGGGCCTTCTTACTTGTATTTTAAAATTTTGTTGTTGCCGACCACAGAGTGTGTGTATGTATGTTTGTGTTTGTATGCTCATTGAAGTCGAAGGCAAATCGTCTGCGGATGGCCCGCTGCATGTGGCCTTAAGCCGTCTTTTTGTGTATGCATGCATTTCCGTCTAACGGGACTAGGCAAAACGCAAAAATAATAACAACAACAACACGTGACGGTTGTCGTTGCTGAAACGCACACGCTGCACAATGTGTTTTAATACCCTTAATTAGAATATTCAATCAAAGTCAATAAAATTATTGATGTATATTTTTAACACAGGGACAAGTACAGCTTGCTCACATTTGCTTTACACACTGTGAAAAATTCCGATATTTTCACTTTGGAGATGTACGGTCACACTGTTTGTTGTTTTTTAATTTTTGTTTTATTTTTTCAGTCAATTATTTCTTAAGCTTATTAAAAAGAACTTAAAAAACATTAACATTAACAAAGAAACATTTAAAATACTAACAAGGGCACTAAAATCTTACTAGAGCCTTCTTACGTGTATAATTTAGGGTATAATTTTTACACATTTTAATGGGTTCAGGGTATAAAAAAAAACGTTTGAAAAGTTCGCTGTCTACTTTATATTGCAAGACACATACATACTCTTATTACATATCCATACATACATACATATGTACATGTGTATTTATATGCATATGATAAAATCGCATAAACCAAATTATAAAAATTAATTCCATATTTATTAAAAAGCTCAATTTAAAGCTACAATACTTACCGTAAATTGTTATTTGAAAGTATAGATTAGGAAAACCGGAATTAGCGTTACTGCGTGAGCTAACATCACATTTCACTACCGACCTTGCGACATTTACAGTTTAAAATAAAAACATTCCTTAGTGATGGCCAAACATCAAAAAAAGTAACGGAATCTACAAATCGGGGTGACCACATCAAAGAAACGAGACTTAGTACGTTGTTTACGTAATTAATTTGCGATAGTAAGCTAACCAAACCGAAATAGAACAAGTGTTTCTAATAAAAGCTGCATTTGACCACGGATTTTGCATTTGTTTGTATGGCCAATGACAATGTATGGCTTGTCTGTTAACTAACCCGACTAACTAACACTACTTGTTACTAGGAACCTAGTATGCAGCATCGGTGTGTATGCAAATATTGTCTGTTTAATGGGGATCCTGTCTAAAGATAACATGTTTTTTGACAGATTATGTTAAGTAAAAGCATAGTGTAATAACCTGAATTGATCAAATGCAGCATTCAAACAAAATACCTGTAGTGGAATTGGTTCATAAAAGACCAGCGACGGAAACATATTTAAGCCGCAAATCTTATTAAATTTAACACATGAAAATTTTTGGAGAAATGTTTTATACACCACTTTTTTCATAAACGCTAGTCAGATGTTGAGCTACCCAGACTTGAGTTAGCTATCTTCCATATTTCAAGTTATTTTGACCCAGTTTGGCCCATAAGCTTAAAAAAATTTAAATGGTTTGTATTTTTGTTATTTCAAAACTATATCTCTATCTATAAAATACACATTTCTTGTTTCTGTGTTTTATTTTTGCATTTTGCGGTGACCAACATTGTGGATTTTGTTTAATTACAGAACAAACAAAGGATTTTAGGTCATATGCATATTTGACAAAATTACGAACAGTCGATTTATTAAACTTTAGGAAAGATCAACTAATAGTTAAATTTTCAAAGGCATTAAATAGATTTTATTGCTTTTCGATCTGCTTCGTATCTGTGTCTTGTGTAGCGCAAATATCGAAATAAGCGAATCTATATTTTTTTATAGAGCAATAGCAGCAAAAATTATACGGCGATGTTAACAGAGCAATCGTTTTTTCTTCTTCTTTTCTGCATTTTCAATGCTGGCAAAAGATGCGTCTCCAGCACTGTATTAGTTTCCTAAGTTTGTAATATATTTTGGAAGCGTGTGACACAAAAATGAATTGTGTGACCATATTGGCATATTGCCAGCTTAGAACACACCGATTTAAACAACTTAAATAGTAAGCAACTTTATAGATTAAATAAAAAAATGCTTGCATTATTGTTGTTTTTCTGCTCTCATCGTAGCAATTATTGAAAGTGCATTATTACTGGCCTGAGCGTCAGCTGATCAAACAGTATTAAATATACTAAACTTTATTCAGTTTTAGTTTCTACGTTGTGGGATACTCAGAAATCACGAACTAGTATACAAAATTCGTGCCATTATTTTTTCATATGGAGTTTGACAGGAAAATTTTCGTTCTACACTGCTAACAAAACAAACAAAAAATTCCACTAATGTCGATTATCGCAACTATACATTGCACAGCAAAGATCGGTAGATTAGCAAACAATATGAAAAATAATTGTAAATACTAACAATGCGATACAGCGACGCACATTTACGAAGCAAAGCGAAAGAGTATTGAAATCTGTTTAAAGCATTTGGCTCTGCTACTGCTTTTGCAAAATTAAGAGCAAGTGCTGGGGTAGAGTAATATTTATACAGCTATTGCTGCTATGTAGTATTAATATCAAACAAAAAATTACCAGGTTAACATACTTACCATAGTTAGTTCAAAACATCAACATGTTTAAAATAAGTTTTTAAACATATTGGTGTCCTTATCGAAATAACAAGTAAATAAATCGAGTTAAAGCCGTTCAGAATCCTAAAGTAAAAACTGATACGTCAACGCACTGCCATCACTAATCAACAGCACATCTCTATAAAAAAAAAACAAAACATTGTGTATTATTTGCGTTGGAAAGCTATGGCTTCTTGCAAAACGAATGATTCAAGAAACAGCCGATACAAATGCATAGTAAATTCCTGCAAAAGTTTCTACAAAACTAAGCCTGTGGATGTTCCTGTGAAATTGTATTTATTTCCAACACATCCATCACTGTTTAACAAATGGATAAGGATTCTCCATTTGGAAGACAATGTAAACAAAAGAGGTTTACGTATTTGCGGTCGTCATTTTGAGGCAAAATATTTGGGAAGACTGAGATTGCAATCTGATGCAGTTCCAACATTGAACTTATCCGAAAAGACTTTGTTGACTCCTTTGAATGATGTTTCGTGCAACTACAGTGAGCCAAGAGTGAGCGATGAAGTTTCTGCAAATGCATCGAAAGATGGGCCGTTTCATAAGTTCTGTTATAACTGTTATAAAAAAAAGGAAAACGAAGAATATTATAGGAATCAATGGTTTGAGACACTGGCTCTTCTAAAGACTAAAAATGAATGCTTAAACATTCAAAGAAAACAATTGAGGGTCTTAAAAAACACATTATTACAAGTTAAAAAGCGGTCTATGCAAAAAAGAAGATCATTGAAAACTGTGCTGTTTATGATATCAAGTATTTCCCATGTTAATCAAAACGCAAAGACTATCTGTAAAATGCTTTTAAGTAACTCATCAAACTATAGTCCAGAAGAAGCAGTTGTTGCCCTTAACATAGACTTTTACTCGCCAAAAACATATGATTATCTTCGCAACGTTCTCGACTTAAAACTGCCATCAAGAAATGCACTATTGCGATTTAAACAGAACAAACTATCTGGAAAGTAGCTTTCAATTTTTGAGACAAACTATTATTAATAGCTAAAAGATAAGAACTAAAATGTATTAAAATAAGATATATTAAAGCTACATTGAATCTTAACTATTTGAATATTGATTTGTGTTTACTTCTGTAAGAAAAAGCCAGGCTCTCGACAAGCGCGTGCTTACCCACCGATCTCTGCAGAAAAACACTTGTGTATACTCTTTCGTAGTATCTGAATCTTTTAATATAAAAATGCGTGGTAGGTGCGTTGACAAAATTGTTTGATTGTGTCAGCGGTTTATAAACGATATATTTGTCGAAAGATACACATACGCCAAGTTTTAGTTTAAAATGCTGGATGTCAGAATATCATGTATTTTTGATAAACTTTCAAGGCTCGACAGTAAATCCTACTAATATTATAAATGTTAAGATTTGCAAACATTTATTTATTTATTATTCTTTCACGCAAACAAATTTAAATGGATTTAAATGAAATATACAATAGTATAGCTTATTCATTAGAATAACACATGGGCTATAATTTTAAAAGATGCTGTTTGATGATATGCTCTATGTTGCCGTAATGTTCTTTGTGGGAGACGAGTGGCTTTCGAAATGTGTTAGTTTTACCATGCACTTGGCCTGGAAAATGAGCGACGCATTGCGTTCGGCTCAGCACCCGCAATACATGCAATACGGTTTTGATTGATTTGACATCTCAAAGTAAAGTTCGATATTAATTCCCGATCCTTTGAGTATGATCGATGCTTTTTTCCAATGACAGAAATGAGTACTGGTCTTGAGTACTTGGCTTATCGATGTTGCGCGTGGCCCTTTGGGCAAGACTTGTAGCTTTTTGCAAAAAGGCCTTTCAGAATGTAGGCCTTTTGAAAAACAAAAATTATTTTTGTTATACAGTCCTATATAGTGTATAATGTTAAAATGTTTTAACCTGGCACCTCTAGCAAACCTAGTGGCGTTTCTACTTAAGGTCTTAACAAGTTAAGGCCTTACAAAACTCACCTGGATAGAATTTAATTAAAGCAGGAGAAATTACTTTCATTTGCCCGTAGGAGTTTTTACAGGTTCCAGGAGTTGACTTACCTTCGTATTCTTCTTATCTGTCTCTATTGAGTCGAGTAAAACACAGTGTCCCAATTATATCTTCACGTAATTTTTACCCCTTAACCTTGATCGATGCTCGATCAACTCCTAAATTATTAAAACTAGCTCTATTTCGTTATGTCCTTTGAGGACCAGTAATTTTTTTGGTGAATTATATTTTTTATATTACTTAAAATTGTATCATTCAAATTGTATTTTAATTTGATGACAATAAATAATCAAATAAATAAATACCAGCGCGAGTAAGGCTTGATATTTACCCATAATTCGATATCTCTGATTCAATAGCGTTCTAAAGAGGACATGAAGTGAAAAAATTATTTTTCAGCAAGTATAAAATTCTTATTATTAAAGAGTTTAGTTTACTTTTATTGGGCAAATAAATTGTTGCTTACTATCGCTGAGTCTTTTAGGAGTCTTCAGTGTAAGTACAGCATAAAAGCAGTATAATCGAATCTGTTCAAACCGATACCGATACATTAATAATGTTATGTAATCAATTATCGAAATAACAATTAAACATCGAGTTGGAGTCGTACAAAATGGAATAGTTCAACCCCAGGCTTCCATCACTAACTTAAAACACATCCCTTTAAACCAACAACACAATGTATTTGTGTATATGTATTTTATAACATTGATATATTATGGCGCCTGCTAAGAAAAAGTACTCCAGAAAGGTCAATTACAAATGCGTAATTAAATCCTGCAAAAAGAACTACACACAATCTACAACAGAGTTTCCTGTAAAACTATTTTCATTTCCGTTGCATCCACCTATGTTAATCGAATGGTTAAGGATTCTCAATATGGATATCAAAGCAGTTACCAGTTGCACACGTATTTGCAACCGGCATTTTGAGACTAAACATTTAGGACAGGATATATTAAAGACTGATGCAATCCCCACTTTAAACTTGTGTGAAAAGTCTGGTTTGACTTTACAAAACACTCTTTTAAACAAAATCAATACTTCTGATTTGTGTGATAATTGTACACAAAAGGAAGAAAGTGAAGCATATTATAAAAAACAATGGTTTGAGACACTGGCTGAACTAAAGAAAAAAGAGGGAAGCCTAACCAGTATAAGGAAAAAAATACATTCAATACAAGCTATGGTTTCACACAAGAAAAGTTTTACACCAAAAAAGATCACTTGGCAACGTATAAATAAAATTATTGCAAAAATGCCGCATATCTCTGAGAACTCAAAAACAATATGCAAAATGTTTCTGAAGAAGCCAGTAAGCTATAGTCCAGAGGAAACAATTATTGCTCATAATATACAGTTTCACTCGCCAAAAACGTACTTATATCTACGAAAAGTTCTCAAATTAAATCTGCCATCAAAAAGCACATTATTTCGCCTCAAGCAAAAAGGCCAATCTTAATTAATTTTTTCCGATTTTGATTCAAATAGATTGTTAAAAGATATAAATTTTTACAAATAAAATTATGTAATATTATATTAAATATAATCTAGCCTTTCGCTGAGATCGCTTTTATTTTCTTTAGCAATTTATATTTTTAAATTATTCATTCAACATAAAACTCATAAGCGTTCCCTAATGCATCAAGGCAGCTCTTGTTCAGATATACTAAATATATTCCTATTACCTCCAAACCTGTAAGAGATATAGGCATTACTGATTAAGAATGGCGAAGGCATAGCAGCCGATGGATGGACGACTATAAGCTCCACATGGTGGCCCCCAGAAGAATGACAACAGAGGAGCCAATAACAAATGCATTATAAACTCTTGCAACAGATTCCATAGAACTTGTTTTCAAGACTTATCAGTAAAATTGTTTAGTTTCCATTACAGCCAACTTTGTTTAACAAATGGATAAGGAGCCTCCATTCGGATAACACTATAAACAAGAGATTTTCGTATTTGCGACCGGCGTTTTGAAGCAAAAAAAATGGGTAATGCACTGACTAAAGGCTGATGCAGTTCCAAAATTAAACTTGTAGAACAAACTCAATTGGCTTCATTGAATGAAATGGAAACGAAAACGACGAAAACAGTCAGCCAACAGTTTTTATACCCTGAACCCACTAAAAATGGGAAAAAGGGTATAATGGTTTTGAGCAAAAGTATGTGACAGGCAGAAGGAAACATCTCCGACCCTATAAAGTATATATATTTTTGATCAGCATTAACAGCCGAGTCGATATAGCCATGTCCGTCTGTCCGTTAGTATGAACGGGTCGATCTCGGAGACTATAAGAGCTAGAGACTCCAGATTTGGAACACAAGCTCGCCTAGTAATTAGGCAGTACAAGTTTGTTTTCGATTTTCGATAACTCATCCCGTACACACATACTTGTAAGCACTGACTGTACACGTAAATTATAGGGTTCAGGGCATAGGTGGGGAACCTTTTTGCCCTTGGCGGCCGCGGTTCCCCACCTATGATTCAGGGTATCGTCAAGTCACGATTTCTTTTTTGCCTTTTTTTTTTAGCATTTTATTTTTTGAATGTATATTTTTTTATCAAAAAATTGGCGTTAAAAAAGTTGTTTTTATTTTGGTGGTTTGCCTTGAAGACAATATAAACTAGTCTTTGATCAAACGGTTTAATCAACTTTAACTTTTGACAAAACCACGTAAAGTCAAAAGCTCTATTTTCTTGAAAACAGGCATTTTTGGTAAAAAAAATTGAATAAACCTGCAGCAAAGTGTAAAAGAGATCGGTTCAGAAGCTTTTGATTGATGGTTAGTGACTAACAGATAAAAATGAAAATTTATAAAAATGTGAGTAAGATAAGCTGCTATTATCATTATTGCAATTGAAACTAGCAATATCAATTAGTTTAGTCTGATTTAAATTAAAAAAATTTAATCGGCCTACAAATGAATAACGGTAATTTAAATTTCTTGTACCGTTAAGTAATGCAATTTGGTACACATGAAAGTTTTTTCCTTCTACACAATAGTTACGGTATTGATGCTGAAAAGATTCGAAATAAGAATAAGAACAAGCAATCTCAAGTACACAAACATATGTGTTTGAAGCTATCACTGAGACAATAAATGCTCCGGCATATAACAATATAACATTCACACATATGGTTTTCCAATACAATTGTTGATTGATTCATATATTTATCAGCATCTTCTTGATATTAAAAGCTATGTGTGGATTATCGCTGGTGTATGTTAGTTAGCTCCATCTGTAATGGGCATAAGCGCGATTACTTTCGCATTGCCTATGCAAATCGTCCTTCTTTTTAATAACTCGACCCTGTCCACAGGCGGCATCCAAAATTTCCCAAGCAAGTTTCTCGGGCAGTTTGACTTTTCGATCCTTTTCACGCGCTGCATCCAAGAGCCATTTCATGGCTAAAAAATACGATTTCTTCTCAGTCAGTGGAATAGGCACTTGATATTTTACTCCGCCCCTTTTTATTGCGGACAACTGGAGTAATGGCCGCGAATTTTCAATTGCATTTACAAGAAGTTTTTCTGCATCGATGATAATATTTTCTCTGTCGGATTTGGTGAGATTATATCGCTCAATTTGTGTACGTTTTATTGTTTCAAAGGTTTCCGTTAATAGCTCGTTGGCCAGACTTCGATTACCTTTTTTGGTAATATACTTCAAAAGTTTATTCTTCAGCGTACCATAAAATATTGAGTCTGAACAATCATTTGTAGCCGCTTTAATTGGTATGTGAGATAAGTCATTTCTATTAGCCGCTTGGCTATCTTTTTTAATAATCGGATCAGCGAAATGTGACGGGTACATCGACATAAGGCGGCCACATTTTGTCAGCCTAAACACAAAAGCAATTTACTATATTAATTGCAGTTTTTAATTAATAACTTTAGCATTACCTTAACACGCTTTGAGTAGTCATACTCATATACCCCATTGTTATGTACTTATATAATGTTGATAATAAGAGATGTGTAGCACGTAGTGCTGGAATCTTATCGATGAATTGATGTACTTTAGCGATGATTTATTCGATATATTGTTAAAAACTGATAGATTTTCAACAATGTTAGTACCTTTCGCATTCAAGTAGTGCTGCCAGATATTGTTTGTCAAAAGTAGCTATATTCGTAAAATTTAACTTTAAAATTATATAAGATGTGCAAAGAGGATGTGCAAATTTTAAAAGTGCAATATGGAATAGCAGATATAATTTATGTTTGCTTATTTTTTTCATAATAACAATGAAATTAAGTATTAAATAATTGTTCTTGATTGTCATGCAAAGTTTGCAGTCCAATCCTATAAAATATAAATTAAGGCCACAATATATTTAAGATAGCAATGTTAAAAAATTCAAAATGCAACACACAAAAGCCAAGACTTTCTAATATTCGACTCAATAACTTAAGGCCGCAAGATAGCACTTAACAATATCAAGCATCACTCATATATTTTTAACAGGTGGTTGAAAAAAAAATGTAAATATATTTTTGTAAAGTGTTAAAAAATATAAGTTGTAATGTATAAATTAATCAAATCACGTCATCTCGAATTAATTAAAGGAAATATCTTAAATTTAAGAGGTTATAAGGTAGATATGGATTTACTATGCTGTATTCATACTTATAATAAATTTTAGGAAAAAGTACACCATGTCTGCCAATATTACCCCTCCCCCTTCTCTACGTTCTATCATTCATGTCCATTGATTAGCCCGAATTCGCTAATAGTTAGCCACTTTTAAAACGTTTATGCATTAAATCGATAAAAAATAGAAAGAAATCACAGTTGCTAATTTATTATAGCAAATCCTTGTAAATCAGTACTGTGTACAGTACATTACATTGTTGCAATTAAAGCTTGAGATCGTGTCATCATATATAACTCTTGGTAAAATAAAGGACAAATGCCATCGAAATAAAGGTAAGAAAATACCTATAATTCTAAGCAAGTATACATATAATTATCCGTACGCAAAAAAAATACATCATTAGTATACATTTGTTATAAGCAATAGTAAACAATTATATGGCCATCTATAGATTCACATGCACATTTAATATATTGTAGATAGGACAGATGTATAATAGTTGCTAATAAAAACTAAATTGGTCTTCCGGTGCGTCTTCTTTATTTCGTCGCTCGACCAAGACTGACATGCCTACGGGCTATAAGAAAAGCGGGAGATAATTTCTCTGTGTGTGAGCGAGACAAGCAGTGTAAACACTTGAACATAAAGAATATAAACAAAGAAGCTTCCAATTAAGAGGTGTCTTAAATGAATACCCGCAAACATTTAAATCTCGTTCACTCGTTCTTTTTTTTTGTTAATGAATATAGCCTCTATTGGGGTTAAAAAGTTAATGACGACTCTTATGAACTTTTATATAATGTTTTTTAATTAGCTTTAAGAAGATCGTTAAAATAATGAATAAAAAATGTGTAAAAGTTTTTCTTAAGTTTGGGTTCTTTTATTTTTTTTATTTTTAAGAGGTACGAATAAGTTCCTAACTTTTATTAGCTGCTTTTGAAGAATTGCAGCTTAAAATTTATAATTCGGAAATAGGACACTTTATGAATGTGTATGAAAAATGTTAACATTTTCTCAATTCTTTTTTTCTAGATAATATATGTATTTGCAAATTTACCTCATTGGTGCACTTAGCACGATTTGCTATTGTCTAGAAAATGGACTGGCAAGGACTCCACCCATGGGATGGTTGTCCTGGGAGCGATTTCGGTGCAATACCGATTGCGTAAATGATCCAGATAACTGTATAAGGTAAGCTTATATCATAAATATTTTGGTACGTCTATTAACGTTTCATATAATCAATTTTCATTTTGATGCAACGGAATACTTTTTTTTTCATATTATAAAATCGATTAAGAAAAAAGTATGAAAATTTAAACCATCTCTGCGTTTTTAAGTCGGCTTTACGGCCGCGATGGTGTATTTTTTTTTTGTGATGTAAATTGTTTTGTCTTAGATATTTATCTAAAACAATGTATAAATGTAAAAATGTATATACCTAATTTTTCAGCGAACGACTATTTCAAGTAATGGCTGATCTGCTTGTATCTGAGGGATATGCATCTGTGGGATACGAATATGTAAATATTGATGACTGTTGGTTGGAGAGGCACCGTGGTCCTGATGGCAAACTTTTAGCTGATCATAAAAGATTTCCTAATGGAATTAAATCATTGTCTGACTATGTATGTACATAATATTATAATCTATATGAAGGTAAAAACTAAGACAAGTTTAGGGGCTATTATGGCTCGGCGTCACGATGTGAGACTGGATTCTTATAGCAAATTATAAAATTCATTTTTCGATAACTCGATTAGTTTGTGAGACATCAAAACATAAAATTCTTTTTAGATAAAATTCAATATTTAATATAAAAGGAGAGCACTCTAATTCCTTTCGAACTTTTTGAGAGGTATCGAAAAGTTTCATTGGTTTATTTAATTGAGTCCTGTAAGAATCCAAAATAAAAATATTGCGGGTGGTTGTGTTTGATAAGTTCTTTCGTTTCATCACAATTTTAAATTTCGTTAAATGTTCATTTTAGATACACTCCAGAGGACTAAAGTTTGGAATTTATGAAGATTATGGAAATTTCACATGCGCTGGATATCCTGGTATTATTGGGTTCGAAAAAATAGATGCACACCAATTTGCAGAGTGGAATGTCGATTATGTTAAATTAGATGGTTGCTATGCCTTACCATATGATATGGATCGCGGTTATTCCGAGTTTGGAAGATATTTAAATAGCACTGGAAAGCCAATGGTTTATTCCTGCAGCTGGCCTGTCTATCAAATATACGCAGGAATTCAGCCAAATTTTTCGGCGATTCAAAGTCATTGTAATTTATGGAGGAATTTTGATGATATTCAAGATTCATGGGCATCTGTTGAAAATATTATAGATTATTATGGAAATAATCAAGATGTTATTGCTCCAAATGCTGGCCCTGGACACTGGAATGATCCAGACATGGTATTTAACAAAACTTTGAACTTATCTTTTTTTTTTGTTAATGTTTTTTCTTGTTTCACAGCTAATAGTTGGGAACTTTGGTCTCAGCTATGAGCAAGCAAAGACTCAATTTGCTGTATGGGCTATTTTAGCGGCTCCTTTGTTAATGTCAGTTGATTTGCGAACAATACGCCCGGAATTCAAGGAAATTTTACTCAATCGAAAGATTATTTCTGTAGATCAAGATCCTTTGGGTATACAAGGTCGAAGAATATATAAGCATAAGGGAATAGAAATTTGGTCTAAACCAATTAGTCCGGTTTATCAAAGTTTTTACTCATATGCTCTCGCATTTATAAACAGACGGTCTGATGGAACACCCTCTGATATTTCCGTAACATTGAAGGAATTGGGTCTTACCAATAATTATGGATACAGGGTTGAGGTAAGTTTGATTAATCATACATAATATGTAGTTAGATGGGAAAAGGTGCATATTTCAACACTTAATTTCGATAGATTTACAAAATTTTTTTCTGAGAGATAAACAGCACCCAAATCAAGCTCGGAAAAGCGTTTGTTAATTTTTCCCAATGGGTAAAATTGTTAAAAAACAAATCTATTTTCAAAAATTTGTAAAAATTAAAAAATTTTGTAGGAAAATCCATTGCTTGCTTGCATGAAAATTTTGAGTCGAGTTGTATGGGCAAAGTTTGATCTCAAGTCTGATTACCGTGAACTGGGTTCAATATCGTGTTTAAAGTTTTGTTACATCGTTAAATCACTAGTTCAATATCATTGTCCGATTAAAATCTCAATTTAATGAACATACCCGTTTGTGAATAAGTCCAAAAAGAACAAAAGCTGCGGCCTTTTGGTCAATAGTTGTAGAATTTAGAATTGAAATCATAATCATCATAACTTACCCTCGTCTTTGACGAGCGTTGCTCAAGTGATTGGCTCACTATCTTGCGGGAATATCTGGCTAAGGATGCAGACCTGGCGGAAGATAAAGCACAAATGAAAGAAAATCATTTGATGTCGTCCCAACGAGCCGTTGCATGAAGCAGATTGTCATTTATCTTAAACGGCCGGAAGACAGCACCTGCAATCTTGCTCAAAGGCATATTAATCAACATCCTAATCCGAAGACACGGAAGAACTGCGGCATCAAGGACTTGTACAAAATCGACTAAAAGGTAAGCTCGGTCAGTGAGTCCCGCCACTATGATCACGTGTTAGTGTTTGAGAAGGCATTAAATGTGTTATCCTTTCAGAATTCCTAAAGTTACCCATCGCATCAACCGAAGCCGTGAGCCTTGTTGAACACAATAGTAGCTTCTTTAACTTGTTGACAGATGTGTCATATATTAAATGTTTTTTTCTTTTACTTTACAAGACTAAAAAACACTTTCAAACGTCGGATACACACCGAATTTCGCAGTTAGTCACTTAAATATTTTAGGAGATCCTCGAGCCACAATTTAGGGACCTAAAGTCTTTTTATAGAGTAATAATATAAAAAAAATAGATACGTTTATAGGTACCACTGTAGATGTCTGTCAGAGCAGCCTCACTTTCAATGTATTTTCAACGAAACTAAAAAGTTTTATGATATTCATGATATATAAGTCGACGAGATGATTGAAATCCGATCGTTTCCTATTATTTTGTTGTCTTAAGCCAATAAATTACTTCTGTAATAAGTATTACCATTGCTTTTTCCTAATAGCTGGGTACTGGGTATAGTATTAAGGTCGGAAATTCTCGACTTTGGTTTATGTAATTGACAGAAACAAATTTCCCCGCTTATTACCTTCAACAATGTGTGCCATCTTTCCAAAATAAACCGTAATATATATATATAAATAGTTCTTAAATGCAATTTAATTTTAACTTATAATTTCAATACAAGTGAAATGATCGTATACTGCCTTTTGGTCGTCGTGGGATTTTTTTAATCGCAGCATGTATGTAGTAAATCTTTTGGACATCACACAAAATTAACATATACCTCATTCAGTATCGCCAAGCTTTATCTTAGACACACTAACGTAAAAAAAGAGAATAAGTATAATAAAATTTAATAGAATTAATCCAAAATTAATATTTCAAGAACATTAATGATGTTTTAAACTTTATTCTTTCGGACATAAATAGTTTGATGTTTTTATATATTTCAGGACCTTTATGAGAATGTTGACTATGGAATACTGTTTCCAAATACTAAAATCAAGGTTAAGGTAAATCCGTCTGGAGTTGTTATGTTAAAAGGAGAAACACAATATTTAAGGAAATTTGAAAGTAAATAATGTTGTATAAATAATTGTTTTTATTTCAAATAAAAGGTTAATAAAATTTTAACAGAACAAAATAAAATCCTTTAACTTAGAATTTATTGACACATTTATTCTGAATTTACACTGACGCCTTTGATGGCGGTAAAAAGGCGTTTACATTGACAAAAGGTTTTTAGAATTGCTGCTGTTGGCTGCAGCTCTTACTTTTTGGTGCTCAGCTCAAATTAAACGGATTCTTAGTTAGGCGACTACCGGTTCGTTTCTGTCTGACATCCACCTGATAATAAATTGTACAATTTGTACAAGCTTGAAAGTTTGTAGTGACTTAGCTCATTAGTTGAAGCCATTAGTATAAACACTTTATAACACAACGCACAATGCACACAACCTTGCTTGCGGCGTCAGTGTAAGTGCAATATTATAAACAGGTAAGAATGCCCTAGTTCAGAAATCTTCAAAATTCGGTATCGTTAATAATAAATAATAAATGAATCTTAGTAACTTAAACAGCGGCTTGTACGAGAGCTCTTATTCCTAATCTGGAATCTCAAAATAGCAAATAATAAATTTAATTAGGAGTATATTATTCGTCAAAAAATATATTACTTGTTAAAAAAAATGTACACGCTTGTACAAAGTTGATTTTAATACAAAATTATGAAAGTAGAGCTGCAGCTTGTCACAAACGCAAGAGTGAACAAAAACCAGCTGATTCTTAAGACCTCTTGCCAATGTTAGCGACAATTTGGTGTTCTCCTTACCGGCGCCATTATTCCCAATCTAGTTCACTATTTTTTTGCAGCTTTAGAGCCATGGAAAACATTTGAGCTTAAGTTAAATGATAAATGCCTTAAAACTTAAAATAAAGATTAAAATTAAACAACACACTTTTATTCGATTTATTTGATTCAGCTAATGGACCTAATAAACTTTTTGTTGGCTTGCAAGCAGTGTAATAAAAAAGTGTTAAAAGTATGAAGCAGTTTCTGTGGTGTAAAGCAGTTTGTGCAGTGTAAAGCAGTGTATATAATGAACGAAGGGAAAGCACTGCTTTCATGCTTGAAGCTTTGAAAATAGGAGAGAGAGCCTTGTATGAGAATTATTTTGTTGAAAGTATTAACACTTAGTTAAATATGTCTTGGCACTTACCTGCCGCTTTTTATTGTCACTTGCAATATGTTAATTACAAACACGAGCCTCACAAGTCTGGATACTGGTCGTTCTTCAGTATTTTTTGCAGGTTTTATTGTTTGCTTTTAATTGCAGTAACCAGTCAGATTAATGGACAACTCCAGGCACGCGGAGCCTCTTAATTATAACGGCAACAAGCGCCGCCGCGCAACACATTTTCATTGTTTTATTGCCACTCAAAGCGGCCCCCCCTACTTGCACATGTATTTTGCACAAATGCACACACACACACACACATAGACAAGCAGTTGGCCTTCTCATCCTCACACATGACATTAAAGTGCAGCATTTCTTAATGAATATGCAACAATAGCAACTCAACTCAACTCAACTTGACGGGTCTCAAGTCGACTCAGCTCGGTGTAGTGCTCATCCCCTCTGACCACACCAGCTGCATACCTGTAAATGAGCTGCTAAAGCACTTTTGAAAAATAATTTCTTAATTAAAGTGCAATGCGAGCCTGCATTTAACATTTTTGTATTATTTGTGAGGCTCTGGCTTTTTATTTCGTTTAGTTTTTCAAATTCAATGTTAACTAGCAACGTAATTTTAAAGCTGTTTGCCGAGCTTGTTCCTCAGCCGAACCTTAAGAACTCATTAATAATTTAATTTATGTATGTTGCATCAAAATATACTGCTATCGTAGTGTATTCGCAAACAATTTTTTTTTTTTACATTTAGACAAAATACTTGCATGATTTGGTTATGTTGTTAATCAAGTAAGTTTAAACTTAAATGCTTTTTATACCCTGATCATATTAAAAATGGGAAAAAAGGGTATAATGGTTTTGTGCAAAAGTATGTAACAGGCAGATGGAAGCATCTCCGACCCCATAAAGTATATATATTCTTGATCAGCATCAACAGCTGAGTCGATATAGCCTAAAGCCAACCGATCTCAGAGACTATAAAAGCTAGAGACTCCAGATTTCGAACTTAAGCTCGCCTAATCCCTAGGCAGTACAAGTTTGTTTTCGATTTTCGATAACTCTTCCCGTTTTTGATATACACATGGGATCGATAACAACGAAATCTTGAATTTGAAAATCTTTGAGATGGCATTTGAGTTAATAAACAAAATAATGACAACCTTTGAAATTTTTATTAAAATCGGCTAAGAAACACCGGAGATATGGACATTCAAGTTATGTATGCTGTATGCGCGTAGACACATACACACTTACTTGCAAGTACTGACTGTACGCGTGAAGTATAGGGATCACTGTATCGTCTAGTCGGGATTTCTCGACTACAGCCTTCTTACTTGTTTTTATTTGGGTTAGCGAATCCGATTAACCAACTCCCCAACCAAATTAATCGAACATTCTTAAAGTTATTTTTATTTTTTTTATTTTATCAAGCCGAAAATAGTGAACTTACTTTGGAAACATTTGTTGTAAGAATCAACAAAATTTTAAGATTTTTTTGCTAACTCCAATTTTATCTCCTGTAAAAGCGACCACATTTCCTCCTGTCGCTTTTCGGTATTTTCCTCGCGTTGCTCTTTGATCTTAGTGTTCAGTTTGCGTTTTATAATTTCAAGAGCCCGCTTCACAGTTCTGTTGTCGATCGTTAGTTCCCTATATTGCTCGTTAGATCTTTGGAATGGAAACGGAGTGCTATCAATATAATTATCACCGATCTCAATATCTTCCTGGCTGCCATAGGCAAACCTTAAATCGGAATAATCTGCGTTTGTGCCATCTCCATCTTCATGGTCGGCATGTATAGATATTTTACTACTACTATATTCCGAATGTGGCAGACTTTCTATGCTCTGATTTCGATGTCTCTCTTCATATACGATGGTCTTGTTGTCATGATTGGGAAATATGGATACATAGCCATATGAAATATTTTGCTTGATCTTAGCCAATTTATAAAGTATGCGACGCAACCAATCGAAGCTCGTCCAATAATCCTTCAAGCAGGCCTCATAACGGATTAACAGACCCGTCCGACAAATGGCAGCATTTAGTTCCACTTGGGACTGGATGGCCTGCAGAAAACATATAAAATATTTATTACGCTCAAAATCCTTAAAAACAAGTAAGAAGGCTCTAGTCGAGAAATCCCGACTAGACGATACCCTGATCCCTATAATTTACGCGTACAGTCAGTGCAAGTATGTGTGCGTGTGTGTACGACCATACTGCATACTGCATACTCAACTTCAAGGTTCCATATCTCCGGTGTTTCTAAACCGATTTTAATAAAAATTTCACAGATTGTTATTATTTTGATTAATAATTCAAATGCCATCTCAAAGTTTTCCAAATTCAAGATTTTGTTGTTATCGATCACATGTGTATATCGAAAACGGGATGAGTTATCGAAAATCGAAAACAAACTTGTACTGCCTAGGGATTGGGCGAGCTTAAGTTCCAAATCTGGAGTCTCTAGCTCTTATAGTCTCTGAGATCGACGCGTTCATACATACAGACGGACAGACGGACATAGCTATATCGACTCGACTGTTGATGCTGATCAAAAATATATATACTTTATAAGGTCGGAGATGCTTCCTTCTGCCTGTTACATACTTTTGCACAAATTCATTATACCCTTTTTTCCCATTTTTAATGGGATCAGGGTATAAAAAGTGCCAAAATTTAGCACTCACCTGTGTATCATTGACGGCTAAGCCAACTAGTAGATTTGTCAGGATAATGGTAATAAAAATGAAGAGCAGTAATATCCACGAACTCGAGTAGCTATTAAAATCAGATAGCTCATTTTCGCCACTGAACATGACCATTGTTTTCATAAGCGCTTGAGCCGGAAGCGTAAAAGTGAGGAAATTGATAATCTCGGAATTGATAATCTCTTTCGGTTGACTAAATTGTATATAAAAGATGATAGCAAATGTCAACAAGAGTAACGAGTAGAGCCCCAGGCTTATAACAAAGTTGCGCGAAACTTGTCGCAACATGAGCATATGCGTTGATATTATCGGCACTGGTAGTGCACCTAAAAGGTTTACCAGCTTGCAGGCCATCAGCAAAATGGTTAAGATGACAAAATTACGTTGGATCTCCAATGTTCCGCACTCTAAGCGGGTTAAAGTTAGCAGTATGATCAGTGGCACATCTATTAAACTGGGCACATATCTAACCATAAGGTATGTCAAAAGATCTTCGATGAGCATATAGACAATCATTAGAGAGCAGGCGAATCGAGCCATCCACAAAACCCATCCATGTTGAGTATGTTCCGTGAAGCGAAGCAGACCATAAGTCGTCAGTATAAGGCCAAATGTCATAAAGACCAAACAGTGTAAATAGAAAATGGCAGACAGACATTTACACTTAAGATGTAGAAAGCAGGTGATTAGTGGATGCTGCAGCAGAGGACACAATTCCTTGCTTTTGCCCATATAGGCAATGGGTGCCAAATCAAGTTCGTTTTTAGAATTTGTTAGATTCATGCAGTTCAATATTATTTCATAGTGTTCATGGCTCGGCTTGTCGCCTCGACTTGTGATGCAGTAATCGAAATGCTCTTCCAGCAGCTCCACACTCATATTCTCAATGACGAGTTCGTTATTTGCATTGCGCAAGCCCAAACGAGCACCGTTACGCAAAAGTGCACGAATAGCATATTCATTGCGATATTGTACGGCACAAAGAAGTGCCGTATGGATGTGTTCATCCTGCTTCTTAAGGCAACTTTTAAGATCTAAGCCTATTAGTTGATGCAGGCACTCCTCATATTCGATGCGTTCACGTTTCACTTGTCGTATTAACGCCATTAGCAGGTCACTAAGCGACTGCAATTGAAGGCCATTGCTCTGCAGTAGTCGTAGAACAGTTGTCCAACTGCCTGCCTCAATGACTATCTCTAGAAGATGTTGATTATCGATGGGTGAATTGGATTTAATTATCACTTGAATTGCAGAGAGTACTGTATCGTTTTTATTCGACAGGTACTTCATAAGCAATTTTTTCTGTATCTGACGCTTGTCCCAGCCAGGAATCTTAAGCTCATAGTGTTGGATTGTCTTCACCAGGTCATCCACATTAAGGCTAAGTAGTTGTCGCATCAGTAGATTATACAACATCCGACCACGAATATTGGGTTGATTTTGCATTAAATATTGCAAGCCCTCGCAGTAGTTGTCCCAACTCAGCTCGGGCAACAGTAGAAATGTATAAAGCAAACTCTTACGTATTTTCGGCGAAATTCCTTCGAACTGCAGCAGATATTGCAGTGCAGTTTTGCCATCTCCATCGATGATGTTGGGTGAGGCGCCATGGTAGAGCAGCTCTTCAATGCACATATAAACACTATTGCAATCCTTTGAATTTAAATTTAAGTTCTTGATCAGCTTGTACAGTGTGGTCTCGCCATTATATAGATAATCAACTTGCACCTTTGGGAGGCAATGGTTCAAAAGTGCCCGAAGATTTCCTACATCTTTCGAATCAGCCGCATAGTTAATGGCCGCCTTATTTAACTTCGGATTTATCTATAGAAATGATTTAATATAATAAGTTAAATAAAATGCACAAAATTGCTCAGCAACAAAATTGCAAATTTGATTTGAGTACGGTAAATTTGATAAAATGTTGATTTTGGTTTAAGATTGTTATTATTATTGTTTAAATATTAACTTATTTACATTTAATAGTGGTCTCACAAAAATTTTGATTGTTGTTAAAATCTGTATGGATTTAAATTTTTCATTTTTTCACAATCAAACATTTCACTTTAAGGCCTAGTTCTTAAGCAAATTAAAATATATAAATTTAATACACATCTTACTGGCAATTTCTATTTTTAAAATTAAACTGATTTAACTTTTTAAAAGTTTTTTATTTGCTGTCCGAAAGTGTTTTAAAACTCCAGAAATAAAAACATTTGTTGCTTACATAGTTTACATCGCAGCCAGCCTCAAGGCAAGCGCGTATGAATTCTGAATATCCCGATGTTGATAGCGCTTTCTCGAAGATGCTCATCTGATTACCACTGTCATCGGTGGGTATGAAATTGGGATTGGCGCCCAGGTTCAAGGCTTGACGAAATTCGGTCAAAGTTGAAGCCTCAAAGGCCTCCGTTAGCAGAGTCTGGATTTCTGTTTTCATTTTTTAGTTGCTTTCAGCTCACTCGTTAAAAATACAATGCAGTAAAAACAGCGGCAAATAGGGGCTTATATATCAGCAATTATCAAAAATCAAAATGAGCTTATAAACTTTGATATTCTGTAAATGCCCTACAAAAATATTAGCTAGAATTCTAAAATTAATCAAAATTTTAAGAATCTTTAGAACTATATATATTGTGTCAGTTTGCAAATAGAAAAGAGAATTATTTCTCGATATTTAATATACATACATAAATGCAAATCTTAAAAAGTTTTTCACGCAAAAAGAAAATTTGGTATGGTTGTAAAGTGTATTAGATTTATGATTAAAAAAATTAGGAAGGCTAAATCTGCATAAAAAGTTTGCATAGAAACAGACGGACATGTTTTTAGCTCGCGATGCTGATCAAGATTATATATATGCGTTACAAATTTCATGAAAAATGTATTATATATATTATATGTAGTAGGCCCATATAGGTCTATGCATATTACGCATAGATATTACTCAGCTCATTTTTATACCCTGATCCCATTAAAAATGGGAAAAAAGGGTATAATGAATTTGTGCAAAAGTATGTAACAGGCAGAAGGAAGCATCACCGACCTTATAAAGTATATATATTCTTGATCAGCATCAACAGCCGAGTCGATATAGCCATGTCCGTCTGTCCGTCTGTATGTATGAACGCGTCGATCTCAGAGACTATAAGAGCTAGAGACTCCAGATTTGGAACTTAAGCTCGCCTAATCCCTAGGCAGTACAAGTTTGTTTTCGATTTTCGATAACTCATCCCGTTTCCGATATACACATGGGATAGACAACAAAAAATCTTGAATTTGAAACTTTTTTTTGAACTTTTAATGGCATTTGAATTATTAATCAAAATAATAACAATCTGTGAAATTTTTATTAAAATCGGTTTAGAAACACTGGAGATATGGAACCTTGAAGTTGAGTATGCAGTATGGTCGTTCACACACGCACACAAACTTGCAAGCACTGACTGTACGCGTAAAGTATAGGGATCAGGGTATCATCTAGTCGGGATTTCTCGACTAGAGCCTTCTTACTTGTTTATGTATGTTTTTGCTTTATCTCATCTTTTCTGTAAAGGCAAACAAATTGTATCGTAGTATCGAAAACTAGCAAGTTAAAATTAAGTTAAGCATGAGTGCAAAAATTATTTTAAGTATTGTTTTAATATTACATTTTATAGTTAACACCTTAAAAGAAGTACAATTTATTAAGTTATTAGTAACGATTACTGGACTATCATAAGGAAATTTTCAAAATCACATAAATTGTGTAAACAAATTTAATATACGTAAGCAATGATTTTAGTTAAAACGAATTCTTGGAAAAACTACCGTTCCTCATTTTAAAGCACTTTTCGCTTTTTTGCTGTTTTTCTTAGCTTTTTGTTTTTGGTATTTTAATGTGCTACAACAATAAGAAGGGGGCCTCCTTACAAATAGTGCAAGTTGATAACAGTTATCGATGAAATATCGTACTATTTGATTTTTCCAGAGCACCGAAAAGTATGCTAAGATAGTATGCATAATAGCTGGAGTTGAAAGTGCTTGGAAGTTTTTAAAAAAAAAAATATGAAAAAAAAATATTGAAATGTACTTTAATTTTTGTTATTATTCAGCTTTTAATATTTTTTAACACTCATTAAAATTAATTTACACAATTATGTTTGGTTTTTGTTCATATCTCATATCATTAATAGTTCTTTGCAATATAAAAAGTCTGAAAGCCATAAAAATAGTTTTATCCGCTATTCAAACAATATTTGTTAGATCAAATATATAATTCTCACAACTCAACTCAATGGATAAAAGTACGACAACTGCCAGTGAACCACAAAATTTAATTGTACATGAAACATATGGCCGCAGGACCCACAAAAATGCGTAGGTGTGGCGCCACCCACAATGAAATCTTTTAAAAGCCAAAAATCAACGAAGCAATGGACCAAGCCAAAACACAACAACAACAACAAACAAACACAGGGCTCTGTTTCTCTGTTTTGGCGTTCCAAGGGGCGCACCCTTAAAATAAACAAAGCCAAAATGCTTAAGTAATTCAATTTGGCCAACCTAATGCCAAAAGTTACCAAAGGAGGGTTAGCAAGGCAGCTTGCTTCATATTTTGTTATTATTTCTCTCGGCTTTTTTTTATTCCTTGGTCCAAAAATTAAATTGCATAATGAAATTTTTCATAGCTTGTGTTTACGCAACATTGTTGCATGTGGGTCGCAAGTTAACGAACCATGCGCTACTTAATTTCCGCTTGGTTCCTGCTTCCTGATTACTGCGGTCAACGCTGCTTGAGGAGCTGCCACTGCCACTTAAAAGTGTTTAAAATGAGTATGTTAAAAAACTGTTTAAAATGAGTATGTTAAAAAACTTTTCTCACGAAGAAAATATATACCCAAGTTAAAAAAGGGAAAAAATCTTAAAATAATGATATATTCATGTTCATAAAATAAGTTTTGTTTCAGGTTCGCGCAGATTAATCAACGTTACTATTTAAGATAATCGATTTACATATCAAATGAGGTTTTTAACATTTAGGTAGGCTTTAATTTTACCTTATGGGAATAGTAATTTTGGTTTTGGTTTTTTTACAAAGTTAAAAATATGTTAACAGGCATTAATATATAAGTGAAGTTAATTATAATATTAATATTAATTTATTTTGTATTTTTATTTATTTTGTATTAAAGTTAAATTTGAAATTTCGTTTTCTTCTGATCTTCTTACTTTGTACTTAAAGATATAAATTTTGATTTTGTTTATGCCATAAACGGCTCATGAAAATTGCATACCTTAAATATTTTACATATAGTATGTAAGTATGTTACATGTACGAATTTGTATGCGTGTTGGCAAAGTGAGCGCAAATTTGATTTGATGTTCATTAAATAGAAAGCAAAGAAAACACAAAAATAAAATGCCATTCGACGAAATTCACATTCGTGATACATTTGTAGCATCATTTGCATGATGAGGTTGGACTTTGTAGGTTGGATTGGCCCAAAGTGCCACCCGGGGCGCTATCAGCAGCATACTCGAAAGAGTGTGGTGCAAGTGGTTGTCAAGTGGTAGGCACCCAGAAGAGTCGCACACACACACACACACACACTTTATGCATATTAAGATGCCCTGATGCTCGTCTGCTCTCTCGGATGGGTAACTTAATTTAACTAACTAGGGCGCGGAGATGATGTAGTTAGAGGGTTGGGCGAAGGGGCATGGGTGGAAAAAAACAAACCCTTCCAGCATCGTGTTAATGGACTTAATAAAAAATGCAACATTTTGATTTAATTTAATTGAAATTCACGCTACTCGAGCAACTCCATTAGGCAGAAACGTGTCCAGCATCAACTGAACGCGACGCAAATCAAATTACCCCCACCTCGATGATGGGAGGGGTGGGGTAGGGCGAGTTAGTAGGTATGTCGGCTCAATAAATATTGTCAAAACACTTGTCAAATGGCTAAACAAAGCAGTTGGGGGCACATGGTGGTGTGTGTGTGTGGGGGGAGGGGGTTTAGTCAAACAAATAAGCCAGTGGATACAGTTCGAGGAGGCTTGTCCATAGCCCAAAGATTTGAGTTTGGCGTGCCTATTGACACTGCACGAAATTAAGCAACAGTCGGAAGGGGTGGGCTGAGCGATGGCTAGAGCTGGACTCAAGGCGTGACACGACTCAATATGTGAGAAAGAAATAAATTCCAATACTATAAAGAGAAGAATCTATAACAATAGTATAAATCATCTGTAACCGTACGTTTCCTTCATTTTCGCATTCAAAACATTTATAGATATATCGAATAATGATAAATAGTTAGATACATTTGCACAACTTAACGATATATACCCAATCAACCCATTTCGTGACTTGTTTTTATAATTTTTTCATTCGTGTCTATCTTTTGATTTAAGTACGTCACGCTCTCATCTCTACTGAAGACATTAGAAGCCTGCTGTAAATCAATTTGATTCGATTTAAATTTAAAAGCATCTGCAAGACGTTGTAGTCAATGAGTATTACACCTCACACTTTCCGTCCAGCGCCAGCAAGCAGCCCCCTTTGGCGTTGATCTTGCGCGTGATTTTCATGTTAAGGTCACGTGCCACCGACGCGTGCCGTTGACATAAGTTTTCAGTTTCGAGTTGTAGTAGCCAAAAAGGGGATGTGGCAAAAGGCGCATGACCACACCAAAAGGGGTCCAGATATATACATTTTTTTAGTGTGTGTGTGTGTGTGTGTGTGGTGTTGCTAGTTTGGTTGTGACATGTGTGCAAGTCCGCGTGTTAAATGTTTGATTTTATCTATCAGTTTAATTCAATGCATAAAAAATACCATTAAGATAATAAATTAACCATTAATGGCGAACTAGTATTGCGTGTTGATGTTTTAAGTTTTAAGAAAAATCTTAATCAGTTTGAAATTTGATTTCTTTAATACTTTCACAGTCATTCAGAACTTGACGCGTTCAACTTCCGATAGCAATAAAACCCAAAATACATCCTGTCAAATGTCGCGGTATATTAAAAATAATGTATCTCACCTAGCGTACGCGCAACCAACAGTTCTCTTGACTTGACTTCTGGCACAGGACGAGATTTCGCCATTGAGGTGTCAATATACAAAAGGATGTCTGACGTTTATTGCCCTACGGCTGAGGCACATAAAGTTTTCTTGGGTGGCCAGGCAGAAGACAAGAAGAAAAGCATATGAGTGTGAAAATTGTGTACATGGAAAATGTAAAGCGAGACACATGTTCTCTGATGCCGACGTTACGGAAACCGGAAGTGCGCCCAGGGGCCGCGGTTTCTATTTTGTGCAAATACTTAACAGTTTGTTATTTCTATTTCAAGTCAATATTGCAAGAGTAAACATGGAGGGAGGAAGGAATGTATATTTTAAGTGGCACAGCTGACGTTTGGGCTCAAAATTTCTCATGTTGTGGGTGGATTTTGTTTTAAGTTTGGATGCTCTACCAAAGGTTATTATAAATATATTACAAAAATTGTCACAATTTAATGTTAAAAGTAACAAAACGTTTTTTTTAAAATCATTTACAATGAAAATAATTATGCTTTATTAAACTAAATTATTTAAAACTAAAGTTCAGTTAAGCTTTTGTTTTATAATTTTTTTTATTTAAGGTACGAAATCTTAACTTTCCTAACGTTCTTTAACAGATCTATAAAAAAAGGTTTATAAATATTCAAAGTCAAAATACTTTAATTTTAAAGTTAGTTGCTAAATGGTCCATTAAGTATTAATATAGTTTAACTGTTACTGGAAATGAAAACAGATAACAATTATATATATTTTTTTTGATTGTGAGTGTATTTAAACATCTATAGTCAAGCACATTTTTTAGTTTTTTTTCTATTTCTTGGCATCAATTTGTCCAATCACTTTGCGTGGCTTTCTTTGTAACAAATATTTGAAGTGTTTCGAATTTCTCAAAAAACAAACCCAGAAACCAAAAACAATTTTTAAAGTGCTGTAAAACCGTGTTGGCTGTTCGTTTTGAACCCAAGACCTGTGCGTCCGAGTGTTGCCAGCTCGCTCGATGATTTTGTGTGGCGCGTTTTGTGTTTCAAGTGTGTGGATGGATGAATGGTGGTGGGGGTTGGATTGGGTTGGGTTGGGTTAGGTTAGGTTAGGTTGAGTTGGAAAGCGAATGCGCTCTCACATCTTGGCCAGAGCAGTGGGCAGTGAGGCGTGGTACGCTCAAGGACGTGCTTCAAAATATGAACAAAAATTTTCAGCGCATTTCGCGTTATTAACACGTAGTAGGTGCTGCCATACCGTTTGGTTGGGGGTTGCCAGCCTACCCGATTCTAGCTGTTTGATGGTTTCTTTCGGGTGTTTCTTGGAGTGAAGGCGAGAAGAGAGAATCAGAGAACCGCAACGCTGCCTGACACTGTGTAATAAGGAGTTTTCATGGGCTCTTGAACGTTTACGCTTACCAAGCGAGGACATTTTAATTGAGAGTGTTGCCAGAAGGACGTCTCTGCCACGAAGGACACGACAACTTGCGGTACTTGGGCAGCTGCGCTTGCTTTAAGTGCGGCTCGCTCTTCTACCCACTCTTCTGCTTCTGCCCTTTCCTACATTCTCTATATTCTTAGTAACGGCTTGTTGACTTGATTCTGCTCGGAGTTGCCCTGCGACCTGTTTGGTTCGCGGCTTATGGTTTCAGTGCAGGTGTTGATGGAGAAAATGCTTGAAATGCTCTAACAAAGTTCTAGCTACATCTAAAAGCAGGGCTTGGTTCATAAATCCAAAGGCTACATCTTCAATGCTCAAAGTTTGCAGGACGAGTTATTTCTTTTCTATGTGTTGTCCCAGCGTCCACTTGATAAACTTTAAAGTTTAAGTGAACATAATTAAATCAAGTTTTTGTTAAATATATATTGTGTGCGGAGCTAATCTGCGCATGAAGGAAGTTTTTCTATGACAAGCGAAAACGTTGGAGTACAAGTGTAAAAACAGGTGGTAAGGAATCAGTCTTCAGTCCTTTCGATATTATCGTAGCACCCAAATCTTGACACCTAAGGTATTAAGGCATAATATATAATATATGTGCAAATCTAAATGTTTAAGACGCATTTGAAGCAATGCTTATATCCAGAGCGGTTAAATTGCGATAATAGTCATCAATAAAATAAAATATTAACAGTCATAACAATAAAGTAATTAGTTGACTGTTTAATTAATTTGCAGAAATATTGTGAATAGTAATTTTGATTACGATTACAAATAATTCAAAATTATATCATAATTATTTAAAGATAACGACTACTTTAATAAGTATTTTCTATTATTTGATTATTAATAAAGGATGAAAACACAGTTTTGAAGAAATCCTTAAAAAGGCATGATGAAATTGGAATTATTTGTAATCGTAATCAATTAGTTATCGTGGAAAATAAGGAAATAATCGGAATTAATTAATTTCCAAACATAATAATCTAATTATTTATGATCACGATTAGTAATCAAAATCGACCTGATCGGGTATCATATAGCTGCCATACAAATGCAAGGTTTTTAACAAGATTTTACGATCAAAAACAAGTAGGCTTTCCAAGTGTATATAATATTCAGAACAATAATATGCCAAATATAGCTTTCTTGCTTGTTTTCTTTAGTTTCACCAATAATAATTGTCTTATTTGCCCAAAATTCATCTTTTTCTCTCAAAATTCTTGTTTATTACGACCTTTAATTACATTTGACACTGACTAAAAACAAATATTTAAATCCAACAATACATAATTTAATTTTATAATATAAAATGCAAATTACAAACGATAAACGATAAACGGAAAATTTAAATTTAATGTCTTAATCAACATAAACATAAACAACAACATCAACAAGGAAGCACACCCCAAAAACACACACACACACATACACAACACCAAGCGAGAAACCAGCAAGCGAAAGTGTTAATATATTAGGCTAAATAGTGTGATAAAAACAGGGCAACGCAACAACAACAACAACAACAACAACAACATCAGCAAGTCATTTAATTTATAAGCAATTGCCGTTTGTCAGGAATTTTCCCTTTTCAGTTTGAAGCAAGGGAAAGCATCATTAATTTGCTCTGCTTGGTGTGGAGGGGGCTGTTGCGTCGACAATTGCCAAAAATATTTACAGCCAAAACAGACGCAAGCAGCAACAACAACAACAACAATCAGCATCCTCATCAGCTTGAGCTTCAGTCTCAAAAGTTGCTCCCAGCGGAGCAAAAGAAGTCGAAATGAAATCAGCAGAAAATTCAATGAGCAGTAGCAAGCGTGGTGGTTGAGCCGATGGACAGGAAGAGGGGGGAGTATATATATATAGGGGGGGGGGGGTGGAGTGGTGCGCGGTGGTTGATGATGATGACTGCAATTGATGGCAGTGGCAGCCCACACCTTCCTCCCCCCTCCCCTCCTCTCCACAGTCCGCCCACATGGTTTGCCAGCGAAGGGGTTGTGATTTCAGTTGTTGTTGCTGCCTGCCTGCGTGTGTGTGTGTGCCGAATGTTATCAGCTGCTTAAAGGGGAAGAGTTCGTGGGTGGTTTGGTGGGTGGCTCTACTTTTCTTGTTGTTGGGCTGCTTCTGTTGTGTTGTGCTGTGCTGTGACGTGCAAATGCCAGAAAAATATTATGAGACATGATAAATATTGCACGCAAGGGGGGTCGATTTTTGCTATTATTGTTGTTGTTGTTGTCAACATCATTGCCGAAATAATATGACAGATTCATTTATGGCAACGTGGCCTGACAACCATGATGCTGATGCTGATGCTGTTGCTGATGTTGATGATTATGATTGTGATTGTTGTTGTTGCTGCTGTAGATTTGTTGTTTTTTTTTTCCATAGGCGTTTTAAGCAGCTGACAACTGCGGTCGCCTTGGGTGTTGTTGTTTATGGTTTTGACATTTCCAACATTTATGCGTCAATTGCCGATAATATTAAAATCTTGTTACCAACACATAGAGAAGGTTTATGACTTTCACATATGTACATACATATCTTAGGGTGGTCCTTACAAATTAATATCTCTCTGCCGCTTCTTAAAAGGAATATTTTTCTCCAAAAACTAATTTAACTAAGTTAATTCTGTGGTGTAATCATGTTTTCTCTGCAAATACCTGATTAAATATGGAATCGCTAATTTTTTCGATTAAGAAATTATTAATAATGAAATATTTTGAGTATTATTATTATTAGTGATGAACTTTAACTCATAATTTGATAAAAAGTTTTAAAATTCTGCGTCATACAAGCTGTCTTTATTTTCTTATATAGATATAAGATTATTTTGTCTTGGGGCACGCGTGTTACTTAATTTAAAATCAACAAATTGATTGGGTTTGTAACAGCATCGGGAATTGGAAAAAAGGAAAGAAAAGTCTAATGTTGCAAAACTTTTTTTAAATTTACTGCTTCTTATACTTTTATATTGTTATTTTATTTTATGTTATATATTCTTTTTACCTGTTGAAAAGTAAAAATTAAAATCTAATTAGCTTTGAAAATTTGATCATCTTTTGAAACAGAATTGGAATTGTATCTAATATATTGTAAACCAGTTATTTTAAATCCGAAGACTGTTTGTTAAAATTAGCTAATTTTCCATTTCTTATTTATTCATTCTTTTTTAATCTTCATTAATTTTTTGTTTTTTCATTTTTAAGTAAATAATAAAGAAGTCAATTCCGATCCTTAAGACACATATTATGTATTTTTACCTGATTAATCTAGTTTTGAAAGAATTTATCTTAAAAGAATTTTATATAAAATAAACGGGAAAATGACCAAAATATGAGAACAAAACTAAAACTAAGTTTGTAAGAAATGGCGGGTGATCAAGAATAATTAAAAAAACTGTATTGTTAACACATATATGACATATAATATAAAATTATGACTTATAATGGAATTATTTGAAAGTCAAAGGAAACCCAATTTTTATAGCTTATACTTCAGTATTTTACTTGGCCTAGTTCTCAACTATCGCGAATGTATTTGTTTACACAACATTGATATTTAGAATTTGGATATTCTGCTGTTGTTGCTGTTATTATTGTATATTTGTTATTATAAGTGTTGCCGGTGTGGCAGCAACATCGAGGAGTCAATGCCAATCAAATAATTAGAGTCTGGCAATGCTGGCCAAAAAGAGAGTACAAAATATTTGTGTTTGTGAGTCTTTTAAATAACGCGCAGAATCGCTCTTTTGTTGCTATATACTATATACACATATAAATATTCAACTATATAGTATACACAAATGGCAGACAACAAAAGTTCAACGTAATACAAATGCGCGCTCTCGAGCCAAAAACAAATCAAATCAAATACAAATAAAATAAAAACCAAAAAAAGTAAGCGCAATTGCAACAACAACCACAACAACATCAAAAACGATGACGTTGAAGGATAAACAATAACAACAACAAAAAAACACACATACAAATTGTATAGCAAAAACTTTTTGCAACACTTTGGGGGCAAGTACTAGTCAATGACATTGAAGAGTTACCCCCATTATAAATATATATACATATAAATATATATGTATGTATGTATGTATGTGTATGTGGGGATGGTGAGGGTTGGGCTGGGGATTAGAACTAGTTAGACATAAGTGTTGCGTTTGCCACACACAATTTAAATAATTGACTTTATAAGTTTTGTGCTGAGTTTTGTGGCGTTCGAATTTTAAAGGTCATTTTAGTAATATTTTTTGCTCTGCTGTTATCAGAACATTGTCAAGGACATTCAAGGATATACGCAAAGCACGTTTAGAAGAGGTATTAAGAAAATTTATATTAATGTTGTACTAAAACATAAATTTAAAGAACTGAGTAATAAAAATAAACATATCAAAAATAAATCAAAACAAAGTTAATCCCAAAAATTCATTTTATTTAGAAAGAAAATCAATAGAAAGATAATTGATTACTTAAACACGTTAATTTTGTTGATCTAATACTTTTCACAACTGTTTTCAAGCTAAATTCTTGTTAATTTTAGCACTCATTTCAAAATTAGAGCTAATAAGATAAATACTGCTTATAGAAGCTTTAATACTTCGTTAAGTAATTTTAATAACTCAAGTAAGTCAAAGCTGTTTTTTTCAGTTCTGCATTTAAAATAGTTCTTTAAAAATTTCTAAGGAAATAATTTACAAAAAATTATGCAAAAAACATTTTTGCAATTAACTCAAACATATTATTGGTTGCTCTTATTATTTTTGGATCTTTTTTAGCATGCAAATAAATTTGTTAGCTCTTAAGCTTTTTATTACCAACCGTATAATAAATATATATTAAAAAAATACTGGTATTTAATAAGAAGAATCGTTCATTAATATATATGTATTATATATAAAGCTAGATAAAACTTGTTTGGAAACCTGCATCCGCTTAAGCTAGCAACATGAAACCAATGCAATGCAATCTCTTACTAGCAACACATACAGACACACCCCTTCCCCCCTCCAAAACAAAAGCTGACTCTCCCACATCTAAAAAGCAAAAAAGGAGAAAAAAATCTGCCCATAAGGGAAACCTCGCGTTGCACGTGTCCCTTATTTTTTATGATGTTGTTCGCATGTCCAGCCGGACGCGTGAATAATATTGAAGCAGGACCTTTGGTCACGCTGTGAATCAATCTTGCGGCACGGTACACAGGATGTAAACAGATCTAACAGAGTCCGAGAGTTCTCTGCAAAGTATAAAATGTTTCGGAGATTTTATGATGCTGAAATAATTTTAAATGGTTATTTAAGCAAACCTGCTACGGAAATCATCTAACAGCTGTGAGCCATACTTTTTGGTGCCTTTTGTACGGGTTACACAAACAAAATGGAGCGCGCCAAAGCATTTTGCTGGGGGTTGTTTGGGGCCAGTGACAGACGCAAACTATTAGCGTTTAGTGCGCATGTTTGAGAAAAGCAAAAAAATTTCACCGACTGCTCCCAGCGAAAGCCAAACAAACAACAGCAACAAAAACAACAGCAAGAAGAAGCAGAGGAGCAAACAGCAACACTTAAAAGTGGTTGCAACCCTGCGTTAGGTTTGTGTTGTTTTTGTTTTTGGTTTTTTTTTTGTATCCGGTTTTTGCCGTATCCTCACGCAGCGTGTGCTTTTTTGCGCCATTTGTATTGGCATTTGCAGCGCGTGCTCCAATAAGAACAAAAGGGAATCCCCATCTCAGTAGATTTTACTTTTCGCTGTTTCCACAGACGCAGAGACAAGCGACAGTAAAAGGTTATTGAAATGGCATTGCGTTTGGGTTGAGTTCAAATGTCTAAAGAGCCTTTGCGGCCTATTCTTTTTTGTTTTTTATTTTATAACCAGCAATTTTGGCATCGACAAATTTGTGCTTTCCTGTTCGGCATTAAATATTGCCAATTTTTGCGTTTGATATACAGCGGCTTAGATAATTTTTTGTTGACTTAATTAGATGTGCTTGATAATTTTATAAGATGTGCTGTTACTTTGTAGTACAAGAGAAACAAATAATAAAGACAAATCTATCTATTAGTAAGCAAGTTTATTCTAGTAGCGCTTTATTGAAGTTGATATTTTTTTTTAAAGCTAAGATAATATTGCCAAAAATTAAAATAAGAAACCCTTTAATTATTTTTTTTTTCTCAATTGATTATATAATTCTTGTAGGCACAAAAAAAAAAAAACAAATGTAAGAGAATCTTTAGCCAGAGTCATTTGCAGCCATAGTCGCTGCAACCCATCCTATGCAACAAAAAAAAGAGTACCATTTAGGTTGATTATTCGGGAAGACTACTTTTAATTCTTCTTCTTTGCCTTTTTCAGCTTCTCATGATCATATTAAAGTAACTCTTGGCTTAAAAAGCATTTGGAACACATCGTTTCTAATATTAGTAACAGAAAATAAATAATTCTTGAAGAAATCTAAACATAGTCATACTTATACATATGTATGAAAACATAAATTAATGAGTTTTAAAGTTTGTGATCGAAATCGCAAATACTTAAATCGAGTACGTTTTTGTGTACACAAAAAAATACCTTAAACTGCTTTCGAGAATTTTTATTATTTAAAAAAAGTGCCTTTTGCATACCTCTAAATCTGTAACCCCAAGCAACATGCAACAACAACAATCAATAGCTGTGCATTTTCTCATGGCAAATGATTAAAGATTAACAATCACTAAATATATTACGCTGCGGTGGCAACAACAACAACAACAACAACAACAACATAAACAACAAACATCAGACAGATTGGAAAACAACCCCCGGTGCAAGCCTAACGAACATCATTTGTACTATTTGTATAGAGAGACGTTGGAGAGGGAGGGGTTTCATGTGTTTGGGGCTGAGGGTCGATCTCAGTTGGTCACTGCGGCAATCTGTCATCTGGGCTTTAATTGCGGTTAATGCCAAGCAGCAATGCGACATTCAAAATCAAATTAATCAAAAGGCAAATATCTGCAATCGCCAGCAAAGATCGAGGCCAACTATTTACATGGACGACGAGATTGAAAGAAAACGAGACTGTATAGGAAAACTCTTAATGCGGGCACACCACTAAAATAGTGGTAAACATTTTTAATTTTGTCCCAAAAAAAAAGCCTCATGGAAATCTTGCTCTTTATTTGTTGTCTAATTATGCGTAATTATCTGTACTCAGCATTTGAACTTGACCTTCCGGCTGGGAATGGGAATGGGTCATGGTCTCTGAGACTTGCATTTTTTTCAGTAATGTCATTAGACTATGCGGGTCCTTTTACCATATCCAGTATCATTTCATTGCCTTCATTCATTAGGTATAATTTTTGCTTGCGTTTTCCATATCCTTTTTGACACCGCAAATAAAATGAAAATGGACTAAGACGATTTTTATTGGATTTTATTTTTATTGTGTCACATAAATTTATTTATTTTACGTGTATGGTATATTCTTTTTTTTCTTTTGGGGGTATTGATATTTGACATTTATTGTTGAACAAGGAAACGCCCACTTTATTTATTTTTTTGGTATTTTGTTTATGTGTTGTAATTTTGGAGGGTATGTTTTTTGTTCGTTTGTCAGGAATGTCATTAGGAAATGTTGGCAATAAAATTGATGGGAATTTTGGTTTTTTTTTTTTATTGATTGTCGGCTGTTAATAGAATATAGGAAAGCGGAAAAAAAATAAATACGTACCAAAAAAACAATATTTACGGTAGGTAAATAAAATAAGTTGCAATTTAAGGTAAATTACAAATATATTTCATGATAATATTTAATTTAAATAAAATTTAAGGAGCTAAGAACGAATAGAACACAGATACCCTAAATCCACGAAGTGGGTAGAAAGGGAAAAGTAACAAAAAGAAGCAAAAGTAAAAGAAAGAAGCATCTCGAACCCTAGTATTATATATTTTAATGAGCATCAAATGAGCCGAATCGATGCAGCCATATCCATCTGTTCGTCCGTCTGTACTTCGGTATTAAGGTGTCGTTCTCAGAGACTAATAGGACTAAAGACTTCCGATTTGGAATTTAAGCCTCGCGCAATACAAGTTTGCTTAAAATTATTGATAAGTTTTTGATTTCCAATAGATTTGCTCAAATTTTATATTTCAGTTTAGTAAGTCAAGACTTCCGATAAGTTTACGAATACCTCGCATAGTAAAAGTTTGTTTAAAATGATCGAACACTCTTCGGGTTTCAATATATTTACCAAAATTAATATTTCAGTTAAGTAAGAATAGTATTCACAGGTAATTAATTATTATTAATATTATTAATGAATTTTTGGTCAAAGTCTTTTGCCTGCACAACTCTTTAGGCCCTTATTATCCATTTTAAATTGGTAAAGGTATTAAAAATATGTTTTTTTACGGACAGTACATTCAAGTGGCCCAACGATACCAAGCACCGGCTTGTTAACGCGCGGACCCAAGCATAAAGCGACCCACCTTCCGCCCATCCGACCGAGGGGCGCACCGCGTAACGTGCGGTTACGAAGATCGCGAACATGTAGACAAATGACGTAAGATAGTTTTTTTTAGAGAGCATGCAGAAGTGGTACTAGTTATAAGGTGGGAAAGATCGTTATATACTGAAGATCCGAAAAGGGTTATGGATAGCATAGTTAGAAAAGCAAGCATGCAGGGCTATTGGAAAAAAATGTCTACTACTTCTAATAGGTACAGCAAAGTTAATTTGGTTAATTAGTATGGGGGAATCTATTTCACCATTTATTAATTTGTGAAAAAAGGTTATTGCTAGCATAATTCTACGATGATTAAGAGAGGGAAGATTTATTAGTAATAGTCTACTGTGGTAAGCAGGTAAATTAGTACTATTGTCCCAGTTAAGACCCCGAAGGGCAAAGAGCAAAAATTGTTTTTGTACCGATTCTGTTCTATCCTGATGAGTACTGTATTTGGGATACCATATACAAGATCCATATTCAAGAATAGATCGGACAAGAGACACATAAAGAGTTTTTGTTAAGTAGGGGTCGTCGAATTCCTTCGACCAGCGTTTAATGAACCCCAAGACACTTGATGCTCGATTTGAGATTAAAGCAATATGCTTGGGTCCATTAAGATACCCAAATCCTCAACCAAATCAATCCGATCCAATAATAGGTTATCCAGAAGACAGATATTAAAAAAAGGCATTCGCCTATAAAAAGACATAACTTTGCATTTACTGCAATTAGGTCGACTTCTTTACTTGTGGAACGTTGAAAACTTAGCAAAGAAATATTTTTTTGTTCTTATTATTTTATATATTCGATTTAGCCAGATTTCACAATTATTCATCTCATGGTGAAGAAACTTTTAAGATTTGTATCTTGTATGGTAAATTTCTTTGCAGAAACTTGGCAAAACATTCATTACAACAAATTACAGTACGAAACAACAGGACATAAGAATGAACGGTAAAAGGAAATCCAACCACAGGCAGCAGTTAAATGATGCTACTTAGGCGATAAGCACGACCTCCAGCAGCGGCAAAAAAAGAAAGAAAGAAAGAAAGAAATACGCCCTAAGTGAAGACAAACCCATCGTGTTGCTTGCATCCATTCCCCTCCCGTTTCATCCCTATGCGCGTTATTTGTTTGTGAGTGTGTCCAAAACAATTTCCTTCCTTAATCACATGGTAACAGGGACTAGGAAAAATTACATATTATCTGACCAAGAGTAAAACAAATCGGCCAAAGCGAAAACAAACCCATGAACAGCGCTTCTAATTGTAAAAGATAAAAAAACAGAGCAGCAACAACAAAAAGTTTGGTCAACATCTCTTGTTAATGTATTTGAATACCCTTTGTTAAGGGTCCTATGGTGAAATTACTAAATGTGTAAAAAGTGATAAAGGTGTTATTTATTTCTTCATTTAAAAGTAGTCAATTTATTTATTTATTTTTCATTGTATTGCAATTTAAAACTAAAAAGCTTTACAACCTTAAAATGCTAAAAAACAGTTTTAAATTTTTGTTTTTATATTTCTTTTGTCCATCAGAGAGAGAGAGAGAGTATATAAGCTACGGTAGCTCAAATATAATTTCTTCCCATTTTTTTTTTTGGGTCAAAAGCCGAAAAAAAGAAACTCAGCGAAGATAAATGACGGGCAACTTTTATGGTGCCATGAAGCAGTAACTGAGTATGAGTATTAAGGCCTCTAAATGGGTTTGTGTGCGTGTGTGTCTTTGTGTGTGTGGGCAACGTTTGCCAGCAACTGTAGCATACTTTCAAGTGTCTTTTAGAATGTGGGATGTATGCCAACAGCTTGTCAAGTGGTTTCTCGTTTTTGGTTTTTTTTCTTTTTTTTTATCAAAGTATTTGGACTATCGATGTCGCCATAAGTTGTGTGCAGCTCTTCAGACCACTGCCTTGCCTGCCCCACTCACCTCCTTTCACAGCTGTCCTCCTGTCCATGCCTGACCAAGTGCAAAATGTCAAGTTTTTGCGCGAACAGAAAACCCAAACCCTCACCCCAACCCCTACCGTTCTGTGAGTATGTGATTTTTTTTGTGTGTTGTTCTTCTCTGGCTCGTTTGCGCTACAACTCTTTGATGTATGTAAATTTTGTAGCTTATCTGTATCAGTGCCATGTTCTGTGCCTTTAATCGAAAAATGCAACCCTCACACACGTTAAGCTGCCTGTAAATACGCTGCCAAATCCGCTTTTGCCCTCTGCCAACCAGCGAGGCAGAGAGGAGCAGTTGTAAATCGTTGGATTTAAATTTGATTATTTGTGTATTTTATGACCAAGTCGGCTGGTTCGGTTGCTCGTTTTATCACCGATCTGGTAACAGGTTGCCCAACTTCTGTTGTTTTTTAATCCTCAGAACAAACAATTATTTATGGTGAAGAGGGGTATAATCAAAATGGAGCCCATGCTTCTTTTGCTGTTTTAAAACATTTTTTTTTTTTAAAGTTGTAATATGCATAAAATGCAGAGCAGCAAACCGGTCTGAAACCGAACCCGGTTCAAACGCTTATCAAAGGGTTCTTCGATATGATATTTATTGAAAGTTTGGTCGATTGCGCTTGAATAAAAGATAGGTCCAGCCTTAGAGCTTACACGTTCAGCTATACCAACATTACGGCACTAATGCTTGAGGACTAAACTTCAATCTTTCATATCTCCTATATTTTTAAACCGATTATAATGAAAATTTCAATGGAGCTCATTATTTAGTCTAAAGTCTTGAAATAATTTTCTAGTTTTCGAAATTCAAGATTTTTTTGTTATATATTCCTTGTGTATGTCAAAAAGGGAAAGAGCTCTCAATAATTTTAAGCAAACTTTTGCTGCATAGAACTTTAACGAACTTGTGTCTTAAATCTGGAGTCCCTGGTTATTTTAGTTTCTAAGATCAACGCGTTCATACTGAAGGACAGGTGGTCGGACAGACGGTCATGGCTATGTCGACTTATGCTTATGCTTATCAAGAAAATATATATTTTATGGGGTTGGATATTCTTCCTTCTGCCTTTTACATACTTTTGAACAAAACCATTATACCCTTTTTCCCATTTTTAATGGGATGAAGGTATAAGAACGCTGTGTACTATTAAAATGTAATAAAGTAAAGATGATACCAAATAACACGTACAGACTTACCTTCTAGACAGGTACAAAGGTACGAAGAAGAGAGAAGAAATATAAGTTATTCCTTTAAGCTAGAAGTTTTGTATATGATTGTCAACATGTATGTTCACTTCTTATTTTAAGCTATTGACAATAATAATGCATTCAATATTTTTGATTGCCAATTAGGCCACAGCGAGCACTTTTCACACCCCTTAAAAGTGCTAGAACGAATCCGCGTAGTCTGAATGTGAGAGTGTGTTAAGAACTGCAGCCATAAAACCGACTAATTGGGCATATGGATTTGTGGTCGCTTGGCTTATCAACAACAGGTTGCCACAACAACAACCAAAAACGAAGGACTTCAAATTAACGCATCGTTGCACTGTCAAGTTCTGAATGCCATATAATCAATGTATCTTATATGCATAAATACGTATAGCTAAGCCCGTCCAGCATAAATTTTGATATGCATTGGTGGTTGTAAAAATATGAATAATTATATCATCAGCAAAAAGGGTGGTTGGTTTTATATCTATATGCAAACTACATGTGCACGTAGGGGGGTGGTGGTGTGGAGGTGGGAGATGTAGAAAAAGAGCTCTGGTGACATTTTTGTGGTTAAGCAATTTACCCTTCAGCCTTCAGCGACGCATAATTTATAATTGTCAAAGGAATTGCCCGGCAACACTGTGGACGACCACTGATTTATGGAATTTCATAAATTTTCACAGATTTTAATCGTTTGTAATTATGAGCGAACGAGATGGCAATACACTGAATAAAACTGACAGAAAGCTTTAAAAAAAAAATATAAATGAAAACAAGTAAAATTGCGTTTGCAATTTAAAGCGGGATTTTCAATTAATTTTAAGACAAAACGCAGCCACAGGTAATGTCCAGTCTCATATTTGATTGAATATTTTTTTACACACAAATTTTTGAGTTGCTGTTCCCTGTGGTTCCTCTGTTTCCAATTGAAAAGAGCGGTTTTTTGCTTTATTTAATTTCATTATCTCCCTCATATATATTTTCCTTCTCTTCCTTTTTTTTTTTTTTTTAGCAATATGTTTTGTGTGTGTCAATTATTATTAAGCTCCTGAGCTCGGAGTATTTATAGCATAAAGCTAAAAGCTGGCAGAAAAAGAAAGAAAATCAGCAGCAGCCGCAGATTGATTTTATTATTACGTTTTATTTCCTTGGAGACAAACTGGCCGCCCGCCCACTGAACGCAGCTGTTTTTTGTGTTGTCCAACTTCAAAGGAACTTTGGCCGCTCAAGTGTCCTTGTGACTGTGTTGTGTTGAAAGTGTATGTATGTATGTGTATGTGTGTGTTTTTGGTCCTTCATGCGGTCGTCGGCTTATGCGACAAATTTTTCAATTTATGTTGCGTTTGCTTTCTATCGTAGGGCTTCGGCTTTCAAATTTATTTTTTTTTCTTTTTTCTTTCGGCCTCAATTTAATGGCCCAAAACTTGAGGTACGAAGTATCAGTCGGCACTTTTGCGGCTGCTGTTTCTACTCCTCCTGCTGCTGCGTGAGGTTTGAGGTTTGGCACTGTGCTAGTTGCGAAATTGTGTCGAGGGCTTTTTTTTATAGCACTGGAAGCGAAAACTATAACGAGTTTGTTTTCTTCAAATTTAAAAATGAATAATTAAGGAAATATGAGTTGTGTTGCATATTTGTTTAGCTTATATTAATGCTTAACCTTTTCACCACATTATCACTCAATAATAATAATAAGTAAGTAATAAAGTATATTAATGCTTAACCTTTTCACCACATTATCACTCAATAATAATAATAAGTAAGTAATAAAGTAAGAGTAATGCAAAAACTGACAAATATTTATCTTCATTTACTTATTTTAGCTTACATATTTTATAATTGTGAATATTAAATAAAAAAAACACGTCAATTGTTTAAAACATGTCCAACCTGCTTAGCTTCAAGAGCAACATGGTTTTGTAAGTAGTTTTGTTTAAATATTTTAATAAAAGTCCCCAATTTAAGACCCAAAAAACAGTAATTGAAACTTATAAATTCATTTTAATAATCAATTTTCTTAATTAATTTCTTTATTAATTATTATTTTAAGGGTTTTTCTAACGATAAATGTAAATTTTAATATAAGTAACTCATCTGGAAAGGACTTAATTGAACGAATGTACTATTTAAATAAACGTATGATTTATACTTCAAAACATTTAGCTACTTGAATTTGCTTTGTAACTCAACAAATTTAAAAAAAATCTTTTCTTGTGCTTATAAAAGTAACTTTGAGTTTTTCATAATAAGTATATATTTATAAATACCTTTGTACGATGTCTGATTTACGCTGCGTGTTCGATGTTACTGTGAGACGCTTTGTGAAAAATACATTACGCGTAGTTTTATATTTACTTATATTTGCCATACCACAATGGATGCTGTTGCCAATTTGGAAGACAGAGAATCATATACCCTATACGTTGATAAGTTTCGCTGGAGCGTTTTTGTTACTTACTATGATTAACATAAGCGATAGACTTAAGTATGAATGGCCCTGGCACTGGTTAGCCATTATTTCGTTCTACGAGCTGATGACTTTTGGTCTGGGTATCTTTCTAATGCAAGCAAATCTTCAGAATGTGATGATGACTCTCTCTGTGGCACTATTAATTTATGGATTTATGATAATACTATGTTTTTTCATTGTTATCGGATTTAGCTGCTGGAATCCCCACAAACTTGGTCTTCTATCCCTGCTGGGCCTATTTCATGTGATTGGGTTCATGGCTATGAATTGGTTGGATCTGGCACTATTGATCTTACTAGCAAGTGTTCTGATATTTCTGGTATCACATGTGCTGATCACTTTTAACAACATCGATATATTAATCAGAGGCGATTCTTGGCTAATGGGACTTGTACTCTATATTCACTTTTTGCTCGTTCTGTTCACTTGCTTCATTTGCATGCAACGCGTCAACTTTTTCCAGCGGCGCCTTACTGATTGTCTGACGGGATGACATGCAAAGCTGCCTCAATAACGCATCGAAGGTGTCTACAGATTGCCTTTATCTATACATATACATATATATTTATATATTTACGTTTTTATTTTTATATGGCTTGAATAAATTATTTGCTTACCGTTCCACATGCCTCTATCTGTCTATCTCTCCGATTTGTTGCCGCCCTATTTCTCTTATTTATTTTTTTTTTAGGTGGTGCAGCCTCAATCACGTCTCATTCTCAGCGAATTCTCTATCCTCTGAATCATTGACGGCTACAGCAATGCTCTTCGTACGTGACATTCGTTTTGATCTAAAAGCGAATTCGACTTTTAAAATTGTTTATTTAAAACTATTCAAAGCACATATTTAAGTTATATTTTGTTATTATAAATTTAATTAAGTTCAATTTGTATGCAAATTATTTACATATGTGTATGAATTTAAAAAACGAATTTATTCTCACTGATTTTCCGATAGTTGGAAAAACTTCTAGAAATTTTAAATAACGAGCTTTGACCACAGAAAACACGATAAGCAAACTGACCTTAACAGCTTAAATGATTTTTTGTGTTTTCTTAAAAAACATATACATATATGTTTCTTCTTTATTCTTATTCTTCTTTTTTATTCCTTACAATTTATTAAAAACTTCAGCAAATAATCAGTTTAAAATACGTTTTCCAAGAAAAATCTTAGCTCTTTTAGAAAATTAAAAAAAAAAAATTCATTGAGAAAGATTTCAAGTTTTTGAATGTTTTACGTTAGGACCTTCGAAAAGATGTTTTCTGTTGGCGAGTGCGCTAAAGAACAAAAGACATATACAACGTTTGGTTGTTTTGGAAAGACTGGTTTATTTTATCAAGCGGTAGCCTAAACAGTTTATCGAGTACATCGATATACATCATACATTTTGGGATTGCCAACTTAACACTCCTCCTCAAATCATAGATGTATACAATTATTTTAGGCCGAGCAACGCAGTACATTTTAAATGAACCTTTGACAAGTTTTTAGTTAGTATATCGGCAATCATTTCTTGAGTTGGACAGTACTTTGAATCAATTACATTTTCTTCATAACTATTTCTTACATGGTGGTATTTAACATCAATATGTTTGCTTCTAGCGTGATAAGCAGGATTTTTTACAAGGTTTAAAGCGCTAACATTATCGCCATGAACAGTTACACATTTAAGTTTGAAAAACAAATTCATTTCATTTACTATTTTGCTGCATCGGAGTGCAACTGATTTCTGCTTCTTTGATGTCCACGAAAATACAGAACTGCCCCACACGTATGCGTAGCCCGTGTAGGACTTCCTGTCCAAGATCATACATTTTGGGGTTGCCAACTTAACATTTTCAGAGTTTAATGGGTAAAAACTCTTAAAGTAAAACACTTTATAAATGCAATAAAAATGATTTGACACTTATTACAAGTTGAGTGAAAGAAACGAAATAACATTGGTGGGAGCAATAAATGAAAACTAGAAAAATGCTTGCGCGTTAAATAAATATCAATGACAATGACAATGTGCAGGCAGGATATGATGAGGCTGGAAATGCAGAAATTTGAGTGGGAGTGAGACGGCAATTGAGACTGTCAATGTTGGTGCTTTTGCTGTAGTTTTCGTTGTTGTTTGGGTCACAACGGATGCAATTCCTACAAAATGATAATTTATGATAATGATGCTTCCGGTTCATGCAGCAACGAGCACAAAACTGGACGCCATGCAGCATAAAAATCAGGCGAGCACGAAAAAATTTTGCGAGCTGCGTACGAAAAGTTTGGACACAAATGGATTGGGTTGTTGGGGGAGTTAGAGATGGGCGAAAAGTGGATGGAGGCTCGTGGTTTGTGGGCCTGGTCTCGCATATTTATTGATAATTTCCGTAAATTCAGCGACAAAGCAAAAACGGAAGTTATGCCATTTGCTGCACGCCTGCAAAAAAGGACAACGACAACGACGCCGACGCCAATACGTACAATAGTTGTTGCAGAGAGAGGTTTCGTGAAAGGAAAGGAAAGGAAAGGAATGGGTGGGAAGGAGATGGTTAGGTTGTTGTTGGGTGGGGGGGTTTCGGCCCACATCAAAAGTGCCTATCGATTGCGTGTGATTTGCCTTGTTATTGTCTATAAACGTCGCGTCGTCGTCTGTGCAATTGTTTTGACTGTGTCTAGTATTTATGGGTTACGCTTCAGCAGCAGCAGCAGCAACAACAACAACAGCAATAACAATAACAATGGCAACTGGCCTATTGTTATGATTATCATAAACATTAACAACAAAAGGATGGCACTGCCAATGTCAGTTGTAGTCTCCCTCTCCCTCCCTCTCTCTCGATCTCACTCTTAAGTATTGAAGCTCTATTTGCGCATTCTAATGACCTTGAAAATTAGTTCCTGCTTGTGTTCGTGTGTATGTGTGGCACATAAATCTTTTGGGGCACGCCCCAATCATTGCCCTGAACGAAAATAATTACGCAATATTATTATTACTGTTTATTTATCTTTTATTGCATATTAATTGCTTGCCAGCACATTATACATATTTATAAAGTCGTTCGTTAAATAAATGCAATTTATTTAAATGTTTACCATATGCCCGCCGCATATTTGGCATATGTCGCGTATCTCGTCGGGCATCCGTTTTCGGTAATGCAGGAACCTGCATTAAGCACAAATAGTGCGGCCTACAAATGAACAGACGGATAAGCGGACAGATAGACGGAAAGATAGAGCCAGGAAGCATGTGTGGCCTTTTAAACATATTGTATGAGCATCAATAATTGTTGTTATTCGTTTAATATTGATTTTGGGTGAATAATTATATTGCATCAAAATTGTATACCGATTTGTATCGAAAGTTGAATGAAACACCAAAATAAACAAGTAAGATGGCTCTAGTCGAGAAATCCCGACTAGACGATACCCTGATCCCTATACTTTACGCGTACAGTCAGTGCTTGCAAGTATGTGTGCGTGTGTGTACGACCATACTGCATACTGCATACTCAACTTCAAGGTTCCATATCTCCGGTGTTTCTCAACCGGTTTTCATAAAAATTTCACAGAATGTTATTATTTTGATTAATAATTCGAATGCCTTCTAAAATTTTTCCAAATCTAAGATTTTATTGTTATCGATCCCATGTGTACATCGGAAACGGGATGAGCTATCGAAAATCGACAAACTTGTACTGCCTAGGGATTAGGCGAGCTTAAGTTCTGGAGTCTCTAGCTCTTATAGTCTCTGAGATCGACGATTTCATACATACAGACAGACATACGGACATACGGACAGACGGACATGGCTATATCGACTCGGCTGTTGATGCTGATCAATAATATATATACTTTATGGGGTCGGAGAAGCTTCCTTCTGCCTGTTACATATTTTTGCACAAAATCATTATACCATTTTTCCCATTTTTAATGGGATCAGGGTATAAAAACCACGCCAAGTCTAGGGTATCTTCTAGTCGGGATTTCTCGACTTGACCCTTCTTTTTTATTATATTCTGATCCCATTAAAAATGGGAAAAAGGGCACAATGGTTTTGTGCAAAAGTATGCATCTCCCACCCCATAAAGTATATATATTCATAATCAGCATCAAAAGCCGAGTCAGGACATTGAAGTTGTGTATGCAGTATGCGCGTACACACATACACACATACTTGCAAGCACTGAATGTACGCGTAAAGTATAGGGATCAGGGTATCGTCTAGTCGGGATATCTCGACTAGATCCTTCTTACTTGTTTTCTTAAGATTTTGTCATTAATCTTTGATCTATTCAATTTATTTCATCGCGGCCGTACTAGTTTTTATATTAGAAGATATATTGTATGTTATGTGTGTTGTGTTGTCATAAAAATATCAAAATTTTCGATACTACAGATTAAATTAAATAAAAACAAAACAAATAAGAGAAATTATTGTATTTACATTAGTAAACACAGCGCTGTTCTCAGCAATCATAAACAGCTTTTAAGTTTAGTTGTTAAAAATGGCTTCCAAACTTACAGTTCAGGAACTACATACATACATACATATATAGAAGGAAAGTGTGTGTGCAAGGATAGAAAATCCGTTGAGTTGCATTGAGGCAGAGCCACTCATTTGCAAGAATTTAAAGTGCACTTTGCACTTTCATGCGAATCTGGAAATACTTTGGCTTATCTGCGCGCTGACACAACTGTTGGCTGGCTGGCTGGTTGCATAGATTTTGCTGCTGATGTTGATGCTGCAAAATGGCGCAGCAAATGGAGCTAAAGTTATGAGCGTGCGGCTGGAGCAGAAGCGCACACAGGAGTTCGACATCCGGCAGGGTTTCTACTTATTTGCGCGCCGAAACTTTGGCTGGGATAATGCGAGCCCAAAAGCCGGAGTGTTTGCCATAAAGTTATGCGCCAGCTAAACAACAATAAAATAATATAATGTTATATTATTTTCATATATTTTTTCTTATTCGCAAGCCCACAAGTGTTGCTTGGGAAGACCCGAAATCACAGCGCTCATAAACTTTGAAGAAATATCGAAAGTTTTCGACGTTGTAGCTGAGAACTGTGAACTGAGAGCAGCGAACAGCGAGCAGCGAACAGCGAAGTGCGAGCAGCGAGATGAGCGCGCGCGAGAGACAGACACACAAAGGCTACAAAACTTATAACGAGAAAACTTTGGCACTTGGTAAATGCGCGATAAAGAAACAAACAGAACAGAACCAAACAGAGCGAAGCCAAAAGCCTGCGAAAGAGAGAAGAAAGGGGATGTGGATGGGGTTGGGGAGCAGACAAACTACAAGTTGAAGATGTGGGCACGTTGATAGAAGCGCCGCAACTTGGATAAAAGAAAACAAAAATAGAAAAAAATCGCGAAATGGCGAAAACAAAAAGAAAGTTAAGCGCGCCAATGGAAAAGAAGTACAGGTATTATTGCTAGATCGAATATGTTATACTCTTCATATTATATAATATAATAATTAAATATGTATAATGTTAAAACCATAGTCGTGTCATTTGATAATTCCCCATTACTTCTTTTATTATTAATATTTTCTTATAATTCTATAAAATGTGTTTAACTTGGTGAATGTAACAACTAAACATTTATTTCGAATAACTCGTCTTCAATCTAATTAAAACTACTATGTATTACTAATAAAGTGAAGATTCTGTTAAATCCTAGTTCGATATATTTTGAATTACTTCGGTGGAGGTATCAGCAGTAAAGCTTGGACTTTTGATTAAACAAAATTAAATTTATATCCATTCTCTTAAATTCTAAAAAAAAAACACAGAGTTGTCGCAGAAATCACTAAACATTTTTTTTAGCTTATTCATAAACCAACTTAGACAAAGTTATTAGGATTCACACCTCGCATCAAATAATTTTACCTATGTTTGTTTTTTCAAAATGTTAAACTATTTGTGAAAGCCATTTCAATTGATGGACAAGGAATCTCGATAAAAATGTATAATGCTATAACAATACATGTTCCGCATGATAATTATTGTAGAGTATATGAAAAGTAAGAGCACAGCGTAGGATAAAAAGTTGTTCAACCTTACGCACAGAGAGTGCAGTCATTGGAACTGGAGAATTTGCCGGGCTGGCAAAAAACTTGTGCCGCCACAAAATTTTTACACACAATGCTGATGCCACCACACAGCGAGGCTGCAAGCATGGGTAAAGAAGGCAAACAACTCAAGAAAACTCATTCGCGCGTTTTAACTAACTGCGAGAGCGAGAAAGAGGAGACACACAGAAAATATACGAGAAAAATTATTATTTACGCACGGATGGTGTCATCTAATTATAAATTCATTTCGCCTGCCCCACAGTACCAGGCAACAACAATAACAACAACAAAAAAAAAAAACAACAACAGCAACAATAAAATGGCGTTGCTGCTAGAAAGCAAAAAAAAGAGTGACATGAACAGACTTTCTTGAAGGCGAAGGCAATTTTCTTTTGGCTTTTGGCGCTGGAAATTAACAAAATGAGCGCTGGCCAAACAAAATGGCGCCAGCTCGGACAATACACCTGCAGCACCAGGCAGTCAGTGTAGAAGAGGGGGGCGTGGCTGCTTTTAATGCAATATTTTCGAGCATTTTCTGTGCTAACGATAAAAAGTTTTATGCACGCATTTTCACCATTTTCAGCATTTTGCATTTTAGTCAGGCTAAAGAAATTTCATGCTCTTTGAAAACTTGTTAAACTATGATAACCACAATGCTGGCTAACATCCCCCTTCTCCACATTTTCTCCTGACTAAAAATAGTGGGCACCCGCGTAAAGAATAATAAGCAAGTACTCGTTAACTCGCCTCTGTGCAAGTTAAAAAATGCATAAAATTTGTTAACAAGCAAAAAAAAAAATAAAAATTGTATATATAAATATAATAGTCAAAATAATAAGAAATGGTAGCAACGAGTACCCATGCTGTAGTTCCTTCTTTGGTCACCCGAGCCATTTTCTTAGCGGAAATCACTAACAAGCGCGAATTTTCTGTACCATTAAGGTTTACGGTGGGAAAATGCATTGTGCATTTTGCGCTACAGAATGTTTAGCGGCTCATGTTAAAATATTTAGAATTCAGTAAAGGGCACAATGCATCCTAATGAGAGCTAGTTATACAATAGCCCATTTTAAAGAAAATGCTCTAAGAAAATGATTGTAGTTAATACAAGGTTCGAAAAAAGAACTTCAGGAATAAATTGAGAAATTTTTAGTTATTATCAGAATTACACGTATAATTATGCATGTATTACATTCAAGCCATCTAAAAATCAGCTTAGTTCACCAGAGTTCTTACGCTTGATTTCTCTCGCGTTATTATTGAGCAAACATTTTGAAATTCAAACAATAAATACCATTTCCACGAGAGAGATGATAGAAAACTGAGTTCCGTGTGACAGAGATTAAAAAATCCTAAGAAACAACTACAAGTAATATTTGCGTGAAATTAATATAATATATAAGATATTTAAAAACACCCACCTGTCATAAATTCGCATCGAAATTGTTGAAATATAAATTTGCGTTATGTTCGATAGTATGTAAGCGATAATATTATCAATCTGGCAACACCTTATACCTTAAGTTGGGCTGAAATCTTCATTAGAATTGATCGCCACAAGGGCCTCAAGGAACCACAAGTGGTTCATTTCTTTTTGTCAATTTTGTCCCGCCCTTATCGCCATATATAGGGCCAAGTATAGAGCTACTTTATTTTAAAAATAAAAGTCATCAATTAATTTTTTAGAACTAGTTTTGCTTCACAGTGAATTGTTTGTTTTTGGGCTGTATTTCTTAAATAATGTTACATCGTTCCTGTTTCAAACAAAATTTAATTGGTGGACTCTAAAAACTTAACTTATTTGTGACATATAATAAATTAAATAAGAACATTATTTTATTTTCACATAATATATAATTTTTTAATATTATTATTTTTATTTTATGTTTTCATTGTTTATTGTCTTTCAAATGCGCAAATTTCAATTAATTAAATATTAATAAAGCAAATTTCAAAAAAAAAAAAAATACATATGTGTGTAGATGGAAATAAAATTTATCATTTTTAAAAAATCCAGCAACAACGATTTTGAGTTTTTGTCAATTTGGCAATCGCTGAAAGCCAAAGCCAGCATCATTTATTTTAATCATTTATCAAAATTTTTGAGGCCAAAATACTCACTTATCTTTAAAAGCGAAGCAGCGGCTAATGAGCCAAGTGTGTCTGTCAATCCATGGACTTGTTTGTGGTGAGTCAGTGGAGACGAGGTGGTAAATTTGGACACTCTCGCCTTCTGCCCCTCAGCTCTGGCGTTCGGCTAAGTTGACGGGCGAACAGATGAAGCCAATGTGGCCAAGTTAAGAGCGAACATTCATTAATTTACATTAAAATGTAATTAGCGGTCAAAACAGCCCCAACAACAAAAATGGAAGAAAAAAATCTTGGCTAAAATGAATCCGCAAAAATGTGAGTTCAATGCATAAGCAATTGAAATGCAATTTTAAATAAATTAATATTTTTGTTTTTAGGTAAATGGCCTGACTTTAACTTTACTTCAAATTGATAAAACCTTCAAAAGTAAGTGAATGAATAAGTAAAAATGTATTTTAATGTATTCATTTCGACGTGCTCGACTTTTAGTGCACAAATGAACAAAAAAAGTTTAGCTTTTATTTATTTTTAATGTGCTTTGTATTGAAATTATGTTATATTTATTTAATTAATGTAACATTAATCAAACATAAAACCTTTTAGCAAGGTAAAGGAAGCTTATTTTAGTTCCAATATTTGTGACGAATAAAACTAAGTATTATAAATAAACTATGCTAAAAGAAACAAAATAAACTTCAATAATAAAATATTTCTTTGTTAACCAGGTCAGCTACTAAGACTCAAATCCAACCTAAAGTTTATAGTAAGTTTTTACTTATTCTCTCTATATAAATAGCTAGTCACCCTTCACACCCTACTTAAAGCTTCGTCACTAGCTATCAAAGTGATGTAGTACTATTCTTATAAAAAGTTTTATAAGATTTAAAATTATTTTAATACAATATTTGAATCAACTTAGATAGTTTTTAATGTTAGATCGTTAAATTAATATCGAAATCCAATTTTCTTTACCATAATTCTAATAAGCGAGCTGTTCATTTGAAGGAAACTTCTGTGGTTAATCATATAATATAAGTTTTTATCTTTTAAATACTAGAAAGTGATAAGTAATTTCTAAAACGTGTGACTTATCCATCCAAACTCTATAAAAGTCATCCGACATATCTAAAATGCTATACAAAATCAATGGTATTCATAACAAGTAAGAAAGCTCTAGTCGAGAAATCACGACTAGACGATACCCTGATCCCTATACTTTACGCGTACAGTCAGTGCTTGCAAGTATGTGTGCGTGTGTGCACGACCATACTGCATACTGCGTACTCAACTTCAAGGTTCCATATCTCCGGTGTTTCTCAACCGATTTTCATAAAAATTTCACAGATTGTTATTATTTTGATTAATAATTCAAATGCTATGTAAAATTTTTCCAAATCTAAGTTTTTGTTGTTATCGATTCCATGTGTATATCGGAAACGGGATGAGTTATCGAAAATCGAAAACAAACTTGTACTGCCTAGGGATTAGGCGAGCTTAAGTTCGAAATCTGGAGTCTCTAGCTTTTATAGTCTCTGAGATCGACGTGTTCATACATACAGACGGACAGACGGACATGGCTATATCGACTCGACTGTTGATGCTGATAAAGAATATATATACTTTATGGGGTCGGAGATGCTTCCTTCTGCCTGTTACATACTTTTGCACAACTTCATTATACCCTTTTTTCCCATTTTTAATGGGATCAGGGTATAAAAAAAGAGAAAAAAAAATTAGTGTATGTAAGAAATCGAAAATAAATATATATATATATATATATATATATATATGTTTGTTATGGACAAAGCCTTTTTTTGCTGCCTAAAAAATGTAGAAACTGATTATAACTTACGTTTACATTTAGCCTTGCATTTAATTTTCATACTCATTGAAATGAGCTAAACAAAAATCATATTTCAGATTTTTAAAAACAGTTTTATCACTTTAATCCCAAGCCATTAAAATCAGTGCCATAATCAGCTAATTTTGCACACATTTTGATAAGCATTGTTTTTGCTTGCTCCGTTGTTGTTTTTGTTTGATATTAAAAATATTTTATGCCTCCGCTGGGGGCTGCAACATTTATTTTTGCCTTTATGCGCATGCAACGCCCGTTTGTTGCCTCCTGTTTTCATTTTACACCTTCATGAGATTGACAGGTGTGGATTGTTGGTGAGGGCAGGGGCGTGGGCGGGCGCATTAGCAACTATACACACACTCTCACACATGGCGATAATTACGCGCAGCATGCACATCATCATCATCATCATAATTTTTTTTTGTATTATTCGCGTAATATGCCACTCGTGTTGTTCGCCGTCCCCGTGCCAACGCTGCATTGCGCCATTCCGTTGTCATTCCCCCGCCAATTAGGTAAATTGTGTGCTATTTTCAATTTTGAAAATTTTAGCGCGCTTTTGCCGCTGGCTCTGTCTTTATTTCACTCTCGCTCTCTCTCTTTTGCGTACCTTGCTCTATCTCTGACTGCCTTCCCGGTTGGCTTAAGTGGCTGTCAGATCAGCAGCAGCAGCACCACCACCAGCAGCAGCAGAGAGCAACAAAAACAATAGCTAACTGCGATTTGTTTGCTGCTGCTCGCCCACAAAAATTAGTCAACTTTCAAGATGGCGTGCATGTGTGTATGGTTTGTGAGGGTGTATGAGGGGTGTCCATTAGCAAAATGGAGCAGGCTATTTTTGATTTAATGAGCCATACACTAATGGATTTTCTGCTTCTTCTTTTTTTTTTTTATAAACTGTAGGTGTTTGCGTTTCTCTACACGCTTCTCAAATTGGTTTAGATTTTTAGCTGTGTGCAAACAATCGTTAATAGTTTCTGCCTGCCTGCGAGGGTTGCACAATAAATAAAACAGCGTTGACTAAAAAAAGGTGTTTACTCTAAAATTATAGATGCATGTAAGTTTTCAATATTGTTTATCGATTACAACACGTTTGATATTATATTGTATTGAATTATATTTTTTTTGTACTAAATGAATAGAAACCGAATCAAATGTGCAGCCCTCTGAAAGTTCTTAAGTTTTTCTTTGTCCAAGGAGCGCTTGTCGCACGTCCACTTAAAAGAAGGAAGCATTTGCGCTTTATTTTCGGCTTTGACTAGGATGAATGTCGTTTCATATTATTTTACTGTTGCCTTTATCAGTTGTGTCATTTGCCCAACGTACTCGGTTGCATATGTTATTGTCCATTGTTAGGTTGTTGACATAACGTAACAACTTAGTATTTTGGATAACGCGTGTGAATGGTAATTGGCCACATTATAATTGCTTTCGATATATAGTTATTCGTGTACTTTCGATTTTCAAATATATAACATTTTGGTATGCTGCATTTTATTGATAAATTGGTAAATTTGCAATAAAACCGAGTAAGTTGAATATCATTTTCTATTCTTATTATTACTCTTTGAGGTAACTTATGTTAGCATTTCCAGCCGTTTATTTCAAGACTAATCTAATCCTAAATATATATATTTTTCAAATAAAGAAAACCTCGCGCCATTCGTGCAAAAGTGATAAAAAAAAGTAAGTGTGACTGCCAACAAACTAAAGCCAAACCAAAATCCACCAGAATTTCCCAACCAACAGGGGTGTAATCAGAAAAAATAAAATAAACAAACAAACGCCTCATTACATGCGAAATTAAATTTTAATGTTTGCTTAATGTGATTCCACAGTTGCCCAGACCCACGGGGCGATCAGGGTACCAAAAAAAGGTATGTTTTCAGCAAAAAGAAAAAGAGAAATAAAATAAACAAACCCAAGCACATAAAATATAATTTCATTTTTGAAGCCCTGGGCTAACCAAGGGAACATTCCAGGTTTTGGTGGGTGGCGTCAACGCATGCCAAGAAATAATTCTGTTATTTTATTTTATTCTCTTCAATCTTTAGTTGTGAATTGAAGTGTATATTTGTCAAAAGATGACTTTTGTAAAAGTAAAAACAAATACATAATTATTAAATATATTTATTAACATTTGGAAGGAAAATTTTGATGGAAAGATACAAACAAAGTAAATTGTATGGTTATTTTTAAAAGTTTAATTTAAACAAATTAAACCTCTATCTGAAAGGGCATGCCATCTTCGTCTTTAAAACATTTTATTTATTTATTTTTTTTATTGTTTTGCGAGTAAGTGGAGAAATTACAATTTGTGTGTGTGTGTGTGTGCGGACGCCGGTGGACGCCGACGGAAGCCACCAACGCGAACGCCATTGCCAACGCTGCGGCATTCACATTTCCTACGCTCTGACACGCCCACCCGTCCCTGTACCACATCCTATGCGCATTTTGCGGCAAAAATTTAATATATTTTTCTTGGGTGTCTGGCAAAATCATAATAATTTCAATACTTTTGTAACGCTTGTCAGCGTCAAGCTGACAGCGCGGGGCGGTTATTTGACAGTCGAGGGGTGTGGAGAGGGGAAAGTACGGATTTAAGGCAATGGCGCCACAGTAGACGCTCAATTAAAATATAATTTCTTGCCGAATTCTACCAAAAAATCATACATATTTACATACATATGTATATTTATTCATATAAAATGCATAACAAATACGGGTTAGCACTAAAAATTCACATGGCCATAAATTAAAAACGTAATAGCGAGCGTGGCGTGTACGGATTCGTATACACAACCAGGACATGCCCAATACGTACGTGTGTCCTGTCCTGTCCGGTCCTGTCCAGTCCTGTCCAGTGCTGGCAGACACACATCACATATTCCCTATTCTCTCTTTGGTTTCCCTCTCTTTAAATTGGTAGTTCGTTCTGCGCTTATCCTGCGGCAGCAATAAATCGCTAACAGCAAATAAATCAACGCGCATAAATTCCAATGTTCAGCGACGAGCCTGACCCGACTTTATTTACGACATTGCGACAAAGACACTTACGGTAAAATGTTAGCCGCACTGAAAAAATTGTGAAAAATTAAAAAAAAAAAAAAATTTGGAAAAAAAATAGAAAAATGAAAAGGGCTGAATTTATTGCAAGAGCGTTCCAATTTGTTCGTTTGGAAGTTTGGAAAATGTTTGCACTATTTTAAATTATAATAGTTTGATATTTAGCAACTGCAAAGTTTTTCATTTAGTTCAGTAAGTTTTTTTATTAACTTTGTGGCGAATTTTTATTGTGAACCAATTGATAATCAGCTTTAAATTAAAGGACAAATAACTTAGACAAGAAAAAAGATTTCTGATCGGATCTGACTATGTTTACGCTATGTTTTACCGACTACTTAAATTTAGATCAGAAAGTGTTACCTACTGGGACTTAAAAATAAGCCTGTGTTTTTTATTAAAAAGCAAACATTTTCGTCGTTTATTTAAGGACTTGATTTGCGACCAAGTTTCCTCGACGGGAAATGAAGAGGGAGAGTTGTTTTGCTCAGCCCCATCTTTGTCAAAATAAATTTCCTTGATATACGAATAGGTACTAATACAAAATAAGATACCGCTGCTGATTGGAACCAACCTGCCTTAAGCTCATACAATATTTATTATAATTATATAAAAGCATTAATATAATTTACACAAGTGTGTTTCATTCAAAAACTTATCTTTTGAGCCGATCGGCTCCAAAATATATAAACTATATATATATATTGCACTGAAGAGACAGATGTATTTAAAGTTCCCGAAAAAATATATTAGGAACAGTTTTCACTCTCCTAGTTCTACTAGTTGGCTAAACTTTGTTAGGTAGTGTAATTTGTTTTAATTTCCTAGCTTAAATACAAATAATTAATATAAAGCATATACACACAAAGAAAATAATTGGAATAAATTACCAACAATCAAAACTATACGATATACATATATGAATTATAATTATACCATATGTACGTATGTGTGTGACATAAAAAATGCGCTGGAGCAAATAATACAAAAAAAGATTCCCATTCTGAGCAGCAAAGCCAATGAACATGAAAGAGGTTGACCTCAGTGTCGTAGCAATATGTCGGCATTCATATGTATATATGAACAAACATAAATAGCTAGGAACGAGCCAGAAAAATGTCAGATACGTTGTCCGTGGTTAACCAAAAGCAGTTGCCAAGGGTTAAACGGGTTAACCCCATGCAAAAATGGCAGTAAAAACAAAAAAGACACACTGAAGATGAGGTAGGTGACGCTGCCAGGCGGCGACGAGTATATTTGGCGCATTAAAACAAAAGGATGCCGTGTGCTAGGCAAATAGACAAAAGGACAAGCACACACATGGAAGTCGCCAAATCAAGCGTTGATTTATGAGCAGCCAAAGGATTGCGCAGGAGCCGAGAGAAAGAACACAAAAAAAGAAAAAGAGGAAAATAAAAATACTCAAAAAACTAACAAGGCGCAGATATTAACACCCTTGTTAAAGTGTAAAACCGCCGTGAAAAGTATGGTAAGTCCGGAAAGGAGGACGAAACAAGATGAGTCAACAAATCAAAATGCAAAAGCAGCGCAAGCAAGACGCAGTCATAGGCAAAGTGGATGCCCGACCAGTTCCCTTACCGGCAACTATTAGTTGCGCCACTCGGCGCCTCATACACATACACACACATATAGACACCCAACTATGGTGATAATTTATTTATTTGGGATTATTTATTGCACATACATCATAATTTTTGTGCCTCTGACGGCCTCAACGCCCAGGGCTGAGGATGTCGAAAATATTTTATTACAACTTCTCCTAGGTATGAGAAGATGAATTCCTTTTTCACCTTATTGTTGTTGTTGTTGCTTTTTTTTTTTTTGTTTCCATATCTCAGCGATAAGCGGCCGGCTCAAGGATATGGCAAAGCAGCTAAAGAAGAAATATAACTTTTGAAAATAAAGGACTAGCAATAAATTAAAAATTCCAAACTTTAAAAAACGTAACAATAAATACACGATACAACAGCAACAGGACATACCGTTGATTTATTTCTGCCTTTGCAAAATCACTGAACCCAGCCCATGAGATCGTATGTAAGGATGTCTGTATCACTACCAAAACTCACAGCCAGCAAGTCAGCCATCGATGCCAAGGTGCCGCTCAAAGAGACGGAAGTATTTATTTCATAAATGTTGTTATGGAGTAATGAAGAAAATGCCGCGGATAATGTAAGGTTAGGCCAACCGTAAGATTAGATCATTCACAACGCTCAAACTGAAACCAAATTTGAAGAATAAAAATATGAGTATTTATAAAAAGCCTTTATATAGATATATAGTTACTCAATATAAAAATTCATATAGCAAATGTTAGTTATGAACTTTCTAGTGTTAAAGCTAAAATACAATAAATCGATAAGTCAAACATAAACTTGAATATATGTATTTTGGCACAAATAATTTTATTACCTCTTTTCACAAAATGTTTATAAATTAGAAAAGTTTTAGTAGTTTCTTACTTCAACTTTTTTATTTAAAACGCAGCGCAGCCGTAAATGATTTACAAAGAACGCAAAAAAAGTGATAAGAAATAAAATCCAAAATCGGATGGGAAAATGTTTGTAAGTGCCCGACTATGAGATACCATGTACCCAACACACACTTGATAAATTAATCTAAGTGCAAAAATGCTAAAAATAACGACTTACCGATTCCAAGTCGGAAATCAATAATTGATGATCTAAAATTACAAACAAATCGAGTTTGAGAAAATCATTTTTTAATCCTTTTAGTATTTACTACCAGAGACCTTATAGAGCAGCGGCCGGGTAACTTTTTTAATCATTACCCAAAATTAATTTTGTGTAAGTTTATATTACCCCATATTAAAGGCCAAAAAAAATATAAAAATATTTATAAAACAGGAAACTGAAAATATATACTTTACACACACAAAAGTTTTATTTTTACCCACAAAAATTAAATTTTTACCCAATTTTGGGTACCCATGTTCCCCGAGCGCTGTTATAGTTTTTTTTTTTTTGGAAATGATTGGGTTGATCCTATCGTACCGTTAATTTTAGTTATTTAGGGTGAACTTTTTTACTTTGCCTGAGAAACACGGGGACACCCAATATATCCATATTTAATAGATCGAGGGTATATAAATACTATGGCGTATATTAAATTCTTATAAAATCATAGCGCAGGGTACGCGAATACGTCAGCAACGTGCGATTCGCTGTCTTTGGTGGTTGGAGCGACTAGGTCGCTATTGTTATAGGTACTTTTATGATGCTATTGTCTCCCTATCTCCCGTTTCGCTTCTCCCTACATATCTGCTTTGTACCCGCAGAGTTTACTAGCTCCTGCTGCAATATTAAAAACTTGTTGCTAATAAAAGATAGGATATATATATATATATATATATATGTGGATACGGACACCACGGCTGCCAAAACAGTTGATCACAATGATACTGATGATAATGATGTTGACATCAATGACATTTGCTGCGGTTCAATAAATTCGCAAGGCAATTGGACATAAAAGAAAAAGAGTCCTATGCATGTACATATATATATCAGCCATGTTTAAAGCGCATAAGTAGGCTGGGCTTCACTGCGCATTTAATTGTCATATGGATGGTTGCCTTCCTGGCAATTTTCAACACGAAACGCTTCTCATTCAAGCCCATTCAGCAGTCATCGACGGCACCGCTGGGAGAACACCGCTTGAGTTCAGCTTTGGGTTTGAGTTGAGCAGCTCTGTTCCTGGTGTGCTGGGCTTGGGGTGTTGTTTAGCTGCCGGATAATCCGCAACATGTTGCCGTTGCGCCGTTTTTGATTAACATGACATGACACTCACACACACTGGCAAACACACACACACATACACTGTATAGTGTTGATTTGAATTGTCTATAAGCTGCTGTTCGTTTTGCCCATCGACTGCAGTATTTGAAGTGCCAAAAAGCGCACTTTTCCCTTTATTGCTTTCTGTACTGTTTTTTTTTTGTTTTGTCGAGTGCGCGTTTTAGTGAAAGGATTTATGCACGCTATTTGTTTAGCCGCTTAGTTTAGCATTTGCCCATTGTTTTAGGCCTTAACTTTTTGTGTAAGCCTGTTTGCTTTTTTTTTACTAGAAGCAGCCATAACTGTGACACTAAAGTTAGTCGTTACGAAATATTTACTCACATTAAAGCGGCTTTCTGAAAATTATTCAGTTGCTCAGAGGAACGGTAACAGCTATCTTCCCACCTTCGGTATTAAATTATAAAACAAACTTCAGATTCAAAATAACCAGCCCAAAACACATTTAAATCGGTTCTAACTTGCTCAGTTTTAAAAGTATTAAAGCTGGTGTTATTGACTTTACTTAGTTACTGTATTTTTTTAAACCAATTTCCTGGTGGAGTTCAGGAGTTGAGATTCTGACTCAGGTTGCTGAATTATGAAGTTCTCCTTTTCGCTGCTGGACAAGGTCACATACTCAGATGTTTTAATCCTTCCGTACAACGGTGAAATGGTCTCTACAACAACCAAGTGATCGAAGCGATGGCGCAACCATTTGCGGTAGTCAATCAAGTCATCGTCAATTTGAATAATGCGACCTGTCGTAAAATCAATAAGAATATGTTTACTTAAACTTCAAAGATTAGTTGGCATTTTAAATATATATATCATAGCTGACTTTTTGAAATATTTATTCATTCAAGTTTATTTTTGCAGCTGTCTTATGCCATATTTATTAAACATTAAAAGTGAGTTTTAACTGATTCTGTCGGTGGTTGTCACGAATATAATATAAGGTTTTTTTTAACAGACCAACAAACAAACATATAGTTAGTTTCATATATAGCTGCAAAAATAATATTAGTACCACCACGCTTCTTTTTCTTATTGGCCAAAAAACAAACTTCTAGTTCTAATATGCTTAAAGTAAGAAATATTTATTTATGTGAAAAACTCATACTTAATTTCGTCAATGTTTTTTGATTGCAAAAAAATACTTTATTGGAAAAATTACAAAAGTCCATGTTTGTTTTTTTAGTATGTTAGAAAATGAAGCTTTGCAGCGACAGCCACTGATAAATATTATTTGCTAGAATCATAGAAAACAAGTAAGAAGGCTCTAGTCGAGAAATCCCGACTAGACGATACCCTGATCCCTATACCTTACGCGTACAGTCAGTGTTTGCAAGTATGTGTGTTTGTATGTACGCACATACTGCATACTGCATACACAACTTCAATGTCCCATATGTCCGGTGTTTCTTAACCGATTTTAATAAAAATTTCACAGATTGTCATTATTTTGTTCGTTATTTCAAATGCCATCTCAAAGTTTTCAAAATTCAAGATTTTGTTGTTATCGATCCCATGTGTATATCGAAAACGGGATGAGTTATCGAAAATCGAAAACAAACTTGTACTGCCTAGGGATTAGGCGAGCTTAAGTTCCAAATCTGGAGTCTCTAGCTCTTATAGTCTCTGAGATCGGTTGGCTCATACATACGGACAGACGGACATGGCTATATCGACTCGGCTGTTGATGCTGATCAATAATATATATGCTTTATGGGGTCGGGGAAGCTTCCTTCTGCCCGTTACATACTTTTGCACAAAACCATTATACCCTTTTTTCCCATTTTTAATGGGATCAGGGTATAAAAACCATGAAAACTTACCCAGTACGGATGTAGTAGTATTAAAATCTTGTGTAGAAATCGCCTGGCTGAGCATACGGTAGGCCCAATGGAAGGATTGCTTGATGCCAACGAGGGCACGACTGTTGCGTGCAACATCGTTGTCTGGCTGCAAAGGATCTTCAATGTGAAGCTCCGACGGCTCGTAAATAAATATCTTTCTCATATAACTGCCGCCGTTCGCAATACAAATTCCTACTTGAGAGTAGTTAAAGTTCAAACCATAAAGCTCGAAGAATTCCAAGAGTAGCACACCCAAATTGGTATCCTTGTGACAAATATTACGCGGGTGCATTTGCAGGAAACTGATACACATAAGTATCAGTGAGTACGATGATAGTCCGCCTGTGAATACCTCGTGCAGATCACGTTGCTGCATAAACTGCTTTAGCACCATCACCAAATACCCAAGATATTTATATTCACTCTTAAACATTTTAATAAGTTCCGCAGACTGTACTCCTTTCTCCATGTTAAAAGATAAATCCACCTTGATCTTTGTTTCGCGATCCGTAAACTTTATAATTGGCACGACAGCAGATGCAATCACATGCATCGTGCCGTTCTCTACAATATTGCGTCTCAGAAACTCCGATTCAAGGGTGCTCAGCGGCCGGTTATCCCAAAGTCCTGCAAGTAAAAGGTGATGCACACTAAATAATGATGAAGTTTGAACATACGTATACGAACAACACAAATCTATAGAGCGCTTTTAATAAAATCTTTGTTAAGGAATATACTTTGTTTATTAATAATTTTGTAGTATTATAATGTAGAATGTAGTTGTAACTTCTGGAGCGATTACTATTTCTAATGATTGTGTTCTGCTACTTACCTATTACGACAAGATCAATATCTGAGTTGGGCATCAACAGACCAGTTCGAAAGGAGCCAAAGACTTCTACCACCGCTTGCGGCCACACAGAATAAATGATGCCCTCGATGCGTTTAATTACCATAATGCGTACGGCATGCTCTATGGGTGTGGGCAACATGTAAAGATAAAAATGTTCTATCTCCTCGTGCAGTCCAATAACGCCCTCTCCATAGCTAAAGTTGGGCTGACGCCAAGGACATCCATTATATTTTGTGGTTCCTTTTATATTTAATTGCTGTTGCATCTTGTTTGTTCCAACTGTTGTGAAATTGATCCAATTGTTTTAATAATTGAAAGCTGATCCAGCGTTGCCACCTGTTTCCACAATACGTGCTGTGTGTCACGTTGCTTTCGACTCGGCACTATTGATAAATTACTATATCGTTTAAGCGATTGAAATAAAGTATTAGGTTAATAAATTAAAATTGTTTATCTATGATACTAGACAACATTTATAACTTTGATAAGCCACTCTTGTAAATATAGCTTATCGTTTCGTATTTTCTACGTACTGTGGGCTTAGTAACAGTCCTGTTTTACACGGTGCAACTAATTGCATGCAACTTTCTGATTTAGTTGCTTACACGCTGCAATTAGTTGCGTGTAACTTTTCGATATCGACATATGCACCGTGTAAAGTCATTCTGTTAAAAAAATTATTTAAGTAAATTTGGTAAGTGAAACTATGTATGTATTTAATCAAAGTATATTATTAATATTGAAAGTCTTAAATCGATGAGACCTTGTTATCCAAGTTTAAGTCATAAAATTTGGATGCTTAATAACTGGGGATGTTTGATTAAGGATTCGATAGTCATCGACTTTGTATGATGAGGTGCCAGCTCGCCAAAGATACTTTTGATTGCAACGTTGCTACCAAGATATACTTACATTTATATTAATATCTTGATTCCTACTTGCTTTAACTGTGTTAATATCTGGGTATAGACTTATATATATTTTTGTAGTTAGGACAGCAAGCACCTTATACACTACGACAAAATGTTAAATAGATAATTTACTATCTGCTAAAACTCACCACTTGCAAATACGGCTTACCCCATTTCGGAACAACTGCAATGGATACACCCCACACAATACCCCAATTTAACTCCTCCCCTACTGCAGCAAAATCTGCGGCTGAGCCGACTTAAGTCCTTTGATTATTTGGCGCTTTCCGCTCCGCCCATCTTTTTTGCATTTTTTGTTGTGTGTTTTGTATGAGTTGGTGGGTGTGAAGTTGGTTTGCTGCGCCCTGCTATTTATGGACGTTGTAAGTCCTGTCCTAACTATATGCTTGATAATGCTGCTGCTGTTGTTGTTGTTCTAATGCTGCTAATGTCTTGCACTCGAAAAAAGATTTGCGTTGAGCGCTCAACCCACCTAAATACTCTGTTGCCTGTGCGCTGTCTGTTGTCCTGTGCACTGGGCTCGTCCTGTGCTTTTATATTAAGTTCACCACAGGAGACTTTAATCTGTGGCTACGACGAGCCAAGCTGCCGGGCTACCAAGCTGCCAAGCTGCCAAGCTGCCAGGCACTCCACTCGATGCAAAACAATGAGCGAATTTCATGGCATATGTGTTCTGTGAGCTGACGGAAAAATTATTTAATATTACCCATCGAGGAGGAGGTGATGAGGCAACGGCCTAATCCTTGTGCGAGCATTAGACATGGAATTTAATTTAGTTCAGCTGAGCTGGCAATACTTTTGTAGATCTGGGAGACGGGGATTCGGATTCTCTGTAGCTGGTTTTATACATATTACTTTTGTTTGTATATGTGCCAAATGCCCCATGCTGTTGCAGAAATCTGTCAAACTTGCTGCTTGCCGCTTTTAATTCAAATGAAAGCCATACAAGGATGAGGTTTATACTCAGAACCAGAGCCCAATTTCAGACTCAAGTTTCTTGCCCAGTGTTTACTTGCAGATAATCCAACTTTGATTAAGTAATTTCGAACAGCGTTACAGCTCGCCTTAATAAGTTTGGTGTTAAAATCCAAAGTCTCAGCCGTTTATTCCCATGTGTGTTACCTCATTTTTTTTTTTTGCTGTTGGCAGAGCAGTTGAGGGGTTTGGCATTGTCGTGCCAGTGGGCGTTAACCTGCATGCAATACTCAATTTCATTCCATAGAGTCGCCCTTTTGCATAGTTAGGACAATAGATGGTTTTTATTTGTTCTTTATATACCCTTAACCCATTGAAAATGGCTAAAAAGGGTATAATGGTTTTGTGCAAAAGTATGTATCATGCAGAAGAAAGCATCTCCGACCCCATACAGTATATATGTTCTTGATCAGCATCAACAGACGATCCTATATAAACATGTTCGTCTGTATGTCTGAACTCGTCGATCTAGAGACCATAAGAGCTAAAGACTTTTGATGTGGAACATAAGCTTGCTTAAGCCTAGGCAGTACAAGTTCGTTTCCGATCAATAACAACAAAATCTTGAATTTGGAAAACTTTAAGACGGCATTTCAAACATTAGGCAAAATAATGACAATCTGTGAAATTTTTTGTGAAATCGGTTGAGAAACACCTGAGATATGGAACAATGAAGTCAAGTCAATTTTGCAGTATAAGAGTACACACACAAATACCATGCGTGCAAGCACTGACTGTACGCGCTTAGTATAGCGTTCAGGGTATCTTTCAGTCTGGATTTCTCAAGTAGAGCCTTGTTTACTTGTGTCTCTTACCCTTAGGGCATGTTGCTATTGTTGTTTTGTATTTTTTTCGCGCATATACATTAACTGCAATTATCATATTTACCCTTTTAATGTTTATTCATGTGGATTTTGAATAATTGATTGGTATTTTAATTATAACTATGATTTTTAGTGTGCCAAATACATATTGACTTTATAAAGGTAGTTAAATGTTTCCATATAAATGTATAAAGTTTACAAAAAATTATCTCTTTAAAATTTCAAAAATTCAAGGGAACGAATTGTAGTTTCAGGTGCAAAACCGCTATTTATAGAACTCTTTTGCTTTTCTTGACATGATGCTAAATATTTCAAAAATTAGGAATTAACTATGGCACCGAAATAATGTTTTTGAAACTTTTGTGTTCGAATATTTCGAATTTTTTTTGTTGTGATTTTCGTGAGGCGAAAATCCTCAATGTTAATGTAGAAAGGGTCAAGGTAAAGCATCTTCGACTATGCACCTGTCCCTTCTGACGGGCCTGACACGTCGGACTCCGATATCTGAACTTTCACATAGAACCTTCTCTAATAGTTGTACTTAGTCGCCTTTAAAACTCCTGTGCATTACTCTCCAAATCCTCCTTTTGGCAGTGGTAGACCTATCTCACGCCCTCGCCTGACAGGCCCGTTCATTGTGGGCACCTTCCAACGTAGGCGAGAGTAGACATATTACAACTGGTGATTATTTTAGTGTCAGATGGCAATAACAAAAGTCATGAAAGGCTTTTTTATATGAGATATCTAAGTCGCTTCCGATGTGTTTTTTAGTTGCTGAATACGATGTCAATGTCATAATTGGCGTATCGCGTCTGCACTGAAAAATATGACTGAAGATCCAAAAAAAACTTAGTATTGAGTATTATTAGAAAGATTTTTTCAATATCTTTAACCACTCTTTGTAATTGTATATTTTAACCATAAAATCTTTAACTTAATTTATCGCCATCGTGTTCAGTACTCATAACTACATCGAAAACAACTTTGATGCCTCATACAAAAAAAAAGTAAAAAAACAAACTTGAGATCTACAATAAAAATTTATTCATGAACATGATTGCCATTACATTAAACGATATTAAATACTTAAAATTTTTAAATATTTATACATTCACAGCACTATAGCATTACTACAAAACTTAAACAAATAAGAGGCAATAAGTATTATCCACTGCAGGAGATTGAAGTGAGTACTGTACGATAAGCCGAAAAGAAGCGAACTTCTTGCGTCAATCTTGAAAGAGCTTGTTAAGAATTGGAAGACACTGTTCGATAGTAGCATCATCAGCGGCAAGTAGTTCCAGAACGTCGAAGATTCCCGACTTGGTATTATAAGAAAGGGGGGTCCATTCTCAGTCCAGGCATTATTGTGAACTCCATCGCCGGCCCCAAGATAGGGTTGGGTTTGCACTTCACGGATCTGTTGCATTATATCTAAATCGTTTCGAACATATCTTGGACGTACTTCAGTTTCGTTTTCTTGATGTTCTGTACGTAATTGGAAAAATATGTCCATAATATTTTCGTTATTGAACAAATCCATCCCTAAATATATGAAAATGTTTTAACTATCTCTGCTAGTACTTTTACAAACCTACTTTAATAATGTGTATAATTTTCAATGACAAAGTTGACTAAGCAATGTTTTCGATCCAAACATGCTTTATGAAAATTTTATACGATATAACCTTGATCTCTAAGTCATGCTGAGATCTTGGGCTGATGACCCAAGTACCCAAGATACTTAATAGTGATACTTAATTTAGAATATTTAAAACACAGAATATATTTCATAAATATTTAGAGGTTAAGTTAATAAACAAATATTCTCGGATTATTTTAAATAATTATAAATGAAACAAGTAAGAAAGCTCTAGTCGAGAAATCCCGACTAGACGATACCCTGATCCCTTTACTTTACGCGTACAGTCAGTGCTTGCAAGTATGTGTGCGTGTGTGTACGACCATACTGCATACTGCATACTCAACTTCAAGGTTCCACATCTCCGGTGTTTCTTAACCGATTTTAATAAAAATTTCACAGATTGTTATTATTTTGACTAATAATTAAAATGCCATCTAAAGTTTTTTCAAATTCAAGATTTTATTATTATCGATCCCATGTGTATATCGGAAACGGGATGAGTTATCGAAAATCGAAAACAAATTTGTGCTGCCTAGGGATTAGGCGAGCTTAAGTTCCAAATCTGGAGTCTCTAGCTCTTATAGTCTCTGAGATCGACGTGTTCATACATACAGACGGACAGACGGACATGGCTATATCGACTCGACTGTTGGTGCTGATAAAGAATATATATACTTTATGGGGTCGGAGATGCTTCCTTCTGCCTGTTACATACTTTTGCACAACTTCATGATACCCTTTTTCCCATTTTTAATGGGATCAGGGTATAAAAAAATTGAAATATTGTCTTTGATTATTTTCCGATTATAAAAACTTAATACATCTGTATCAAGTTAATGGCTATATTTTTTATTACACCTGCAATTAACGACCCTGTATTCCAATCTAATTTATTTTTTTTGAATGTAAAAAATAAAAAAAAAATGCTTTAGAAATATACATAAATGTCTATATATATACATATATAATACATATATTTTTAAATTTAATGAGTTGTAACAACAAAGCCATATTTTTAATGAAGCAAAAGCGGCAATTACTCACGTTATTCAACACTATTGCAAGTGCTGATTATGATAATGATGATAGGAGACTGACTACATTGCCTGCTTGCCCATATGCTATTGCCTGATGCAGTCAGAAGTGAGCTGAAAGTCGTTTAAATGCAAAACTCATTAAAATAATTGCAAAATGCAAAAATATAACAAACTCGTTGGCATCGCAACGGGTTGGACGATTGAGGAGGTGATGGGTGGGAGAGGGTGGCGTTGGTAAGAGGTTGAGCACAAAACGCACACTCATTAAACCAACCATAAATAATTAACAAAACAATTTATTTTCAAGGATGTGCAGGACCCAAGGCCCCCATCCCCATACAACTGCCATCCACTCAACCTGTCTATAATTGCGCCGCATTATCCCTAGCACCACTAAGAAGAGAGAGAGAGAGGGAGAAAAACAGAATGCATTTCATGCGCTCTATGCAAACTTCAAAGCTCATTTATTTGAGCGTCTGAGCAATGGCCAAAGATGAAAAGCCACACTCACACACACACATACAAATCTGGGCAAACAAACAGCCTAAACAGCCATATTTAAAAGTCAACAAACGATGCTACAGCTGCTGCTATACTCTGTCCACTGATGCGCGATATCTGAAAACACTTAAGCTACACACACACACGCACACAAAAATATGTACAAACATGACGCATACGCAACGTGGTACGTGTAGTTTGCGAGTCATTAAAAGTAAATAACCTCAAAGCAAATGCGGCACTCTCATGGCACTTGAGGTCGTTTAGTCATTTAGTCGGTCTGGCTAAAAGAAATGCCCTGCTTTGACCGCCATCCCTTCCCCTTTCCCCACCTTCACTTGCAAAAGCTGACCTGTCATCATGGCCATGTCCAGTGCTTGCACGTGTCGCAAGTGTGTTTGTTGTGCTCGCCATTTGTCCGCAAACACTTGTAATTAATTGCGCATGGCCGGCAAAATTCCGAGCTAGTTGCACTGCCTTAACTCTCAGCCCCTGCTTCAGTGCCCATCCTGCCACATTTCTCTTCATATGTTAAAGGTTATGCGGGTGACAAAACGTTTTGCAGGTTGCATGTTGAACCCATGGAACGTGGCCATTTTAATGGCTAATGGCTACGATTTTGGAAGCGGCTGATGTTGAAAACTAAGTGGTCTGTTAACAGAATAACTAAATGAGAGTTGAAACTAACTTTAATTTAACTTTATTTAAGCAAAGTTATTTTCGAACTGGTCGAACCACTGACAAACAAGTTATTTGTATATATATATTTATAAAAGTGACTGCAATTGCGAATGCAAGCTTGAAACAATTTCCATCTTTGAAATTGTAAGTGCTATCCGATTCGATGAACGTTTCAAAGATAATGAAAATTATAGCAGAGTTTCTAAGGCAATTTGTACAAAAACTCTAAAGTTCAATTTTATTTTTATAGATAATATTATTTATGGGGTCGGAGATGTTTCCTTTTGTCTTTATATATATATGTATATATATTATATATAAATTATGTATCATTTTAACCATATCATTAACTAAGGGGTTTAAAATAGATAGACGAACTATTTTTTCGATAAATCTATTAGTTGTGTTTTAATTTTAATTATTCAATATTTCGTATATAATTTTATTGAGTGTACATATATTTCGTTTTATAAGGTATTTAATTATCTTTTTTGGGCTTAAGCAAAAAATATAATTTCAAGTATATAAATGTCTTTATGGGTATCACATATATTGGCAAAGTCAATAGAACAATAAGATTAAAGCGAATGGAGATTAACCATCCAAACATATTCAGCTTTGCACGCTTTTAAATATTTTGAACATTGAAGTATTGGGCAGGAGAACTTAGGTCCTAAGTTATTTTTCAATTTCAATGTATGTTTCTGAATACTTTATTTTTTGTATATTTTTGTATTCAAGCTAAGTTGTCATAGCTTGCTATTATATGGAGTCTGCAATTCACTTGTGTGAACTGTGCAGCATTTGTCATTCTCTAAACGAATTTAGCATAATTAATTGGCGTGTCGAAATGTGTGTAAATGGAACGCCTGCATTGCCCGCGGCTGCCACGTCTAAGAAGGTGGAGGAGTGGAAGCCACTTCACCGAACAGCGGAGTAATGCAGCAAAATTTTTGCCTTGTATTTACATAATTCCGCACACGCTTGCATTAGCTTTATGTTAAGACTTCAATTGGCTAAGACTGTGGTCGGGTCCTTCGTCTGCATCGTTCTCATTGCTTGGGTGTTCTCATTAGCACGGCTCAAGAGTATTTCGCCCTCGGGTAACTATTTAGCACACAAAACAACATAAGAAAAAAGTCAAGAACAAACAGTAAGCACTGAGAGAATAGAAAAAAATTTTCATTTGAGTGGCTCAAGTACGCAGTATAAACAAGTCCATTGTTTTATTTCGTGTTTCTCGTTGTTGTTAACTTTTCTATGTGACAAAACCAAAATGGGATAGGTCGTGTCATAGGTCTATAAGTATACTGGTCATAACAATAAAATGCATATTCATATTTTAATAAACAATTATACAACTTTTGTTTTTTGTACAACATAATTTATTTTCCATGAAGGAATCAATGAATAGGTTAGTTTGTCGAAAAAATATAAATATTATTGAATGCATGTACATTATTTATACATATTAGTAAAAATAATAATTTATTTCATTTTTATATTTATATGTTAATGTTTTGTAGAAACATTTTGTAGTTAATTGATGATACTATGATATCGTATGTTCTGCCAATTAAATATTATTTTTTTAAAACTATTTAAGTTGCTTTAATTTATTTTTATTTAAATATATAATAAATAAGTAAATATTGTTAATGATCGATCCATTTAAGTTTAACAAATTTAATGCTCTGAAGTATCTTTAAGCTAATAAAATTTTAACAATTTGTACAATCTGATAGCAATATGGAATATGTTGTCAGGTTTTTTTATAGCGCTCTTAACACTGCGACAAAATATACTCAAAGCCTTTGCGCACCAATCGACACTGCCATGGCATAAGCTGAGGTCTTGTAGCTTGTGGGCTAAGGGGTTGCAGCTCCTCCAAATGAGTAATTAAAATATTTTTTCATTTTGCGTTTTCTCTTTGCTTGACACTTTTCTGTGTTTTTTCCTAACGCGGTTTTTTTTTCTACAAATTTCAGCTGCGTTTCTTTACAAAGTGCACCTTTTCCCCAGTTATATTTTGTTTGTGTCGCTGTCTTTTGCAATTAAAAACTAAGATAGTTGATGAGTAGCTGTCACACAAGGTTCTCGGTTGCGCTACTTTGAAATAAACGAGTAAAGGTTAGTTTAGGTTAAATATTTAAAATCATAATATAATAAAAAACTTTTGTCGATCCAAAGATGCACTTTAACATAGTTTACTAAATATGTTTAAATAACAAATATTGTGTATTTTATTATTCTCTATTAATTTGAAAGTCTTTTTGCACAGTACGGTATTTAAATATTCTTTCAAGCTCATCCCTTATATTGTGAAAGCCACCGCAACACCTTCAAGTGATAAGTGCAGTTGTTTTTGTTGCTGCAGCACCAGCAACTGTTGCTGTTGTTGTTCCTGTTACTGTTTCTGTTGCTGCTGCTGCTGTTATACTCATTTGAGGTACTAAGTTTTCAGTGTGTTTTCTGTCACCTGTTTTAAGCACTTGATGCGCGGAGTCAGCGTCAAACCAAGCTAATTAGTATGCAAAACACATTAAGTGGCAGCCAGAAACGTTGCTGCAGCACTCATGTTTGGCGTTGAAGGGTGTGGGGAGGGCAATCGTATTGCGCACCTCTCTCTGTCCATTGTTTTCACAACCTACAAAACATTTCAAATGGAAATTTTTTGCTCGCACAAAAGCGACGTGCCCGAGCGGCAAATATTGACAACCTTCACCTTCATTGATGCCCATAATTAGTGCAAAAAACGCAAATCGCAAAAAAAGAACGGAAAAAAGAAAACAGTAGAGGAAAGGCAGGAGCCGGAGCTTGCCGCATGGGAGCAGTTTATTAATCATACGCCATGTTGACGCAGTCTCATTTCGCGCAGGATCCATGGCTCCAGTCAGGTCGTGTCCTTTGTGTGTGTGTCTATGTGTGTGTGTGTGTGATGGTGTTGCTGTTGGCCTTAGCTCACTGTGTACTAATTAAGCCTTCGATTAATTTACGCCTTTTGGCCTCAAACGCCAGCCATTCAAAACAAAGAAAATTAAAACCTCGCCCGAACTTCAAAAGCCGGAAACGGGTCGAGCACTGACGTCGACGTCAGTCATGCCAAAGGCGGCTGGGAAAATGCGTTAATGATGCCATCATCAACATTGCCATCAACACCCCGTCGGCTGGTGACACTGTCTGGGCTTAGTGGCTCCATCCGTCTCTTCACCATCTATCTATTGCACACCATTCTCCCACTTTCAGCATAGACAGGGTCCCAGTTTTGAGCTCCAACTTCGTTTACGGCCAAGGCAGTCAGCAACATCAAAGCGTTAAAGCTTGGGAATTGTTTGTTGACACACCGGATAAACGTGCCGTTCTCTGAGATCCCTCCCATTTTCGCTAACACTCTCATTTCGAATGTGTATATGGTTTTTTTTTTCTTATGACTTATTTTTTATTTTAACCCTGACTCCTGCGCTTACTGATAAGCCTGGGGATTTTTTTTGTTACTTTTTTCCATTCTCCCCAGAGCTAACTTGTTTCCTGACTGCCTTTCTTTCTATTTAGCATTCTTCTTTAATGCTTCAGGTTATGGATACAATGATACAAAAATTAACTCATTTTTGATTGTTATTAAAGTACGTTTAAATTGAAGATTAGCAGAGCTTAGAAAATAGTTAAGAGACTCATGTTAAAACTCGCTTAATTAAAACTGAAACCATATAGTAAGTTGCTATTAACTTGTTAATCAAACATATTTGTGCACACTATTTTTCTATTAAGGTGTTTAAAACATACACAAAAATAAACCCATGAAGTTGTAATTTGTTTTAAGATAAATCTAAATTCTTATTTGACTTATAAGGAATATGATCCGAACAGTATTGTCACTAAATTTGGTTAAAGGAGGTTAAGTTCGAGTTGTAGAAACTCGACTGTAATTTATTTTGTATCAAAACACAGCAGATTATTACCGTTTGAGAGGCTTCGTTTATATAATTTAGCTGCTTTTGTATAGAGAGCACTCAGCTCTTCATGAACTAAGCCAACTACACTTACCAATTTCAGCTAACCAAATGCGATAGCTGGCTTTATGTAATGCCGTATATGAATGGTCTCATGGTCTGTAAGAACCTGAAATCCTAAATCAAACCAACCACAACGCATTGTGCGCCCCATGTGCAGAATTCTAACAGAAACACAAAAACGCACAAACTAACTCCTTCTGTGTGTTTGTGTGTGTGTGTGTGTGTGTGTGTGTTGGCTTTGAATTTGCGGAAATGAATTGGTATTTAATTAATAGTTTTACCCTGATTAATCTGCCCTGTGTGCCGCCCTTGAAGCCGCATGAAACACCCGAACCACATATTCGACTATGACGAGAGCTACGTCCTTTCCCATACTCCCCCTATGGCTCGTCTAAGCTCGCTTTGGCTCTTATTCTACCGCATGTTGACCTAATGAAGTTGCCGTATAATTGTTGCTCAGACGTTGCTCATTGAGGCTGTTGTGGGCGGGCTGAGTTTGTGGAGAGGGGGTAGGGGTTGCACGAAATCAAATTGAAATTAACGTGACCAGAGACTGGGAAGAAGAGAAGTAGAAGCGGGAAGTGGGAGGTGGGAGGTGGGAAGGTGATGTTGAGCGGTAAGAGTTTGAATTTCAGTTGCTTGTTGTAGTTGCTGTCGATGCTGCTGTTGCTGCTGCTGCTGTGGCCTGTTGTTGTTAATTTGATTGGATTCTGATGATGGGGCGTAGCAATTGCAACGCCCACGCACACGTTCCGCTATAGCGGCATCACAAGCAGCAGCAGCAGCGGCAACAGCAGCAGGTCGCTATCGGTCTATTACTTTAGTGCCCGAACTTTGATTTTTGCCGGGTTGGCCCAGTAGCATGAACAACATCAACCCTTGTGCCTGTTTTGATTGTGTAATGCAATCACGTCGTTGTTTTGCCCAATTTTTTTTTCATTCTTCTCTTTTCTTTTATACCCTCTACTCGTAAGTTGGGCTTAAAGGGTATCCTGAAGTTGTGCAACGATATCAGTATGGTTTAGTGTTAATGTGTATCTATATATCTTACAATTTTTTGAATCACGTAATTTTGGTTTCTAAATGAAACTACTTTAAAATTAGAAATCTTAACAAGCTAAAAGTTATTTTGTAAAACTTTCTGTCTTCGAATGATTATTTTATACGTTCAAGATTTGTCTAGTATTATCTAATATCAAATACTAAGCTCTCGCCGTTAAGATATCTAAGGTAAGCAAGGATGGCACCGGAAAAGTAGATATAACATTAAACTAAAGTCGACAAATTCCCATATGCTTAAGTTGATCACAGGGTATCTACTTGTCGTGAACTTTAATGTGTATTGCAATTTCTGCTGGTCTCTCTGCCTGTCCCTGCCTAACATGAAGCGGCTAAGGTAAGTTAAGTAGAAGGGTCCCTGAATTTTAATTTTTCGACAGCATTTGGCGCTGCGCACGAACAATGTGCGTAATCATACGTGATGATGTGTAGTCGACAGTAGTCGAACTTGTCGTCATCAACATCCGCAACTGGGCGTAGTGGGAGTGGCAGTGGCACAGTCGCGCATTGTTGTTGCCTGAATTGGAAGACATTGATGTGCTGTCAGCGTTGATGCTGCTGCTGTTGCTTCTCTCGAAGTCGTGGTCCTTGCAGCACTTCATAAAATTAATAAGTTGATAGACTTGCGCGTTTCTTGCTTGATTGAACTGGGATTTTGGGCTCGATGCGTGCGGTAATGTGAGAGATTGTGGGGTCAAATGTAAGCATTATTTACCACCGCAAGTGTTGATTGTGTGTTTATGTATTATAATATAAATGTATAGAACAACCTTACAATTCAAAATTCATAAACTTCTTTAATCAGCTTCATTAGTCTGAAATATCAACATGAAAAGACAGTTTTCGTTATAACTTTTAAAGTAAGAACGTTTTGTTAAGGAATTTTTGACTAACCTTTAACCTTAGCTCAAAAACTGTTCATAGTTTTCATAGAAACCGATTATCATGGTTCTCTCGGCTTAGCTCGCGATGGTGGGATATGTTTCTTTCTATGCGTTATGCATTGAATGATAAAATTAATATTCACATTTCCAGTGTATAACTAGTAAATCGTTTAAATAATTATTGTGAAGTATAAAAAAATTGTTTGAAAATACCGTCGTAAATATATACCACACATTTAAAAGTCTACATCAAAAGATTGTGAACAAACACCCTTCAGAGACCACAAACATTGCAATATCTTCGTCTGATTGTGGGAATCGGAAAAATCCATATAAATCCCATAGTTTAAGATCTTAAGTCACGTTTCTAATGAGGTCACATCAGAATCGCATGTCACTAGAAGGTAAATTATAAGTAGCACCTTGTCAAAAAGCGAAATAAACGCCTAATGGTAATACTTTCCAACTCACAAAGAATTCCGCCGTCAGTTACTTGCAACCGTAACGTAATCACTTTGTGTTTGTAATATTTAATAAAAGTCTGGTAATCAAAAAAATCTGCATAAGTTTTCTGCAATTTATATTGGTTTCAGTGGACGCAACTTAAGTTCCTGCTGCTGCTGCTCAATCGCGCCATTTGGGGTCTTGCACACTGCTGGAGGACACGGGCGCGTTCGCCAGGATACGGCTGTCTGCCAGGAGCTGCCAACGCGTTGACATGCCACGCATTTAGACGTCACCGGAAATGCCTTTTGTTCTTAGACTACGCCGACGAGCTCGCTTGACGTCTAACTGGCTGACGTCGAACTGACAAACTGACAGACCTTGGGACGTTGTCAACAACCCCCAGAGTCAGAGCCAGGACATGCGCTTAACTGCCAACAGAGTTCAAGTGTAAAGTACTAAAACGTAAAAATTATACAAAACATGATGAGAAAAATGTGTGTAATATAATTTTTTTCAACTGTACGTCTCAAATCGAATGATTGCGCATTACACATGACATTGGCATAATTTATGATAGTTGTACTTCCCCTCCTTAATATAAATCCTTCAAGTGAGTGCAAAAATGTTCCAGAATGCTGTCACTGACGTAAAAAAAGGTAAAGTAAGAAAAAAAAAAGTGTCATTCGTCATTCTTATTGTTAGCTATCCTGTTCTGTTGTCAATGTGTTTGTCCTTAGTTCTGGTTGGTTCATTCATTGACATTTTTCAGTGGAATTGAGTTTTGTAGGTAGCAAACAGCAGGTCTCTGGCCAAAAGTCAAAATCTGTTGGTTATTGTTACAAGTATTTTATTTTATTTGATTTTTTCCTGCTTTGTTAACTAGTTGTTATTGTTTCCTTTAATTTTTAATGTTTTTTTTTGGATTCTTATACGATTTCATTGAAAATAAAAAGCAATGCTCGGTCTTAATGCATTTCTAAAACCTTCTAAATGTTATTTCAATAAATCTTGGATGTAGCAACGAAAATCGATAAAAATATAACTTATGATTTGTTTTTTAACCGACTTGGTGCTTATCCACCGTTTAACGTTTACTTTACTTTACTTTATTGACTTTGTTCACATGCATGTGACTTAAATTACTTATCTAAGGTAGATTTTCAATGAATTTACAATTAACTAATTTGGAGTTGATGTTTTCAATAAATGTACAATTAATTAATTTGGAGTTAAAAGATAAATTTAAGATCCAATTTAATTAGAGCTTTATTTAATCTTTAAAGGAGATCTCAGATAAATATTAAATTTTCTTGCTGCAAGACTTATGAGCTGAGTAAGGGTCGTCCCTCACTCAGCCAGGAAAAAACTGTTCTATTTGTAAAGATTTCTAATGAATCGGCACTGTAATCATTCATTCAACAAAAATTGCTTTGGTACGCTGTCAAACACTTGAGTTGCCTTTTACCTTTTTTTATTACTTTGGTTTTTTTTGTGTATTTTCTTAATGGATTCTGCGACCTGATTTAATGGCGTGCCCTTGGTCATGATATGAGGAATTGTGTTTATTTACTTTTATATATACTATACTGTATTTCATTCTCGCAAAACTTTAGGCAAACAAACATTTAAAAAGCCGCAAAGTGTTTGAATTGTGTAAACATAACCCCCTTACAATTTATGTGTGCAGAAAAAGTTAATGTCATTGTGTGATTTTCGGTTTTGAGTACTCTAAAACGAGCGGCTGTGACAAATATTTATTTGCTCTATACTGTTATGTCCCGGCTGTTTTACTTTACATGCAGTCTCTACGCAAAGGCAACACTCGAAGCATTTTCCTTGCCATATGCCGTCGATTCACATGTAAACCAAAAACTTTGCTAAATGCTGCCTGAAAAAGTTGCTCCTACAAACACGCATAAAAAATTGCCAAAAAAAGAAAAATAAAAAATTATTCAATTACAAAAGCAGATGGTAATGTCACAACTAATAGTTACCCTGTACTCAGAGCTTATCTAAGTCAACTTTTTAGCAAATTATTTATTTTGAAAGAAAATAATTATTTTATATTGCTCAAAATATATAGTTTTTAGACTTTATACAATATATTTCGAGTGAATCGAAAAGTTTCCCCATTTTTTTTATGAACAGGGTATACAAAATAGAAATAATATGAAACAAAAAAGTTCGCAATTGCGCCCATAAACAAAACAAACGCCAAACACAAATAACAACAGCGAAAAGCGACTTTGCCAAGTGGAAAACATTTGCATGCCTATTAGAGTTTTTGTAGAGGTCTGAGGAACAAAAGACAGAAGTTTTTTATAGCACTTCTTGGACTGGCTCATTAGATGCGAATATTGTTGGTAAAACAAGCGCAAACACCTGCCAATTGTTTGGTATAATCATCTGGAAAAAAATAATACTTCTTGAGCGTCTATTGATAAGTTCCCTATAATTTTTCCATTCAATGAGTCGTAAAGCAGGAAAAAGCAGTTCTTAAAAGGCGTTTTAAGTAAATATTGAGTAATACAACAGATTGCGGGTTAAGGAAGTACACAGTGTTTGTTTGACAAGGAAACGCATTATTGAAATTGTTGTATTTGAAATCATACATCAAATCAGAGGTAAATAATTGGGATTAAAATATGAAAGTTCCAGTATTTAAGTTGATTTTTTAAGTACAATAACTACTATTACTATCATAACGTGAATATATTATAATAAAAACTTTTAAATATAATTAATTTGATTAAAATTACTATATTATATCAGTGTCTATTTTTGTAGTTTTAAGCTTAAAAAACAAGTAATGTTTAGTGGCAGTACCTATTATAGTATATGCTTTGAACCTGAAATTATTTGGAGTTTGTCTTGTCAGTTGAGTGAAGTAGTCGGTCGGATCACTTGACAGGGACTTGGTTCAGTGGCTGACTACCCGGACTGAAGGAATAGAAGAAGATGCCTGAAGACCGAATGACTTACGCTTAGGCGCGCACGGTGTGCACGAAGCATCGAGTCGAGTGCTCGACAGGAGCTGTTGAGTGGATGAGTTTGGTGGGTTGGAGATGGGCTTGGCTCGATTTGCGCTTGGCTGCATTGCCTGATACTTTGTTTAAGTTTTGCTCGTATATATATATATAAAAAAAAAAACCCACCCCAAGCTAGCTCAGAGCAACGCCCATGCACTCCACTTGCGACGACAACCCCCAACATCCATCCCCAACCACGTTGTACCCTCCCTGTCTGCAGACAGACAGCGGATTGCTTCCAATTCGTCGCGCAGTCGGCGGTGCAAAGTATTTGCCAACGGCATCATGAGTGCTAAGGATTAGTGCCCACTCACAGCCCGGCTTTAGCTTTGGCTTTGGCTTTTGCTTTGGTTCGACAACGGAAGGCATATTTTTGCACAGACGGCACAACCTTGGGACGCTCACTGCTAGCTGATCCCTTCTTTAAAGTAGCGCTAAAATGGAGATGAAAACACATACACATACATACGTATATATAAATATATATATATATATATAGAAAAATTAGTTAATACCGGAAGTCATCGCACTGTTTTATGCATCCGCCTTCAAGCCTGGGCCTGCGCACTCGAGTGGAAATTGGTTGAAAACTGTTGCTCTGTCTGCGGTTCGTTGGCTAAATCATAATTTATAATTTATTGGCCATCGTCAATTTATGTGCGTTTTATGGCCGCTAATTAGCGGCAGCTAATCCAAACAGTCAGTAATAAACGGCGAATCCGTGTGTCAGTCTGTTACTGACAATGAATAACGAATGTCTTTAGTGGGTGAAATGATTTTACATTTTCAGATTTATGTAACAGATATTATTTATTTTTTTTTATACTTTTACTTTCAAAAAAGTCTTCATCCAAAAAGTAATGTTTATGATTGATTTTTTTTTTAACAATATTACTTAGTTTTGAATTTACAGTTTGATTACTACAAAGTGTTTTATAACAATCTTAACAATAAATAGCGAGACGATGAGGTAGGTAATATGAGATCGTAAGAGACATAATTTAATTAAGTTGTCCTAAATGGGAGATCTGTGATATGCAATCTATAATTGATAAAATACCTTTATTCTCATTCTTTGTTATTTTCTCAAATCATATTCTTATACTCTGATCAGAAGCTTAAAACATAAAAATTTGCAACTATCTTTTTCTAAAAGCTGATCTGATAAAGTTAGGAAATACATAAATATATTAATTATACGTATACGTATTACTATATTATTTTTAAGCTTTTTAAAACATTAAAATTTAATATGGCTTACCCCAAAAAAATGTATGTATATATAAATATATAAAAAGGCAACACAAGAAATTTCAAGTAGGCGAATTTCCATCTAAATTTAAGTCCATCAAAATGGAACATCTTAAAATTAATGCGCTTGGCAGGCGACATGGTCAAGATGGTTTTTGCGGTAGGGGCAGGCATTTGCCGGCACTTTCCAATTTTCATTAAAATAACAAAACCGACGCGCTGGGCGGCCATTATTTCGAAAAGCAGCTCCGCATACCCACCATCTATTTATCCCTTTCCACTCAGCTCCAAAGCACTCGCAGCGACCATTTTTCCCTATCAGTGCCAAACCCTCGAATATTTTTGGGGTAGCAGGGAAGGAGAAGATGGAGGTGGACGTTCGTCTGCGTCTACGTGATTGCTGCGCGTTGGTAAAAATGTCTGTGTTAGCTGGCAAGCCATGCTAGATGGAGCAACCTGCCTCACCCAGCCTAGCACGGCCCAGCCCAGCCCCATATACCAAGTTGGTTTCTCTCTTTGGTTCGTTCCATTCGTTAGTTCATCGCACACTCGGGAGTATGATGAAATTAAATTGGGGAAACTTTAGCAGTCCTCGGCTGCTGCTGTTGCTGCTGTGGCTGATGATGATGATGAGATGCTGATGATGATGAGTATGAGAATGGCAGCCATCAACAACGGCATCCACAAACATCAGCAGGCAGCCAAGCTGGCAGCGGTCGGCTGTTCGGCTGTTCGGTTGGTCGGCTGGTTTTGGTCCTGGTTGATGCTGCTGCTGGCTTAAATCCAATCCTCGTCCCGCTGAGCCAGCTGGCTCCCAGCTTCGTTTGGGACTTCAATTTTTTATATTTTCATTTCTTGTTTTTTTCTTGTTTTTTTTTCATATTTATTTTTGACGTTAAAAAAAATTGTTTGGTGCAAACGAAAGCGAATGTAAATTTTTAACGTTGCCTTTTGGTTTGTTTAAAAATTTAAACTTGTCGTTTGTTTGGTTGTTGGCTATGTCAAGAGTAGGGACAAAGGGCGGAAGAGGGTAAAGGTACTCGGTTTGGTTGTTTTAAGCTTTTACCTGGGCTGGGTGTTGTTCTTGTTCGGAAATTTAATCAGTTACCAAAGTTTTGCAATTTTAATTAAATTCTCCAAATTGGTTTTGACTGCTCTGCGCCAAAGTTTTTCTTTGCTTCTGTGTGTATGTGCTTGTGTATATATATATATCTATAGTATATATATACATATATATGTACTATATGTATGGTCTTCATTTCATTGTCGTCGCAGTTCTTGTGCCCAGCCTTGCTTTTACCTCCTGCCACTCTTCGTTATGTTATTCCCATTTTGCAGAGTCTCTTTTTCATTCGCTCGCCTCCGATTTGGAGGTTATCCAAATTGGCAACATTGTAGGTAGACGCGAAAAGTTTTTAATTGTTTAAGAAATGTAGCAGGAGTTTCCAAGAAAAGCAATGAAAAACAAGTAAGAGCAAACTCTAGTCGAGTAAGCTCGACTGGGAGATACCCTGAACTCCAGACCTTACTATTATCCAGACCTAATTATTATTAGTTTCTAAATTCAACTATCCAATTTTGATGTGTCTAGCTCTCATAGTCTCTGAGATCGACGCGTTCATCCAGACAGACAGACGGACATGGCTAAATCGATTCTGCTGTTCAAGCTGATGAAGATTATATATATATTATATGTAGTCTGAGATGTTTTCTTCTGTCTGTTACATACTTTTGCCCAAAACCATTATTCCCTTTTTCTGATTTCATGGGTTCAGGGTATAAAAATACAGTATAAAATGTTTAATGTTTCAGTGCCGTTGTCTCATGATTTAATTGATTAAGTCTGTAAAGCATGTACATTAACAAACTTATTTTTATCGTTTTCCTGCCACAAATTCAATAGCTAATTACATATGAATTTATTATAAAAATATTCATATAAACCAAATACATATAGTTTGAAGATAAAAATGAAGTTTTTCTTCGAAGTAATAATATGTATTTCTATAAAAAGTTTGTATAAATAATCTTTCACGTTTTAATATTCATCACATATACTACTTTATTTATTGAAATTATTAGTTTTGAACCTTTACCTTCATTTCTTTAAGTGCAGAATAGTGCAGCACAAGAAGATAGGAGCTAAAATAATGACATAAAAACTTTTGCTCATTTAATGTCGCCATTTTCGCTGATACATAGCTATAAAATATTGTCTGAAGGGAGTAGAGTACCCTTTTCCTCCGACTTCATGAAGTGCGAAAGTTGTAAGTTAAACCTTAAGATACTCTCTATTGTGTGTTGCCTAAGGATAATAGTATTTCAAATACATCTGCGCCATTCTTGATATGCTCGAAAATATATATAAACAATTGTGGGTGAAGTAATTATACTATTCAAACGAAGTTTTGTTTTAAAATACTTGAAAATAATAAAATCAATACTTAAGTCATGACAGGTTAAGGATATTTGTAAGAAAACTAAGTCAAGTAAATAACGGTAGGAAAATAATTTTAATTAATATTTAATTTAATTTTTTTTCTATTTTTATTTTTAGTATACATCACACAGCTAAAGCTAGTGTAGGGTATATTCAAGCTGACCCAAGCGGCTGCATTTCTGGCGATGAAGAAAATGCGAGCACAAAAACGCCATTTAGTCACAGGAAACAGTTTTAAAAGCGCGCCAGGAGCGAGCACAGCGACAGGCAGCAGACAACTGGCGACAGAAGGCTGGCAGGCTGGCAGGCAGGCAGGCAGGCTGAAAGGAAAGGGAGCAGCACGATGGCGACGTGTCGTCGAATCAGATTCGGGTCGTACATACGTATATATATGTGTATATGGGCAGGCTGCAACGCAATTGCGTTTAATTGCGAAAGCGGACAACATCTGACAAATAATGCGAAGAAGAATGCGCTAAAAAAGCTTAAAGTGGGTAAAAACTTTTTGGCAAATGACCAAATGGTCAAATGGGTTGCGAGTACTTAGCAAACTGTTTGAAATCATTAGATTGTGATTATTATATTTTTTTTTTGGGTCTTACTTGAGTCAGCTTGAGTAAACACATCAGTTGCAGATCACATTTTTGGACCTAGCTGCAATTGAGTGCTGTTAAAACAAGACAACTATCTATAAATCTATCTATATATTTATCAGTCAAGCGAGCATCGAGGGGTGAGCTGAGCGCGAAGATTAGTTGATTGCAGCAATATGCTCGCTGTCAGTGGATGTTGAGTTGTCCAACCCCCAAAAAAAGAGGAAGAGGAAGATTGAAAACACTGAACACTGAGCACTGAACACTGAACACTGAGCTATCTCATCGTTCATGCGAATCCTGAAATTAAATTATCTTGCCAACCCTTGTTTCAAAACTCGTCGTTTTCGTCCCCGCTTTTCCCCCCCCCCCCCCCCCCCCTTCCGCTCCCTTTCTCAAGGCAGCCTTTATTCCAATCAGATTGTTTCCGTGGTTGTGTCTGTGTGTTGCCCTCAAATAGGCCTTTTACTTTGTCGCATTTGCCAACTGGCAACTGCCTTGCGGATTGAATTCGAATTAATTCCATTGACCCCCGCCCCGCTAGCCAACATCCGTGCACAAGCCAACCCAACCAACAAGCCTAGCCAGAGTCTCATCATTCCCAATCATTATGCTCATCGCCCACACGTTTCGCTGCTGATCCTTGCCCAGCTTTCGCCAACTCCTTCTCCTTCTCCATCTCAATGGCGCGTGTGCGTGCGCCTGATTAACATATGTCAACAGTATTATATAAAGTGGTATTTTGGTGTGCTGGGCATTTTTGGGACTGGAATTGCGTTTGCGATTGCAGTTCAAAATCCTCTCTCACATGTCGCTAACAAATTCAATTATGCCCGCATTTGATTATTTTTGTAAGAAATTAACTTGTAGTCTTATTTTTCTACGTTACCACCACCCTGTATGTTGGTGTTGAGGCTGTGTTTGTGTGCCTTAGTATTTAAGCAGGTAGTTTATTAAAATGATTTTGATGATTGAATTACAGGAAAATTAATTTTGTCTTGTTAAAAGTTGTTTTTAATGAATTGTGAAACCAATGTCTAATAATATTATAAGTACTTTTCTTTCTATGCATGAAATTAAATCATAAATCATTTTGCTAACATTTATTACAACGGAAGAGCTTAATGTATAGTAAAACCATATTCAAAAAACATTAAAAAATTGTTTAAAGTTAACCCTTTAAGACAAGATTGAACAGATAAGATTTAAATAAAGTTTTCAGACATAACCCAAAAAAGTTAATTAACAAGTAAGAAGGCTCTTGTCGAGATATCCCGACTATACGATACCCTGAACCCTGTACTTGTGTATGTGTGTGTGTGTGTGCACTCAAATTCTCTGTTCCATATCTCCGGCGTTTCTCAACTGATTTTAACAAAAATTTTACAGATTGTCATTATTTCGTTCTACGTTTGCTTTTGTTGCCATCGATCACATGTGTATATCGGAAACAGGAAGAGTTATCGAAAATTTGAAACAAACATTTACTGCCTAGGGATTTGGCGACCGTAATCTGGCAAATGCCAAACTTCTAGCTCTTATAGTCGCTGAGATCGAAGGGTTCATACACACGGACAGACAGACGGACATGGCTATATCAACTCAGCTGTTGATGCTGATCAAGAATATATATACCATATGGGGTCAAAGATGCTTCTTTCTGCCTGTTACATACTTTTGCACAAAACCATTATACGCTTTTTAACCATTTTCAATGGGTTCAGGGTATAAAAAGAGCATTAAAGTAAATAAATAAAAAAATTATTTCTGTGTGCTCAATAAGATTTATTTAAATGTTATTTAAACGCTAAGAAAGTCAGCAATAAGCAATTATTTACTTTTGCGTAAAATTGAATGGAATTGTTAACATTTATATTTTCACTTTTAGCTAGGATGATTTCAGAGTATGTATATTAAATATTTTTGTTGCATTGTTTTAATAAAGTTGGCAATTAAAAAATTAATTAAATTAAAATATAAAAGAATATATAAATTTACTTTACTGGTTGTTCGCATAACATAATTTGGATCCTTTCCATTTAAAGTATGCTTTTTATTACGCTGCTTGTTGCTTTCAGCTTTATCGACTCGCCAGCAATATGAGCTTTGATATAAAAAAAATTACTCTTGAATTTTCACCCCCGCCCTTTTCATTTTGAACTGTGTTGGTCAACCACCAATAAGCTGTAGAACAGCGGCCAACAGCCGGCACATGCAAATGAACAGCGGCGGTGCCCATTACAGCTCATACACTTAAACATACACACAACAAACACACATACATATGCATATGTACAAGGGTAAAAAAGAAAGAGCATGCCAATAACTCGTCTAGACCCCACCCGTTGCCAAAACCCCATGTAAAACTGGCCAACGGCGACGGCAGGCAAGCATTGACTGCAATAAATCAGCGCGTTGGCCAAAAGGCTCCAATAATTGAGTGGCGCAAGAATCGGCCGAAGGGTTGCACTGTATGTGTGTATTTGGGGGGGTGGGGCAAGGGGGAAGGAGGTATGGGTGGCTAATAAGTGTAGCAATAAAGTAGGATAGCGACGTCTATATGCCACTCTGGGGGTAATGGTAGAAGGGTTTAGGCAGAGAAACCCGCCGGTCTGGTCAGACACTCGAGTTGGCTGAGTTTCACGAGTTGGCTTTCAGTTTTGTTTCGGTTTTTATGTTCTTTTATTATTTTTTATTTTTGGAGGTGCAGTCCCCTTTTAATTAGGCGCGTAATTTATGAAATATTTGTACGTGCTGTTCAAGTGGCTGCCAAATGGCTGCCTGAGCGAATTCCAACCAGTTCGTGTAGTGGCAATCGTCATTTCGAAATTTTGTTTTCGGTTATTTGGTTAGATGATTTTTTCACCCACTTTTTGCAGCGGTCGGTCGTATCGTTCGTTGGGAAACAATGGCGATACTGGTGTGCCTCACTGCCTCAAGCATCATAAAGAGCTGTTCCTCTTTCCGTTCCTCCTGCTCCTCCTCCTCCTCCTCCTCATTCTCAATCTTTTCCTCTTGGCATCTATCTGTCTCTCTCGATGGCCGTGTGCACTCGAGTGGCTGTACGAAGGGTTCATAATCATCGTCGAGGTATTTTCTTGTTGAGGAGTTTTGTCTTTGCTACCGATGCTCAATGTTCGATGCTGGATGCTTCTCCTGCTTCTTCTGCCACTTCTGCACTTGCCAGGCAGTCATCCAACCAGCCGCACTTGAAATATTTGTGGTTGTTTGTTTGATTGAAGCGGTTCAAGCCGTTTGCAACGGAAGTGTGTTTGATTAAACGCAGAAGGACAACGCATTTAGCCCAAGCCCAGTTATCCTTTTTTTGCGTCCTTTTGCTACGCTTTTAAAGAACAGGTAAAAATTCCTTGCAACTAGCAACGTTACTTCCTTTTTTAGGTTTTAACAAGTGTAATAATTCTCAACAAGCTGCAATTCTGAGTTTTTGTACGCACAGAAACTAGAAATTTATATTTTTCAATAACCAGTTATTTTGTATATTTATTTGAACCGAAATTACCCGATTGAAACATTAAACATGTTTTTCATAATTTTAGGGTTTGCAGATTCTCATAATTAAAATTTTTTGAATTGAACCTTTAAGATTTCATTATCTTTTTAACTTCTTCCTTCTTGTAATCTCGTAAATGTTATCCTTAGCTGCAATTTATTGATATCCGATATTATTTGAATTTGATTACCTATTCGACTATTCACTCATCATTCGTGTTGAGTATTCTTTTAAATCAGACATTTTAGCAGTTCCACATTATTGGTTGTACGCTGTGAGGTTTTTTTTTTTTTTTATATATATTATGCAATTTCACAAAGCTAAGAACTAATTAGTTTTTGCATCTTGGAATCTTGGAATTATATATGATGTATATAAATAAAGTAGGAAACCCATTATAATTGCTGACATGACACGACGATCCCAAAAATATTATGTGGAAAAAATATATATACACGTATATGTATATATAAATAAATATATATACGTTTGGCGCTTTGAATATATTTTTGATGATTATTAATTGGCAACAGCTGCGCTTAATACCAATGGTGTTTTGTGGTCTACTCCTATGCGAAGGAGCATCATTATTATAGGTAGAGCTTAATGTCATATCGATTTGCTGTTTATGGCCGTCGTTTTTGTCGCTTCTCTTCAATTTGTTTTTGTAGTTTTTTGTGTGTTTTTTGTGCTGGGTTAAAGCAAATGAAAAGGCGAGGCCATTTGCCACATTTCGGGGCAGCTGTTGTCATACCTATCTCTCTCTCTCTCTCTCTCTCTCTCTCTCTTACTTGCTTTTTCGCTTTCTCTCTTTCTGTCTCACGCTGCGTGTGGTGTGACATTGTTGCCACTTAATCCGTTTATCTAACTTCGTACACCGCTGGACTCGATGCCAAAACTTGCAGCGCGTGGCTTAAAAGCCCAGATTTTTTACAGCTCTCTCTCTCTCTCTCTCTCTCTTTCTCTCTCTGTCTCTCTCACGAAAGCGACAACGTCGCATGCTTCTTCTTTTTTATCCACTCGAAAATTTGAAATGCATTCGACCGTACAAGCTGCTGCTGCCCAAGCTCCTGTTTATTTGTGTGAGTGTGTGTGTGTGTGTGTCATTTTGGCCTTTAGCTCCGTCATCGTCAGCAACATCCTCATCATTTTGCCATCCTTATTCTCATTCTCGTCATCGTCCTCCATGCCGACATCCATTAGCAATCGCAGTCATACAGACTTCCGCATCATACTTTGAGCTTCCGCATATTTTATGAGTGTGTGTATGTTTGTGTGTGTGTGTGTGTGTGTGCGGTTGTTGTGTTGTTGTGTGCGTATGCGGGCAAATGTCGCAGTCTGTACACAAAATGGCGGACGCTCAAACGACATTCCATCTTCCATTCGCTGGTCCATGTTGGCCATGCGCGCAGTTCGATAACCCCAACTCCCAACGTGAAATAACTTTGGCATCATCTGTTTTGCCTGTCGCCTGGCAGGTTCTTCTTCTTCTTCTCCCATTCTTCTTTTATTTTCGCGGATTTTGTCATGTTGTTGTTGTTGTTTTAAGGCTACTTCTGGCAAACTCTCAGCTTTTGCATTGTAACAATTTTGTCTCTTTTTTTTTGCCATTGCCCTGTTTTTTTTTAATGTCAAATGTTTTTATTTTTTTATTTTTATAAATCCTGTAGACACTGGCTGGTAGCCGTTGTTCTTGTTATTGTGCTGTTTTCTTTACATTTTTCGATTGGAAAATTATAATAAGCTTAAATTTGATTGAGTTTCTGTGTGGCATTGTGTTCACAGTCCCTCTTATTTTACTTGCTTATTGTTGTTAGCAATTTCAATGTTATTATTATTGATCAAATAATTGCAATTTCATAAATTTTTTCAAATTTAAATCCAATTACTTACAAATACAGAGCGCAGGAAGTTGATATGCTAATTTTTCAAGAAAGAACATCCTTGACAAGGCTTTCGAATAATCTGGAATGCTTTTCCACAAGTTAAGTGTTATTATTGGACAAATTTAATACCTATAACCATTTTTGGATTTTGTTCTCCAGCTATAACGATTTTTTTTGGCTTATAATTATTTTTATTTATTTCTTCTCGCGTTACAAGGAACGGCTCTTAACGATTTTTTTAAGCCTTAAGGCCAAACCCCACCTTAAGTTCAAATCATTTGAAAGAAACAATTTTAAAATATGTTAAGCTAAATATATTCCCTGCATATCCCAAACTGTGAATAACTCCATTTAAGGGGTCTAATCTCACACTGGCATGAGGAAACGAAAACAAAATGACAAATTTAAAGAACATAACCAACAAAATGCGGCACTTGGCCTTAGACAGTGAAAGGACTACGACAAAATATGACAAATTCAGCTAAACAAAACAGGAAACATCTCCAAACTCTGTCAAACAAAATGCGTACTTTCAAATATATATAAAATGTACATACATAGATCCTTATAAATATGTATATATCTTATCTACAGGCCTCCATAGCGATTTCTTACCTCCAGTCTCTTACTCCCTGTCGCTCTTACTCTCTATCTCTGTATATCTGGTGGCGTGTTGAAATGCAAATCCTGTGAAACCAGCAAGGAGCAAACTTTTTAAAGTTGAGCACCTCTCTCTCTCTCTCTTTTCAGGCCGACAGGAACTTTTGCTACCTTTGCAACCATAAATCATGGTGGCCAAGTTATAGGCTTGTTTTCTCCATTTCTCGTATTTTGGTTTCTTTCTCGTATCATTTCTTTTTTTTATTTGTATTTTTCGTACTTGGGCTTTGTTTTGCGAAGACAGCACATCCTGAATTTACCTTCTTCCTCTCTTTGTGTGTGTGTTTGTTTCGAGAAGCGTCGCAAAAACATAAATCCAAACGCCAAGACAAATTTCGCAGATCCGCCGTTGGCTCCTTTTTTTGTATTTTGTAACGGGGGGAAACTTTCGTAGCAAGTTTTCTGCCTTTGCCTCGGTTTCTTCAGATGATTTATGCCTGGCACGCCATTGGGTGAGGGTGTATCCTGAGTATCCTGTATGTGCCCCTGGGTGGGTTCAGTGCGGCCGTGCAAAAGTTTTTGCTGCGCGCAAAAATTATGCGGCCCAGCGAAGTAAGTAGCTGCCTTTTAAGCTAGCTAGCTAGCTATCTCTCTCTGCCTCAAATGCCACCCGTTGTTCTAAGCCATTTGCGTGGATTGCCAGCAATTTGCTCTCAAGCTTCCCAAGACTTTGGGGCGGGGATGTGTGTGTGAGTCTTGTGTCTGTTTCAAAATTATGTTTGTGCAAAAGATTTGCTGGCTGTGTTTGTGTGTGTATGTGTGTGTGTGCGTGCGCTTGGTTAATGGTTCTGGTCCTGCCTGGCCCATGGTTTTTGCCTAATTTTTAGTGCTTTCGTAAGATGCTCGTCTTTTGGCCAGCAACGGATGCGCAAATGTTCCGTTTTTGGGCCTTCGAGCTCTTGAGCTTGTTCATCCGCTTGGCTCAGCTTGGGGTCTGCAAATTGCGTTAAAATTAATTGCAAATGGCGCATGATTAAGGGGAAGTAATATACAACTAATTGTTCATGATTTAATGATTTTTCCTGTCTGCTTTCAACTTTGAATTTAATGCTCAAGAGAAATAAAAGTTGTGTTAGTACACTTAAAAAAGTAAGTATATTCAATTTTTAGGAGTTAAACATTTTTATGATGTATTTTTAAAGTAGCTTTTTTTTTTTTATTACATTTTTCAATTAAATTGCAAAGGTACTTTCAACATTAAGAATAATATTTTTTATTAAAATCAAACAAAAAAAGAAGAAAACTTAAAAAAAAACACAAGACTAATAATAGAATAAAGAAATAAACATAAAGGTTTATTAATGAGTTTATACACCTAATTATTTTTAATAAATACCAATAAATAAAAGGAAAAAAGAATATGTTCTATATCAAATTTTGTATGCATTTGTGTATTTTTTTATAATATATATTTATTTTACTATTATTGTTTTTTGTAAACAGTCAGAAGATATGCAAATATTATTTAAAAGAATGCTCAGATTTTCAAGATATTTTGCAAGGCACAAAGGTAAAATAAATAATTATATGACAAATAAAAAAATACCAGAATCCTTTGTTTTATAAAACATAAATGAAAGCTAAGGCATATTTTTATATGCAAGAACAAATGTAATGAGGAGTAACGAGAATATTTTCAATTTCCACATTTTTCCCTCATATGCAGTTGATGATGCTGGGTAGCACTGAGACGAGTACTTCTCAGGACTGGCATTGAGAAATGTAACCCTACTTAAAATAATTACTTCGCCTTAATTGCGCTGTCAGTTGGTGTCTACTTAAAGAAATATTATCCCGCATCGCATAGACATACAAATATTGTGCTTATGCCATCGTTATAAGTGCATTTACGAAAGGGTGAATCAAAAAAAAAAAATAAAATAAAAATAAACCAAGAACAGGCCTGGACAGGGCTAGGTTGAGGGCTTGTGGACAACTCTCCTGTAAGAGCTATTCCCTACGAGTGCGCTGTTCAACATATATACATATGTCAATTAAGCTATAATTCCGTTTGCTATCGTGCTGAGTCCTGAGTCCCGTCAATCATGTCTATCAACAATAATGCTCAGTCTCTGTGTTTGCCTTACTGACTTTACACACAACTTCTTTTTTTTACAATATTTTAAAGACTAACTCGCTTGGCATGTCAAGCTGGCTTTAAGATAGCTGCTTGCAACAACAACAGCCACATAAAGTTGTCAATGTCTCAAGGGAAGGCAAAGCAGCAAAACAACCCTCTTGAGAGCACCGAAAGAGAGAAAGAGTAGGCTGGGCGGGGGGCCAAACAGCAATTATCAGCGATAATTATGCAATATTTTACCCCCAGAAATGTACGTTTGTTGCTTCTACATCTGCGAAATTTCCATTTGCCAATTGCCTAATTTTTCTCAACATTTTCCCACACGGCGCGCTGACGGCGCTGTCGTCTGATTGATTGGAAAACTCTTTGCCACAGCATCGTTTTAATTAGGCACCACAGCGCCTCTTCTCAACTCGTACTTCCCTCGTGCATCCCTCCAGCCTTGTTGCCATTAATTGGCTGGGTGGCTGCTTTAAATCCTTGCCCGGAGACGCCACTCGATGTCGATGTTTGCGCTTTTTGTCCCAAACAGCCGCTCGCAGCTCCTCTCTTACCCCCACCTCCTCCTTAGTTTCGCATTTTGCATGCAGTGGCGCCAATTTGCGTGGTTCGTCCTGCTCCAGTAGTCCTGGCAGCAGCAGTAGTAGCTTCTGTACTCAATGGCGTGTTAAGTCAGTCAATAGGCGCCGCTGCCAATCAGTGCTTCAAGTTGCCGCCTCGACAGCCAGCACTACTACTGCTCCCGTCTCAACCCCTTTGCAGTACCTTCGCACTCCTCCTCCCCCCCCGTTTTTCCAGCTGGCAATGTTCTTAATAGAAAAGCGCTTTTTCAATTATGTTAGCCAACTCCTTTTTGGAGCAGCAGCAACATCACAAGCAGCAACAGAAAAGCAGCAACAGCAGCGGGCTCCTACTGCGTCTAGCTCGTTGCCATGTTGTGTACCTTTTAATTTACTATTTTTTTTTCATTTTTTTTTTTTCTGTACCCAGCACACGTTCAAGATTTGAAAACGGTTATGCTTAAAGTTGCTGTCGTTGGAATTTCAAGCAACATTTTTAAAACTAATGTTTAAAATTATAAAATATTATTTGAAAATAATTTTTTAAATTTTGGGAGACTTCTAGCTTTGTTTTTGATTGAATTATATTCCTTAAAATGATTAAACATGATATTGAATAACAAAATATAAGTTTAGCCCTACAAAAAAATTCATAAAAATATATTTTATAATAAATAATATTAGTCGGTGTAATTTTAACATTTAAAGGAATTGTTTGTCTCCAAATTTTAAATATTGATTGAACATTTTTAATATTGTACTTTCCATAATTGTTATTTAATATATTGAAAATACACTTTTTTCAAATAAAAAAAAATCATGGTTTTTTGACATGTTTGAGATCCTGTCACATGTTCAGTCAGTTCAAAAGCTGATTTCTCAGAGACCAAAAGTTATATCTCTAAAATATGAAGTAAAACAATATTGTGGGGTATTTGCAAGTTGAGCAGCTTTCGTTTAAAATTTTTTGCACACGTTTCCTTTCTACTTTTTTTTTTAAGGTCCCTGTCGTCCATCAGTGGCAGCAGGACGATGATGGCGAGCATCCTGCTGTTAGTATCCAATTAAAATCGAAAATTAAATGTCAGGCAAAAGCAACAACAGCAACAGGCAGAATCTAGACTGAACGAATTCCAAGACCAAAATACCTAAAGGAGTAGTGTGGGGTGAGTGATGATGGGGCGTTGTTGGGGTTCCCTTTACAGCTGGTGCCTGTTATGTTGCTTGTGGGCAATTTGAGTGGGCAGCTAAGACGCTTACTTATTGAATATTATGCTGGAGCCTGCGGCTAAAAAAAAGAAAGAGAGAAAACTTAATTGACTTGACCGTAAGCAAACAGTGGCAAGGTAGTCTCAAAAATGCATGAGCCACAAGAACTCACAAACAGACACAACACACTCACACTCACACTCTCAAATACATGCACACTTCAGTCCACAAATAGACAAACATAATCAAAAGTATGTGCCAGAGGTCGGCCACTTGAAAATCACGCCCAATTTGACGTGCGCCTAGTGCAAATATGTTTACACATGGATACGCTAGCGGTTTGCCCGAAGTACAGCTCTCGAGTACGGTTCTCATAAAAATTCGTCTATATATGTATACTCTCTGAATAATTGATAAAAGCCCAATGCAATCATCTCTCTTTGTGTGTGTGTGGGTTGATTGTGTCGCTGTGCAAACTTCGTCATTAATGTCCCGCAGGCGCTTAATAAATGTATGTTTAAGTCTTGATGCTCACACTATATTCACATATGGTATATGCGAAAAGTCGTGCAGTGATATGATAACCGTCATCCTAAACTCTATAAATTTTAAATAATAAAGAAATTGTTTTCAGGAATAGAATAGGTTTTTTTTTCTTTTCTCTTTCAAACGTTTTATTTTTTCAAAATTTATTTATTTGTTATTTTGTTTTTCCGGGGCAATCATTGCTTGAATTTTTAAAATTAGTATATTATTTTTTATGAAACAATATTTTTACAATCAACTAGCTCACGCGCTCGTCTATAGCTCCTATCGTTACTGTCAGCATCGTCTCTTGCAAAATTTTCTTTGTGCATTTTAAATCATTGTTTGTTTTGGTTTATTGGGCGGTTAAGTCAAGAGCCTTGCAATTATCAGAAAAAGGGGTAGATGTTTGGTTTAAATTAAAATTTTTATTACAAAAACGTAACCACAAACTCGGGCTTATGATGAAATACAAATAACATTAATAATCATTGTGTTCTTATTTTTATGATTTAGGTAAATTTAATATTGACAGGTTGCAGTAAGGTTCTAAAAAAAACTTCAAGACTTGCTATAAAATAATTTATTAGCTTAACTTTTTACGGAAAAATTACGTATTTGGATTTGTGACTTTCTGTTTATCTGTTCGATAATTTAATTTTGTTTATCATTTGAAGTAAAGTTGCATTAAAATGTTTCACGGATATCATATGTTTTGTGCTTATTTAAGAACGCTAATTGCAAAGCGTAGAGAAAACAGAAAACTAATGAAACTAATGCCCAGAGATGATCAACATTTTATACAAAATTATTCAAGCATTAACATGAAATGCCAAAGCTGAGATGGATGGGTAGCTGGCTGATAGGATGGATGGATAGATGGATGGTTGGTTGTCAGGCTGAGCTAATGTGAGGTTTTAATGCCTGGGAATGCTTTAATATGACGCTGATGCTTATGCGGCTGTTTTTTAATAACACGAAAGGCACACGAAACATGGCAAGCGTGGACTAAAAAAAAGAAGCAGTGAAAATCGCATGACACAATATTATAAACAAGAATGAAATAATAGAAAAAAATATGATACGTACTCTGTATGTATAAGGAGATTTATTACGCAGCGGAGGAGGCATCTGATGACGGACCATAAAAAGGAATACATAAAAAAAAAATAATGCAAAACAACATGAAAAAGCAACGTGGCAGCGGCAAAAATGTATATAAGTACGGACACGGACAGCTCAGCAACAACAAAAACAAAAACAACAACAACAACAACAAACTACAACACTGCGTGCCATAAAAACCATCAATCATTTTGAGCGAAAGGGGCAAGCGGAGACCGAGCCTGAGAGAGACGAATCTCTCTGTTGTAGTCAAAGTCGGAGACAGAGATGGGTGTTAAAGTAAATGGACGGAGTCTTTTGGGCGGCGTTTTGGTGGTGTATTAGAATAATCATCAGCCTCATCTTTGCGGGGAGGACTACAAGGCTGCAGCAACTGAAAGCCTCATGATTATTAAATATGTCAAATCCCATAACCAAAACTCCCACCCCCAACCACATCCAACGCCTCCACAGCAACTCAGCAGCGCCTCTTTTTGGCGAGCTAATCGATTTATTATACAAACCAGTCGATGCATTAAAGTGTGCCATATCCCGCAATATGCCTGCGCATCTTTCAAAAGGGCCGTACATCAAGGCAAATGAAGCGTGTGCTTTGTGGCAGCGACAGCGACAGCTATACAAATTCTATATCTTAGAGCGGCTTCTTTGATATACAGATTGCTCTTGCCTATCTTATAATTAATAAAATTTACAACAAAAATAACAGATAACTACTACGATGTGTTAAACAATATCTGAGATTTTAAATGAAGTCACGACATATCACGATATCACGATTTTGCTATGATATGATATTTATTGTTATCATTATTATCTATTTGAAAAAAAACCTATAATATAAATAAGCTAAAATATATTTTTTACAATTTAACAATTTGTTCTATAAGAAGTAATATAATTTGAACAATTTTTAAGAACCTTTTTCAAATAAAAAAACTCTTGAATTCCGTTTCTATACATAAATAATCAGAAGTTTAAAAAAAAATGAAGACAAGATAAGATTCTTTAACGAGTTTATCATTTCACGCCTCCGATTTTTATACCCTGATCCCATTAAAAATGGGAAAAAGGGTATAATGGTTTTGTGCAAAAGTATGTAACGGGCAGAAGGAAGCATCTCCGACCCCATAAAGTATATATATTCTTGATCACCATCAACAGCCGAGTCGATATAGCCATGTCCGTCTGTCCGTCTGTCTGTCCGTCTGTCCGTATGTATGAGCCAACCGATCTCAGAGACTATAAGAGCTAGAGACTCCAGATTTGGAACTTAAGCTCGCCTAATCCCTAGGCAGTACAAGTTTGTTTTCGATTTTCGATAACTCATCCCGTTTTCGATATACACATGGGATCGATAACAACAAAATCTTGAATTTTGAGACCTTTAAGATGGCATTTGAAATAATGAACAAAATAATGACAATCTGTGAAATTTTTATTAAAATCGGTTAAAAAACACCAGAGATATGGGACATTGAAGTTGTGTATGCAGTATGCAGTATGTGCGTACATACAAACATACACACATACTTGCAAACACTGACTGTACTCGTAAGGTATAGGGATCAGGGTATCATCTAGTCGGGATTTCTCGACTAGAGCCTTCTTACTTGTTTATGAAAGCAGTGATTTATTTTACCCAAAAATCCACGAATGGGCTTGACTAAAGAACAAATTAAAAACTCGAGTTTCTTGCAGGATATTTGAGAAGACTTTTCCAGGTTAATCACTTCTTACTTTTACTTTTTTAATGCTTTACAAACACTACTTTTGTACGCTTCACGTTTCGGTTTCTACTTCATCACCGATCCTAAAAATTATATATAAATATTTTGTATTTTGTATAAACATAATCCAATTTATTCATAAAATCAGCAATAAACAATATTTATTATAAATAACTGTTAACGTTTGAAATAATTATTAAACAGACATTTTAAGCATCTAAAAGTGTTCTCAAGCAGATGATTAATGATAATTTCTAGCTAATTAAATGCAGACGTTATGCAAAAATCTGAATGAAAATAAATTTAATTTTTTTTATATTCATATATATGTGTATTAATTTAAAAACACTCATACTTAAACCCTGGTAAACCCACACTTTATACAGTAGTCATCTGCCAAGGAGGAAAACAGTAGCCTGGAAACTCGAACCGGCAAACTAATGGCATTGGTGATGGGCGATGGTGATGGGTGATGCCTCCAGGCGACACGCAGCGGGCGCAACGTGGCCTGACACGTGCCGCCAACTTGGGCGAGCGCGTGTGCAGCATCAACAAAAACGATGAAGATGGCGATGACGATGACGATGTCGATGATGATGTTGACGGTGACGGTGGTTGTGTGTGTGTCGATATGGCCAAGAGCCGCAAGTGAGTGCTTGTGGTCAGACCGAAACGCCCAATGCAGCCACGCCTCGTTCCACCCCCTCTCACCTACCCACCGTTAAGGGGGCAACGTTAACATTAACATTATCGGCAACGCCGCCTGCGCAATAACTTTTGACATTAATGACCAACCGAGCGGGCTACAGGCAACATGTCCATCATTGGCCATGTTTATAAATTGCCATTTGTAACGACAATATACAAACAGAGCATAGTATTTATTTGACATTTGCCTGTCAGCGCAACAAATTCGTATCTATGTATCTTTGTATCTTAATACATGTTCTTGTGGCCCTGTCTTGATGGCTTTTATCTGTGCACTTTGCGCTAGAATGCGCGCCACTCCGCAAACTTTTCACTTCAGCAGCGACGCAACGCGTCGCTTCATCTTCATCAAACTCAAACTCAAAACAAGATACAGCTGCGATAAACAAGCCAATGTTGGAGCTATCTGCAACTCGCAATCATATCAGTATGATTCGAGATTTCTATTTCTCCTCTACAGAGCCTATTTTCTGTCTACCGCCCACATGTTTCCAATGTTTGCCAGTTATTATTATTACTAGCATTAATAATAATAATCATAATAATAATAATAATCCACTGCTCCTTACGCTTCACTAGTCTTTAGTTCCGGTTTATGTTAATGCATCTGCGCAATTCATGCATGCATGCGTAGAATATATACACAGTGCATACAGTGGCTCACAGCTTGTTTCAACCAGCACAGTAACAAAACAAATTTTGGTATCTATTAAATCAAAACAAAAAGACATATCAAAATAATTGAATTGCATGGTATTTTATAACGATGTTCAAAAACAATAAAATCAAACAAATCAATCAAACCAGTGCTAGTTGAAATGAGCTGTGAGCCACTGTACATACACATGTATTCATGCATATGTGTGTGAGTGTCTGCAAATTTATCAACATTGAATTGCAATGTTTTGTCTCAACAAACATTTACATGAGACAGCTTTCATTTGTTTATGAATGTTAACGCAAATATCAGGATTTTAAAGGTTTTGTTTTCATACATTTTTGTTTTAATCAATAACACAAAATATTTCTTCTCATAAGAATTTATTTTTTAATAAGCTAGTTATTAATTAATTAGTTATTAATTATTATTATTTTTTTATTTATTATACCCTGATCCCATTAAAAATGGGAAAAAAGGGTATAATGGTTTTGGGCAAAAGTATGTAACGGGCAGAAGGAAGCATCTCCGACCCCATAAAGTATATATATTCTTGATCAGCATCAACAGCCGAGTCGATATAGCCATGTCCGTCTGTCCGTCCGTCTGTCCGTCTGTCTGTCCGTATGTATGATCCAACCGATCTCAGAGACTATAAGAGCTAGAGACTCCAGATTTGGAACTTAAGGATTGATTCAAAAAATAATTATAGAACAAATATATACTATATATTTTCTCTCAATAGATAAACATATTTATAGTCGTATAGTTCTTCCAATCTGTGAATATTATATTTTTTCTTTTTATTGTTCTCACATATAGCTAGTTTTTATATCAACTTAATATATATATTTTTTTTTTTGGGCATTGTTCATCGTGTCGAGTCGAGTCGAGTTGAGCGCAGCAGCAGTCGTGTAAAAAGAAGAAAAACTTAAAATTACATTTTTGTTGCTCACACAATTTTTCAAAAACAGCTTTTCCTGCAGTTTGACATGTTCCTAATTGATTTTTTTGTGTGTTGTATTTTTTGGCAATTTAATATTGCAAAGGCGATGCGTTTGGCTGGTTGATGGTTGCTGGATTGCTTTCCGCTGTGGGTGGTTTGTGAAGTGGGTGGAGAAAAGCTAGTGGAAGACGCAGGACGAAATCCTTTTCAGTGTATGTTTCTTGGCCATTCAACAAAACACACACACACACACATGCATACACACAAAAAGCTTTCATAAAGCATAAGCACACACACATAGAGAGAAGCTAGCACTACATTGGTTCTGGGAATTTTTGATTGACATCGGTTCAGGCCAGGCACACAGACACATACAGTCCCCCTCCCCTAACCTCTCAACCCACCTCCCAACTACTATTCCCTTGACTAAAAGTAAAGCTGCGCGTTAACTACAGTCGAGTTTTCCCAGTCTGCACCGCCTGTGGCGCCTCTTATGCAATATTGACATGCCACGCAAGCAACACACACACACACACACAGCACGTAGAGTGAGCTGAGTCTTTGCCCAGGAACTGGCTCCTGCACCTCTGTACATATTGGCAGTTGCCCCTAGTATCTGTAGGTGCCACCCGTTCTATACGACGTTGCCTTCTCTTGGCCTGGCATAAATGAAAAAGTTTTTCGGTTAGCACTCAGCGCTACCCAATTTTCTTTTTTGCTTTTGGCCCCAAAAAATACTACGTGTATGTTTTTCTTTAGCCAATGCCATGCACACACACACACACACACACACACATATATATATGTGTATACCCCTGCCCATAAGCCCCCAACCAACCTTTTCGCTTGTGTTTGCTTTTGAAGCAGCGCAAATTAGTTTTTTCACTTATGTCGCGTTTTTTGTCGGGCCGCCTTTGTGCACTCGTTGCTTTTAACGTTAAATGACGAAATAGCTTTACGGTTCATTGATGCACATAGCACACACCCAGACATTGCCACACACACACACACACACGCTCTTACCCCTGCCCCCCTGCCTTGCTAGGCAAGTCACACGCCCAATTAGTGGCGAAAGTTAAGTCGTTTAGACTACGCAGACGTTTGCCAAGCTTCATTGAAATTTCACTATAAAACTCGTATTTGCATTTGTCCATGTCCAGCCTCAAGCTTCCGCCCCCCAACTCTTAGAATTTTCTATATACGCGCACACTTTTCGCCTTCTGTTTTGTATTTATTTGCTTAGGGCCAATGAAAGCCGTTAAGTTTAGTTGGAACTTTCAAGCGTTGATTTATTCAATAAACAAACAGACAGGCAGAAAGAATAGAAAGGTCCTTTCAATAGCGTCCACACTTTGTATGGTCAGTTGGATCGCTTTTCTTTTAAGCTCCATCATGTTGCAGCTTTGGCATGTGAAGTGTCCGTTGCACACAGCAGTTCCACACCAGTACTGACAGAAATGACTTTGAAATTTATTCTAAACCTCTGTTTGTATTTACTTACATATGTATGCATACGCATACATTTTTAACTTTTTTTTGTTATCAGAAATATAATATTTCTGTTACATTTTGTACTGTTTTTTAATTTCTTAAGAATATTTTAATACACAAGTGTTTTTGCGTCATCAAAAAGAACAAGTTTTGTTGTTTTTGGCACTTTTAGCAGCATATATCGATAGCTATCGATAGTTTATCTAGAACAAGCTGGCAAAGAAAAACAATAAGTAATAAGTTTGTTGTAACTGAACCGGCAAAGCATAAAGGCGTTGAAGTTAATAATTCGAAATTTGAGGATATATAAAATAAAATATATTTATATTTATTTTAGTATATTTTAACAAACGAAACCGAGATTTTATTCTATCGTGGCTTTAAAAGTTCAGTCTCGCAATTTTTGGGGCTCAACCGGGAAAGGAACATTAAGAACACCAATTAAAAGAGAATGGTGAATAGCTTTTCGGTGAAAAAAGAATGAGCGTCTTAAGTTATATAAAAACGCGATAAAGTTCAGCGCAGTTAACACTATTTAATAGCGTTGACGGACAAGGCTACAGTTAATCGCAATCGTCTGACTGCATAGATGAAAATGTGGCAGAATAGGAGACATTCTGCGAAAGTATTCAGTTGCTGGCGAATACTTTGTACGTTAAAGAATAGCGGTGAAAGCGGCAGACGTAACGATAAAGGTGAAAAGCAGAACGACGACGAGAAGAAAAACGACGAGAGAAGACAATCGACAAACAACAAAAACTGAGCGTGTTCATTTTGCGAGTCAGCAACTGAGTGAGGCGGCAGACACGATTTCTTTTTATACCCTGATCCCATTAAAAATGGGGAAAAAGGGTATAATGGTTTTGTGCAAAAGTATGTAACGGGCAGAAGGAAGCTTCTCCGACCCCATAAAGTATATATATTCTTGATCAGCATCAACAGCCGAGTCCATATAGCCATGTCCGTCTGTCCGTCCGTCTGTCCGTGAAATTTGTATTAAAATCGGTTAAGAAACACCCGAGATATGGAACCTTGAAGTTGAGTATGCAGTATGGTCGTACACACACGCACACATACTTGCAAGCACTGACTGTACGCGTAAAGTATAGGGATCAGGGTATCGTCTAGTCGGGATTTCTCGACTAGAGCCTTCTTACTTGTTATTGAAGGAAAAACGTTGAAAAGAAGCAGGCATCGAAGAAGGCTGTCTTTAAATTGTGCTTCTAGAAGACATCAGTGACAGAACTTAAAGAAAAATTTAAAATTATCATCTTTACCAAGTTCAGGTATTAAGAAAGATTTACAATAAAGGCTAATTAATTATTTAAATCAAGAGGACAACGGCTTAAACAGCGACGATTCGTTTTTCGAAGAAGTAGAAGATTGCGAGATGGCACCGATTAATAATCAGACAAAAGCTTCGACATTCACACTAAGAGATATCGAGGACTCTTTTTTGGTTTTTACCGGCAAAAGTTCTCCAAACGTTGGTGAATGGCTAGTTGATTTTGAACTGAATGCGGTAACAGTAAAGTGGAATGACAGCTAGTTAAAGGTGATGATTGGGAAACGCTTAAGCAAGTATTAAGATCCGAATTCAGCGAGAAGCGTGCAGCAAAAGAAATTCATCAATTATTAACGGCCAAGAAAAAGAAATATGATGAATCCTTAACTGAATATTTCTACACAATGAAGGGCATTGCCAATCAATGTAACTTAGACGATGAAAGCTTAATGGACTACATTATAGAAGGAATTCCAGATTCAAAGCAGAATAAAAGTTGCTTATATCATGCGACAAATCTTGTTGAGTTTAAGCAAAAAATGGTTATTAAAAGATTTTGTTTAAGCCTTAATTAAGCCTTAGGTTAATATTTCGTAGAATCAAAGATTTCGAATTTTATCAATTGCCTTACGCTATATTTTTCATATTCATGTTATTTATATTCTTTAAAATTTAATAATGTAAGTATCTTTGGAAGTATGTCGCAAGCAAGATAAAAGCCTTAACAAAAAAAAATAATATATATATTTATATATATATACGGGTAAGTAAGCCAATCCCGTAGTTTATTAATAAATAAGTACCTGCTAACCATTTCAGCTTTATTGCAAGATTTGTAGCCATGATGGTGAAATCATTAAACAAAAACGCAACATTTAATATCCTTTGGCATTAATCATACAAATGTGCGGAGCAGAAAAGTTCGTTGTACGCTCGTAAACTATACTACTTAGGAATCCATTAGATGGTTTAACGAATTATGCGTGAACTGTAACGAAATTACGAGCATAATTTTACACTTGCACGCAATTTCATATTTTTCGATTTAAAGATTCCATTCCACATGCCACATGTTCTCCACAAAATGCGTGTCTGACTTCGTATGCGCTATAGATATATTCAACTCAGCCAGAGTCGAGTGAACCCAGCCTAACTAACTTTAATTTGTGTCGAACAGTGCTAATGCATGCCCAGACATATTTATGGTTGGTGGTTATGGGAATAAAAAAGGCAGATAACACGCAAGCCACGTCTAAAATCAATACAGGTTGCTCAATATTATTGATTGCGACGCACAAAAAAAATTCAATGAAATTGTTGTGTTGAATATTTGGTATGTTAGATATCTTTTCAGAATTTCTTGTCAATTAATTCTGTATCTGTATTTGATATTCGAAAATTAACAAATTTTTCTTACTAACCTGACGTGCCAGAAATATATTTTTCTTAAATTAAATCGGAAATAGCTCCGATATCTTAAAAAAAGGTTCTTTTATTGTTGACCTGTGTTATTTTATATCATGATAAAATATATATATTTATTTTAATAGTTTATGCAACAAGTTATTTGATTCAATTCTGCCCTATTTTTGTTTATTTTTTATTTAGTTTTCTGGTTTTGGTACATTAATTTATGCGTAAAATGCGTGTTTCAAAATGTTTTTTATCATATATGTGGTACGTTTTCCAACCACAATACTTATTACCTTTGGTGATGTTTGGAATGGAATATGTATGCTACTAATATACTTTTGCACATAGCAAAAATTGTGTTTGTGTACTTGTTATACAAAACATAAATATTAATATTCTTGTTTGGGTGTTTATTACTGTGGCGGTCAAAGTGCCAAAGACTTTTGAGTTTATTTTGGCTTCTAACTGACAACAGAGAAAAGTAGAGAAAGAGAGTTAGAGAGTAAGTTAAACAAATAGAGGAAGTCAAAACAGAGAAAAGGATACATTTTGTTTGTGTCTATAGATGAAGCAGCTACTGATTGCTGGGAGCGCCCTTTAGTCATTGACTCCTACTATCCTCAGTTGGTTTTGTGCTCGTTCCTGTTGGACTAGTTGTTGTTGTTTTTGTTTTTCGTGCATGTCTTCTTCCTGTTTGGCGTGTAGGTTAGGCGAAGTAAGGCCAAAGCTAAAGTGCACTGGACACGCCGGTATCCTGTTGAAATCATCATGCAATTTGAATTGCAAACATGCCAAAGCCGACGACAACAACAATAACAGAAAAAAAAACTATCTAGACTCTGCACATGCACATGTGTATGTGTATTTGTGTGCGTGTGTGTGCATAGCAATGTGACATTTGCATGCGCCTGAAAGTATGCAATGTGTTGATGCTGAAACTCGTTTGGTTCAATTTTTAAGGGCAGCCGAGAAATTAAAAAATCCACTGCATAATGCTTCGGCAGTGCAGGAAGGAGCTTAGCTTGACCAAGACCAAAAGTCCAGTAAGTCCATGCCCCAGGCACAGTAGATCCACAGTAGCTGAAAGTAGCTGGGGTATTTGGGGGGTTGGCTTTTTAGTTGTTTTTCGGTTATGCTTCGGTTTTAATTTGCACATGGGGGAAGTTAACTAAACATGTGAGTTTATTTTATGTTGTTGCCTCGTTTTTGGTTTCTTGCCTGGCTGCACACACGTTGGTCAACCGCTCTCCCTCTCTGCTTAAGATCTAAAGTGGATTTAGTTCTGTGGCAGCAAAAGGAAGGTGCTGGAGGGGCAACATGCTATAGGATGTATTTTTGCGGCATGTCGCATAACACTGAGCCGCACTTGCAGCTAGAACAAAGACCGTTTGGGTTCATGGGACATGAACAAATCTGTACATCTTGTTGCAAATATATAAAATGCTATACCATACACATATGTGTCCAAAACATACATACGCCTATGTAAGTCTAGAACGATTTTTGAGTTCGTTTGATGTTTTCTTTAAATTAATTTCCATGGCGCTATTTAGTGTTAAAAGCAAACAGAATGCTTTCAAATAATTGCAGACATCCTCGAAATTAATTAACTTCTTATTTAATTTGTAAGTTAAAGTTAGTTTAAGTTTGACTAAAAATGAATTTTACTTTTTATGCAGCCTGTAAATTGCGATCAATTATGTCGTGATATTTCGATATATTTTCCTTTGTTGTTATAAGAAAGAATTTCTTATATCTGGATTAAATAATGCTTTCAGACATCTATATCTTGAATATTAATATTATATCCTTATCTGTTAGCAATTTGAAATTTATTTTACTTTTAAAATTTAATATCATATTTTACTTTAAATCTTATAATTTTAGCTGTATTTCAAATTTAGTTAACATTTACATTTTGGCGACTGTTCTTGGCTTAAAATGATCTTATCAATATTATATTGTATTAGTTTGACACTTTTGCTTAATGTTTCAATATTAAACATATACTATTCAATGTTATTGTTTGTTTTACATTTTTGAGCCCCTCAAGGAGCCAAGGCGGCAGCTGTTAGCCTTGACCTAATGGTAAGCAATAAATCAGCGATAATGCGCTGACATTTTTCTATAAATTATTTCGATAAATAATAAACAGAAACTTGAATGAATTGCAACACGTGTTGACTGCTTTTGGGTTCTAATGCCGCTTGCATCATTGAGCAAACCCGAAACACTCGATCCACACAATATCGATACACAATAGCAATGATCGCGAAAGATGTGGAGACAATGCGATCGTGTCCATTGTTGCTCAGGGTTATCAAAAAGGTGACGATGACGACGACGACAACGACGGAGATGTTGTTCAAGTTGAATGGAAGTTCTCTTTTCTTATGTTTTGAAGAGATTTTTCATAGAAAATGTATATCTTATATTTGATATTTATATGGCGCATTTGGCACGCAGCGCTTGAAAGGTGGCTTTGACTAGGGTAACCACGCCGTCTGCTGCCGAGCTGTCAGTATGCGCCGGCGTAGCGTGCCGCATTGAATGTGTGGCAGCTGCAGAGATTGCGGAATGGACCCAAGTGTGTATGTGCCGCATGCCACAAAAAAGGGGTGGGTTACGTGTGTGTTTATTATTATTGATTAACATGAGTTATGTTGACATTTTGTGAAGTGCGTGGGGTATATTATATATAGGGTTGCTAGGTGCCTGGCAGATGCACAAAAAAGTGGGCAATATATTGTGAAACCTGAAGTTGAAGAGCAGCCAATAAAATTTGTAGTACTAAATACAAGATTGAAATACGACAAAAGCGTGCCTTAAATTATTTGCAGTTGAAGGAATTTTGTTGATAACGTTTCAAGACAAATACTTAACAACAATGTTAAGAAACTGAAGAAACTAGTCTCTTACAATGTACAAACAAATATGATTTCACTTTTCTCCTATCGTTTTCCTATCAATATGGAATTTGAACCATTTTCACATGAAGACAGCAAAGTAACAATTTGAAAATTGATTTTAAGCCATATTTATCTGAAATTTCTTTGGACTCTGCCAACTGCACTGACAGCCATCAAGTCAACTCGTCCTCTGCCCAAACCTATAGGCACAGTTTTCGCATTAATTCGGCCTTAAGCCTCCAGGAAATGCTGCACTACATGTGAGCCGAATGCCGACAGAAACTGGGCTGTTTGGTTGAAAAAAAAAAAAAAATGGAACGAAAGCAAAAAAAAAATAGCTGAAATCAGAATTTCAGAAATTCAGAACAAAACACGACACCGCTACTGCAAATCAGGACCAGAGTAGAGCAACCCTCAGTTTTAGGTAGGGGTCGGACCCACCGTACCGAGTAACGAGGCCAGGTGCGCAATCAGCTTTGTAGGCGATTTGTGAGGATTAAACTGCGCACTGAGCAAACGCAAGAATGTGTGTGTGAGTGTATGAGTGAGTGAGTTAGTGAGCGATTGTGTAAGGGAGTAAGTAAGAGAGAGAGAGAGAGAGAGAGACGATGTGGGACAGCTGCCTACCTGCTTCTGGGCCATGTAGGAGGATCAATTTGCTGACTAAATACGCATGGAAAGGTGTAGCCGTAAAATCTGTCAGATACATACACACAAGGAGATACGGAAAGTAAATAATAAGCAGAGATCGAGAAAGAGAGAGAGAGAGGGGGATAAATATTAAATTTGCGTTTCAATAGACCCTTGAGAAACAGCCGCACAAAAATTGTTAAATTGAATTGGCAGAGAAATGTAAGTAAGTACCATACAAATTTCATGCTTCTTGGTAATTGGCAAACAACCAGCTACGCATAAAATTGCAAAAACAACAAGAAAAACAAGCACTGTTGGCAGTTGGCAACACTGCTCTAGATTCTTTAGTACACCCCAAGAAACTAGTTACGACATGTATTGCCAGGTGGCCCCCTTAAAAAAAACATAAATAAAATCCACAATAGGGGCTGTTACATTTTCCTAAACGGATCGCGTGTTTTTTTTGCCACATTTACTGCGCAGTAGCAACGAGTTTGGATCTTATACAAAAAGAAACGACGCATGTGTGCCTGTTTAATTAAGGTGGAAAAGTTGTCACAACTGCGTCTTAAAGTCTGGCGAGAGCCGAGTGAAAATCATTTTCTGTCTCTGTTCTGTCTGACACTTGAAGGTATACCCTATCTTTGAGAACACACAATCCATCGATCATCGTCACAAGTTCTTCTAGCTTCCTTTTTTCAGGTGTTCAGCACACATTTCCGCAGATGCATGTTCAGTTAGAAACTGAGAAAGCGAGAGGGACAGAAAGAGAGTGAGAGAGAGAGAGAGATAGAGATATTTGCAAAGACTTGTCATTTTATTGCACTGCTGAGAATTGTTTTTCTTTCAATTACATTTTTGAGACATTGCGCAATGCATTTTGGCATTTTGAATTGTTTGAATTGTTTTGTTGGCTTTTGGCAGTTTGCTGTGGGCGATTTTTACCTTTTCTTTGCTAGACCTGTAAACTCTTTTATGGATTTTGACGACTTTTGTCGTTGACTTTATGGCTTAGATATAATATACAAAGGTGGGAGATCGATCTTTCTGTACAAGATTCTGACTGAGTGATAGTTCGTTCCTAACGTTCTAGTGTTGCAACTTGATATTTTTATACCCTGATCCCATTAAAAATGGGAAATAAGGGTATCATGAAGTTGTGCAAAAGTATGTAACGGGCAGAAGGAAGCTTCTCCGACATAAAGTATATATATTCTTGATCAGGATCAACAGCCGAGTCGATATAGCCATGTCCGTCTGTCCGTCCGTCTGTCCGTCTGTCCGTCTGTCTGTCCGTATGTATGAGCCAACCGATCTCAGAGACTATAAGAGCTAGAGACTCCAGATTTCGAACTTAAGCTCGCCTAATCCCTAGGCAGTACAAGTTTGTTTTCGATTTTCGATAACTCATCCCGTTTTCGATATACACATGGGATCGATAACAATAAAATCTTGAATTTGAAAAAACTTTAAATGGCATTTTAATTATTGATCAAAATAATAACAATCTGTGAAATTTTTATTAAAATCGGTTAAGAAACACCGGAGATATGGAACCTTGAAGTTGAGTATGCAGTATGCAGTATGGTCGTACACACACGCACAAATACTTGCAAGCACTGACTGTACGCGTAAAGTATAGGGATCAGGGTATCGTCTAGTCGGGATTTCTCGACTAGAGCCTTCTTACTTGTTTTGTATTTTTAGAAAGCACTTTTTCTGAGGTATGTTTACATATGTTTAAGTATAAAGATAAATGAATCTGAATGCATATTCTATAAGCAATATGTTTTTCTGGCCGGGGTTATGTTATGTTTTTAATATAGTATAGTATAGTATATAACACTCGATGTTTAAACAATTTCTAGTTTTCATTTTGAAATTAAATTTATTATGATATTTCCAAGCATGTGGTAGCAAATGCACAGCCCTTTGAATGACCCAAACATTTGGCATCATTCACTTCATTCGTTGAGACTTTGATTGTCAGCATTGTGTGCATGATATTTGTCGGCTGTAGGTCCAACGTGTTCATAGATATACTATAGAGAAACATAGATATAGACATACTGATTCGGCGCTTTTATACTGTGTATACTACATACTAGAAGTTTTCACAGAGGCACGAGCTGCATGCGCCTATTTGTTGTTATGTTTTCTTTTTGGCGTTTCGCTTTTTTGGCAACCGATCAATTTGACAAAAAAGCTAAAACATATTGCTGGTGCTATGTACAATTTAAGTACCAGATGATCAACAACGCTCATATAAATATATACAGTTTAAAAATCTTTTTTCAAACCTTTTTATACCCTGATCCCATTAAAAATGGGAAAAAAGGGTATAATGGTTTTGTGCAAAAGTATGTAACAGGCAGAAGGAAGCATCTCCGACCCCATAAAGTATATATATTCTTGATCAGCATCAACAGCCGAGTCGATGGAGCCATGTCCGTCTGTCCGTCCGTCTGTCCGTCCGTCCGTATGTATGAGCCAACCGATCTCGGAGATTATAAGAGCTAGAGACTCCAGATTTCGAACTTAAGCTCGCCTAATCCCTAGGCAGTACAAGTTTAGTTAATAACTCATCCCGTTTTCGATATACACATGGGATCGATAACAACAAAATTTTGAATTTGGAAAACTTTGAGGTGGCATTTGAATTATTAATCAAAATAATAACAATCTGTGAAATCTAATAAAAATCGGTTGAGAAACACCGGAGCACACATACTTGCAAGCACTGACTGTACGCGTAAAGTATAGGGATCAGGGTCTAGTCGGGATTTCTCGACTAGAGCCTTCTTACTTGTTATACCTTGATCCCATTAAAAATGGGAAAAAAGGGTATAGTGGTTTTGTGCAAAAGTATTTAACGGGCAGAAGGAAGCATCTCCGACCCCATAAAGTATATATATTCTTGATCAGCATCAACAGCCGAGTCGATATAGCCATGTCCGTCTGTCCGTCCGTCTGTCCGTCTGTCTGTCTGTATGTATGAGCCAACCGATCTCAGAGACTATACAAGCTAGAGACTCCAGATTTCGAACTTAAGCTCGCCTAATCCCTAGGCAGTTCAAGTTTGTTTTCGATTTTCGATAACTCATCCCGTTTTCGATATACACATGGGATCGATAACAACAAAATCTTGAATTTTGAGACCTTTAAGATGGCATTTGAAATAATGAACAAAATAATGACAATCTGTGAAATTTTTATCAAAACCGGTTAAGAAACACCGGAGATATGGGGCATTGAAGTTGTTTATGCAGTATGCAGTATGTGCGTACATACAAACACACATACTTGCAATCACTGATTGTACGCGTAAAGTATAGGGATCAGGGTATCGTCTAGTCGGGATTTCTCGACTAGAGCCTTCTTACTTGTTTCTTGTGGTTTTTCCTAACTCCATCTAAGTATTTCTAAATATTTTTTTATACTTTTATCATTGAAAATGATTTTTTTTTAACTTGGTGATGACTTTTTTGAAAGTGTTATTTTATGAATACTCCGTTTATTATTGTTTATTTATTAAGGCATTAAGCTAAGGAACTTAAAAAAAGTATATTGTAAATTAGATTATTCTCCTTTGAATGTTATTATTAGGTAATGTTGAGTTGACGGCGTTACTTAGAACACCCAAAGTAGTGTTGATTGTTTGCCCAGTTTACTATTCGCCTCTACCCGGCAATTGCACAAAGACCTTAATAGAAAATGATCATTATATTATACCTTTATTAGCATTCGACTCCCACACAGTTGGAAATCTAAAATTTACGACTATGCACAAAATTTCCCAGCATACTCACAAAATTAAAAAAAAGGGGCTGGGAGTGCAGTTTACCCTACATACATGTATAGAGAGCATGACATGCGAATATATATGTAGGCAACCCTGCTCACCTCCGGTTCTTTCATTGACAATGCGTCAAGCCAAGCCGCAGGATATATACAGCTTGGGCAAATACAATAAATACCTGTTGGTTGCGTTTTTCATAGATATTTTTGTGCGAGACTATACACATATAGTACTTATATATATCATGGTAGTTCTTTTTGTTGATATTCTCATTGTCAGCTGTATACTGTTAGCACAAGTGCCGCGCTCTCCCTCTCTCCCTCTCTCTCTCTCTCTCTCTCTCTCTCTCTGTGTGTCTGTAAACGCTTTGAACAGTTAGCTAAATTTTAACAATGCTGTCTGCGTGTGATTTTTTCGCTGACTGTGTACGGTACTCGAGAAAACGAAATGAGATGAAATAGAAAAAAGATGTTTAGGGGTAACACACAAACCATTGTATAAAAGTTGCCTCTTTTCTACCATTTCTATTGATTTTTGCACTATGAATTGCATTTTTGTGAACACAACAAAAAACCAGAAACAGAAACAAAATTGCAGCAGAAAATTTCGCTTAAAGTGTCGCCTGTTTTGAGGGGGGCGTAATTTATGGCAGCTAAAAATTTCGACTTCTAGACTTAAATGCATGTGAAACTGGTCTCCAAATTGTGCCACACTCTTTAACACTAGCGACAGGATAGTCATAAATCTTTTGCTTACTTTTATGTTTTTGGCGTCGTCTTGTCTGGCCTCAAAAGTTGCATATAAAAATTTTAAACATTCAGTTAGGTCTTTTTTTTATTTTTTTTTGGTTTGAGCATGGCAGCCCTGTCGTTTGACGTTGATGAAAAAAAACCTGATGGCAGCTGTTCGCCAAACACACAAAAGGATTCGACTTTTAATTTTTATTATTGAATTTATTTTTATGACATTCCAGTGAGCAGAGCGAATTTAACGTTGCTTCCATCTCTCTCTTTCTCTCTCTCTTTCTCTCTGTTCCCCTGTCTCTCTCTCTATCTCTCTCTTTTACTCTTTCACTCTCTTTTCATATCAAGACAGTAAATAAGCGTTGAATCATAAAAACTGGCAAGGTGTGAAATTTTATGCCAGCATTGATTTATGCACGAACAGCAGATTCCATTTCCAGATGCTGCTCAGTGGGATTAGCACTGATTTAGTGCTTCGAACTGACCCCATCATAACATGTATAAATCTGAACGTATGTTCGTATGTTCCAGTATATGATGGTAATTAAATATATTTTTATGAGCTGCGCTTTTAATGCTTTAAATTAAGGCAGGAGAACAGAAGTTGACGGGCTTGAATTTATTTTTTTTTATTAATGGATTACTATTATTATTCCAAGCTTTATGTTCTATATTGAAACTGATGATTCTTTGAATATTCAAAGAATATGAATTACGATTGAATCTTTTTCTTACATGCAAAACATGCATTTCTTATAATATTGAAAAACAGCTCAGATTTTTAATATAATGTTAGGTACATAAGAAAGTCTTATAAGATTGTATCAAACTTAAAGACAAGACATAAGATTGTCTACATAAATATTGTTATGTTATTTTGTTCATATTGCTTTGGATATATATGTATATATATATATATATAGGACCATTCTAGCAGGTTCGATGACATTTCCTGAAGCTCAACTTTTCGAAACATTGAAAATTGTTTGGATGAAGCGTTATCTCATCAGTGACTTTCTGTTTTGAATTATTACATCAATCTAGTATATAGGTTATTATTTTTAAATCTTATTCTTTCGAAAATCATTTAACTCTGTTCCATTACATTTTTTTGTTCTCAATTTTTTGTCCGCTCCCTTACCCATAAAATCTGGAAAAAAACATTCTCAAATCATATCTACTTTGCGCACTTTCCAAGCAATTTAACCAAAAGCAAAACAATGCTCAAACCATTCAACAAAATCAATCAAAAACAAATGCATCAGAATAAAAAAAAAATAGGAGAAGTAAAAAGATTCTGTTGTCAACGCCTTTTGCATGCAGCAAGTTCAAGTCATTTAAAAGCAATCTACAAACAAGCAAACAAACAAACTGCTAGATATAATGCCAGCCAAGTTGGCCCTGCTCCAGGTCGACTGAGTGCACTTTGGCTTAGGTGGCTCCAATCTCAACCCCAAATGCAACACCAAACAAACCTCCCGCAAACACAGCTCGCAACAACAAGCCAGAGAAGTCCTCATCGAGTGGGCCAAGCATCATAAGTAAGCTAAGCACTTTTAGCCCAAGTAAATGTATATGCGATTTTTTTATATCTGTATATGGTATATATGTAGACAGTGACTTTCAAACTGTGCTCCAACCAAGTGCAACGAACGGTACAGCTTCTGGCAAGGGCATCACTTGACACATTCATATTCACATTCAAATACATTCGCATGTTTATGCACTTGCAGCGGGTATTTCAATTATATCAAATATGTAAAGTACTTTCATTAGAATCTTTCTTCAAATATTTTAAATAATATGAAATATAATATATATATATATCATCTATATATCTATCCATGGTGTACTTGTGACTGATTTGAGACTCTGTAAAAATTACCTCTTAGCTTTTTGAGTTTACGTTAACTATTATTTGTTTTATTTTCTTAAGAAAAATATAAATTGTGCTCTCATCAAAAAAAGTGTGAGCTTCAATTTATTAAGTCGCAAAAGTGGGTGCTTATTATTTTTGTTTCTTTATCTTTATTTCACCAATAAATTTGTAGTTGATAAAAAGAGCGAAAGTTCAGTTTAAACGACAACAGACTCGCTTGACAAAAGTCGATTCATTTATCCTACAAATAAAAAATATTTTGACTGTATACTATATATATGATGAATCAGATTTGTATTAAGCACGTTGTTTCTTTTTTTATGCTAGGGTATTTAATTATCATCAGCCAACATCAGCTAACTGTTCTTTCTTGCTGCACATGAGTTATTTTACTTAAGTTCTTGCGTGGCATCTAACGTTCAGCTCTCAAGGCACATGCACCTTATGGGGCTGTCAGTTTCAGCTTGCAATCCATCTCCTACTTCAACCCCCCTATACCCAGTCAACCTGTCTGAAATGTAACCAAACGTGGCTTGAATGTTAGCGGCAGTTGTTAAGAGAGAGGCTTAGGGGCTTCTTGGGGGATGGCAACATGTTGTTGTTGTTGCTGTTGCTGTTGTTGATGTTGTTGGTGAAGTAATCAGTACTACTGTCGCATATTGTTTGTCTGTCGTCGGCTGGGTTGGTCTGTTCTGCTCGTCTCTATTCTGGAATGGGAATCTATTTTGTGTTGGGTTGGGTTCTCTGGCAATGAGTCGCTGTCTCGCCTTGGACGCCAACTGGGGGCAACTCTCTTGAGTATTTTGAATTTTTTTTTTACATTTGCGCAATGTGTTTTTTACTTGTGATTGCAAAAACGCCACTTTGCCTGCTAAATTAAGTGCTTATTTGGAGTTTAAGTTGTTGCAATTAGACAACAAGTGAAGTATGCCCCACGCACTTGGCTTTGACCACGTATGTTGAGGCAACAACTTAGTGGTTGTTACTCAAAAGAACTCATACTATTCATTCACGTGAAAACAATGCGAATATTCGAATTATTTTTGTGAATGAGTGGCATTAAAAGCGCAGATAATTAACAAACTTTGTAGACTTGTCATCAAGTCATCAAGTTGACATTGCGACCAATTGAAAATTCCTATTCAAAAATTGTATTATATTTTTTTTGGTAAATTTGTTTTTGCTTGACTTTCTCTCCATCTCGTCAAGTGTATTAAAAAATGTATATATGAAACATTCATTCAACAATATGGTTAATCCTACTATATTTGTTAATGAACAATCAAATACGAATATGCTTAAGTTTTAATGTGAAACAAAACAAATTATTGACTATGTTGATGCACAAATGTATAATAAATAATTAGATGCAAATATTATTTCACGTGACTTTTTGTCCGTGTGAAGTTAATACTAAAATTTATTAGAACAATCTTGGCTTACTTTTTAGCTGCTTTAAAATACATATAACTCAAAACAATTAAATAAATACTTTAGTTATTCTAATATTATGGCATAGAGCTATTTTAGGTATTATGTCTAACTATTTTGTGCTCGAAACGAACATAAGTTAGATTTATATTCATATATCTCTAAAGTATTTTCAATGTTAATGTATCGACTTCTTTATAGCTCAAAATAAAGTGTGAATAGCCATGCTGGAATCTTATTGTTATACGTGTATGTAGGTTTGCAAGTTTTCTTTACACTCTTCCCGCCTTACAAGCTATTTAGATTAAATCACTCAAATTACTTTGTAGCCACACTCATCAGAGGCAACATAATCAGCACTGTATAAATATAAATTGCTTTAGTCAAGCAGAAAATTAGCGCATTTTACTCTGGCAATTAGATGACGATGATCAAAAATGTAGCCTCATAGTACAACACAAATGAAATGGCTACCTAATAGTTTTCATCCCCCTCTTCCCCTACTACGTACTACCACGTAGTCGTAATAGTAGTAGAAGTAACCAACAAATCCACAAAACACACAGCTGGCTGGCATAAAACTAAACAAAACAATTGCGAAGCTCAGCAAAAATTTGAATGTCGAACTTTTGGTGCTTTTGCTGGGTTTGGTCGTGTGGATTATTGGTGGTGTCAATTGCCAGTGACCATTTTTTTGTCCTTTGGTAATTTACGCTTGCTGTCAAGCTGCTCAAGTAAGTAATTTCAAGTTTCTACCGAAACTCAATGCTCAATGCAAATGCTGATGATGCATTTCCTATTCAGAGAGCGTTCAAATGCTGCAGCAGCAAATTGAAAATGGCTCCTATACGAAATGATAGTATGTACACACATACGTATCTGTATGTACATATATCGCATATATAGCTTTTATTTGTATTATTTGTATTGGTAGCTTAATTGAATGAAATGGCAAATGGTGGGCTGCAAGTGCGACAATTTCAGCTGCTCTTGCTTTCTTCTTCTTCTTCTTTTTCATCTTATTTTTAAGACATTTTATTTTACTGTCCGTTGCCTGTCCCCCAATCCGCCGCATTCACTGTACGTGGACATGGACGACAACGACAAATTGGCAGCCATATTAATAACATCTACGTGCCGTTGCTTGCTTCGTGGTGTAGAAGTGTGTGTGGGGGGGGGGGGGGGGGGAAAGGGGATTTGTAGTGCACCCTGCACATTGTTTGACTGGCTCTTGGCCGGCCAGCACGTTCATCGTTCACATTTTTCTGTTACTTGTAACAGCATTTCAATCGCAAGGGAGCAAGTGAGAAAGAGCGCAGAAGAAGATGAAGTAGAAGACGATGACTATGGCGACAACGGCGGATTTCACATATCACGATGGCAAAAGGGGGGCTGGGGTGAGGCTGGGGTCAACAAGCAGCGAAAATGCTACGCGGTCAGCAAGTTCTTTGTTACCGCAGAATGTGCGTGCGAGTATCTTTAAAGTAGTCTTGTCCAGTATCTTTTACTGCCTACAATGGGATAAAGTTAAAGGAATCGCATGCAAATAAAACCTGTTTAGGACTATGAACAGAAAGAAGCTTTATAGATATAGCCAATTGTTAAACATTTTAAAATTGAATGGCTTCAAAATAAGGAAACATATAGTATATTCAGATAAAATATATTATTGTACACTCCGAAGAAAATGTTGTACAAAAAAGCATATTCATGATGATTTTAACTATTTTCGTCTATGATTTATTATTAAAAACGATTACGCTTAATCAAACATTTGCACATGTTAAATCAAGAATAAACCATAAAACAATAAAACGTATTAATATTGATGCTCACAAATATTGAATTAAACTATTATTCATACTGAATTTTAATATGAAATTATAAAACTTCGGTATGAAAGCTAGAAGCCTGCTTTTAATACAAAATCTGATCATACTTATTCTTAAAATTAAAACATCTTATTTTAACTTTTAATTGTTGAATATGCGTAAATTTGAACATGGCATGAGGCTTATAAAAATGAACGCATTTTGCTTTAAAGCTAAGACATGGCTTCGGTGATTCGGCGTTTGCTGCTGATCAAGAATATACATATAAGTTAACTAATATTAAAATTATATAGATCTTATATAAACATTAACATTACTTGGCCGATTGTTGTAACTGGCAGGCACAACAATATTGCGGAGATCAGCTGCTCGCACAAAATAGGCTAATCATATATATATTATATATATATATTTATTTTTTTTTTAAATTTGATTTGATGGTTATATCTTACATCGATAAGATATGATGATCCGGCGTGAACCCGCGTATTAAAAGACAATCTTGTTATTAATGAAAAATATAAAAATAAACATTAATTTATATACCTTATGTTTTACCGTTTACCCATTGCATGAGTTTGGGACATAACAACTTTTAAATTAATTGAAATTCGCACTTTAATTAGAATTATTAAATTATGTATATGAAAACGATCATTTTAAATTTGATCATAATTATGTTTTCCATCATTAATATTTTTGTTAATTGTAAATAAATTCATTTTGCTAAGTTTGTTCCACTGTGCATTGAGAGTCCGCTTCTTGTATATTTTTGTAATATTTCTCACAAAGCATCTTTAATTTCTGGAAATCACCAGCTTGATCATATTTTCTATCTCGAAAAAGCCAAGGCTCATAAATTATAAGCCCATCACAATGAACTTTTGTACCGCGTGTTTTTGGTGCGTGCCGCAGATTATGGAGCTGCCTAATTATCAAATAATTTAAAATAGCGAATTTATTTATTTGCAGTTATTGGAATAGGAATTATTTTTTGTGCCACTTAATGAAGTCATAACTGTTAATGTTTATGCAAAGATCTAATCTATTCACAGCTAATTTATTTATATATATATATTTGCATGTTGGAAACCAAATTATGGACAGGGCCAGCTAAATTTATAGCTAGTTGTAAAATTTTAGTTTATTTCTATTTTGATTTTTTTTTTTGCTTAAATTATGCGAAATGCTTAAGATTCAGTACAGACTGAAATGTGAGAGCCATATAAAATGTATAATATATGACACGAAAAGCTTAACTGTAAGCGCTGTAAATTACGATGTGATAGCTACAGAAGTATGTATATTAAACAAATAAGCCATGAAAGAAAAACATAAAGATATTTTATCTATCGCCGTGTCGAACCAAAATCCCATTTGCATATGAAATGGTCTAATCTACTGAGCATGGCACATTTGACAGTTCGGTATGCCTCAAAATAGACCCCAAAACGGATCCAAAATCAACACACTCACTCTGGTGTCTCCCATTGTATTGCTATCTGTGTCCATTCGTCACTCTTGTTAACCTCTTTCTTTGTTTCAAAAGGCAACATTTGTGCAAAGTCAATGAAGATGTAATCATTGATCATCGTTGATCAGTTATCAGATTTCATGATTAACTTGCCAATAATTTATCAAAAATTTGATTGTGGCATTATACTTACTTTGGCTTTTACTACATTAAATGAAGATTGAAGAAGTTATTTAAATTTGAAATTGAATTTAATTGTTGTATTTAAATTTTATTAATTAGGTAAACTGCTTTTATATAGGATAAAAAGTTATGGTCTATCTATCTCTCTCTCTCACTCTCTCTCTCTCTCTCTCAAATATATATAATATAATAGACAAACGTTTATTTCTTTGAAAGAAATCTTCATGTTAACATGTAGCACACTTGTTCTGTATTATTTTTATTATGATCTGATCCCATTATAAATGGGAAAAAGGGTATAATGGTTTTTTTTTTTGCAAAAGTATGTAAACGGCAAAAGGAAGCATCTCCGAACCCATAAAGTATATATATTATTGATCAGCATCAACAGCCGAGTCGATATAGCCATGTCCGTCTGTCCGTCCGTCTGTCCGCCTGTCCGTATGTATGAGCCAACCGATCTCAGATTTGGGACTTAAGCTCGCCTAATCCCTAGGCAGTACAAGTTTGTTTTCAATTTTCGATAACTCATCCCGTTTTCGATATACACATGGGATCGATAAAAACAAAACATTGAATTTGGAAAACTTTGAGACGGCGTTTGATACACATAACAAAATAATGACAATCTGTGAAATTTTTATTAAAATCGGTTATGGGACATTAAAGTTGTGTATGCAGTGTGAAGTATGTGCGTACATACAAACACTTATACTTGCAAACACTGACTGTACGCGTAAAGTTTAGGGATCAGGGTATCGTCTAGTCGGGATTTCTCAACTAGAGCCTTTTTACTTGTTTGGATTGTGTTTATGTAAAGAAATTAGTTTATAAATAATAAATTGATTTTTTGTAATTTTGTCAAAGGCTTGAACAAAAAGTTTTTAAACAATTTTTGTAGTTTTTTGCGCCAAATTAATTCATCCTAAATCCCGAACGTGTTTCTTTCGGTATCGATGTTATCAAGATTTGGTCGAAATTTTAAATAAAAATGATAACAAAAACTTCTGATTAAGCTCTGCTGTGTGCCGAATTCGATAAACATATTTTAAACAAAATAAAACTCTAAATATTAAAAATTGTGTAGAAAAAAATAAAAAAAATAGCCAGCACGATAATGTTTTTAGCATCATATTTAAGATAAATTGAACTATTTTCATATCAAGAAATAAAATGTCTTGCCATTTGTTGCCATAGCTTTCTACTTTATGTGCGTGCCTATTTATTCGCATCAAATATAATATCTGCAAAAACGAAACTGTGCAAAATTAGCTTCACTTTGTCCGAGACGAAATTCACAACCAGTTTCTGAGACGCGTTGGTATACGCAAAAGAAATAAAAGGAGGAAGAAATAAGAAAAACAATAACTCAGATTGGCTCAGTGCCGGCCATTAAAAACTCATCACCATCAGCAACCAACTGGAATAAGCAACAACAACATCAAAAACAACAACAACAACATCAGCAACAGCAAACAAGAAGCGCGACAAACAACATAAGCGACCATATATATTATGGGATGGGATGTTCCCTAAACGTAAAACGTATAACGTAGTGTTTCACCATTGAGGGAGTGTCCAAAACATGCGTCGAACTTTCAAAACGCTTCACTGCACAGCATCAGGTTTAACTCTTAAATACAAATATGCATATATTTATATATACATATATATATATAATACAATTTTACTCTTATGTCTCGTCATTTTCTAGTAATTTTATTTAAAAGTTTTGACATGGGGACGCCCACAAAATTTACAAAATATTTAAAACCGAACATCCGCCAAATGAAATTTCGCCTTGCGTATTCTTATTCAAATGATACTGAGCCAAGGGACTCGCCCTCTATGCTTGTTTAGGGGGAAGAAAGGGCAGGTTTTCTCACGAGCAAACGTAATTACAGTTGTACTTAAACTGTAAGAACTACGCAGCAGCAGCAGCAGCAGCGATCCGTATCGCTTATCGTTTCGTATCGTATCGTATCGCCTGGGTACGCATCTAGCGATCCTTCGTCTGCGGCTTCGTTTTACTTTTGGATCTAATTGCAAATGCCCAACAAAAACAACAACAACAAGACGACCTTTTTTGCGTTCAGCAACTGCAATTAAAATCCAACCAAGCAACAAACATTTAGCGAGAGTCTCAATCTCAGTTCCAGTCTGATGTCTGAGTCTGAATCGTACGTAGTCTTGGCCCGACTGCCGGAAAAATCGACTCAAATTACAGAGACTACTCATACACACAGAGACTCACACACACACACACACACATACACAGTGTTAGCGTCGCACTCGTCCTCGATTTCGGCCTCGTACTCGTTAAAAAAAAAACACACACAGAGAGGTTCTAGCAAAAATACTTGGAAAAATTTGCGTGCCCTAATGGCGCTCTGAGCTACAGAATGAGTGAGAGAGAGAGAGAGAGACATAGTGAGAGAGAAAGATAGAGAGAGAGAGAGAGAAAAAGCGTCTCATAATTGCCAGCTGTCCAAACCTAAAAGAAGAAAAAAGAATTTGTAAATTTCTGTTAAATTAGACGAAGATTTTTGCATCAAAGCGCCCGTCTTGATTGATCTGTAAATACACACAAAGATTGCATTGGGGGTAGTTAGTCATAAGTTTCCCTAATTGTCGGGAATTTGAGTTATTTTCAACGTCAGCAATTTGAATGCCTTACTTAACATTGTGTATGAGTTTTCAGTTTAATGTTACCCAAAACGATGTTTAGCAAAGATTTATACGTATTTAAGATGGATTCATGGTAGGAAGAATGCAGGTTATCTCAATGCGTAATGCAAAGGGGCAGTTTAATTACGGTTAACGTTAGGAGTGTAAATGGAACAAAATTTATATAAATAATTAGTAATAATGCGTGCGGCAAAGGTTTTTTTCTGTTTTTTTTTTTTGCAATGTTAGATAGGTATTTAATAAAAAAAAAAACATTTTGTTCAATTATGTTGTTCTTATATACCTGTGACACCCTTCAATGAGGATTGAATTTTAGAAAATCATTTATATTTTAAATTTACAGAAACGAAAATGATCTAAACTGAATCTTAAGCTAGCGGAGCTGCGTTTTAGTATTTTCCAGAAAGAAATTCTCTTATTGGATGAATATTAGCATTTTAAAATTTTGGCATTAAGACGAAAGTATTCTTTTCCAAAATGTCATGACAGTATTCATAAAACTGAGAACTGGAGCTTAATATTATATCATGCTTCTCAAAAATGTTGCAAATACCATTACATTAATTTTACTTTATTTTTTAAACATATAGAATATAAATGTATTTTTATACCCTGATCCCATTAAAAATGGGAAAAAGGGTATAATGGTTTTGTGCAAAAGTATGTAACGGGCAGAAGGAAGCATCTCCGACCCCATAAAGTATATATATTCTTGATCAGCATCAACAGCTGAGTCGATATAGCCATGTCCGTCTGTCCGTCTGTCTGTCCGTATGTATGAGCCAACCGATCTCAGAGACTATAAGAGCTAGAGACTCCAGATTTGAAACTTAAGCTCGCCTTATCCCTAGGCAGTACAAGTTTGTTTTCGATTTTCGATAACTCATCCCGTTTTCGATATACACATGGGATCGATAACAACAAAATCTTGAATTTTAAAAACTTTAAGATGGCATTTGAAATAATGACAATCTGTGAAATTTTTATTAAAATCGGTTAAGAAACACCGGAGATATGGGGCATTGAAGTTGTGTATGCAGTATGCAGTATGTGCGTACATACAAACACACATACTTGCAAACACTGACTGTACGCGTAAAGTATAGGGATCAGGGTATCGTCTAGTCGGGATTTCTCGACTAGAGCCTTCTTACTTGTTAATCATATTTTAAACGCATGTATTTAATAGTCCAAGCTATGATTTTCGTTGCTGGATGAACTTGGGACTTATGTTGATCCGATTTCGTTGCAGCTATTAAAAAAAAAAAACAAATAATAAGTTTATATATATAATTATCATATTTAAAAAAATTCTTATGCTTATACTTTTTAAACTTCGCTCTTTATGTCAATTTTCCATTTGTTATTTTTGGGTGCTTATCCAAGCAAGTGACAAATCGAGAAGTCGGTTCTTCAATTCGAGGTCGTGGTGCAGTTGTTCATGCCGCTTGTTGCCTCTTGACAGCGTCAAACTTGTCCAAAACTGAAAGCCAAACAATAAACACTTGCAACGAACCAGTGTTTGACCGAAATGTTTCATATTTTGTAAATACTTTCGGACAGAAGAAGTAAAGTTGTTTTTATTAGATACAAAAAATAAAATAAAGATTTAATTGATGATTGCCATACATATTGACTTGATTTAAAGTAACTGGGAGAAATCCGGTATTAACGAAATAACTAACGGGAACTCGCTTATGGTTGAAGCTGGTTTCAGTTACTTATGAAGGACTCATACTGTAATATGCCGGGTAAAAAACTATATCAGAAAACAACAATCAGCTGTAGATATTGCAGTACTTAGAACCTCAGAGGAATGTTTTTTTGGGTTTTTAAAAAGAACTAGAGCTAAACTTGGCATTGTGCTCTCTGATTTGTAAAATTGTATCCGTTAAACATGCCATAATAATTTGATACTTATACCTTTACTTGTACTTGTACTTATACTTATACCTATACTTATACTTATAATTATACTTGTACCCATACTTATACTTATACTTATACTTATACTTATACTTATACCTTTACTTGTACTTATACTTATACTTATACTTGTACTTATACTTATACTTATACTTATACTTATACTTATACTTATACTTATCTCCCATAATTGATTTACATTTGCTAAATAATATATTTTTTGTTAACAACTATTAAAACACAGTTAGGTAATTGTTAGTTACTCGTTGGCTTGTTTCGTTTGTTTTCAAAAAAGTCTTGAGTGCTTACTTCGCTGAGGTAGTACAAGTTAGAGTATATTAGATGAGAGCATCTCAGAAGTGCTCCGGGCGTGAATAAATGAAGTTTGCAAATTGCACCACGCCTGACCACCACCAAAAAGCAGCAGCGTCAGCATCAGCAACTCGCAATTGCTAGACATTACGAATGCAAAACTTTGTCCTCATTACTCAAAGACTGAAAAGCAACTGAGTGCGAATGCAATATGTATGTGTATGTGTGTGTGTGTGTGAGCACCCCTAGGATAAGGCGTTACGACAGAATCCAAGTTATGGCGTCTGTCAAAGTCACATCGCATGCAAAAGTTGTCGTCGCCTTCGTCGTCGTCGCATTGTCCGGCGCAAGTTCCTTGCCGCTCTCGGCAGCTGCAGTTGAAGGACAACGAGAATGATGATGACGACAACATCTGCATTGGGTCGTGGTCAGCCTCAGCAAAAAGAGCTTCCCAGCTGTCATGCCGTCTAACAAGTGTCACTATAACTTATTATACCCTTACAAAGGCTACATTCAATTATATGATCAACATCTGTAATCGTTGAGTAAAATATGAAATATTCAATTCATTAAAGCTGAGGTATTTAAGAAAATTTATTTATTATTGCAAAATTAATAATAATAAATTTTTCCATTTTTGCTTTTAGTCTAATATAAACATTGCCTATCCAATACCAAACTCGCAAGTTAGTCATAAACAAAACTTAACAAGCTTTTTATAAAATTTATAACTTTAGTTCAATGTTATGTTTGTAAGGGTATGTAAGCTTCGACATGCATTTGGTTTTGTGTTCCATCTTGTTTTGCTTTGTCCGCAACTCCCCGCCTCTTTGCTAGATACCAAACTGGACATGGGATTCGGACCGGGACTCAGTCGAGAAACTTTTTCCTTGTCTCCCTAACGCTCTCGCTCTCGCTTGTGTGCGTGTTCTCGGTTTCGAGTTTGTGAAAGATTAAAATCTGCAAACAGTTGGCATCAAGTTTTCAAATTCACAAATATTTTATGTGAATAATGTCCAGACCATTTTACTTGGCCGTTGGGCTTTTTATGCAAATTAAATGATTTAAGGTCAGTTGGACTTTTCTCTCGGCTGTTCATTCAAAACTCATTAATTATGCTATGGCCAAACGATTTCGACTTTGTCTTATTAACAGCAAGTTTTGTGTGAAACAATGCATGAAACTATTTAGGCTAAAGATCTGTTTTAATTGTTTTTTGATTTCTGTATTTGTTCTTAATTATTTATTGCTAAGAAATAAAAAACTTTAACTAAAATCTTTCTTAATAGATTGAAGATTAAGTTCGTACAATAAATGCAATATTTTTCTTGCTTATCAAATTATTTTCAATTATCTTTTATGCGATCAGGCTTCAACGTAATACAGATAAATAACCATATTGTTGATATCGTTCCTTGGTCATTTGTCAGTTTTTCTTGAAAAAAAAAAAAATGTTAAGTGGCAATTGCTCATTTAACAAAACTCATCAGCGGCGAACCCAAGAAACAAATCAGCAATAAAACGAACGGAGCGTTTGCCTCTTTAGAAAATCGCTGACAGTCTCCATTTTAGCTTCTAGAGCGGATACAACCAATTGAATGGGACGATGACTGTCTCTCTGAGTGCGATTTATATATATATATATAAATATATATATATATAAGTACGTGATGAACTTAAGTACATACAGACATACTTACGATTGCTCAACACAAATTGCAGCCATTTAATTCAATTTAAATAAATTTAAAATGCGTCCAACTTGTTGAGGCACTCGACTTAAGTTAAACATCTGATTTCGAATTTGATTGGACTTAATCATACTAACTAAGAAAAGTGCAGCTCAAGCAGCATTCAAAGTGAAGAAACATTTTTTCTTACAAATAATTTTCTCTTTTTTCTTTTAACTAAAAGTTATTAAAAAAATAAACAGTATACTGTAGAAATTGTGTATTGAAATAAATAATTAGAAAGAACGATACAGTTCTTATATCTTGTGTCAAAGTTTTAATGTTAATACTTTTACCTAGAATTAACTATTTTTATTTATTTTTTATTGTAAGCTGTTAGCTTTCATGTCGAGTGTTTTAAATACTGTTGAAACATTTTTTCAGCTTGTTTGTCTTTGTTTTATATCTATTCACTTAAGCAAGAAATGGTACGAGAGATTAGGTACACTTATTTCTTAGTGCTATTTTCAAATATGAAACGTATTTAATTGAAAAATGAACAATGTTGATTCAAATACAAACAACAGAAAAAATATAATCAATGTGCATGCACTTTAAAATGACAATTCCATATTTTTAATAACATTGAATCGTATTTAATTCAACTAAACAAATATATTCAAGAAGTGCAAACGTTGCAGTCGGTCACAAACGACTGCAAAATACTCTTATACCAGTATAAGAAGTCTGTTTGCATAGCGGAAATAGTTCTATGCTGTTCTTTGGTGGTTTTCTAAAGCTACCAAATTAGGTGAATCTAGCTAGGAACTGTGGCAGAAACAGGCAAGGCAAGGGTATTTGGGGGCTGCATGGACGAGCGTGGCATCTAAACTATTGATGCAGTTTTTTTTTGTAAATACCACCAGTTATCTTCCCACCAAATTTGGTACCTATAGCTACTAAAATGTTTATATTTTAGCACATTGAGGTGTATCAACTTGTTATCGATTTCCCAATCGTAGCGCCGAATCTGAAAACGTTGTCGGTGTACGGATCTTTCAGAGTATTAAAGCTAATATTTAAAATTAAGATTTTGATTTAATACAACCACATTTTAATCGAACAATCTTTATATGATCCGTGTTCAAATTGAAGAGCAGGCATCTTACTTTGTTCCCAAATCTTTTTGATATAACAATATAGTTTTTTGTTATTAACTAATATTGAAGTCATCAATATTACCGCGTCGACCCCTTAACCTTGTTATAGTAAAGTTTAGTTATTTAAAGTTTAGCTTATTCGTATTTGAATTTTATATTTCAAAATCATTAATGATAATAGTTGGATTGAAGGTCATGGTTTTCTTATACTGAGTTCAACTTTTGGTTCAACACACATAAATTATATATATTGATTAACTAATTGAGGGATTGTTTATCCGATAAATGTAGTTGGTTGGTCAACGAATGAAAAAAAATACTTATTTAATTATATACTTTATAATATTCAATTATATATAATATACTTTGTGATCGAAATTATGCATTTAAGTATAACAAATGCGTGTGACACTGACATTAAACTTGTTTGCACTGAAATTACTTTCAGGTGTTTTACTCTGCGTTGAACACGCTCATTTTAATTCCTTTCGATACCATTGTTGTTGTTTGTGTTAGTGATACACTTAATATATGCATACATACACTCAGTTATTGCTTTGCTTTTTGTGTTCTGTTGATAATTATTATTTTGCCGCTTTGAGTGTTGTTGTTGTTGTTGTTGGTAGCACTTTGCGTTTATTATTTATTGACATGTTCACTCTCGCTCTCGCTGTAAATGTGTAAATTTGTTCTTGGTTTTTGGTCCGACTACTCACTTTTATTGCACAAAAAAGTTCAATGACACAAAAGTAATGCACAACAATGCAATAACAACAATAGCAACGACAATAAAAACAACAACACTAACATCTTTGTGCTCTGTGCCGTTTCTTCCATTGTTCCATTGCTGACTCGTTCTTTGTGTATGCATCGGAATGTGCGTGTGTAAGCGAGCGCGCACCATTACCACAAAGAGAGCGGGAGAGAGAGATTGCCAAGGCGGCTAGAGAGCATGCTGTTATTTGCATCTTTCACTTTTTAGCTCTTTTGCGTTTGTTGTTGTTATTAGGCGGACAAAATGTGGGTCGTCGCTCTCGCTCGCTCACACGTTTGCTACCCGTTCGCTCTGTCGCTCTCGTCGCCTTGGAATTGACCGCAGGGAAATCAATAAGTTAGAAGGCTGAAGAACGTTTTTTTGTCTTTTTTTTGGCGAATTTAGCTCGGGTTTTATTGTTTGTCAAGTTCAGCGCGTCCAAAAAACAACTAATGCCATTTTATTGTCCAACTTTCACTCTCTCTCCCTCTTTCTAAAGGATAAGGAGGAGAAGGAGAAGGAGGAGGAGAGAACGAGTCAACAATCAAAGTCAAACTGTGCCCTCATCATCAACACGTTTTGCAATTTCAATGGCTAGAACTTCGCGCTTATCAACAACATTGAATCAGACACACCCACACACAAACACAAACACATTCAAACATACACTCATTCATTCATTCATTCATTCATTTATTTGTTGTCTCGCTATTGCATTTTGCAAAAGCTAGACGCTGAGAGCAGAGCAACCTGTTGCCGAGAGACACACTCTCAACTGAAACTGAACCGAACCGAACTGAACTGAACTGAACTTCGCCATGCAATGCAATTTTCAACAACAACGTCATCAACAGCAGCAACAGCAGCAACAAAAACACGGGCAAACACAACAGTCAAGCCGGCAAGAAGAAGAGCAAGAAGAGCAAGAGCATTTCCAAGCCCTGCCACGCCGTAGAAAATACATTCAACAAACAATTGAAATTTTCGTATACAATTGCGAATTGAATGAGGAAATGAATGTGTAAAATGAGTAACGACTGAATAGCAGACTCCTCATCTATGTGTGTGAGTGCGAATATACATATATATGTGTGAATAAGTGTGTGTGTTTGTGTGTGTGTGTGTTTTGGTTCAGTCTGCAAGTGTCGAGACAGGTCGTATACGTGTTTCATTTGCTTTCTTGTTTTCACACCCTCCCTCAACGGCATGCTTTTGTTTTTCGCTGTCGCTTTTTCGGTGTTGGCAAACGCATCAGCTTATAAAATACAGTTGGAAAACAACGTTTAGTTATTTGCTCAAGGTTAAATACAGTTTTTTCTGCCTTGATAGCTTCTAAACTGTTAAATTGTTTACTTTTCCTTGTCTGGTTTTTTTGTGTTCGAGCCAAAAAAGTATGCAACAAAAGTTTTTATTTTTTTTGGGGTTTTATTATGCCGAAAGTTGATAAAAGGTTACTAATGAAACAAAACAGTTGCACTTTTCAAAAATGTTTATAAACAGAAAAACGAAATAAAGATATGGATATATAAAGCTAAATCCTTACTGATTTCATGGTTGATAACAATTTTTATTGTACATTTATTTTGCTATTTAAAAATGTCGTATTTTATTAATTAATATATATATATATATATATTTATATATATATATAAATATTTTTTTTTTCAAGGAGAAATTGGTAAATTTTTTTATAAATATACTTAATATTTTTTTTTTTAACTCTTGCTGCACATAAGCTAGAATAAGTCATTTAATAAATAAAAAAGTCTTAATGTATTTGATTAATAAAAGCAATATTTGAGCTAAAATAAAACATATTTTATACAAAAGTTAGCTAATAATATTATTACCAACAATTCAAATTTATTTAAAATTTATTTAAGTTCTGTTTTTGCTTTTCTAAAATTTTAAGAACTAACAATAATTTTTCTAAAAATAGAGCTCTAAAACGTTTGTTTTTGTAAACTTTAAAATTCGATTAATTTTTTGTTTCTATTCACGATCAAGATATTGTTTTATGCCATGCATTTAAGTTGCACGTGAAGTTCAAGTGTTAACAACAACTTTACAGGTGTGCACATTGGTGTGTACAGGTGAGGTGAGCAGGGGTGATCAGAGGTGTGCAATAGAGTTAGAAATAGCTTGTAGAGAGGAGGAGGGAGCGAGGAACACACACACACACACACACACATATATATAATCATCACAATGTGAGTGAATTGTGCGAATATTTTTGTTGAACTTGTTTGCTTGCCAAATGCCTTTTGTGGCTGCTGCTATTGCTACTTTTGTTGTTTTTGTTGTTGTTGGCTCCTCTTGTTGCCTTTTGCCATTGTCCGCCTGCCTCTTGTTGATGCTGCTCTTGTTGTTGTTGTTGTTGTTTTTGTTGCGTTTTATTTCTTTTATTATGTGCGAATGTTTGTTTGTAATGCTCGGCGCCATTGTTGTTGTTGATATTGTTGTGTTTGTGTGTGTGTATTTGTATTTTTATTTTAATTTTTTTGTGCGAACAATTAAAACTCTTTGCAATGACCTTGACTTTGGTTCTTTTTTTTGTTAGTGTAGATGTGTGTGTGTGTGTGAGTGAGAAAGTGGATGAGCAAGAGCTTCCTTTTTTGCCATTCACACGCGTTCAGCACGCTCAAACGTCAAACATAAAACACACATATAACAACAAGAACAACAATAACAAAAGCCGTCTGAGTGTCTACTCGGATCTGAAGTCTCGAGTCTGAAACTGAGACTGGGTCTGATTCTGGTTCTGTTTCTGTTTCGGTTTTCGGTTTATTTTGGGCTTATTATTATTTTTCTCTTTGAATGCTTTTTTTTTTTAAATTTCCCCCAAAAGAATCGAATGGCTGCACAAATATATAATAATAAACCATCAACAACAACAATTGCTCTGATAATGAACAAGAAAAAATGTTTTTTTTATCTTTTTGTTATTGTATTTTGAATGTTTGTTTTGTGGTTAAGATTTGCGTATTTTGTGCCATAGGTCAGTTACTGAAGCAGGTTTGTTATTATTATTATTATTTTTGATTGTTTGTTTTTGTGTATTTGTGTTTTTGTATATATTTGGCATTGTTAAAGCCTTTTGTTCGTTTTGAAATCGTTTGCAATTGGCCATAAATTATTGTTTTGGCTCACATTCACATATATCGCATGTTTTAATTTAAGATTTTTTTTTCTGCCAGCACATTTCTGGGTTAGTAGTAGTAGTAAAACAAGTGTACTTAGGGTTGCCAGGGTAACGGAAAGGTAAAAAATGTTTGCAATGACTTGCAAGAAATGTTTGCCTTTAAGTGATTCGGTTTGGTTTAAGTGATTAAAGAATATATTAATACAAATAATAAAAAGAGTATTTTCATGTTAATATATTGTGTATAAAGTTTTTATTTGATAATTTCGTGCGTGTGTGTTAAAATCCATTTGAAAACAATACATTTTTCTTATGGTAACTTTTTTTTATTTTATTTTTATATATATGTAGTATTTTATCCAACTTTCTTTATTTTTAAATATTGTTAATTAATTATTTATTGTATATATATATATTTTTATTTTTTAAAATTTTTTTTTTTGTAATTTTGGGTTGATTTTATTTTATTAACATTAAAGGTAAGTAATAATTAAGTAATAAACGTATGTAATTAGTATTTCACAAAAAGAAAAGTCAATATTATGAAATTTTTTTTTTTAGTATTTCTTATTATTTATTATTTGTCTCATTACTATCTAACAGATCTTAAGTACAATTCGTTTTCGAATACAATTGAATCCAATTTTATTCTCTTAATTTTTTTTTTTTAAAGAACTTACATACATGCTATAAAAATGTTTGGTCCCCATTAAGTAGGTAGATTTTTCGACGTTTCCAAGTATATTTAATTACATTAAAAATAAAAATAAAAACTAGCAATTTGTATTTACCGTTGAAATAGGCTTGAAAACTCATTAAGAAACTGGCGAAATGATGCAGTCAAAGCTGAATTAGAAACAAAACCCAAAAACCAGAACCCAAATTCAAATAGAGCCGAGAACTAAGTTACTTTGCACTAATGAAAACCGAGGCAAATGCACACACATACATACATATATATATTCTACGCATATGTGCAATAAGCGTGGTTTTTTTTCGGCAAAAGTGGTAGATTAAGGTGAGGGGTTTGAGGGTGGGCGAATGGGAGAGGGAACACAAGACAATGCGGTTGCCTATTCACATGTGCAACTATAATTACAACAACGTGTAGCTACAATCCAAAGGATGCCAGACCGCATCAAAGTCACACACACATACAGACACAAGCACACACACATACACGCTCACTCATGTTTACGGTTAGTTTATAACTGTTTACTGCAGTGCACTTGGCAGCACTTGCTTAATACATTTTCATGCCAGTTGTAGCCGCCGACTGCCTCCGACTATTATTAAGAGCTCGATTTTCCTTTTTTTTTTTTCTTTTTTCAACGCAGCTACCTTGGGCAAACCCATTAGGTTAATAAGAAGATGTAGAAGAAGAAAAAGAAGAAGAAGAAGCAAAAAATTATAATAATAAAAAAAATGCAAACTATGCGCGAGAGACCCGCCAATGGTAAATACGCCGCAAACACTGCGGCGCCCCTCTCACCCACTCCCAAACCACTCCCTCCTCCACAACCCCACGCATGACTCGATTCCAGGTGCTCCCGGCTGCCCAGCTTCCCGGTCGGCCATATTTAAAGCGTCCGCAAAAAATTCCGCCAGACTTTCAAAGCCCTCTGAAACTGAAAACTGGCAACGTTGCGTTGTGCTATAAAAACGACTACGACCCAGCGACGACATTTTTATGGCAACTCTAGCAAACGCAGCTCACAACAACGCCACGGATCGATATGCGGCGCGAGCGAATGCGTCATATTTAGCCATCTCGCTTGCGCTTTACATCCATTGGCTCGATGCGCTGCGCAAAATCCAAACCAGCTATGAAACAAACACACACACACACACAGTCAGAGCGTAGCGTTTATTTGATTTATTAGCACTACTAGCGTTGTCTTTGTCTAACGCTCACGCCCTGCCAGTACAGCAGAGAAGAACTGGTTTACAAATGCCGTCACACACCAACACACACAGGGTGGCTAGTCAAACGGGTCTGCTGTCTGCTGTAAGCGTGCGTGTGTGTGTGTGTGTGTTTGTGTGTGTGTGTGTTTGCTATTCTTGCTTGCTGTGCCAGAGGCCTCAGTCTCAGCTGCTGGCCAGTCAGTCTCTCATTCGTCTCTCGTATTCGCTGTCGTCAGCACACGCGCACGCAAGCGAGCTAACGGATTCGAGGTTCGAGAGTTTCGACTGTTTTTTCGCTACACGCATTTCACACACTCACACACAATCACTCACCTCGGATTTTTTTTCGTCGTCGTCGGTTGTTCGCTTCGTTTTGACGGCGCTCGTTATCGCTAGGGAACAGGTTTCGCCGCTGTCCGCACACTCAACGTCGAAACAGAAAGGTGCTCAATTCCGCGTAGTGTGGAGGTATTTTCAACGTCTTACGCAGTGCGCTGATTTTTTGTGTCTGCCCAAGCAAGTACTACTAATAGCAAAAGAGCAAAAAACAAAAAACAAAAATCCAAATTAAACACTCACATCGAATTCGCGTATATCGCGACGCGTTTAAATCAACTAAAATTTCAAGTGTTCTTTCGCGTTTCAAATGTTTACAAAACAAAAAAAGCTTAAGCAAATAGCAAAAAGCTGTTTCACAAAAAGTTAGATTCATATAACCGTCGTACATATTATATATATATATATATATATATATATATATATATATGCATGTGTCAACTGCCCCAAAACTACGGCTCAAAACGAACAACATTTGATAGCAACAAAATCGACGAAAATTCAAAAAACAAAAAAAATCCAACAAGTGCAACATGGTTTCCAAAAATATGTTCAAACAAATTCAATAGCCAAACTCAATCTACATTGTAATTGTGCATTGACAAAGAAAAAAGTGACTTTTAAAAATACAATAATCCGACAGATACAACTCGGATTTAATGTATCTGTTTATGGATTTGGATATATAGCATCTACAGGTGCTTGAAGAAGTTATAGAAAAAATCCCAAGCAGCAGCAAAGAACCTCAGTGAAATCCATCGCTGTTGCAAGAAGCATTCTACTCTTGCAAGAAGTATCTACTCTTTTAAGTATTTACGGCTACAAAAAAGTATCTACAACTGACCGGATCGTTCCAGGGACTTGATGTATTGCAATTGCTGTTAGCTAAATTGTATCCCAAAACAAATATTTTTGATTTGTACGAGCTTGTGACGTTGGAAAGTCAATCAAAATGCTGACCATGGAAGCGGACATGAAATGTGGCATATTGCCTGGCCAAATGCCGCCGTTGCATGGCCACGCGCATGCCGCAGCAGCTGCCAGTTCGTATTCAGCGTTGGCCCCTCTCATGAACTTGGGTCCATCGCACCTAACGCATTCGCACCTTAGCCAACACAATCATCATCATCACCATCATCATCATATGAGCGCACATATTGCTGCCAGCCAGAGTCCCAATCCCCTGAGTTCACTGCAATCGAGCATTGCCAATACGCTAAACGGCGGCGGCAATAGCGGCAACAGCGTGCAACAGCAACAGCAACAAAGTTCACCATTGCACAGTTCGAGTGAGCTGAGTCCGACGCAGAGCAGCATTGGAAGCCATCATATGACCTCACCCGTTAGCCAACATCAACAGCAGCAACATGCCCAGCAGCAGCAGCAGCAACATCCCACGTTAATGGGTGCCGGCAGCGCTTTGAGCTCCATGACCAACAACAACAACAGTAACAACAATAATAATAACAATAACAACAACAGTGCGACAGCAAATAAAAATCAACAACATGCGGATCGTGTGAAGCGTCCAATGAATGCATTTATGGTCTGGTCGCGGGGGCAGCGACGCAAAATGGCTTCCGACAATCCGAAGATGCACAACTCGGAAATCTCGAAACGCTTGGGTGCACAATGGAAGGATTTGTCCGAGGCGGAGAAGCGACCCTTTATCGATGAAGCGAAACGTTTGCGTGCGGTACACATGAAGGAGCATCCGGATTACAAATATCGACCAAGACGCAAGACCAAAACTCTGACCAAGACCAAGGAGAAGTATCCGATGGGTGGCATGATGCCTGGCCAGCAATCTCTAAGCGATCCGGGTACTCCAACCCGCGGCGTACCGCAAAATCAATCGCTGAACGGTTCATCGGGTGCTGCATCGGCAGCAGCAGCAGCAGCTGCCGCAGCCGCCGCCGCTGCGGCCGTGCAACGTCCCAATCTGCATCAGATGAGTGTACCGAATGGCTATATGCCCAATGGCTATGCCATGCATCCAGATCCCGCCGGCTACCAGACACACTACATGAACTACGCGCCGCGCTACGAGATGAGTCACATGTACAATGGTTATGGCATATACGATACTGTTGCCGGCGGACAAACCTCACCGTACGGCACCAGCAGCAGTCTCCAGCAACCCGGTTCACCCTATGGACTTCAACACCAGCAGCAGCAACAACAGCAGCAACAGCAGCAGCCCGGTAGTTCCGCCTCTCCGGTGCCGTATGGTGCTCAGGTGTCGTGTCAGAGTCATAGTCCCAGCGATTCGAGCATTAAGTCCGAACCCGTCTCACCAAGTCCCAGCGCCATAGCTTTAAACAACAACAATAGCAACAACACCAACAACAACAACAGCAACAACATCAATAATAATCATATTATGAAACGGGAATATGTGACAGCGGGCGCCGGCGCCGAACTAAATAATCTCATGAACATGTATCATCTGCATGATGGTCTAACAGGGGGCGTGGGCGGTGTTGGTGTTGCAGCGGAACAGCAACAACGTCATTTGATGCATTATCAAACGGGTTCGCCCGAGTTGCAGCAGCAACAGCAACAGCATGTCATGCAACAGCAGCAGCAACATGCACACCAACAGCAACAACACCCACACCAACAGCAGCAGCAGCAACAGCAACAACATCAACAACACCAACACCAGCAACTGCAACACCAGCAATCGCTGAGAGCAATGGCACCCCTGGCACATATGTGAGAAATGGCCAGCGCCTATGGAGCCGACGTCTCGCCGCCGCCGCCGCCAACAATAACCAATGGCAACTACAATATGCCAGCATCTGCACAGCAGCAGCAGCAGCAGCAACAGTTGCTGAATGGCCGGCCAAGTCCAACGGCCTCGGGGTCGTCGGGCGGTCGCTCCTCGGCGCATTCAAGTGGTCATAATACGGTCAATGCGCATTCACCCGCCTTGGCTGCCGCGTATCAGCTGTCTGCAACGACGACAACAGTAGCGGCAGCAGCAGCAGCAGCAGCAACAGTTTCCTCCTCTACGTCCGCCGCGGCGATCAGCATGCTGGACATGCAGCAACAGCTTGAGGAGCAGCAGCAACATTATCTGCAGCAGCAACAGCATCACCAACATCTACAACAACATCAACAACATCAGCAACATCTGCAGCAGCAACATCAACATCATCAGCAGCAACAATTGTACCATTATCATGCCACGCATTCGCAGCAGCTGCACGAGGCAACTGCTGCCATGTTGGATATATCCACATTGTAAATTATTGCATATACTACACTATACACTACACTACACAACATCGCAAAACACATTTAGCGTAAACAAAAAAAAAGGAAAAAATAAACAAATTTTTAGCCTTAGTTTTTAGCACTTATAAATTCAATTAACAATTAAAAACAATTATAATATGTACTATAATGTAAAACCTAATTAAAAAATAAAACCATTCTACAATTAAGCATACGCACTGTTGTACCATAAGAAGACAAAGACGAAGATGAAACCTCTTTTCCAACATACACACACACACACACATTCCACACATTTTTTTGCTAACAGGAAAACAACAATTCAAAAAAATAAAATAAAACAAAAAACCTAAATGACAATTGTGTGATAAAAATACTAAAACAAATAAATTGTTTTCATGTTATTTTGAACTTATGGTTTTTTTATCTCTCTCTGCGCTGTACAAAAAAAAACTTTACAAGTATTTAGCATTTCCACAACAACAACAAAATTCAAGAAACAAAAAACAAAAAAACACACATAAAAAAATTAAAAGAAATGAAAAAAAAATATCAAGAACAACAAAGAAAAAAAAAAATAAACATTCTATTTTATAGATTCTCTTATACATTAAGTAATTCTAATTATTATCTATTATATAAACAATTTAATTATAATTATGAATTATGCTTATGAATACTATAAATAATGAAATGAAACACAATTAATTGTAATAAAACAAAAATTATTATTATTATTATTATTATTTTTAAAAAGGCAAAAGCATCTACCACATAATACAAAACAACAACAAAATGTTAGTTAACCTTAAGTAAAATTTGGTAGAAACAACAACAAATTGATAAACTGAAACCCCCGGCGCAAGGCTTACAAACAAACAAACAAAAAACAAGAAGTAAAGCAAACAGCCAAAACGTCTGGAAAACCCATTAAAATCAGAAAAATCCACAAAAAAAAAACCAAAACACACACAAACAAATAAAAGAAAAATCTTTACAAAAAATATTAAATCAATTGTTTAAATATTTCTTTAGGTAATTTAAGCCTTTAGCCCGCCTCAATTTTGCCGTCGCTAAAAATTACGTTTGTTTTGATTCTTGTTTCTTAATATTATTATTTTCACAGCTTAACATATTTTGCACTAATTAATTGGATAATTATTTATGAGTCAAGGTTTTGCCAAATGTGCTAAAATAATAAAATGTTAAAATGCTGTTTTGATATTTAAGATTAACGATAACATTTTATTGTGTTCACGATGTTCCGGATTTCAGGATAAATGCAACGAAACTCGCTTTTTTTTTGGGAATCGTATTTGAGACGGAATAACCGGCGAAGCTATAAAATCTTCAATGCTTACTAAGATCTTGCTTTGCGGTATTTAAATGCAAAGTTTTTGGTCATTAACAAATTAAATGATTTAACAAAGTTGGGAACAGCCATTAAAGATCAACAACATAAACGGACCACTATGGAAATAAGTGTATTAAAAATACAGTTTATTTGACATTAAAAAACTTAAAAGGCAATAATCTGAATAACATTTCCAGCATTATACTTAAATAAAATACATTCAAGATAAACAAATAAAAATAAATCATTCATTTTCAAAACTTTATCATTTGATTTTTCACACTAGATTTATATATACAAAAATTAACTTTTAGTCCTAGATTTGCCCTATCAGTCAAACTAACGGTTTTTAGTTCAGTTCTTATCTATGAAAATAATATTTATAAAGTGAACTAAATATAATTTTGACTATTGATTGTAGAAATAGTTACACAACAACCGCAACTTAATGTAACATGTAAACGAATTTAAGTTATATTTATTAATTGGATTTCGAACCGATAAAAGCTCTTGAGTGAGTTTTCAACTTAATTCATTTTTAAAAGAATACTTTTCCCTTACCCATAACTTATTTCATTTTGTAATAATTTTACCAATATTTATTTTGTTTTTTTGTCACGTTTTAGTAGCTTATTTCCAAATGTGTCACTAGTTTTAAATATTTATTTATTTCTAGAATGACATGCTACAAAATATCAGTTATTATTTATCAGTAGCTAATTTAGGTATTTTTTTTTTTTCGTTAGATAGATATTTGCTGTATTTTATAAGCAGCAATTTGCGTGACCGGAAGAAGGAGTTTTGTAGCTGTCGCCGTTGATTTAATGCTAATTATATTAATTTGTGATCTAGATGACTGCATTTTGTATAAACAAATAATTCACAAATAATTTGAACACGCCTTTCAAAAAACTTCTGTTCAAACATTGCAACACACCGAACATTGTTTATTTTATTCATATTTTTGTTATGAAATATTAACGATGCTTGCAAAAAAATCAAAATCGTATTGATTTATACTTTCAAATTTATGTTACAATACGGTTTGCCTTTCCAAATACATAATGTATAACTATATATAACATCACGTCACTGTTCACAGTCACTCCATCTGTTTTTCCAGCACGCGACCTTAGTCACAAACCGACAATCGCCAAAATATTAACAATTCATAGCATTCATTGGTTGTTACTAATTTATGCGACAGGCATCAGTTAAAGCTGCTCAAAAATGGAGCGAACTCCGCATTATCGCGAAACAACAAAAAGGGGTATAGGGAGATACCCTTTAAATGTTTAAAGTTTGCATTGATGGGCTATACTTAGTGCTTATGAGATTTGAGTGGCTTAAAATATATTTTTATCATTTCCATAGCTGCATATTTAGTTTATCAACCTAAGTTAAAAGAACTTCTTTCGTGCATTTTATTGCTGTGCCGTTTAAAAAAGCTTTTAATATATTAATTATTCCTTTTTTGTGATTAATAAATGTTTTCAATTCAACTTCTTCCCAACAAAAAAAAAAAAAAAATCATCAAAATATCAATGATTTATTTAATGTATTAAATTTATGCATTGAATGTCTGTTTAATATATGTTTTTACTTTACTTTTGTTGCTCTTGCGCATTCAAAAATGTTTTTTTTTAGTGGAATAGAGCTAAGAGAAAATTTTAATTAAAATGTGTATTAATTGTTCGCCCTTTGTGATGCAATCAATTAATGAACAGTTTTTAATTGCAAAAAAAATCGATTCGCTTATGATAGTTCAAGTTGATTAAAAATTCAATATTTTGTTGATGTTGATTGTTGTTGGGAATTTCTTTATGTATGCATATTAAACATAGTTCGCATTTTTTGTGATTAAACAACGAATCGAAACGCGATTTACATTTTTCGCAATCGTTTTGTCTTGGATGCATGTTGAAACTAGAGATTGCCAGTGAGATACATGCATAATATTTTTGTAAATAAAAATTTTATTAAACTTTAAAAGACGTCGTTTGTTAGTTTGCAATGCACAGCAGCAGATACAGATACAGATAAAACTTAATCAGATACAGATACAAATCTTAAACTCGAGTTTGTTTGACATGCAAATCGTTTGTCGGAGTGTTTTGTTTACTTTCTCGCTCGTCAGCACCATTTGGAGCAATGTTTGATTTAGATTTATTTTGTTTTTGCTTTGATATTTTTGTTGTTGCGGTTTTTTCTTGACATCGTTGTGTGTTTTGTGTTTTTTTTGTCTTTCTTATAATTAGCTTAAGTTTGTTGGCTGTCATTTGTTGCAATCAGTGAGAGAATTAAGCATCAGCACTCAGCTTAAAATTAAACTAAGTTCTAGCATTAAGTTCGCATTAAACAATGCATCGAAGCGGGTTTAGCTGCGAGACAGGTTCGAGTGATGCAGCTGAGTCATCGTCGCAATCAGAAATCGCATTGCTGACAGCCAGACAGTGCCGGATCGTGAGAGTTTTTGCTGCTTGCAAAACTTTATTTATGTCTCTATTCCTTAAAATTTATTCGATTCGACTCAAGTGTTTCTTGTTAATTGTTGTTGTACATGTTTTGCTAATTTAACTGAAATATTTTTGAATACGAGTTAAATAAGCAAATGACATATTTAATATATTAATATAAGTATGTAAATAATTTATTATCACATTATTGGTATTTGTGTATTATACGCACTTGTTGAACATTTTATTTAACACTTAAAATATATATAAACATTTTTAACTTAAAAAGGGGGCTTTGCCAAGGGCTAACAGTCTTTAAAAACATATTTTATATGGGAAGCATTTTGCGCTATTGCTCTTGCAATAGTTAGGACATTTCTTTGCTTAGCTGCGGACCTAAAAGCACATTACTCTTTTTACGACTATTCCCGAAACACAAAATAAAACAAATAATATCGTTTCAATGCGCCCTTATACTCTACATCAGCGGGGAACCGGGGTAAATTACCCCAAATCGGGTTAAAATGAAATTTCTGGGGGTAATGGTAATGATTAAAACGTATATATTTGAAATTTTCTATTCTATTGACCTTTTTTTTTTTACTCTTCACCATGGGGTAATGTCAAGTTTGACAACAATATTTGGAGTAACGATTGCAAAAGTTCCCCGACCGCTGCTCAACATTAAGGGAAAATTCTAAGCATAAAGATAAAATATATACTAAGAAATCAAAAGTTTCACTTTTGTATAACTTAAATTCTATCCCATTAATATCTTCAAATTGTTTATTCTTATTTTCTATGCATACCTTTGCTGAATATTTTTTTGGTAATCTTGAATTATGTTTTTGTATTTAAAATTACATTAAAGTCTTCTTTATAATTTAAAACGAATAGTTTGTCATTAAAAAAAAGTTAATGGCAACTATTGAAGACTGTTATTAAGAACAAATATCTTTCTAAAAGTAAGGAAGCTTATCGATAACACCTTGAGGCTTGTTTAAATCAACAATGTTCTACAAATAAGTTATTCAATTTTGAAATTCGCTCATTTTTTGTATTACAAACTTGATAAATCGTTTTTTTTTTTGTCAAGCTTAGTCGTGTGTGTTTATATTATTCTAGTAAATCTGTTTCTTAGTTCACCCTTCAATTATCAAAACAAAAGCCCAGCGGCGCCTTCAAAGCTTCAACGATTACTCTTAAAGCAGAGACAGAAAGCGAGTGCAAGCGAGGGGAAAAAGAGAGACGAGTGCATAAATTGGGAATCCGGTGGAGAGAACCGGGCTGAACAACTAATTAAACTTTAACAATAGAAAAGTTAGCAAACAAATGTCGTTATGTATTGTACTAACTCTGAAAACTGTCTGAGGCTGCAGCATCAGCAGCAGTTCGAGTTCGACTGGGGCCAAAAAGATGGCGCCCTTTTGAAAGAGAAGGTGGGCGGTGGGAAGGGGTACGGGGAAACAACACTTATATTGGCCGACACACATATTTCAAAACTAGGTTAACAGACGGCGCAATGTTATAAATACTCGAGTTGATTCATAAGCCTAAAACTGTAACCAATTCTCACTGGGCATGGGTTAGTTTTTTTTTCTTCTCCCTCTCTTGCTTGCAAGCCCTGAAACGTACACAAACAAATCGGATTAGTTGACAAAAAAAAAATATAGTGGAAAATATATATATATGTATATAAAAAAAATGTTAAAAAAATCCAATTAGTTGTGCAGCTCGAGGCAATGGTAACACTTTTAAACTGTTGTCAGCTCAAAAAGATACATAAAGTATCTGTATCTGTATCTGTATCTATTTTTGTTTTTTGATGGATGTGTGGCATGCGTAAGAATTTATTGGTTTGGTCTGTTCGATGCTCGACCGCACATTGATTTACGAGGGTCGACATGCAAAAACATTGTCAGACTGCCTGGCGACCCTACTACATATACATATAGAGAGAGAGAGAGAGGAGAGAGGATCATAAGCTGACACCTGCACACCTGCAGGGGCCGGGAAAAACCCGATAGTTTCAGGTAGGAGACAGAGAGACGGCAACATCGTAATGAACCTCTAAAATCCACGCCTCGCCCGGCAAAGTCCCTTTAGCCTCTGGATTTGCTTTTGAAAAAGGGCTGCAAGCAAACAAATCCGTGCAAAAACAATAAATTCTAAGCAAACAACGCATATTATCATAATCACCAATAAAACTTAGCTGTAGGCTTAGCCAACCCAACAGGTTGTTGCCAGCTCTATTTTAATACTTCCTTCATGATTTCTCAGTATTCAGTACTAGTCGGCGGCACATACATATCTTTCTCACCCGCATTTTGTTGTTTGGTTCGTTTAGTATTGTAATTTAATCACTTTCGGGACCCAGCATAAAATGCGCAATCTGCATCCAGCCTGCCAGCCTGCCAGCCAGCCAGCCCTCTCGGTTTGATATTTTGCTGATATTGTTGCTGCTCACATGCTAATCGCTGTCAAATTACTAGTAGAATATTTTTTTGCATTTCAACTACTTTCTCTTAGGGTAGATACTGCTTGCAATTAGGCGTTTAGTCACGCCCTGATTTGACATTGATACGACGCATGTAACTGTAATGCGGGTGCATCCGAGGGAAGTTTGTTACGAAAAAAAAAACAAATGCAAACTTAACCAAACTGTTAACAACCAAGTGCGAGGATTCCTCTGTGCTTAGGCCTTCGTCTTCAAAAACTTAACTAAACTAACTTTACTTAAACGCCTGACTATTTGTGTATATAAAGATCAAAGCTTTGGAATCAGTTGCTTCTTGAAATTAAAACTATTAGAAGCACACCGAAAGAAAAAAAAGAATGGCTTTAAAATAGTGAATAGTACCTTAATTATTAAGTTATTTAACTTTAAACAGGATTTAATTTAAAGATTAGAGAGCTTGAAATAATATTGTGTGATGTGATCTCTTACTCTTAAGTATTATTATCCGTATTATTTAATCATCTCTGGAATTTCCATTGATTTTTAAACACCATGATGCTGAGCATATGGCGCTGCTCAATTAATTCCAAAATAAAGAAGCAAAATACTCGTTGAGCAACGCTCTATTTATGACAATTTGCAAAATGCACAAATTGTATTAAGCTTGAAGTTAAGCTCGCAAGTAGAAAGCAGAGAAGAGCCCAAACCCTGCAGCTCTGAGCACTTGTGCCACTTAATTAAGTCGGCGTTTTATTGTCGTCGTCGTCGTCAGCGTCGCTCAAGTTAATTACTCAGCGCAGCAGCTTCATAGCCAACACTTCGTACCTCCGAACACCCCTTCTCCCATAGCACCTGTTCCCACTCTCAATTCGACACTACTTCTTACTTGTACTATGTACTGGCTGGCAAGTGAGCATAACAATTCCTCAACTGCTGGGAACTTCTTTCTGGTACAACGATGGCAATGGCGATGGCGTTGGCGATGGGGATGGGTATGGGGACACTCTGCACTTTGGCGCATTTGTTGATTTGCGCACTTGAAGAACATGGCAACCATGGCGGGGCACAGTCGACAACGACGACGACGACGACGCGACGTCAGCTCTTATCTTAATGAGCTTTATACATCTAATTAAATAAATTGCACCTCTCTCGCTTTAGGCGCCATGACAACTGAGCCGCTGAGCTCATGTACGTGTAAGGGGGCAAAAGGGGGCGAGAAAGGTTTATTGCATTGGCCACACCCCAATTGGGGGGGTGCCACATTCTTCCGGACCACACCCATAAGCCAAATTCAATTTAATTACAAACATTTTTTGCGCTGTGAATTTTTTTTACAAATCGATTTTGTTAGCATTTTTTTTCTCGTACAGTAGTATAAAATGCACATATAGTATATGTATTTTTATATGTATAGTATATATTTTTAATCAACCGCACCCAGTTGTTACCTTTTTATAGTTTGAGTGGGGCGGTGGCGGCGGCAGTTTGTTATGCCACAAAGCAGTTGCAGATTGTTTTTTCCTACCTGCTCGCTTGCATTTATTTATTTACTCTCTATCATCGCCTCAGTCATCGCATTTCCAATTTTTCGCTTGCAAATTGGAAAAGTTCAAACGCACATGTTATAAACATATACACACACATACACACACACTCGTAAACGCGTACATACACACAGAGAGAGTCAAAACCCCAAACTCGGACTATGTTAAAATTCCAATCCCAGTACCAGACTCCGACAGGAGCTGACCAGACATATGCATCAGCTCAAAAGCTACAGATAAATGCAAACAGCAACAACAACAACAACAGCAACAACTGCAGCTGAATTTAACTGAAACTGACCAATGCACAGTGGTTCAGATGCTCAATAATATTGGACTAAATATTATGTATAACTTTTAAGTGTTTAAAGTACAAATAAAATCAAATCAGTGTAAAAGGGTTTTCACACAATTTTGTATAAAATAGGGTTTTTTTTATTATGTTAAATTTATTTATTTGACGTTAAATTTATTAATTAAATAAGAAAACAAATATCTCCTAAATTATATGGTTCAATAAAAATCAAAGTCCAGTTTAATAGATAAACTAGAAAACATATTTATTGACTGAACTTTAAACATTAAAAATACCAAAAAACAATGAAAACAAGTAAGAAGGCTCTAGTCGAGAAATCCCGACTAGACGATACCCTGATCCCTATACTTTACGCGTACAGGCAGTGATTGAAAGTATGCGTGCGTGTGTGTACGACCATACTGCATACTGCATACTCAACTTCAAGTTTCCATATCTCGGGTGTTTCTCCACCGATTTTAATAATTTTGATTAATAATTCAAATGCCGTCTAAAGTTTTTTTAAATTCAAGATTTAATTGTTATCGATCACATGTGTATATCGGAAACGGAATAAGTTATCGAAAATCGAAAACAAACTTGTACTGCCTAGGAATTAGGCGAGCTTAATTTTCAAATCTGGAGTCTCTAGCTCTTATAGTCTCTGAGATCGACGCGTTCATACATACAGACAGAAGGACAGATGGACATGTCTATATCGACTCGACTGTTGATGCTGATAAAGAATATACACGTATATACTTTATAAGGTCGGAGATGCTTCCTTCTGCCTGTTACATACTTTTGCACAAAACCATTATACTCTTTTTCCCATTTTTAATGGGATCAGGGTATAAAAAGGAGAAAAAATAAAATTAAATTGGAGTTGTTTTGAGCTAAGAACTAATTTTTATTTATTTAACTTTAAAAAATAACTTTCTATGCTTAATGCGCATTCCCGAAATGACATTTAATTATGTATATCTTTTTAATATACATTTCTTGAGCAATTTTGTAAAGAATATAATAATCAGCACACGATGTAATAACATTTAAAATTTGAATTAAAACATATAAATATGCAAGCACTGTGCAAATGTCAATTTGTTGTTGTTGTAGAGCACATTTACATACGCATGCCAAATAACGTACAAACACACATACACACGCAAACAAACACACAGAGGTTGCCATTCACATACTTATTTTGACCATTTCGCCATGTCCGGCAAAGCGACGTCAATGACAAGCCCCGGCTGACTGAGTGACTGGCTGGACAGGTGGACAGATGGACAGATGAAATGACTAACAGACTGACCAATGCCATGAAAGTCGCCGCCTGTGCTGCCTAGATAGTATGCCCTGCAGCTTTATGCATGTTTTTGCGTTTATATATATGTGTATTGTATATATGTGTGTGTGTGTGTTTGTGTGTCTGAGCTGATTGATTGATTATTTGTTCCGCATCACTCACCTGGAAAATTCAACTGAAGTGGCAACTTTAATTAATTTGCTTATATATGTTGCCGCCAAGTTGATGTTGTTCATATGGTCTGCCATACATCTGAATGCATATACATTTGTGTTTGTGTGTCTGTGTGTATGGTACACATATATATATATATATAATCACAATAAACAACAGTTAAAACATAAGCTTGCAAATTAATTGGTTTAACGTACATATATACTACATGCATGAAGGCAGGCAGACAGATGAGGCCTGAACGCGCGTCTGGGCCGTGATTGGAACATCAATTTTGGCTGTGCCAAGTTTAATTAAAATGCTATCACATATACAACAATTAAATTTAAAATTGTATATACGAGATACTCGACTCGACCTATTTAATGTGTGAACGAGAGTCTTGTACATAAAACATTCACTCAGAGAAAATATCACACGAAAATTAACGATTTTAATTAGTTTATTTTACAATGTTGTTTTCATATATAAAGCATAGTCAATTTAAATATAATACATGTTGATTTAACTATAAACATACATTGAATTACCAATATCATTCTTACTATCTTAAAGGTGTCTTAAAATGTTTGAGTTTAATATTTTTGTGCATCAATTTTTTATTACGTCAAAACTTTAAATTAAACATCATAAATGTTGATTTGACTATGTCGTATGAATACTTAATTTAACATGTGTCGATTTTAAGTTAAGCATATTCGTATTTGATGTTTCATTTTTAACGATGTTGGATTAACCATGACTTTGCATATATATATATAATACATATATATAACACGTTTTTATCAGAGTGTTGTCAATTTTGCATACAATTTTAACTGATTTATTAACACAAGTAATTATTATTTGTGTTGTGAATGTGACATATTTAAAGTAATTCGTTTTGTTCTATAAACAACAAAAATAATGCAAAATATGAATATACAATTATTTTATATCATATTCTCTTGACTTATAAGCTTATTTACCATAATTTGAGTATATTTCCAATAAAGTTAAGTATAGATGTGATCTCATAGTAAAATATATTGTTCTTAGTAATCGCTTTCGATAATCACACCAATAGTTACTAACTTAAACTTAACTTTTGTTTTGTTCAGTCAAGCTTTCCAACTCCATTGAATAGACCCTGACAGCGATGCAACAATGTAACCAATGAAAACATCATAAACTTTTGGACAACTTAGGCAGCGTCTTTGAATATTTCTTAATAAATTAAAAGTTCAGAGCACAAAGCAAACTAATAAATTAATGACACTCGACAACAGAAACCGTGATAATTTATAAAATACAATCGTATTTTTTTTATAAGAGATGCAAACTAAAACAACAACGATGACACGTCTATTCGAAAATATGTTTAAGAATTGAACAAAAATCATCCTCAGCTAATAAAAATATAACAAATTGTGTCTAATAATTTAGCGTGCGCCAAAATACCGTTAGAAGCTCGATTCCATATGCCACTGTCAGCTTTAACAATGAATGGCTTTGGATCTTTGGCTGATTTGTTTATGAGTTGCTTTTTACCGTTTGTTTCTATTTAATATGCCACCGACCACCTACTTATCAGTTAAGATTTGAAGGCGGATTAATGGCATATTAAACGTTTTATAGCAAAATATTTTCGACTTTCTTTTAACCGGTATTTCTCGAACTAGCTGGAAATGCTGAGTCGCATTTAACTTATCAAAGCTTAACATATTCAGATACCTTTTTTATCTGATTAATTAAAATGTCATGCTGACAATGATATTGATTTCAAAATACGCTGTTTGACTTTAATTTCAATGTTTCTAATGCTTGACCTTGTCCATCGAACTTCTCTTGATGCCAATGACTCAACCGCAATCTGTTTGCAAAACTTTATTTCTTCTTGAGTTTATTTTAAAAGTCAACAAATTTATTGTGTGCACATAATTTCTTTTTCTATTTTTTAATAAAGTGCTAAATAGTAGAAAGTAAAGATCGAACATATCATTTACTGCACTGAACGAATACATAATAGTTATATAACAAAGACAGTTTGGTTTGGCTGAATTCTAATAATGATTATTTAAAACCAAAAACATAAAAATGTCTAAGCAAATAAACTCGTTTTCTGCATAACTTTTGTAAGTTAATACTAAATAAGTCTTAAGTTTTAGTTTTTGTTCTAACTTGTATGATCTTAACCTGGATTCTTTAATTTTAATCTTTATTTTATATAGAATATTTTCAAAAAATGTATAAATTTTAAACAATTTTTTTCCGTTACACCAGTATTTTTAGATATATATTTAATTTAAATGAATAAATAAATACTTGTCCTGCATAAAAATAACAAATTAAATATAATCAACAGGTATATTATATAAATATATAAATATTTTGTGAATACGAAAATACTCTTCACTTTTACATATATTGTAAATAAATTGCGACTTTTACCAAGTCATGTTCAAAGCCAATTTAGCTTACAACTTACCTTAGGCGTTGTCATTGCAAGGGTCGTAACATTTGTAATGGGCTTTTCAAAGAAAAAAGAAGAAGAGAAGAAAGGGTACAACACATTAGTAAGCTAACAAGCAAATGACATTGGCCAGAGGCAAAGCCAGACATATCAGACATTAAGAGTCCGATATGCGTGTGCCCAATATAACCCTAAGGTGCTGAGGAGGTCCAAAAGGTGTTGAACTGCTTATTTAAATGCTACACACCAATTTATTGTCAACGGGCGCATTTCATTCATTGTCCTGCCACATAATCCTTGAATGGGCTACGTGCCCCTTAGGGCAGTAAGGCGGTTCCTTAACGCATTTGCAACATATCGCGTCGTCTCGCTTTGCATCCATCGCCTAACGACTTCCGTTCGAGCTTTGCGCAGGCGCAGATCGCTTCGAGACGGGAAGCTGGTTTGGTTTGGTTTGGTTTGGTTTGGCTTGGTCTGGCTCTCTAACTGACTGGGACGGGACGCGACTCACCAGCGCCCACAGTTTTTAATGATAATCTCCTGAGTTATGTGTTTTTAAATATAATTTTCGTTGTTGGCGTGCAGACGACGCGTCAGCCCCATAACTCACATAGCGCCAAGTCACGAACTGTTGTCAGTACAGCAAGCAACTTCAGTTTTTCATCTCGTCTTCAAAACTGTTTAAGTTGAGAGTTGAGATCTTTTGATATTTTCACGATTACACAGTGAAGATTTGAAATAAGGAAATTTCATTTATTTTAATGCAAAATTAAATTGTATAGTTAAATTTACTAAAATATTGTTCTCTAACAAATTTATTCTGAGTATATTCCTCTCAACTTTACAAAATTTATTTCCTTATTATAAGCTCCTTATTATAAAACAAAGATTAAAAATTTCCTGTGTTGGTTAAATTTCAGTTGTTTCATATATTTTATTAAGCTAAAATTGCTTGCAGTGCAGAAACTCTTCTGTCAACTGTCTAAGTTAAGAGCTGAGCTTGAAGATTTTATTTTGTAAGTGTTTTGCGCAATGCAGCAGCATATTACGCATAAGATACTCCCACGGCAGCACTTTCGCATCTCATTAATTGGCTCATAAAGTAATGGCCCGGGCTGAGTAGAGTTTGGCTTACTACTGCTACAAATTGACCTGGCTAAAAAGGCTTTGCGTGACTGCTGTGCATTCATAAGCGTTGCGTTTAACTTTTCACAGGCGTTGCGGCAAATTTGGCACCCAATTTATCAAACCGGAGCAGATCTGCCGCCCCGCGGGTGCAGTTCTCAGCAACAGACGTGGGAAGCCGTCACTTGTGTGTGTGTGCAATGTAGGTGAAAGCATTATGCCTTTCAGGCAAAAGCTGCAGCAAATATTTGGCCACCATAGCCGCTAATAATGCGCCTTATCCAACGCAAAGTAGAGCAGAGCAGAGCAGAGCAGAGAGCAGCTGCGTCCATTCATCCGCCACAAAAACACGCTGTAATCCGGCAGCGTAACTTGAGAGCTCAAGTCTCACACACAGATGCCGATGTTGGTGGGGGGAAAAGGGTCTAGAATAGAGAACAGAGAACAGAAAACCGAACCACCCCCTGGCTAGCTGGCACATGCTGGGCGTGTGCAATCAAATCAAATGAAATCAAATAAAATTAAAATCCACTTTGAGCCTATTAAAGTGTGCCGATGCCAGAATTCTAGTCCTGTGAGTCCTGCGCCCAGGCAACTGTCACACGACGTCGTTTCGTTGCTTTTAATTGACATGCAAGTCAACGTTCGTCCAGTCCAACCTGTCAATCAAAATTGCACACACCGCCCGGCCACCCCATAGTCAACTGCGTCGTAACCCTCCTCCCTCCCCATTCTCGTTGAACTACACCTCATTATAACGATGTCATTCTGCGGTTTGTTGACACACGCGTTTAGTTTAACACTCGCTTTCCTTCATGCCTCGTCTGCTCGACAGCTGCGATTTGAGATCATTTTTTATTTTTTGGAGTTTTTTAAGTGGTCGCTTTGAGTATTTTATGTGTGTTATTGGTGGTCTCTGTGGCATTGCTTAAGCTTATTGCATTGGGCAGTTAACTAATTTGTCCCAAGTGACAAGTAAAATAAATAAAATAAAAAGTACAAATAATATAAACTTACATAGTATTAGCAAGACATATATGTACATATCGTCTTATAATAAGTATAAACAAGTCTTTGTCAAGGCGAGCATTCGTTTTTATCTAAATAATTTTCATTTTGTTTCTAATATATTAATTATATTATTTTTAATTTAAATTAATCTCCAGCAGAAGCATGCGAATAAATAAAACGATTAATTTTAAGTTTTATCCTTCCTTATATATATAAAAAATATCATTTTTCAATCGACAGCATATAATTTTGACAGTTCTTTTAGATTGATTTTTTTTTGTTATTACTTATATCAGTTAAAGCCTTAAAGTTAATTTGGATGTAAATGAGCTTCAAAAGCTTTTATAGAATTTAAATAATAAATATATTTTGCTTGAAAAAACTTTCATTGATTTTTCAAATCTTTTAAAGTATTTTAAAACACTCAGTGTAATCTTAATATTATAAACTAATCAGTTGAAATGTTTTATTCCATAACTTAAAGAATTTTTTTTCTTATATATTGAATTATGTGTACAATCAAAGAGAAAAGTGTTATATGAAAAGAAAGAAATTAAGAAAATAAGAACAATATAAATCTTGTTTGCATATAAAACGCTTAACATTGCACTTAATCAATTGCTGAATAACATCCATCCCTTTTAAGAGTATCAATTTGTTGTTGTAATTTAAATTTTAATTGCGTCCAATATGACTGAGTTAACAATATGAAAGGCAAGTGCCGAACATGAAACAAGTCACGTTTACTGAGCAACAAATGCCATATGCCGAGAATACCGAGCAGAACTAATAGGCCAATAATTGCTGTCCGAGGCAGACATAAGAAGCAAAGAAGGCAAGGCAAGCGGTTCGAATTGCGCAACAATTTTGCATTGAATTGAGTAAAGAAAACAATTGGCTGCCACAAGACGATGTGGCAAGTTCTTAGCCAGGACAATTGCCAATTGAATTGCTGGCGCGATCTATAAGCAAGGAGATGTGAGTAGGGTTCGAGAGATTGTTGTCAACTGCATTGACAGCTGTTTTTGAACACTGGTCATTGCTTTAAATGAGCATTGTATTGAACAAACGAAGCGCTTTCGAAAACTTTAGAACTAAGTCACAAATTTGAATGCTTCGCAGAGCAGATGTACAGATAGGAATACACAACTAGGTAAATACACTGTAACATAAGACATTGCAATAAAAAAACAAAACACAGAAAGCAATACAATTAATTATTATTATTGATTCGATTTTTCGTCTTATGCCGATCTTTTAAATTAAATATTCAAATGACAAGCAAAAATCAAAAAAATGAATTACCCACATTAACAAAATATTTTAAGTGAATAAAATTTGAAAAAGTTTGTTTCAAGATTAGATTTAAAAAATGGTTAGGAAAACCGTACGTAAATACTAAGCATCAAGCTTGAATTTTGTTACAAAAATAATCAACAGTTTGCTAAGACTTTAAGGTTTTGACCAGTGTAAAGACCCCTTACACTTACACTTACATAAATATACATTTGTGGACTGTGTTTGCTCGTTTTGTTGAACAATTTGTTTGCTATGTCACACGCATATTGTTGAGGACAGGCCAGAGAGCTGCTAATTGCACTTGTTGATTGCCTGATAATAGGGTTGCCCACTAACCACTCCCCCCCCTCCCTCTGTCGATCATTTTATAACAACGTTGCATAAGTGGCAATGCATAAGACAAACTTTTGCCCAAAACACACTTCATGGCTGAAGATAGTGCGCGTGGCAGCGCACGCAACTAAACGGGGCCCTAACAATGGCGCGCCCAACCATGCCCTCAACTTTGTGGACGTCTTTGGACTGCAGCACTAACTGAATGGTTGTTGTTTGCAACTGCAACAGCAACTGTCATCGCAAACAAACTTAAGTAGGTAATTTGCAACTAATTTTCAAGTGGGCAATTCAAGTTGTGTGTGTTGACAGCATTTGCTCATTGCACATACGCAGCGTTGTGCGTTGCGTTGTTATTGTCGGTAGTTTGTGGCACTTGCCACAGGTGACACATTGTAATTAGAGTGGCTCACAAATTGGTTGCTCTTGGCTTAATAATCACAATACAGATAAAACATCTTCTGCATTTCCAGAGCTTATATAACAATAACAAAAAGCATAATAAAAAATGTTCTACTGAAAAGACTTTTAATACTCCTTGTTGAATGTTATTTAAAAGTTAAGATCACTAATTCATTCGCACTTGCTCAAACCGAAACGTAACTTGATTTATTCCCGCCCTGTTTTTGACTTCAGTCAGCCCCGCCCATTGCCCTTGACAACGCCACCCACTCACGTCGCCTTTTCATATTCAATGTAGCAGAAATAATAAATAAAGCATATTTTTATATTTGTGACGCCTTCGCAGCCGGCTAATATAATATCGAAAAAAACGTATAAAATTAAATAATAAAATAAAAAATAAAGGGAAGAAATAAAAAATCGCACGCATCATTCAGGGAGACGCAGACATTCCGAGCGTGATTTCCGCACAGCAGCGTTCACATGTACGCGCCATTAAATAATTGCCGCCCTTGCACCAAGCCAAAACCCAATCCCAATCCCAAACCCAAAGCCCAAAACGAAAACGAAATACCCCAAAGTTCAACTTCACATTTCGCTGATTGCGTTTCACAAATGAACTAGAAATATTGCTACAAATAATCGAAGCGCATCTGAAACTGGAAATTGAGAAACGCTTGCCGATTTCACTGAAAATTCAAAATAAAGCTGCCGCATATTATGGAATGAGCGAAGAGAAGTAAGGGGGACAGCAGCAGCAGCAGCAACAGCTTATTATGTAGAGTTGGCCAATAAAGCGCGTCAGCTTGGTTAAAGCTATCACAAAATTAGGGTACATAGCGGTACTTATTATGGGTGTTAACGGTTTCGCAGCGCCAGCGCCAACAGAGCCGGCAAAAAACTACAAACAAATACAAAAAAAACCCCGGAAAAAAACTCGACCGTCAACAACATTTGTTGGTCTCGCTCGCTGGGAACAATTTAAAATAGAGACCAAATGTCATTCACGTGGCTTTTCAACTAACATATTTAAAAATATGCACAACACTTAAAAATCAACGCGTTTATTTTACTTGGTCATGTTTTTTTTTTCTTAAATTTTATTTTTTTTGGTTTTTGTTAGCATCAATCGATGAATGGATCAGTTTGATAACAAACGTCGCCAAACTGGTTTATGCCTGAATAATTTCGAAAATGTTGCCGTTGTTGAAAACTTAAAGCTCATAAATAGTATTAGGTTATCTTTTGAGCTGCGTGCTGCGAGCTCCGATTCCGTAGCTGGGCTTAGTCAGCGTTTGATTATCGGCGCGCTGTTGAAATGCCTCTTGCTCTTCTTTGTATATTTTGGGAAATCTTTAGATGGGCCTCGATTAATTATTGTTGTTGCTTTTGCTGTTGACAGTTTGTGCTGTGGAAAGTGAAGTTCGTTTGATTAGTTAGTTTGTCGCAGGTCTGTTTTTGTGTGTGTGTGTGTGTGTGAAAATATTAACTGAACTGACCTGGCTTAATGCAAACTGAATCGAATAAGTATTCAAGTCACAGGTTCTATACAGAGATAAAGGCAACTAAGTGATATCTAAGAAATGTGTATTTTTTGTAGAATATTGTAAATAAATATAATATTTACACATATTGAACAAAATCTCTATACACTCAAAAATTATCTATGAAACTTGTTAAATTTACTAAACAGTTTATAAATATAAAACTTAGTTAATTTTTATATAAATAATATGGAATAATAAACACAAGTAAATAGAAAAATATTTATAAAGTGTCTTGAGATCAATGTGAATGAAAGTAAAATTATCTATATAATCTAACTACACACAATAAATCCATACTTCGCAATCTTTATGTTTAGTATAAGTCTGATTCGTACTAAAATGAACGAGCAGGAGTATTCCTTTTGTTTTACAATAGATTTTAATATTTAGTATTATTATTTAATATATTTATTATTTGTATTTTACGCTTCATCATTAACGGGCTAGCTTTTTCTAAGAGTTCAATCTAAGTCTAATCTAAGTTTAAGTAACACAAACAGAAATTTAACTGAACCATGAATTTCCCTTTTTTAAGATTATTATTTATTAGTTGTTGACATAAAATCGAAAAAAAAAATTTGAAGAAAAATAAAAGATTTTAATTTAATCTGTAAAATATATTTCAAATTTAGGTATAAGGTTTTTTTTTTTGGAGAATGCAACAAAAAAAGAGTTTAAGCTTCTATATTTATAAATTAATTTTCAATATGTTAAGAAGCTTTTTTTAGATTGCGTAGGATATATTACTATTTTAATGTGTTTTATTTAAAACGAGTAAGAAGGCTCTAGTCGAGAAATCCCGACTAGACGATACCCTGATCCCTATACTTTACGCGTAAGTACTCAACTTCAAGGTTCCATATCTCGGGTGTTTCTCAACCGATTTTAATAAAAATTTCACAGATTATTATAAATGCCATCTAAAGTTTTTTCAAATTCAAGATTTTATTGTTATCGATCACATGAGTATATCGGAAACGGGATGAGTTATCGAAAATCGAAAACAAACTTGTACTGCCTTAGGCGAGCATAAGTTCGAAATCTGGAGTCTCTAGCTCTTATAGTCTCTGAGATCGACGCGTTCATACATACAGACGGACAGACGGACGGACGGACAGACGGACATGGCTATATCGACTCGACTGTTGATGCTGATAAAGAATATATATACTTTATATGGTCGGAGATGCTTCCTTCTGCCTGTTACATACTTTTGCACAAAACCATTATACCCTTTTTTCCCATTTTTAATGGGATCAGGGTATAAAAATATTATTATAATAAGAACAACAATATTTGAATGTCACATATTTTCAATATCACACATGTGGAACGTCTCACATCTAGATATACTAGATACTCTCAACGATAATGGACCACAGCAAACTCAAATCATAGTTACATACGGTTCATTGCAACTTATCTCGGTGTGCCCGCAACCGCATATTTTCTGTAGAAAAGCGACAGGCAGTCTGGAAAGAGCCGAAAGAGTGGGAGAGAGAGAGAGAGAGTGTGTGTGGGATTGGGACGAGGCTAATCTTATCTTATCTGGCGATACAACTAACGATAAGCAGTTGTCCAAATCAAACGAACCGCAAGTGAAAATCGAAATGCATAAAAACAGTCTCAGTGCACAGTAGTCGCTGCAATTATTATCCATGTCGAGGACGCATTGTCTGGTAATTCAAATACCGCAAAAAACAGAAGAAAAAAAAACGAGAAACTGAGATAAAAATCAAAATCGTAAAAAAGGTGAGGCAAACTATCTGTTTCTGAGTGAGTGTGTCTGTGTATAGTTAGTTCTGAGAAAATGCACGCAAAAGAGGCTGCAGCAGGGGTTGGGAGCAACTCCTACGTCAGCCTGGTACATCCTGTGGCAAAGGTGGCAAAAACTCTCGTAGCTACCTGCGAACAAGTCAGCAAAAAAAAAAATGTGTGTGTCCCTATGTAGGTAAAGATTTATTATGCTATACATTTCATGAATGTTTCGGGTATGCGTGTGTGTATGAGTGTGCGCTAGGGTTTCCCTAGAAAACTACAGCAGCAGCAACACCAATAACAACAATACAAAAGGTGCGCATCATAATGGCTGACAAAAAGTCGGCCTTAGCCTTTAATAGCGCTGAGTTTAACAGCCAACACAAACACCATGGGTCCGTACAGTACTATTCCTATACTATTCAAACACTAACACATGCACACATGCACACATCCACAATCCCCATTCACATTGGCAACATTCGCAATGGCGACATTCTGCACTCCACTTGAAATAAGGCTTCCTTGGCATTCGCATTGGCCCCAACGTCAACGTACATTCATAAAAAGTGAAACTATTTTAGCTCATGTTTGGTTAAGCGTTTTAAAGGCTGTCTGCCACTTGTGCGCTTTTTTTAACTCACTCTATTCTTCTTCATTCTGTGTTATATTTTTTCTTTTTTCTTGCTGTTGTTTTTGTTGTTGTTGTATGAGGAACAGCCAGGGGGCAGCCAGCCAAGAGCGTGGAAATGGAAACGGGTAACTGGCAACTGGCAACTGGGCACATGCAAATGCCAATTAACATAACAAAAAAAATAAAAAAAATAAAAAAGAAACGCAGCAACTGTCAGTGCTGGGTTCTCAGAGAAATACGTGTATCCATGTATGTATAGTATGTGCAGACATATAGTCATAGAGACGTGCTATCAAAAGGGCCTTGGGCCATAAATGCAGACTCAGGTGTCGTCTCATGTGTTGTGGGCGGCCGAACGCGAGATAATTATACTATATGCCTGTAGGCAATCTTTATAAATTTATATTCTATACTACTATTTGATGCTTGTAGGATGGCTGAAATTTTCATATTTCTTAAACACGTTCAAATTGTATTTATCTATGATTCTTACGTAAACTGTTATGTAATATATAAAAAATAATTTTGAATAATATATTTTTTCAAACATTTAAATGCTTGAATATTAAAAATCGCTACAGATGAAAAACAATTTGTAATTTACTATAATATAACAAAATTTGCCAAATCAAGTTATAATACATTTTAAAACATAAAAATAAATTTAAGTGGGTTTATTTTATGAAATTATTTAAATACGAAATGACTTATTCTAAGACGAAAGTAAGATTTTATTTTCAACATTTAAATCTATAATATTATATGCTTACGTTAATCCTTAGCTTCTAATTTCGCACAGGATATAAAGAAACTCATACTCTTATATTACTAATCATTTTTCGGTATGTTTTTTTATAGCTATCCCCATTTTGTGGTCTAATGTGCTGGCATCGAACACTGTCAGAAACATAGCATCGCCATTTCTATTGCCATCACACAACATTGATGTAGATTATGTTGGACAGCAGCCAGTCAGACGTCAGTCCGTGCTCAACCCAAAAAAAAAAAAAAAAAGAAAAAAGGAGAACGCCTCAATGGCTGTGTGGGCGCATAAATTTTTCACTCACTGTGTTGATATGAATTATGAATTTGTGATAATGTATACCAAAGCCTTAGCCAAAGAGTGTGAGTGTGAGAATCTGTGTCCGCTGTCCGTTATGCGATTGACACTGTGTGTTGCAGGGGATGTGAATGTTTCATACAGATGAGTCATATTCATTCATTTCATAACACAAATTCATGCCCTGGGAACAGTCATTAACACGTTATTATTGAAACGCTCTGTAAGGTGTCAAAGGGTAAAAGAGTCTGAGAGAATGCGAGAAAACTACCATTAGATAAATGAAAATTTAAACTAGCTGAATATCTTGTTATGGTTAATATGAGATAGACATAAGCGGCAAATTTTCAAAATGGCTTTAACAAAAATATTTAATTTGAAAAAAAAAAAATTATTACTATTATTATTTTTTTAAACGTCAAATACAAAGAAATTTAATAATTAAATATATAACTTCAGCTAACAATTGTTGATTAATGAGAACAATAACTAATTATATACAATCATTATTGTTTTAAATTTTATTTATATGTACTTATTTATTAATAATATAATTTTGTTTGTATGTATAATGACTTTAAATACATATTGTTCCAGTCAATTTAATTACGTTACTTATTCATGTTATTTTGACTTTTTTAAACTTATTATTACCCGCCCAAATCATCAATCCACAGCTTAAGTTGTTTTAATAGTTTTCCATTAGAGCAGGTCAAAAAATCAACACTAAACAGAATACGGTTTAAATCGATGCATTAAGCTTACAGCAACCTTTCTGGAGCTGTAAACAGCCGTAACATATTAAAATGGAACCCTAACTATGCCAACTCTTCGTCCACTTAACAATTCGGCCGTTTGAGTGACAGCAAACGCAAACAGCGAGCCAATTAATATTCATAAGAATTTTGTTACGCCGCCGCCATAAAAAAAAAAGAAAAAAAAAAAACATAGAAAAAAATCAACAACACAGTGGCGGCCCGAATCTAAAGGCCCAAAGCATTTACCTCAGCCAACAAAAATAGAGGGAGAGAACTTGAGGTTGGAGTGAAGTGGAATAAAATGTATAACAAACGTAACGAATTGAATGTTGTAGGCCGGTTCCACTGTCCATCGAAAAAATTCAGAGCTGCTGCTGTTGCTGCTGCATACGCATTGATGGGTTGAAAAAAAACAAGCTTGAAAGTTTGTCGAAAAGTGAAAATCACACAAAAAGATGTAAATTCGTCATGATGACGTCACGGCTGGCAAATTGATTATATATACAGCCAGCGTATCCTTTATTTTTGCATTAAACATAACGCCTCTTACGAAGGCAACAACCCCAAATATTGGGCATCTGGCATCACATACACGATGGTATCTTTTCATATATACATACAACATACATTTGAGACTGATTTTGATTTTGATTGTGGGTATGGGATGCGACTGAAGTGATACTTGTTGGATCTAAAAATTACGTATGTTATGAATAAACATTTTGACAGAATTTTTATAGTTTTGTCGATGTTGTTTTTAGTAACTGTTTAAAAATGTTAATTTGGTTCTTAAACTAAAATACAATAAATATTAGCCATGCATATGTATAGTTTTAAGTGGATTATGCGAATTTAAAGTTAAACGGTCTACTAATATATTTTACAAAGCAGCGGAATATAGATAAATATGTATATATAGATAAATATATATCTGTTTATATCTATCGTATGAATTTTGTTGTTGGTGAAAGGTTATGGAACTGGTTTAGTAGCTCTAGTTTTAATTCTAATATTTTGTTATAGAATAATACTTTCTTATTGTGTTTAAGAACATGATTTTGAGCAGATTAACTTGATAGCTAGCAGGCCTTAAGCAACTTTACACCCCAATAAATCCAAATATGTTCGCGAGCGAATTTCACATTTCAACGCTCCATTAAACATTTCATACAGTTGTGAAAAAAAAGGAAAGCAAGAGAGAGAGAAAGAGCGAGAAAGGGGGAGAGAAAGAGCGCAACGAAAATATTTTTTTCTAATTCACTTGTCAATAATTTGCGCTAAGCCCATAATTATGCCAACAATGCACATGTTCCATATACATACATACATATTTTTGTATAAGGGAAGGAGAAGAATAAAAAAAGAAGGAAAATAAAACTAGAAAACACAAATACGAATGTGGAATACTTAATTGCTGGCAATTTTGCGATGCGTAGCTAAAGCTGCAGCCGACACGACGGTTGCCTGACAGATTCCGGAAACCCGATGCGAACCCTGAACCTGGACCACGACCAGGACCTGACCGAATACCCGAACCAAACAAACCAAACCAAACCAAACCAAACCGAACAGTTAAGCCAAGTAGAAAGATCGCTGTGCGCAGCTTTGATTGAAAACGAGGCGAAACGCAATCTGAATCCCCAACCCCTATGTTTGCATTTATGTGTGTGTAAGAGAACGCTAAGGTTCAGGTTGTTATTATTGTTGTTGTTGTTATATTATTTGCTTTAGAGGGTTGTTAGTGGTCGCCTGAGTGTTGAGTGGTGTGCGTGGTTATTGGCGGCTGTGCGCACTCGAGCATCTCTCGGCATAATTTCAAGTGGACCACAACACTCGAGGTCGGTCGGTCTCTGACTCAGAGACTGAGACAGACTTCGAGACTGAGTCTGTGATAACACTTTGAAAAAAACGTAGTACATATAATATGCATATTTATTGTTAATTCAACTATTTTAGCTTATGCAAGAGCATTTAATATAAATACGCCTAAGTTGACATGTTAAGTCAAGAATTGTTTTCGTATTAATATTGAGAAGAATTAAATATTAAATATTAATCATACTGAATTTTAATATAAAAACTTTTATTTAACAGATTGTTTTTTTAGCCATATGGTCAGCTAAAAACCTTAAAAATATATGTTGAAATTAAAAAAAGTGCTAGAAATATAATAAATGTTAATTAAACTATCTAACTTGCTGACGCACTCTCATTTACTAAGCAGATGCTTTAGCCATTGCGCTGTAGCTGAACGTATTACGTATGAAGTTAGTTCTGAAGATTTTTGAGACGAGAGCTTAACGCCTGCTCTTAAATTTGAAAATATGAGGTTTATTCAAATTCACAATGGTGGTATTAAATACAACATTTAATGTTAAGTATTAATTTTTTGAATATGCGTGCATAGTTCAATTAAATATGGTTCAAAATTCCATAGAACATGGTATGTTGTTTTAAGGTTAACGCATTTCGCTGTTTAAGTATGTCTTAACTTGAATCATAGCTTAAGTCCGCATGGTAAAGTTAACTATTTTCATAGTTTTTATTCCTGAGTGTACAATTACGAGTCTGGATCGACAACTTACGATCTTTTTCGAAATGAAAATTTCTCATCTGAATTGGCAGAACACCGTGTAAATTACCGGATCTACTTATCGTTGGATGAACACGAAATCATAATCAGTTTGGCCGATCTATCTTAGCTATCTCTTATCAATCTAAGTTCGTAATTATTTATGAGGGCTTTTGCAAATCTATAATCTATAACTTAAGCTGGATTCGAGCTCCCGGACAAAACGACTTCAATTTCTTATTCTTAAGTGAAAGGCCTAATATATAAAAAAGAGCTCGAGCTAAAATAAATATATTAACTTGTGAAACAATATAAAAACTCATTTTGTTGTGTTGCATAGAAATTTTAAAGCACGAATCGAAGCATCTCCAGCTTTGAATCAATCTATGTAAGTCATTGTAGGGCATGAAGCTGAACTCATTTTAATTGGCTGCTAGCAACTATGGCAACTGCATTTGCCAGCAAGATAAGGTTGAGTGGTTGAATCATTGGGCTGAGTGGTTGGATGGTGTAGCACTAGGTGCTGTTTTGTAGCTTTGCTTGTTGCGTACCTCTAACCCTTAAGCTTTGTAGCATGTAAAGCCTTGGCAACGTAGTCAGGGCGTACGCTAATTGTGCTTGCAACATTTACTTAATTTGTATCAAATTTCCACGTTGCTGGCCGCAATCCGATTGGTAGCGTATTTGCGCCTAATTAGCTTTTGGTCCTAATAAACAACAGCAACAACAACATAAACCGCAAACACGTTATCCTTTGATGAGCGACAGTTGACAGCCGCCCGCCAATTAAAGGGATTTATGCATGGCATAAAAGCTGTCACTGTCATAGCTCCCCCCCACCCCCTCTCCACCTACACACACACACACACACCTCTAACACAAACTCAATAGTCAAACAGATTTTTAGCGACTTGGTTTATTTATTTGTTTATTTTCCTACCCTTTGGCCCAGTCGTTAATTACTTGACCTTTTTTGACATTTTCAGGGAACACTTGACACCTTCACATAGTCCCTTACGTATTTGTATTTGTCTGAGGTTTCTTCCTTGACCCTATAAAAACATCACTAATACAATATGCAAACATACATTTTGACACTTGAGAGGTGTGAGTTTCTTTTTATTTGGGGTCTGGGTATGAGGGTAGCGCCTGGTTGGTTGGTTTGTTCTCTGGTGTTTGCCTTGAGTGTGACTGCACTCAAGTGTGACCAATGCCAATGGTATACACCTAGTAGTAAAAGTGCTAATCTATATAACTACGGTCAAATATTTGAAAAACTCGAATGAAAACTATTTTTGTAAGCAATTTTCTTTCAAACAGTGCAAAACTTTCAGGATACTTGCGCTCAACGTTTTAGCCTGCTATTTTAAGAAAACACATTTGTCAGTATTCGCTTTAAGTTGCTTTTAAAATAAAGTTTATTAACGGCGCTTAGATGAAATATGTCAAGAGAGCATAATATACAATGCAGGGAATGCTTTGAGTATGAAATGCAAAAATTCATCGAAATAATATATTATTAGGCAGGAAGCTTTGTTATTTAATAAATATATGATTATTCTTAAGATGCTTTGAAACTTCCCTTAAATAAATAAATAAATGAGCAAATAAAATTATGTTAACGTTCACCTACATATTTATTCAACACTCAGATCCTCCTTAAAAGTAAAAAAAATAGGTAGTAAACTATAGATAAATTTTACACAATCAGCCAGTACACAGTCTTTTAACAGTTTGTTTTCCTTATATACATACATGTATGTTTTTTTGGTTTGTCATTGAGGGTACAAGAACAACAACAGCAACAACACCACACAGCTGCTAATGATGCTGCTGCCAGTTTGTCTGGCTGGCATGAAAAAGGTGCTACCTGCAATGCACACACACACACACACTTGCATATGTGTGTTGTAGGTGTGAGTGTGCGACTACCTGTATCAGAAATATTTATCGATCTTGACTGCATTCGAGGCAAGTTATGAAAAATTTACTTTCGTTGCACGGCGCACATTAAGCGAGGACGTCATGAAGTCTGAGCCGACACACTCGGTCAGAAAACGAGTAAGCTGACTTGGCCAGAGCCAGAGCCAGAGAGCCAGACTCTGGGACACAGCATGGGACCAACTGACAGCCAAGTGGCAATGGGGGAGGGAGAAACGCATACATTATTTTTATAATTTTTATGGCCTGCTCAGGTATTTTTTTGTCGACGATGCGCAGAGAGCCTGTGTCGTGTGTGTGTGTGTGTGTGTATCGTAAACTCCTGATGAACCTCATAAATAATATGTATTTCGATTTTTATGCGTGCTGTTTCACACTTAACATACTCTCCGACTCCGAATCCAGCTCCAGTTCACAGCCCCGACCCGACCCGATCCGATCCATAAAACCCATGTCAAAAAAGTTAACACACACACATACAGCCACAACGTGATCGGCTAGTCAATGAAAATATTGATTTGGATTTTGTCGAGTTAATTCTTTAATTTTTCCAAGGCAACGCCTACTTAATGACGCATTCTTGTATTTTTTTTCTTTAGCCAATTTTCCCAAATGTCAGCCAAAGTGGATAAATAAAATGTAGGCAAGCCCCCCGTTGAGTTGACCAGCTGCAGCAGTTGCTGTATGGATTTTTAACATATTTATTTTGAGTCGCAGTCACAGCAAAAGATCAAAGTCTTTTTCATATCTAAGGCTAGAAATGTTATGAAAGCGATCCTACATCTTACTGCCCGATTACCCAAGGGCTCCAGTCAGGTATTTTGGCTAAAGGTTTGGTATGAAAGAAAGTGTACTAGTTGAGCTGGAATAATTCTTCGTTTATTTTATGTTTTGGTAAGCGTCATTTTGTCCATAAAATGCAAATAAAAACAAACACTTTTTGGGTTTCATCAATTTTTATTTTTATTCACAAGTCGATTCTACAGATTTTGTTTTTGACTACTAACAGCGCTTAATGCCATATTCATGACAGATAAGTTAATACTTTGCTCACTGGTTAAGTGTGCTATAAACTTTCTAGTTACTTTTCATAAAGTTTGTACTATAAAAAATGTACCGTTATGCTAGTGTCCCAAAACGAAATCGAGTTCAAGGCAATATCTAAGTCATCGCACCTCATAAAAATTGATCTTAAAACCAGGCGACATAAAAAATAAAAGCTCCACTCTATAGATTATCATAAAAAGCAATATCTTGTTAAATGTGGAAAATGTCTTACGGCGACGCATAAGAGAATGAAAGAGAGAGAGAGAGAGAGAGAGAGAGACAAAACTTAAGAAAACAAAGTATGGACCACCAAGACGGATCTGTCTGGTTGATAGTGAACCCATTCTAAGTAGCACATTGTTGTTGAGATTTAGAAACAAATTACAAAATTACGCTAAACGCAACCTCTTTGCAAAGGTAGCGGCCTTAACGATCAATAATGTCACATAAGTCAACGATTAAAGTTGGGTTTTCTGAGCCCATTTAAGTCTCAACTTCTTTCCCTGTGGATCGTTAAATGTGTGTAAGGCCAGGGAATAAACAACGACCGCTGGCTAAAGCGATCGCCTCTCAGTTTTTTGGGGACAGGTGCGAATTGTCAAAAATGTGTACAATGTTTAAAACCAGCTTAACTCAACATTTGATTTCGAATTCGTTTTTGATATGATTTTACGACTGTTGTATATTTGGTTTTTACGACCGCACAACATACAAATCGTTTAGCACTGGAATCCAACAAGACCCCACCCGAAACTAGACTCAAGATAGCTGATAGAGTCGCAAGGTATGCAACTGCAAGATACTCAGCAAAAAATTCGACTTTGGAATCAACCTCAGCTGATGCAATAAAAGTCAACTCTCTAGCAATATGCATATCGTTGATGATCTAATTGTATTTTTGGCAGGAATTCATTTAAGCGCTCGTAAAATAAAACGAAACACATGTACAAGCCGGTTCTTTAATATTCTGACACAAGCTATGATTTTAATGACTAACGTTCATAAAAATATTACCAAATTTGATTCGAACTAGATTATTCGAATATAAGGTTTGATTTTGTAAGTTTGTGCTTTCCAAAATGCACCGAATACCTAAAAAGAAAACAGCGTATTAAAACGTATTTAAGAACTCAAAGTTGACCACACAAGAAAGAATAGGAAAGGAAAACCTCAAAGTTCTTATTGTTTTTATATTATGATCTATTAAAAACCATTTACTGATAAGGCGTCGCTTGGGATAAGTAATGTAATTTGGCTAACCAACTATGAGAAACTCGTTTTTAAAAAGGGTATAATGGTTTTGTGCAAAAGTATGTAACAGGCAGAAGGAAGCATCTCCGACCCCATAAAGTATATATATTCTTGATCAGCATCAACAGCCGAGTCAATATAGGCATGTCCGTCTGTCCGTCCAACTGTCTGTCTGTATGTATGAATGCGTCGATTTCAGAGACTATAAGCTTGCCTAATCTCTTGGCAGTACAAGTTTGGTTCAATTTTTCGATAACTCCTTCCGTTTCCGATATACACATGCGATCAATAACAACAAAATCTTAAGTTTGGAAAACTTTGAGACGGCGTTTGAAACATTAGAAAAAATAATGACAATCTGTGAAATTTTTATTGAAATCGGCTAAGAAACACCTGAGATATGTAACATTGAAGTTGAGTATGCAGTATGCGCGTACATACACACACACATACTTGCAAGCACTGACTGTACGCGTTAAGTATAGGGTTCAGGGTATCGTCTAGTTGGAATTCCTCGACTAGAGCCTTCTAACATGTTGTATCTTGATAATATCTAAAAATGTTTATATGTAAAATGGTCGAATCTTTGAAGAACAATATCAAAGCAGACTTAAACAAATATTAAAACTAAGTTACTCACATAAAAGAGTAATGAAGAGACAGAGAAGAGAAAATAAACATTAACACTTGTCGATTATGTTTTTTTACCGCGTGTTGCAAGGTGTAGAAAGCATTTTGGCTAGGTGTTTGACGCCTCACTGTCTAGATGTTTATAGACATAGTTCCTCAAAGTGAAGTCTTGGCTAAGGTATGTTTTGAGTACGCAGTTTAAACAGCGCAGCGTGGCACGAAAAAGTAGACGAAGGCCGCGCACAGTTTGAGGCTCAGTCGAAGGCAGTGATTGCAAATTTTTATATTTTTAGTAAACATCTGGACGCCCCGCTTAAAATGTACCGAGTCCCGGCTGCAGTTTCGATGCGCTGCATGGGGTTGCATGCCACAGTTGCAGGTGTGTATGCATGCAGCAAGAATTTCAAGAGTTTAACCGCGTCATGTTGTCTGGCTGTCACTGTTCCCGACTTTATTTTTTTTTTGTGAAAGTCATGGCCATGACTCTCTCTAATGATGCCTGCAACGAATGAATGTCATTAGTTTTGCACAGTGACCATTTGAAGTGCGCGACTCTTAAAGGGGGTTGCAGTTGCAATTGCAACGGCTATGTGGCATGTGCATTCAAGGTTCTCAAAGTACACATGTCTGGTGGAGGTTGACATTGCAAACGAAGCATCTGCTGGTCCACAAGAAAGGATTGATTTGAAATCATTGCGACATTTGGTTAACAAAAGTAGTTTCTAAATGTAAACTTGTAAATAAACTTAAAGCATTAAAGAAACTACATCCAGAATGATATTTACAACAAATTTATTTGCAAAACAGTTTGGGTATAGGTCAACTAATCTTTTCACTCGAGTTGTGATTATAAATAAATAAATAAATGTGACAACCTGCTTAACAAATGTGGAATCATTGGCTGTTCATTCTCTTGCTTTTACCAATTTGATTTCACACTTGACAAAAGGGTCAGTTTATTCACAGCTGCTGTCAGCTAACAACTTTATAAGTAAAATTTATGACCAAGTTTTAACACAACACCCAGTGAAAAAAACTCATTTGAAAGAAATCTAAACGGCAGAACGAAGAATCTCTCGCCTAATGAGGGCAACCAGTCTGTGGAATTAAGATTTGATGATGATGCCTTCACGGCATCATTTAAAATCATAATTTGCTTATAATTGACTTACTAAATAATTAAAATACATACAATGACAGCACCGTCAACATTTTGGGCTATAAACACGCTGAATTATGCTTTATTCGAGATCGATGCTAAAGATTGTTATGTTAAATATACAACGTGACGCTCTGCAGGTGCTCTCCAATGTCCCACTACAAATCAAGTTTCTTTTTTTTATTATATGGAAATGAAATATTTCCAAACATCGTTAAAGTCTTAGCTTGTAGCTGCTAAGCCCGATGACTGTCTTTTTATTTTGTTTGCTTGTCGCAAATCATTAGACTAAAGTGTTAATTTTGCATAAAATCAGAAATTATAAATTCCATTTAATTTGCATGGCCTGTCTTAAGCCAGTCTGTCATCTATTTTTATGTGTTTTGATTTTTTGGTAACGCTTTTATGTTAAAAGCAAATTTCAAATAAATATGAATAGTTAAGCAACTCTTCTAAATCTGTGTTTTAATTATGTTTTTGATTTTTACATATTTGTTTTGTGACATTATTATTGAATTAGAATTATACAAAGAGACTTACAGGGTATATCATAGCAATAACCATAAGATCGTTATGTTTAGTACCAAAAGCTTTTATTTGCTCAAACCTGGAATAACACGCTATGTAGTTAACAAGCAAAATATCTTAAAACTTTGATTTTGCCCATGAAAGCAAAAACAATTTCGAATTAATTAGTTGTTTTTTAAATACGCATAAGATTTTTGCACAAATTGAGTGGTATCAAAATTTGGAGAAAAACAAAATTATAATAAAAAACACATTTACAAAATGAAACTGAAAATAAATATACAAAATATTGAAAGCTTAACGGTTTTTAATGTTTGGCTTATGGATATTATTATAACAGTTTCTTTTTTAATGGTACAAACGTGCAGTTATTAGATAATAAATTTAGTGATGCCAACAAGCTTAAAATCTTAAATATGTAAAACATTATTTTTCAATGATTAGAAACCTAAAGACTACACTATTTTGGGCGTTTGAAAACACAACATTGTTAAGGCGCATACTTATTTCGCTTTAATAAGCAAACATGGTATTATAACAATAAAAAAGAAGACCACAGTCGAGAACGCTCGACTAGGAGACACCCCGAACCCTTGGCCTTACTCACGGTGATGGCTGCACTGACTTAATTTCAATTTTCGATATCTCCGGGATTTTTTAGTCCATGTCTGTAAGATTTTAATAATATTGTCTCTAGCTTCAAAAACAACTTCAAATTGTTTCAAATTCCTTATTTTATTGTTAAAAAATAAATTTGTAGATCGGAAACTAGAGGAGCTATCGATATTTTAAAACACTATTTCATACATAGGGGACAGACCGACTAAAGACATGGCTTAATCGACATGGCTGTTAATGCTGATCATTAATATAAAGAAACAAAAACCGTCAAACCTTTTTACCCATTTATAATTTTAGTAAACTTTGTATATTGTCTTTTTGTTGTTACACTAACTTTCTTGCAAAAATTCTAAGTAAATCTTAGAATTATTTTTTGATCACATTTTCAACAAACTCTACAGACCATAATACCGAAAGACTTTTCATTTCGTTGAAGCCAATTTTCTCGTGGCTCACTCAGCCAACTGAAATCGCTTACAGTTACGTACAATTCTCGGGATATCATATTTTGCTGCAACTTTATATGTTTACCGTTCCTGCAGATTGCCAATACATTAAAACATTTTTTTTATGTTTGGCATGCGGGTGGTTGGCAATTTTTTCGCATCATTTGTTGCCCAGAAGTGTGGAGTGGAGTGGAGAGTCGGCAGGGGAATGCGTCGCCGGTGGCGACACCCGCAGCTAAGATGATGGTACATTAGAGCTGGTGGCAGCGCCTAGAGACAGCGAGAAACAGAGAGAGAGAGAGGAGGAAAGTCCAGGCAATGTAGCATAAGCTCGCGCATCATTGATTTCAATTTAAAGCGCTGTCTTCCAAGCCCTAAGTCCCTGAGTCCAACTATCAGCATTAAATGTTATGTGGCAACAACGTCCGCTGCATGCCGCGTCGTGTCCGTGTGCCCGTTCCCGTGCCCGTGCCCATGTCCGTGTCCGTGCGTTATCTGTTTCCGCAACATGATGTTGCCGATGATGATGATGATGACGATGATGTTGCAAGGGGTGTAAAAGTAGCACTGGACTGAGTCTACTGCTACTGATAATGATTATTGAAGTTGCGGCTCTGATTTTTGCACACACACAAGACAATGTACGTGTGTGGGTATTTATGATATATGTATATATATATATATGTATGTGATTTGGTCCAGCTGAAAAATTTCAACGCATAAAAATATCTTGGCTGCCACAACGACAACACCCCCTTCCTTCCACCTCGCACCTCCCACCACTCACTCCCAATGCCGATGTTGCTGTCGACGACACTGTGAGCAAGATGGACTTCCGGTTTCCTGTTTCCGTCTGTCGAAGTTCTTTACTTTTTTCGAAACATACACACACACAACAGAAACACCAGCACCCTGACATATGTATACATACAGTATTTTTTATATCGCACTTGCTGCTCCTATTGTTGTTAGTTGCTTAGTGGGCGTGGCATATGTGTGTATTGCTTGTGGTGTGGCATTGGTTTGCCATAAACCGACCATCGCCCATCGGCATCAATGTTTGATGTGTCAGCAGCCGCTTATGTTTAGGGGCACCATCTTGCAGGAAGGAGGGGGGGTGCAAGTGAGTGGGTGTGAGCATCGCTTGGTTCGCACACATTTAGCGCACACTTTTATAATAAATCGATAAACAGCAATTGCAATGAAAAAAGACTGATAAATCTCAGCCAAATTGCAATATGGCTTAAAATAGAATTTTATAAGGTTCAAACAAACAAACAATAATTTGTATACTGATCCTGGTTTTAGCATTCAAAAAAGCGATCAGCAACTTCAACAGACGATATTTTAAAGACAATTAAAGATTTATTCAATATGTAAAATTGTTTTGAGAGGATACGAAAAGTATTTTCAGTTGCAAAAATTGCATTTAAGAAAAAATATTTTATTAATGTCCCCTTTATGGGTTATAAACTTGTCCATAAAAAATTTGTTGTAATATTCGTTTTTAGAAGGCCATAAGAAAGGTTAACTGGATACCAGTGCTTTTCATGTTATGAGATTAATATTTGAATTGACTACAAGACAATGAAATAACAACTAATAAAATTATAGCTTAATCTAGCTTTAATTTAAGAACAAAGAATGACTAAACGAATAAAGAAGAAACTATCAAAATCGATGTGCAAATTGTTTTGGACATTGCCACCAACGAAAACCATTTCAAGCACTTTGTAAGTGAGTACTATTGAGCTCTTATGGGTTTTAGCTTTGCCACAAGGACATAAGCAGCGATTCCAACGCCTTACTTACAGATGCTACTGGTTGGCTCTGGGTCGCTCCCTGGTGTTCGGTTACAAGCCAAAGGCCAAAGAGGGTTGTACCGGCTATTAGAGCGGACTAGTTATTGAGTACATGGTGTAACGCTTACTTACCGAGTATTTATCGATGGACGCGTGTCTGTTTATTAATTGAAGTATTTGTTTTCTGCATGTGTGTGTTTTATTTTCTGTCGCCAGCGATGCCATGCCGCCTGTTGTCTGTTTGTTTTTCTCTTCTTTTTTTTTTTTTTTGGTCATGGTGTGTTGTTGTTATTGTTGTTGACATGTCGCGTCAACACTTGAAATTTGAAACATGCCCTGCTTGAAGTATTGTTGCGGGTGTTGTTGTTGTTGTTGCTATTGCGGCTATCTGAAACATTTTTAGTCTTCTTGCACAGTTCGTCAGTTGTTTACATTAACCAATTAGCGGGGGTGGCGAACCTTTGACATTTTATTGACATTTGTCGTCTCATATTTGCTTTGACAGACACTCTTTTGTAGTGCGCCTGTATGTGTGTATGTGTGTGTAAGTGTGTTGTGTGTGTGTTTACAGCTGAGTTCTTAAGACTATCAAAGTGTGACGTGAACAAGTATATGAAATCAATATCAAAAGACAGGTTATGTTAAGTATATAATAACGCATTAGTTAATAAATTGAAAACATATACAACAAATTACATTCCTTAAAAAATTATAATTATTTTAAAAATTAAGTCCTTTTAATAACTAAAAAATATATAGGAAAATTAATACAACATGTACAAAATCAGCAAAGCTTAATTTGAAAATATAGTACTTAATACGTTCATTAAATTTTATCTCATTTATTTTTTTCAAAATGTGTTTGAATAAAACTATAAAGGTAATAGAAATATGAATTTGCTCTTACTCCAAGTGTATGGTGCTTTATAAGCTAAGCAAGCTGATTCTGAGTAGTTGGGGGCTTAGATGCTTTAACCTCTGTATCGACGAGATACTTTGACACGCGGTTGGCAAGCAGTTTATTTGTTATCAAAACAAATTGCACTGCCAGCAGCAGGCGATTAAGCTTGAACAGGAAATTTTAACGCAAGACTCAAACTACACACCCAAAAAGTATGGAAAATAAGTTAGTGTGTTCTTCTTGAAAATGCCCGACTAGAAGATATCCCGCATTTGCTTAAAGCTGCCTAGAAGTAACAAAAAAAAAAAAAAATTTTTGATAGACAGATTTATAAACTTGCTTAAACAATTTTGTTTTAAATAAATAAAATGTACAATAAGTATAGTCAATAGGAAATGTTGATATTTATTTAATTGTGATGCAAGTTTAAAATAAATTTGTCTGGTTACAAAATGTGCACAGATCCGTGATATCCTTGTGTAACAATTGAGCAGGGTATTAAAATGAATATACCACTTAACCTATTCGCACACCCCCATAATGATGATGCGCAGGTGTCATCGTTGGCACCTTTTTCCTACTTCAAATTCAACTCACCTTTCTGCTGGCAATTTCAAATCTGTTTTGAAACTTGCCAACGCGAATACGACGGAAGCCATGTATTAGTGTGGCTTCTGTATGCATGTAAGTGTCTCTGTGTGTGTGTGTGTGGATAGGTGGGTGTGTGTGTTAGGAGATTGCCCATAAAAATTCCATAAAGATAGCGATTTATGTGTGTGAAAAGCAGCGAAAGGGTTGCCAACTCTCAATTGAGAATAAATGTGTTTGTGTGTGTGTGTTGCAAGTCGATGCGTAAATTGCCTCGCAATGGCATTGATGCGGCTGCTGCTGCCTCTCCGTAATGGCATTTCGTCCATTTATTCATCATCAGCAGCCATCATCAGCATTTGTTGCTGACACTTTTGCTACTTAGGGGATTGTGTGGTTTTTCTTGCCTCTCGGTTTTTCTTTCTTTTTTCTTTTATCAGCTCTGACTGCTTTTGTGTGGCATGGAAATGATTTGCAGGTGGTTATTAATCAAATTAATGTCTATATTGATAACGCTGCTGATGCCTCATAATGCGGCATTGTTGTCGCTGTTGCTGTTGTTGTGCACCAGCACCAGCAATGCCTCAAAGTGGAGCACGTCTCATAGCTAGTGGCAAGTGTTAAGTGCCAGACTAAGAATACCCAACTAACAATTCTAACTATGAGACAGGTTAGAACAAGTTTAAAACACTTATTATCTTATAACTATCCGTAGACAGTGAGAATCGACAACAGTCCGTGGGGCAACACGCGACAGCACTTATTATAAATCAAACACCAAGATCAACGCCAACAAATTAACATATGTGTCTAACGAGAGCGCCACACAGTGGAACAAACATAGAATATATTGGTAAAATTAAGTTCATATATGTATATGTAATATTAAGTTTACGGAAAATTTAACAATTTAAAAAAAGTTTTTTTCAAAGTCGCAACCAAATAAAAACAGAATTCAAGCTGCATTTTGGTTTGTTTCCCTTTTCACTTATTATAATAATTTGGAGTCTATTAAGATCTATTTAAATTTTAATAATTGTTGCTGATTTTAATTCACTCTTCTATTTGTGTGTTACATTCGATTTCAGTAAATTGGTTGATATTTTTTTATTTTTCGCTAATTAAAATGTTTGGAGAAATGTTATAGTATAGCTCTTTGTTATAAAACTGCAATAAAGTTCAAGGTTTCATTACATTTTTTTTTTTTATAAACCTCTTATACTATTTCGTTCGCCTTACATTAACTTACTTCATTTAAATGTTTCACACTTAAAGCGATTTCATTCCATTGCATGAGAGGCTTATTTGGAAATACCATAGCACCTACTTAATTGAGACATGAAAATGTCTGGACATTGTGGAAAACCACTTAAATCACATCAGCGACAGCCGCCGATAAAATACATATCTATTTTAGCTTAGGTCCCCAAAACTAATCATACGCTGACCCCTTTTCTTTGGGGCCCTTAAAAACAAAACAAAAACACAAACAGTGCTCCAATAAATTGAAATAGTCACCGACGTTGCTTCTAAAACCTTCTGCTTGTTTGTCTGTCTGTTCGTCTGTTGTCAGGTAACGTCAACTGATTTATTTGGAGACAGACACACTAATTATTCAAAACTACACAACAACAACAACAAACAAAATGCGTTGACAGCTACATCGCATCTTTAATTTCCTTTGATATTATTATTGTGTGTTTGTTGTTGGTGCTCGAAGCTAAGGTCCAGTGAGCAGCACCCCAGGCTGAGCACGCGATATTCGTTCCAGCTTTGGACAGCTGACCAACAAGTGCAACCAAATGACTTTTGGACAGTTCACCAACAGAGATGACAACTAGCTAGGCAGCCAGGCAGACAGGGGGGCAGACGGGCTAACAGCTTGACAACCAAGTCAAGCAATTTACTTCTAGTTGGGAAAGCGGAGAGGAGCATGGCACATGACAAGCTGATTCAGTGCATGCACTTACTAAGCGGAATTTGAGATTTAACCAAAGCCGATTTCCGAGTAGGCAATAGTTTAAGGGAAAAATTAGGTTCATTTACAGATTGGAATAATACCCTGAATCCAAAACAAATAAATTAAAATTAACAAGGGTTAAGGAACGTATTTTGTATCCCCATACAGTATATAAAATCAACATCAAAAACCGTGTCAATTCATCATCTAATTTAGGACAATCATTAGAAATAGAAATCTTTGTGCCGCTACCTGAAAAGTTTCTCTTTGATAGAAAAACAATTGCTGCAACTTTTTTTTTTATAAATTAGTAAAACTTGTGCCTCGAAACGATCTAAGCTATATTTTTGTTTGTCAGGAAAATAAGGTATTAGCTTGTATGACGAAGAATTTGTAACCTTTTTATCAAGCTATAAACTATATTTCATCAATAAAAATACTTATACTGAGAATATTTTATATATAAATCATATTTAATCAGATATTTTTAGAGAAGACATGTTTAACTATGTTTAAACTAACTTTTTGGTGTTGCAAAATTTGAAGTCTCGACATTGAGCATTTGCTATTTAAAATTCACATAATACGCAGTATTTTATATTTATAAACTCCAACTAAAACACAAAAAAAGATAAAAGCTATTACAAATTATAAATTTATTATGCAGTTGTCTAGATTGTCTACTTTTTGTATATTTTATTTGAGCTATAAACACGCCAAATACAAAACTGTTATTAACAACTTAGTTTTTAAAGTCTCACTTCTTTAAATATATATATTTATTAAGAAATAGCTTATGCTTATCTTTAATCTTATCTTTCTTCACATGTCAATACAAAAATATTCCCGACACGCTAACGCTTGTTTAACTAAGAAGCTGCTCCCCAAATTGGAATTCAGCCCATCTATCCAATCAAATACTGAAGCTCGTCGAATGCACTTCCGTTCTGGGATACATTGCAGCACGTAAGGTTGCCCAAAAACAAAAAATTCAGAACTCTGTTCCATCAACAACAACGCAGTTCAATAACTCAAAACGCAAACAACTTAATTAGCAACAATAACAACAAGCTGAATACCTAAGGGTGATGGTAATTAATTTCAAGCACATGCCAATCCTGTTGCTGTCCACCCGCTGATTATTATGTGTTGGATGATGTGGTGCTTGCCTGCCTAGCAAACAGAGCTCCAAGCTCCATGTCCAAGGCACTGGTAGCTGATTTTTGGGCTCGCCTACGCTTTGAGCTTGGAACTTGGCGGCTCGGCTCGGCTCGGTTCGGTTCAGCGGTGCGTGCGTGCGTTTTTTGCCTAATTAATGGCGGCAATTTGTAAACGTCGCGAAATGCGCGAAAATGTATTTGCCAAAATGAAGCAAGCATCCGCAAACCCCTTATCCCTCAACCCACTCATGCAGTCCAGTATTCGTAATAAGAAACTGCAGTCCGAAGTCACTTCTAAAGGCGTTGATTGATCAGCAACCAAGAAGATGACGACGACGACGCCGATGAACGAACGCCGCCGTCTGCGACGCATGCTGATGATCGAACAATTCGTCGGTCTGTCGATGGCATTGGTTGCCACGTTGCACAAATGCACAGGCTTTTATGTTTTGCGAGTTACCCTGTTAGAAAAAAATTTATGTTATGTTTATGTTATAATAAGAGTTTAATTTTATTGTAGGTAGAGGGTTACTTGTTAGTAAATTGAAGAAAATTTTATAAAAACAGATATAGACATGAAGAATAATATAGAACACGACCAAGTAAAACTAAAACAATTAAATAATACATTTACTGATTGTATTGTTAAAATAATTAATATGAAAGGGAATATTTTCAGAGTTCGAATCATAAGTAAGACGAAGAAGTAGCTAACACATTTAACGCAAGTTCTACGCTTTTAGCTTCTATTTTAAAATTAATTTTACAATAAAAATATTTAATAGTGCATACCCGTTAAAGTTTGTTTTCCAGGTGACAAAAAAGCGAAAGCTTTGAAAACAGAAAAACTGTGAAGTTATTTTTGTTATTCGCTTGGCATACATAAACAGCACGCGAGCGCCATAATCATAATCCATAATGTCATAAGTGTCGATCGGATGGCGAATCGATGGTTGAATGGTCGAATGAGGCGATTGAGGATCTCGCCTAATAATAATGTTGTCGCCGCTCAACGATCAACGATCAACGATCAGTGATCAGAAATCAGAAATCAGCGATTGCTGATCGGTGATCAGTTCAACGGCTTTTGACTGACTCTGTGACACATCCAAATGCTGGCGTGATTTACGAGCATTTGGGATATATAATAACAATGCGCCCATGAATAATGCCACAGAACACTGATCAAGACAGAAGAGTTGCCGGACAGAAGGGTTGTCGTTGTCGTTGTCGAGAGGAGGTGGCAGGTACTTGGGGGATACATTGCGCTTGATGTCGACCGACGCTAGCGACGCGTCTTGAATTTATGAGGCACCATAAATGTCATAATTTTTGTATGGCCAACAAGTAGCTGACCAAGTGATCAGCTCCAGCTGTGCTACCGTTTAATTTGATAAGGGACCAAGCTGTGCGCCACATGTGGTGCAAATGATGGTGGTGCAGCTGGTGCGTGCGCATGAGAGAAGGGTCTTCATTTTGCCAAAGAAATTTGGTATCTGCTCAACAAGATCGCAATTAATTCACGCGGATAAATCTTCAAGTGCTAACTACATGACAACAACAAAGTAGTTACACTTTTCTTGCTTTTACCCTTTCTGCTTTACCCACACAAAATCACGATACTCTCTGATTGCATTCTGCGGCCTGTGGAAGTGCTGCTTGGATCTTGCCGTTCCTCGACAAGGCTCGTCGCCTTCGTTTAATTTCAATTTGTTGCCGCACTAAATTTATGACGGTTATTAGCAAAAGACGTGCGGCCAACACATTCCTCTTTTTAGCTCTGAAATTTCCTGTCGGAAGCCCCATGGACATCGAGCCATCGAGCCATTCTCTTCTAACCGCATCTGCGGCTACCGTAAGCCATTTTCTTGCACGCCTGCGCAACTTGCTCCTTGCGGTGGCAATGTTTACTTGCCTCAGACAAATTTTATTGTAACTTGAGTAACTTGGTAGTGACTGCATCCACTATGGAAGCGAGACCCAGGTCTGCAACGGAGATTTGGATTTGGGTCTTAGTCTGGAGGATGGTGTGGCATGTAGTCGCCTTTGTTGCAACTGCTGCCGTTTGTCTAGGTAATTGCGTTTATAGTTAGTCATGTAGCCTGCCTGTTGAGCCATCTTTGTAACTACTTCTGTTACACATTTCCTCCCATGCATTTTTTATTTTCTTTTTTTTTTGCCATGAATACTGGACAGCTTTTTGAGCATAGTTGTAAGTTGTATTTATTTAATGCTGGCGCTTGTTTGATCTTATCGAGATTCTCCTGATTGATGATAACTCAAACAGCCTTGTACCAACCCATAACTTTCTTTTGGTAATGTTTTTAAATTTAATATATTTTTATATTACATTTTAATACTTACAATCATGACATGGCTAAAATTAACATATCCTATAACGACGTGGACGTGTAACATATTATGGATCTTATCTATTTACTCCAACTTGAATAGTAAAAGTAATTCTTTTGTTTTTATTTGCTGTTGATATTAAAATTTTGTTTCAGATTGGGGTTTATGTTTTTACATACCTCTAAGTTAAATGATTTTTGCCTTTTTGATTTTTGAATTCATTTTGTGTAGACTTTTCCCTTGTTGATAATAAATACAAATAAATTTATAATTATCTCAATAAAGGGTCGAAAATTTTAATCGACAGAAAGAAAGATTGTGAGTTCTTAATCGATATCGCAGCCACTGCGCAAGTGGTAATACAATTAGTACTCATTACTAAATTGGTGCGCTTGGCCGTTTGTGTGGGCTAACTTAGCAATGCAATCTGGTCCCACACAGTTACTAAACAGATAACATCTACAGCACGGAGGTGATGCGCAGGAGGCTCTACATTTCTTTAAGGTGGCATCGTTGTCGCAGTGCTCTGAGAGTGTTCGCGACAGACGCTGTGTGTAACAAATTTGTATTTTTGTAGGTTTCTCTCATTCCCGATTGGCACTGCCCATATGAGCCTTGAGGGAGCTTGCTGCCTTGGTGGCTTTGTGGCAGTGTGTTGCAGTGCCGATCGAGTGGCAGACAAATGCGCTGTTTACCTGCAGGAACACGCACACGTTGATCACGCCGAGTCTAAAACAGAATCTATATGCATTAAGTTGTTAATCATATGCGTGGACGCAGTCGCAAGTATAATATTGTTTGCTGTTGTAGTCGCATCCTTTGCGTATCCTTTTCATAGCCTGCAACGTGGCACAATTAATATGCGTCCAGCGATCGTAATCAATTCTGGCTACATAGTCTTCCGCCAGCCTGCTCGCTTCTCTCCGCAACCCTCCCCCGCCACATTCGAGTGCTGGTAACCTGAACACGTGCGGGTCATTAGTCGCAGTCACGCATTTTGAGCTCACCTCCAACTGCAACTCCAACTACAGCTACATCACCCAGTCCATGTCCGTTCGCTTTAATAGGAAATGATTTTGTACGCTTCGTTTACCTGGCTGGCCAGTTCTCTCGCGGTGTCGGTCTCAACATATGAATGTGGGTCTGACTCTGACTCTGACTAGGGGCTTACTTTATTTTTTGGCGCTTATGAGCTGCGAAATTTTTATGAGTAGCTGGAACTCAGCTCGACCGGTGGTTGGCTTGCTTTGTTTGGTTTGCTTTAATAGGTTCTAATGAACCATGGTTACCGGGCAGCAGCATATTTCTGGTCGCTGACTCACTGCCTCTACCATTATATGACTGATGATCGGAAATCAGCTGTGTCTAAAGGTTGTATGTACGATTTCACAAATATATTTTATCTCATTTACTTTCCACAATTTCTATAACATATATATGGACACCTTTTTATACCCTGAACCCATTAAAAATGGATAAAAGGGTATAATGGTTTTGTGCAAAAGTATGTAAAAGGCAGAAGGAAACATCTACCATCACAGCCGATTCGATTTTAGATTCAGAGATTATAATAGCTAGCGACTTCAGATTTGGAACATAAACTAGCCTTATTCTTAGGCAGTAAAAGTTTGTTGTCGATTTGCGATAACTCTTCCCGTTTCCGATATACACATGGGATCGATCACAACCAAATCTTGAATTTGGAAAACTTTGAGATGGCATTTGAATTAATAAACAAAATAATGATAATCTATGGAATTATTATTGAAATCGGTTGAGAAGCACTGGAGATATGGAACCTTGAAGTTAAGTATGCAGTATGCGCGTCACACACTTACACAAGTGTAGGTTTCAGGGTATCGTCTAGTCGGGATTTCTCAGCTAGTGCCTTCCTTGCTTAAATTTGTATTACTGTTAATATTCAATATCTCTTAGTTGTTTATTAAAATAAGAGTGGATTATCTGTAAAGAATTTAGTTTTTATTTGTTACGCTACAGGAATAAAATAATAGTGCAATTAAAAGTGATATAACCTGTGGCACTGTGAAATTGTTAATAAAATAAATGTTTGAATTAAAAAAAAAATTTTGCTAAAGTAATTTTCTAATATATGCAATAAACACATAAATAAGAGTTTATGTTGAGTTTAAATAACTTATTAGTAAAAAATGTATCAAATAAATTTAAAGAATATAATAAAGCTCAAAATCTATCATGTAGATGTAAAAGTATTTGTTATTTGACAATGTTATTGATAATTTTTATAATAAATTGCTTGCTCAATTTGTTTGACATTAATAACTTGCCTCGTCAATATATCAACAAAATATATATTCAAACATCTAATGAGGCTGCCAAAGCAATTTACGTAGTCACGTGTGAGGGACGGACTAAAAGCAAGCAATTTGCGACCACCCTGAAATGCATACATAAACTTATACCAATTTTACAAATTCAAGCAATCCTATATGAACATACATACATACACACATATACATATTCATAGACACAAGGCTTGTGCACTGTTCGAGGATGTTGACTTCGCTGACTTTCTTGCGCATTTTTATGATGGCAATGTGCCAATAAAAACAACAACAGAAATGCCAAATTGAAGTTCTCCGATGGGGTATACCAAACTATGAGCTGCCTCTCATACCCTTAGTAAAAAATATATTATATAAACAAATAGAATTTTAAAAAAATATATGAAAAATATTTTTGATTATATTTATTTAGTTGGTAAGTCCATTCGTGCATACAGCTGATCAAATAACACCCATTAGTTATTTGATTACAGGGCATAACACGAAAGCCAATACCAAATTTAGCTGCATGCAGCAGCGACAGTGGGAGGCTTTTAACCTTTTCGACTCGGTCCACAAACGATTTGTAGTTTGATTTTTCGGCATTAATGATAATTTGGGACACTAATGCACGCATTAGAGCTTCGAAGCTGACGACGTTCGGAACGACAGCCCAAAAATTGTTTTTGGGCTTGTGGCACGTGCGCCTTTGACGCCTTCTTCGCTTTGCCAGACTCGATATAGCAACAAAAACAACAATTCAGAGTTATGATGAATAAACAAACAGTCAACAGAAGAAAAAAATGAAATAATAATAATAATAATTTTTTGACAACAATTTATGCGGCCATTAACAGAGGCAATACAACGTGTTTATTTGAGCATTTCGCAAATACATTATATATATATATATATATATATATGTATGTTGTTAACGAAGCAAACAAATAAAATACAAATTTAACGAAATAAATAAATATTTATAATTTGAAAATCAATCAAATATTCAAAGCATGTCAGGCGAGTTTCGAGTCGCCGCCAGTTGCCGTTTTGAGTGCAAAAATCGCCATAGCTGCTAATAAATTCAAACACCCACGAAATATTCACTGCTAATCAAAAAAAGGTGACAAAGTGACTAAGCCGTTTATCTAGGCCACGTTGTTTTTACTTTTTTTGCAATATGTGTTGGTGTCTTAGAGTCCGACTGGGTCAAAGTTGGCCTAGGGAAAGTCTAAAGCTTGATGCTGATTTATTAAGTCACGTTTCGTGCTAATCAAGTTATTCAACATATATATTATTTAAATTAAGTTGTGCCTTGTTTTTACACCCTTTTTCCTTGAAATATTCTTAAACTAAAATCTACTCTGCTGATTTACTGTTTCTAGACCTTTCTACCGAATGGTTAGACATATTTTAAGCTATGGCCTATTAAGCTTACACTTGCTTGACTAATTGTAACGTTTGCCTGACAGGCCTTCAAGAGCCAACACTCCCCATAATTAAGTCTGAGGTACAAATTATTTCAAATGATTCAACACAAATCGTACAGAAACAAATTACTTGCATATTGTTAACCTAAACACAAAATGCAGCTCGTAATATACAACGATATTTTTTGGGCTTTTGGTTGAATACTTTTAATTTATCTGCCTGCATATTTTGGTCTTAAAATAACAAGTTTGTAAGTGTATATATAAAATGCTTCACTTGTATATATATAAGTACATGCACAACAGTTAAATCATTTCCCCATGATATCGTGTAGTTTAGCCCAAAAGCAAATAATAAAAAAAAAAAGCCCAACATGGCGTTACTAATTACATTTGCGCCAATGTTAATTTGTTACAATTTCCGGAATTTCGCTAATTTATTTTTTTAACATTTTTATTAGTGGCATAAATTCTATGCTGCTGCTGTTGTTGTTGTTGTGTGTCATTCTCTGGGTTTGAGTTGAACTTCCTATTCATTCGTTAGTTACACGTTGGTGGCAATAAATTTGCATTTTAGTTATGTGCAAGCTGAAGGGCTTTTAAATAAACATATTTTTGTGTGATAATGAAATTATTTTACCTAAACCTATTTCGCACCAAGTTGCGTTCATACATATCTAATATATATATGTATATGTATATATATGTATATTATATATGTAGGAAAGCATTACATTATTTTAAATTAATTTCTATCGGTAATGCTTTCCTAAGAACTTGTAAAACCTTGTAATTATATCTCTTAAAAACAATATTGGGATTCATATATTGCAGTAAAAAACCACTGTTATTTGTATAAGATTGTTTTTGATTTTAAAAATTTAACTCACATATTTTAAAAATTTTTTTTAAGTATTATGTTAATGGCTTATGACCTGAGTTTGGATATTGATAATTGATAACTAATTGCTGCATTAACTAATATGTTTTGTTAACTTTTTTATTGTAAATAAATTTTAAGCATATTTATCTGTTCAGTTATTTAACGAAACTTAACTGTTTAGTCATACATGAATAAGTTTCAGCCAAGTTGCTTACGAGTATACAAGTTTGTATATGTTTGCGCAGCTTGTTTCAGTTTGCTTACGGCTGATTCAGCAGGAAGCTCGATTCGGTGTTCCATGGTGCACAGGTAGCTCGATGAAGAAAGAACAGCTGTCGCAAGCTGCAACAGACACGTGCCAAGCTCATTAACAGCTGCGCTCTAAAAATGCAACCTAATGTGGAAATTTTGGGTAGATAACCAGAGAACAGGAAGACAGAGTGTATGTGTGTGTGAGAGAGAGAGAGAGAAAGAGTGAGAGAGAGCTAGCCATGCGAAACACAAACGCAACTTCCGCTGCAACTTGCAACACATAATTACATGGCATTTGGAAGCTCCAAGCTCCATTTGAGTTTCCCGTTTAAGGGTGCAGTCAGCGAATTGACAACCCCCTAACTGGCCTCCCTGACCCCTCAACTGAATTATTAATTGCCGCTTTGATTTATCTTAGAAACAGGACAAAGTCGCCCCCTCAAGGGGGGTGCAGAAGTCACTCGCTTTTTCCATAACGTTAAGCTCGCAAATGTTTAATTGTGGAAATGAGAAACATGCGGAAGCGTTGACGATTCCGCTAGAGCAACGTTGCACTTGTCGCATCACTTGATGCCAGGCCCGTGCCCTGACCCATACCCATATATGAACACATATATATATATATATATATATATATACATATACTACCCATAACCCCTCCCCCCCATTCAAATGGCTGCTACACACCCACTGTCACTGGCATTGTGACTGTCTAGCCAACATCTAGCATCTGTAGCTGTCTGTTTCAGTCATACTCACTCTGTCACTACCTGCCCCTCTCTGCCATCGCCTCTCTGCTTCCCCTTTCCAAATGACACAAAAATATGGGCTTAACCGGAAACGGATGTATTATCTGCGCTAACTGCGCTCTGCCCTGCCTCCAGCTTGGTCTGCGACTCGAGCTCTATACTGTAGAGTCGAGAGTTGAGTTCGGGTCGTGGAACTAATAGAATATTATAAACATACATATTTACATACTTACATATATATATATATATATATATATATATATATATATATGTATGTGAACCTGTGCCCAAGCGCCTCTCTGACCCACGCCTGAAGCTGACGTCTCTGCTCATCTGTATCTTTATCTGTGCTCTGTACTTGTATCTGTATCTGTACATCTCTGTGCGCCTCGTTTGTTACGCTTCCATGAACTATTTGGGCTGTGCTTTTTGCGGCTCGAGCCGAACCGTTTCATATTGTCCCACTCTGTCCCTCTAGCCTGACATGCAAAATCCAACCCCGATATACCCAGTTCACCCCCAACCTCATTGCCACATTAGAGTGTTGCATGTGTGTCATGTAGCCGGCCAGCGGTAACTGTGCTGTTCCCCTCCAACTCACTCCCATCATGCTGCCTGCTCGACTGAATTCGCTTGCATGTCGTCCCGTTGTCAAGCCACTTGCTGTTGCGCTTTCACTTTTTTTTCAAGTTTCTATTATTATTCTTTCCGTCCATTGACCCCACGGTAGAAAAGTTTGATTGTTGTTATTTTCTTACGATACGATAAATAGCCATTAAGCAAATATTTAAATTATTTGCATGTGAAAGCAAGAAGGAAACAAATTTTGGAAATATTAAATCTGACAATAGTTTCAAATTATTATCGAGCTTGTACATTGCTGATTCGAATAAAAGTTTTACCTATTTCTGCAACTGAGTACTGGACAACTCAAACAAGTTGAACGGATCCGAGAAAAATGATTACGTGCAATATTTTGATGATCAGTCGATCAGGTTTAAGTTAAATTACACTGGAAGGTGGGGTGGTATGAGGCTGGAATGCATGGAAATTTCTACCCATCCGTTAACTGAGTGGGAAGTGAATACAATCAACATATATATATATATTAAAAGATATATTTCATCACGTATTACCTTCGTTAACAACCGGCTATAGAAGCTTCAGAGATCTAAGTAATTGCAAAAATATTCGCATTTTGTGTTTCACTCTTTTACTTAATCTAATATTGATGTAATTGATTTTGTTTTATTATTGTTTGATTTCGATTATGGACCATTTGACATTTTAAGACACAATTTTACTTATTTTTTTATAAAAAAAATATGACCTGCTAATATGTTATTTTAATTTATGTTTTAAGAACTATTTTAAATGTCATAACTGTGAATATTTTTATATTTAGTTTAAACATACATTGATCTTGAATGTTTTTTTTGTTTTCATTCAAGTTTAAAAGAAAAATTCATCAAGTTTGAGAACCATTGAAGTTCCAAAAAATATGAAAAGTTAACAATTTGATTGAAAAGTCTTAGACTTAACAAAAGCTGATGCTTTTGGGGTGGCATCACAAAGAAGCCTTTTAACGAAAGTAGGAAAAATATTCATTCAGCTGCAGCTGCTTCTAATGTCTGTTGGAACTATAGAGGCATTTGCATGTGCTTAGCAGGATCAAGCATAAGAAGCAACAGCAGCCAACTGATTGAGTCATTTCTCCAGACAATGCCGCGACCGCCGTCTGTGAAAGTGATCGTGATACGAGATGGAGGCCACAGATGCCGCGCTGCACGCACATCTTAAAGATACATTTTCCCCTTTTTATTTTTATCTCTTTTTATTCGCGGCATTCAACCGATCATCCAAATAACAACAAACATTGACGAGCGGCAGATTTTTGAAATAAAAGAGGGAGAACATTGTCCTTATTATCGGTACATCCTTTGTTGCTGCTTTGTTAGCTTTGATCGTTGCTACTTAGAATTTTTTCAAAATGCTGCGTGTTTTTTCTCTTGTTGTTGTTGGTGTATTGTGCATGCTTCACTGCGTTTTGCCCTGACAACAGAGAACCTCTTACATGACACTCAAACGAGGTAACAACCGAAATACTGAGCCAAAAGATATGTATTTTATCAATGGCAATAAGTTTTTCAAACAGACAGATGTGTGTTAGGTTTTTTTTTTAAATTTACAAGTTAAGATTAGAAACTATAAATATTTCAGTTTTTATTGCTGAGCTTTATAGGATTGAAAATTTTGTAATTAATAAAACATTTCGTTACAGAAGGCAAAGTAAGTATTGTCAAAATTTCAAGTTGATCTGTTAAAATATGTTCAATTGGAATCCGAGACGTTATGGGGATTTTTTTCATTATGAGATGCAACTCCACCACTTTCCTGGCCAGCCGGAACTGCAACCATCTCCACCAATGGAGCGGATGTACCGACGACCTTTACCGCCTTATATCCAGCCCAATGAAGACGCCAATATGTTGACCAATGATGCGAATGATGATTCGAATAACGTGTTGATCTTTAAAAATCGTTGCTATATAGCATCTGTCGTTTTTATACTGGTCGCCGTTTTGCAGTGGCTGCTGTTTTCTATTCTTATTAAGAAGCAGGACATATTTGTGCTTCCTGGATTTGTCTGCTTGCTTCTGGCATTGCTTTCACTAGTGTTGCTCACATTTTGTCAGTGGCTAAGCTCTAAGCTGTGGATTGGCTGCATCTTTGCCGTAATCTTTGTGGAGACTGTCGCCTGGGGGTTGATACTGCTGCTGGCCGAAAGATCGCCGCTGAATATCCTGGCAGCTGTTGCTGCTGCTGCAATTTTGCAGACTTTGTGCCATTTGCTCGGAGCTTGGCTCCCTAAGATAGTGCTGCCCGGCGAGATAACATTGGCGATGTTCCTCATTCTGTTTATCGCAATAGGCATTATTGTACTTACATTGCTCATTGTCACCGATCAGCCTATATATCAGACTATATATTATGGTTTGGTTGGCATTGTAACGATACCAATGTCTTTGTATTATGCCCAGGTTGTGCATGGCCGACGACGTTTGTTGCCCTTAAAGCAGTTCTTGGACTGTGCCGTAAGCATTTATATTCACTTTGTTCTGTTCTTCATTGTATTCTATCACATGATTTGGATTTACAAATGGTGACAACGTAAATTAAAAAAAAAAGTTTCATTAAAAAGTGATTTACTTTAAAAATGGATCGAAAAGACAAAAAAATTAGTATTATTTTTACAATATTTGTGGTCTTTTATTCATTGAAAAATTGTAAAATTAAAAAGTACGTTTAAAAATCAACTAAAAATTATTTCTGTACGAAGTAAAAGTTTTTTGAAAATTTTAATTCATCAAATCTTTTTGCACCGTCATCATCTATCTGACCAGCAAATTTTGTTGACACAAGCTGCAAAAAAGTGCAAAAGTATGCGTATAAACGATTTACATCTTATGCATATCAATATGCAATCAGCCAATATTGATTTTTCTTTAAAGTTTCCAATCCTTAGCTTCAGGGGTGTCAAAAAAAGATTCCCTCAGATACATAATCGGTAAATGATACTTAAGATAACAAAATGAACTTAATATAGACTATAAAATTGTACTTAAAACTTGTTAAAGTTATAGTGTGTTTAAATTTATGTTCAAGACAATAATTTTTAAGTTTCTTATCTAATGAAAATATCGTCTAAATATATTAGTGCCAACTACTATATTATCTTTGTGAGTCAGACGTCACATCTCTCTCGCTTTTAATGTCATTCGCATCATAATTCAAATAACGTTTTATCAAAATTTAAATGTTGAATTAACAGCAATATGATGCATCCAGGATATCATCAGGCACTGCCACCAGCGCAACAGCAGCAACAGCAACAGCAGCAAAATCAGCAGCAGCAAAATCAGCAGCAGCAACAACAGCAACCACAGCAAGTACAACAAATAATTTTTATGCGCAGTGGAGCACCGAGGCAACAAGAGAGTGATGAGAATGATGTTGTAGTTATAGTTCCCGATGCAGTGCTGCGATTATTTGTGCGAAAGGTCTATCTGCTTGGTCTAGTCTTTATATTGATTTCATCGATCGTCTGGCTGGTCATCGCGGCTACTCATTTCAACTTCAGCAAAGCCGTACCCGTGCCCTATTACGTGTGGCTCATCCTGGCGTTCATCTTTTTGATAATATTGCAGTGCTGTCCGAAGACTCGTTACATATTTCCCGTTAACTGGACTCTGACGCTTGGTATCGTACTGTTTGTAACACTAGCGGGTGCCTGTTTCTCGCACTTAGGCTCCGCGCTCTTGTTGTTGGCGGGGCTAGTGTTGGCGGGTTTTGTAATGGTTATGTTGCACCTCTGTGGAGCACTATGCCCTCGTAAGGCGCTGCCAGGTGGCATAATAACTGCTTGCTTTTTGCTTATACTGCTGGTAATGTTGGTGGTGTTCATGTTTCTTATGATGTTCATTTTAAATCCAGTCTTTGGACTTGTGTTCTTCCTCATACTGTTGTTGGTCGTCTCTATAACAGTACCCTTGCAATCGCAATTTATCAATGGACGTCTACAGTTTGTGCCACTCTTTGATATGCTTGTGAGCTCCCTGACTATCTTCATTGATTTTGTCATGATCTTCTATTGTATATTTTATATTTATACATACGCAGGACTTATTAGCAGAAATCATAAATAATTTATCAAATTTCGTATGTGATACAGAAAGTCAATAAAATGTAATTAAATAAGGTCAAATGTAATAAAAACAAGTAAGAAGGCTCTAGTCGAGAAATCCCGACTAGACGATACCCTGATCCCTATACTTTACGCATACAGTCAGTGCTTGCAAGTATGTGTGCGTGTGTGAACGACCATACTGCATACTGCATACTCAACTTCAAGGTTCCATATCTCCGGTGTTTCTCAACCGATTTTAATAAAAATTTCACAGATTGTTATTATTTTGATTAATAATTCAAATTTTTTCAAATTCAAGATTTTATTATCGATCCCATGTGTATATCGGAAACGGGATGAGTTATCGAAAATCAAAAACAAACTTGTACTGCCTAGGAATTAGGCGAGCTTAAGTTCCAAATTTGGAGTCTCTAGCTCTTATAGTCTCTGAGATCAACGCGTTCATACATACGGACAGACAGACGGATTTGGCTATATCGACTCGACTGTTGATGCTGATAAAGAATATATATATACTTTATGGGGTCGGAGATGCTTCCTTCTGCCTGTTACATACTTTTGCACAACTTCATGATACCCTTTTTCCCATTTTTAATGGGATCAGGGTATAAAAACAGTTAAAAAATGTCTCGAAATAAAAATTGCGGATGTCCCTTTGGGATGCCAGTTTGGCAAAGAACTAAATGTAATCAGAAACTTTAAGTTGAGTTTCCTAAACAATATTACCCATTGCTTAAAACACAGTAAATTATGTAGAAGCAAGACAGTCAAAAATAATATAAAACACATTTACAAGCATTTATTATACAAATCAACCCATTGCCCTTTAATAATAACAGTGAGCACATTGAATAAAATTGTTCAGGAAAGCGTTTTTATACTCTGATAACCTTCGGTCATTGTGTCCGTCCGATCCGTATGAGCACAACTTTGTTCGACACACAAAAAGTTAGAGAAATTTTGCACATATCTTGGACCATGTGTTGGTCACACAAAGTGTCAATACAAAGGCGCAATGCAACAAAAGGCCGCGAAATCGATAATCGATAACGATAACAAATCGATAAGTCACACATATTACTAACTTTTAGCAGAAAGAGTAATAAAATTTGGTGGGATAATAGCTAGATACTTCCTTTACCTCCCTTTTAAAAGCTGAAATGCGTATATCTTTCAAAGTTTTTGAACTAGAGTGATACAATTTGGTAACAAGACACCTGGTAGTATTTTTCCATTGATTTCGATTGAACGTTCACACGCGCCGCCCACTACCACATGCTTTTAAAACAGGAAAAATGTATATCTTTAACAGCTTTGATCTAGAGCGGTCAAATTTTGTAAGAAAATAGGTGGTGAACAAACTTTTTATCACATGCTTTAATACTGGTATCAGAGTATTTCACCATCGGCTTTAACCTTTTCAGTTGTCTTGTTTAAAAAGAAACCATTATTTTAAGGTAAGTTTTGAAACTATTGTCAAAACTCAAAAACATAAATTGTGTGATATTTATTCGATTATTATTACTTATTTATTTATTTAATTACAATTCCAACCTCTTACTTTTGTTAAATGGATCCCTTTCATGCGGAGGTCTTTGGTTCACCAACCGATCTTGGTATACGACACGGTGTAAGGATCTACTTACTTAGCACGCTCTTGGCAGCCGTCGCGTTACTGCAGTGGATAATCATTGCATACTATTCGAATTTTCGCTCATATAAAACACCACCGGTACGATATGGCTATTGGCTGATGGCAACATTTTTTGGGATATGTGTGCTCTCGTGCACGTCCTTTGGACGCAAGTTTCCTTTTAATGTGGCCCTCATAATCGTGATTGTAGAGACCTCCACGGTGTACATTGCCATTGAGCAGCAAAATACGAAGGGAATGCTGGTTAATATGTATGCTGGACTGGTTGTTTTTGCTGTGGTAGTTACCTCGATATTCTATGGTGCTTACTTCTCTATGCGATGGATACCAGGCGATTTGATGTTAAGCCTAGTAGTCGCTACCTCCAATATAATGATGATCACATTCTTTATCAACGCCTACGTATTTGATAACTCCACTGTATACGTAGTTATACGTAACTATTTTGCTCTGACTGCTGTCATGATGATCATGTACACGGCGACCATTATACACGATCGACAATACATTGTGCCAAAGAATGAATATTTGTTTCTCAGTGTCCTGCTTTTCTTTGGACATATGATACTTCACGAACGCGTTTTGGCCCTATCCCTGACATACCACGCGCAATGTTCTCCTGTATTGGACATGATTTAGTCATCGGTAGTTATATTGGCTGTGAAAACCTCAAGAACTCGACGTTAATGTTAATTATTTTTTTACATGGTATTATTATATAAATTTCAAGAAGCAATAATAAACATACTACTTGAAACAAACAATTTTGTATTTTTAATGATCTGTCTAGTATATTGTTAACATACATATTTCTTGTAAATTTAAAAAATAAATAAATCTTGAAATGCTTTCAAAATTTGACTTGCCTTTTTAACATCGCTGTTACAACACTGAAAAGTGTGTCTCAGTGACGCACAGCCTTCGCAGACACAGCATCGCACCTGGGTTATTCATGTACGGAGAGCTTCTAGCCCACACGGAAGCTCATCAATACCTAATGGCCACACAAACGATTAACATTCCAGCGGCATGTAACTGAGGCAGTTGGGAGTGTAAAGGATTTCCATCTAAAGATTTGGAATACAGGCTTAGGGCAACGCTGCAAAATTTAATTTTAGCAAGATTCGAGTGGTATAGTCTCAAATTTGGTGGTATACATAAACTTAAAAGGCCGAGGGTCGGTGATGTAATCAACTGTCAAGCATCGCCAACAAACCACTTACCAACTGCCGCAAAAACTTAATTAATCCTCAATTAATTAATATTGTAATTTTTTTGTTTATATAGTTTTTAACTATAACTGTAAAGATTAATTGTTTAGAATTATTGAATTTTAGACATCACTGTTATATAAGTTACTAAATTAGTAACTTTAATCACATTATAGAAATTGTTTTGGAAAAAAATCAACAATTAAGACCGTGCAATATAGTAAGTAAAAATATTATATGTTGTTAGCCGTATATAGCTGAATAATTTGTTTTTGGTCGGGATATTAAATTATATTCTCTGTAAGGCTTTCGGCAAACGATTTTACAACAGCTACCACAGCTTTCAAAAGCTTTCCAGCGAAATATCTTCAAAACATTTCATTGTTGAAGAAGCTCAATTCTTTGCTTTATTGTTTTAAAAGTAAACCTGTAAAATATATTTTTTTTGTTCGATTGCATTGAGTGGAAAGGCGCGTGTTACGCATTTAACGAGGCGTGCGCCAAGTCTCAGACAATGTAAATCCAATCGATATAAATAAGAAACAGACAATGTTATATTTCGATTGTTATTGACAGGGATTGTCAGGCTTTTGTTCTTACGAACAAATGACTCAATTGAAACAATTCACTGGGAGTAGCTTACAATTACAAAGAGATAGCGAAAGCTGTCAATCAGTCCGCAAGAATTTTTTATATAACTGCACACGAAACCACACTTTTGACTTGATTTTTTATTATTTTTAAATATCATTTGTTTTTAAATTATTTAATTTTACATATTGTTAATGTGCATACAATTTTATAATTATTGCAATCTGTTCATTATACTAAAAGATAAACCTGTTGTTGTGCACCTGAAAATATTTAAATATTTTTATTTACACACCTGTTGCATGTTCCCCCATGAAATAAAGCTTTTTGCAAGTCAGCTAGAATATACTTCCTGACTTTTTGAAATTAATTTTTTTGACTGCTACAAATATACGTTAAGTCTTAGTCATTTTACTTATATATCATATATATTAAACAATTATTCCAAAGTTGAAGTTAAGCTGGATGTCTTATATGAAAATTATTACTCGACATTTAATTATTTATATTCCTTAATTATTTGAACATTTTTGGATCGCAAATACACTGTTGATTATCTATTCTTACATATTCTCTCAGACTCTCTTTCAAACTCAGAATGTTGAGAACAAAAAAACCTAAAATTTTTAAAAATTATTAGTTGCATTTATTAATAAATAATAGTTATATTCAAAGACCTCGCTTTCTTAGGTACAATGCAAACACTTCCATCCTTTAAATCTCAAGTGCCTACCCATTCTAGTATTCTAGCTCGAACTTTATTTAACAATCTACCCCTTTGTAAAAATGTGAAGGGACACACGGGCATCGATTTAAACTGGATTAAAAGAGTAGCTACAATTCTTATAAAATTTACATAAAGTATCTCTGCGGCCTGAATTGGGCGCCGCTTTAAGCTGGCGTAACTCAATTCTGAAGGAAATCAGGAACAGGATTAATAGGCTCGCCAATAGGCGCTTGCCACTGTCCAAAGGCAAACAACAACAAAGAGCGGCAGCTGGCGCAAGACAAAGGATGCCGAGGCGTTCGCGAGGTGCCGAACAATGGCCTAAGGCATTAGTAGCGAGTGCCGCAATTTCGATCCCGAACCTTATACCGATCCACTTAAAGTCCAAGCGAGGCGAATAACGAAAAAACATTAAGAACCATTTATGTATAAGGAAACTCGTTATGAGTCACACAAATCTCCGTTGTCCAAGCTATTTTTGTCTGCATATGTAATATTATTTCTCTGTGTGTGTGTGTGTGTGCAGCTATTTAGGGCATTGCTTCGATCAAACAACCCCCCACCTTATCCCTTTTGCCTAGAGTCGTCGCGGTCAGTCGCGAAAACAATCAGCGGGCATAATGTTGATTATGATGAGTATGAGAATCCCTATGACTATGACTATGTTGATGATGATCAGAGACTGTAAGGGAGAAAGCAAGAGTGGGTTCGAAGGAAGGAAGGAGGGAGGGAGGGAGGAAGGCCAGCGCCAGAAGCTTATCGTCGTAACTTACCTTTCGGAAAAATCTTGCACGAAAATCGTGGGAAATTATCCAAAAGCGCATATCGAATGCAATTAAACGGCCGCGATTCGCGGTGGTTGCTAACACGCACTTGGCACCACCACCACCACCACCGACACCACCAACAGCAACAGCAACAGCAGCATTATAAACGTATATTTGTCATTTAGGGTGGAAAATGCCAATGCGGAAAACTTGGCCATCATCAGCCGTAAAAAGCTGCGCGCATTTTCTATAATTTTCACCCCAAAAACGTTGGTTAACGCTTGTTGCGCGGTCAGCGAAAGGAAAGGAAAATTTGTGATTTACCTTTCCGGTGACAAAAATGTTGTTGCTGCTTTGTGCGGAAGTGTTGCAACTTGAAACTGCTACGGCGTCGCTTACCTCTCGTAACGACTTTGCGTGGTGGCATTCTCGTAGGTAGGCGGCAAACGTGGGAAAGTTTTCAAAAGGCAACAGGCGGCTGCCTAATGAAATGCAACAAAATGTGTCAGTCCTTACTGCGATTTGTACGCTTTGATAAAAAGAAACTCACTCCGAGGGTGGTGGAATTTATCGCTTAGCTGAAACATATGTCACTATTTCAAACAAAAATTAAAGGTGTCCAAATAAATAATTAAAGAAAAAATTACAAAATTGAACTACAATTTAACATTAAATTTAAAAACAATAGAAATGTATATTTAAAAGTCTTGTATTAACGATGTAACATATAAAAGTTATTGTATTCGACTAATATATATTGTTATACTATTTATACACAAAAAGCTGTCTTGCATTGTTTTAATATGATTGAAAAACTTTTAGTTCAGCAAAATGAGATAAAAAAGTATTTGTGTAGTTCTACCTTAATATGAATAGTTTTACTCAAACAGCTCCACGTCTAATAGAACTATGCAACAACATAAAAAAATGATTTGTCAGACTTTCAAGATAACATTTATTTTCGATTTGGGCTCGGTTAAAACGAAATTCACAACAAAAAATTTTCATATGAATCATTTTTCAAGATGCGATTTTTTAAAAAGTAAGTTTACCTCGGGACTCTGGGAAAATAATTGATTCAAAGTTTTATATTTTTTTACTTTTGTATTTTGAATGATCAATAAACTTTTAACCAATATATTGAATGCAACAATTGCTCCAATTTTCGAAAGTAATCTTTAAACAGAACATAAATACCATTGCAAAAATATCAAAATCTGTCATATTTTAAATATTCTTAGCAGAGCAGCTTAGCGGACTCGCAATTGATTTGCAAGGTGGCATACCTCAAACAAACAACAAAGCGCTAAGAACCTGCCCAGATCCATTTTTAAACATTTAAGCCACCAGCATCTGTGTTTGGTGGACGTCCTCAATTTTTTGACAAGACTTGCAACAGCCGACTCGACATTCCTTAAATGTTGACAAACTGCCTCGAAGGGTTCGACTGGGACGGAGTGGGAGAGAAGTTAAAGTCCGTGATTCCATGTCGACCAATGGAAATTGGTTTAGCAACACCATTATCATCAGCATATCATTGACAGCGTTCTGTGGTTAATGCGAAATAATTACAACTTGTTCGCACATCATTCACTCAAAAGAGCTCCGAAGATGAAAATAAAAAAAAAAAAACGTTTCTGTCAGCACATTGTCTGTCCTCGACAATACTGTTCTCCACTACCCCGTTGGAGTGTCGCTTTTATTTGTTTGCCAAATGACGAATGTGGCCGCTGATGATGACGAAAACTTCAGTTTGAAACGAAAAACGAAAATCGAGAAGGCGACACTTGCCTCATTTATTTGAATTTAGCAGCAGTGGGCGCAAATAAGTGTCGGCAAAATTTCAAAGTCGACATCATTAACACCAAGCTCGCCATTTTGGTAAACCAACTCGATGGAGTCGCTGAAGCCGCTGTTGATTGATATACAAGTTGAGTTTGAGTTGAGTTTTGTACTCGTAATTGAGTGAGTTAACCAAATTGGTGAACCATACCAGATGGTACCGCCTGCTACCCTCATAAGGAACAACGCCCCAAGGGTGTATGTCTGAACCAGCTACTGTCTCTTATTATAGATGTTTTTGTTGTTGTTGTTTTAGTGTCGTTCGTCTATGCTAATTTGTTATTTTAAACATGTTTGTTTGCTTTCCCAATGAAAATATTGACAAAAACGTACGGCTGCCGGCCCAAAGTAAAAACTACTGCAACACCCTGCTTACACCTGAGGCAAAGATATTGTTTATACTTGTATGTAAGTATATATATATATATCCATTTGTGTATACACTCATGCTGTGGGTAACGGCAACGGCAACAACAAACAAGCAAGCCAATTAACTCAAAAGATACAATTTGAATTCGTAATGAATTTCGTATTGAGCTCTTCTGTTTTTTTATTTTGCCATATCGTTTGCTGAAAATTTAAAAACAAACAAATATGGCGTAATAGCGAAGGTGTTCTTAAATTATTATAATTTTTTAGAACAAAGTTCGAAATTATTGTAGCATAACAGCAGAGTGTATAAAGAATTAAGTTAAAATAACTAAAATTAATTATATAACTTTTTTGAGCTTGGATTTTTCATAAGAACTTAAATATATTAGGTTCTTAAATGATTTAATCAATAAGCTAAGATATGACCCATAAAAACATAGATATATGTATAAATAAATATAAAAAAAGTGAAATGAATATTGTATTCCCAAAACACATTTACAGTTATATGTATGAGAATTATATAAATCATTATTACCGACAAATATTCCTACTACTTATCAAGTTATTTAAATTTTCAAGTTATCCCATTTAAATATCAGTTACAAACGTGTAAGTTCCATTGTATGACCATTGAACTACCCTTAACCCAAACAAATGCAATTTTTAAGTCAGAATAAATATAAAAAAAAAAAATGAAGAATAATTGCTCAATGATTGTCCAGTAAAGTGTCCGCTCTCATGAACTTACAACGTGTTTTTGTTTATTTGGTTTTGGTTTTGGATAACCTCATTATTCACTTTCTTTTGTAGTTTTAAATAATTTCTTGAACTTAGCGAGCCCTTGGCAGCCCACAGGCGGTTGAAACTATCCCAAAATACATGCAAAAGAGATAACAAGTTTTGAACCCCAATAAGCTATAACTCAACACACTAATTATGAGTTATGAAACAAAAGGGGTAAATAGGCACAAAACGCAAAACCAATTGCACGTTGACTTCAACACGTTTTGGGCAGCGCTCATAATCGAGTTCGAGTTAGATTTGGACTTAGAGTTTAAAAGGGCCCAAAGGCAAAACCGGACTGCAAACTAAACTAACTGGTTGCATGCACAAATATTAAATTACCACAAATTTGTCGGCGCAGCATTAATGCAATAATTAAAATCAAGTTGCCAAGATGTAGAACAGGCGTCAGGCGACAGCAGGCAGAAGACAGTTGCAGATCCAGATTCAGAGAAAACGGAAACCCAAACCAAACCAACAACTGAAAGACCCTAACCAACAACTCGACAACCCAGCACAGACATTCAGACGCATCGCATTTGGCTTCCGTTGAAAGTCATGTAACTTATTTCTTGTTACGCTTGAGAAATTCCTTCTTTTTTTTTGCGGCTCTATAGTTGACATTGAAACTGAAGTTGCAATTGTAACACAAAACTCAACTGGGCTCAAAACTAACCCAAAATAGGTTTCGGAAGCTGCGGTCGGCACCCCGAAACTGGTAGTTATACCGGCAGCTATACCTTATAGGACAGACGCCCCTTTTTGTTCGCCCAGCCAAATGTGTTTCCAATTTGTACGCGCTTCTCTTTATCCTTATCACATCGAGTGGCACTCGTGAGAGAATTCAGTCGACTCGACCGCAAGTCGAATGCGGTGACATCCTTTTAATGCGACACCACCTCAGCAGGCGTCCCAGTATCCCCGTATGCCCGGACCACCCCTCGCTCTAAATCTGGATTTTAATTATGCTTGACAATGGTAAGGGAATTGATTTTCGATATTTGATCATTCGCTGCGGTTAGTTAACGCTCTTTAGCCACCAAACGCAAGAGAGATAGTGTGAGAGAAATCGAGAGCGAAACGGGAGGGAGAAATGCAATGCACACGACCATATCCATATGAAATTACAACGATACAATAAACACTTGAGTTGCATTTCCGCAGCTAAATGTGATAATGGGGCAGCAAAGCAGCAACGCAGCAACTTTGAGGCGTTAGAGTCTAGTGACACAAGCAGACGCAGCTGAAGGTGTGGCAAGTTTTGGTCCTTATAAGCCGACGCATAATTTGCATAACTGTTTGTGTGTTTCTGTGTGTGTGTGTGTATGTGTGTGAGACACTGACACTGAAGGTAGTTAGTTTTGCATATAAAATTTATGAGCTCAGCCGTTAATAAGGGAGGTAACTATCGCCTTGGTTCTTAAATGATCAAATGTCTTCCCATTGATAACACAGGTCTACCAAATACGATTTTTTTTTTATATGTATAATATGAGTCTTTTAGTGTACGATTTAAGCTTTAATTGAAGACCATAAAGATGTGGTACATCGGGTCACTGAAAATGACATTATTAACTTATGATTCTTTTGAATCTATTTTGTTCTTAAAACATAGAACTATCTCAAGTGGTAGAAGTTTTTAAAATGATTTATTAACAACCCGTTGTTCAAAATAGAGGTAGATTTTCGGGGATCTCTCCAGCTATATTTCTGCCAAATTAGATGATTTCAGCTCAAAATTGTGAAAGATACAGGCATTTCCGATTTTAAAAGGCGAAGTGCATGCGATATTTTGACATTTTAATATTTATTTACAGCTATAGCTATTGGATTTAAAAGCGAATAAACTAATCCAAAATTTGAACTTCCAGATAGCGAATATCAGGGGAACAAAAAATAATTCTTTATAGAGAAAATTGTTTTCTGAATATGAATATTATATAAATAACGTCATTGTACGAAATTTCGTTATAGAGAAGTTCGACTCTTCATATATGTAAGTCAAAAGCAAACACATTAAAATACAAAATATTTCTCCGATTCATTGTTGCCTTACGAAAATCATTTCAAATAAATTGTTAATTTAATAAAATAATATATACATTTTTATCTGTTAATCGTGTTTATTTAATATTTATTTAAATATTTAAAAGAAATAAACAATAATAATTATTGTGTTAAAATACATTTGTAATTATCAAGTGAACTATTTATATTAATAATATACACTATTTTTGAAGTCACAGCTCTAGCTTATATTTTGCGATATGTCATTCCTAATTACCTAACTTGCCTAAAAATTGACACATCTCAGATTTATCAAACCGCATACGTCTATAAGAATCTGAAAAAAATCGAATATCAAAACTCCTAAGCTGGAGGCTTAAGCAAAACCTCAGATTTAGTTAGTACTTAGTGCGTGTCTTAGTGCCGAAAAGTCTGGCCAAAAACTGAAAATGTGAAGACCCTAGTTTCAACTGGTCTGAGTTTGAGGTTTAAGGCTTAGTACGGTTCGTAGAAAATTATAGAGTGCAGGGAGTCGTCGTCGCACTGTCTAAGGTCTTCCACTTGAGCAGTCATAAAAACAGGTAAGTAAAATGAATAAATATTGCCTACCTGCGAGTCCAAAAAAAAGGGAACGCCTAAACTAATTGAGACCGCCCTCATTGAATAATTTCAGACATTTTTCTCATTGTTTTGCTGCAGAGATTTTACTTTTATTTGTATTTGTATTTGTATTTTTATTTTTGTGAACTCTACAGACAGAATGGTGCCGAAATGGGTAATGATGATGTATGGGTAATTTGAATGATTAATGGAGTGCGCTTTATGTCAATGTTCCGGTTGGTCGATGGCATCGTTAAGATATTTTTTGTTTGTGTGTTTGTGTGTGTCATGCGTAAAAAGGATATCGTGGCCATAGCTATGGAATTTAATTAAAATATTTTTATAGTAGCACGAAAAAAGGTGTGTTAAGGTATTTTTTGAGGTCAGTCAATGCTGGGGTGCGGGTAACTGAAGAAATATTATAATTATTTGTGGGATCGAATGGAATTTAAAAATGTTGAAAAGATTTTTTAAAACGAACTTATCTCTTTCCAAATCGAACCAATATTTTAAAATGAATGAAAAGAAAAAAACACAAAACACCGCGAATATTTAATAAACTAAATATTTTTCTCACTCATTTTCATATCAATGATTCTTTTCGTGAATTACGATAGCTAAAAACTAAATTAGGAGGTTCGGAAGGGTATTTGGATACTACGAAACCTATAAAAATGTAAATGTATATGTATATGTATAAAAATGTGTAATTATAAGAATTCCTGGCGAAACTAAAAAAAAAGGAGCTAAGATATAAAGTACCCGTGAGAGTTATGACCTCGAACTGTTGTAATCGTTATGAACTTTGTGAACCTGTTACAGATGCTTACTAAGTGGAGTGGGGGATGGGGAGAGTGTGAACGGGTGATAGGTTGACCAAAAAGGCGCCACATCCTTTGCTGGCCATAATCAGCACACAATCAGCCAACGGATGGACAAGCGCCACTGCAGCGGATGGTGAAAATTAACGTTTATTTTTTAATAAATTACGAATAACGCAAACATAGTGAGAGAAAGGAAAGCAGAGTATTGGAGTGAAATAACGAGAGAGGGCTGTTTATAACGCAATGTAACGTGACGCAAAACGCATTATGTCATATCGCTGATTGAACCAACCATCCGAACCGAACGAACTCAGCGAACCAAGCGAGCCGGGCGAATATTGGCGAAATGTTGGCCTAGAACAAAAGGCCAGGTCGGGCAATGAGACTGGGCCTGGGTCTGGGCCTGGGACAAACAGACAAACGGCTGCCCTGTGGTCATTAAAATTTTATATTTTAATTTGATTTTCCTGGCAGTGGCCAAAAGAATGTACGTATGGGTGTGTGTCTATGTATGTACATGGCAATAATAATTATCATGTAACGAGTTCGAGCCCCAGGGCTAAGCGGATCAGCGACGCGACCGGCGTTAAAATTGGCAAGTCTTCTTCTTCTATTCAGTTTTATTTTTTCTGATTTTTATTTTTTTGCTGCTGCTGCTATCTACTTAGCGGATTATTGTGTACAATTTTATAATAATACCCTTCTCTTTCTATTTGTCGAGCCTAAGCCCTGATAGAGTTTGAATAGCAAGCTGCCTTTCCCCTCCTCTTTCCCCCTTTCCCCCTTTCCCACTTTATTGGTGCACACTTCTATAAATGTAGTCGATGCGTTTTCATTTCGCAATTCCCAATACTCAATTGAGAAGCGTCGGCGAGTTTTCTTTTGAGCTGCAAGCAACTGCAACGCGTGCATCAATCAATTGTATCCGAGTGATCTGTCTGTGTGTGTGTGTGTGTGTGTATCTTTGTCAATGTCGTGTCTTCAACTCCTTTTCGTGAACATGTGCGGATTTATTTCTTTCACTTGCCATCGTCCATTGAATGCGCGGCTTATTCGATTATGTTCCATGCAGTCGTCGCTTTCATTTCATTTCAACACAATGATTGAGCGCGAGTTATCATTCACGTTTTTAGGCGCACCGTTGACACAAAAGGAAGACGACGTATTCGTATTCTTTATTCATTATTCCTCTTACCTCGTACCTCGAGGACGCACATTAAGTGCAAGCGGCTTAAGCCACTCCAAAAGCCGCCAGCGAGCGGATGTGTGAAGATAATTGTCAAGGCGGTTTCAGACGACACGGATTGGATATTGGGACCTCTTTCATATTTTCTTTTCCTCAACGTACACAATTTTTTTTTAAATTAAATTAAAGAAAGAAAAAATTGATATGACAATTTTGCTAGGTCTTCCATTCAACTCAACTTGCTAAGTGGCTTATTAAATTAATATCTACGCACTGTTATTGGTTAAAGGCAGCTGATACAGTTCATAGATTAAAGTTGAGAACAAAATCTTGGAAAAATGTTATATTCGACATTTCCTTACTTAAATAAATTATTATCTTAAGCTACAAGTTAAAATATGTATATGGTTTTTTTTATGAAAATGCGAGCTTTAGTTTCATCATATAATTTCAAAATAAAACAAATCCGAAGCCTGTAGTCAAGAAATCGCGACTAGGTGATACTCTGCACCCTATACTTAACGCTTAAGGTCAATGCTTGCAAGTATGTGTGTGTGCATACTTAACATAAATCCAATGTTACATACTTCCTGTGTTTCTCAACCGATTTTAATAAAAATTTCACAGATTGTCATTGTTTTGCTAAATGTTTCAAATGCCGTCTTAAGGATTTCCAAATTCAAGATTTTGTTGTTATCGATCCCATGTGTATATCGGAAACGGGAAAAGTTATCGAAAAATTGAACCAAACTTGTACTGCCTAGAGATTGGGTGATTGGGTGATATTTCAAATCTGGAGTCTCTAGCTCTTATAGTCTCTGAGATTGAATCGTTCATACATACAGACGGACGGACAGACGGACATGTCTATATCGACTCGGATATTGATGCTGATCAAGAATATATATACTTTATGAGGTCGAAGATGTTTCCTTCTGCTTGCCAAAACCATTTAACCCTTTTAACCAATTTTTATTGGGTAAATAAAATGTATGAGTCAAGAAATAATGTTTAATTGTTAAAAACAAATGCTAAATTTGTTAAATTAATATTTGCTGTAATATTATTTTCTGGCAATAAATTTTATGAACTTAACATTATGATGCACAAAAACAAAAAAAATAGTTGACAAAATGGCAGCAGGCAGCCAACAAAATGGCTATAGCGATGTCGATGGTCGCTTACAGCGTTCGCTTTAAGTGCGGTGACCCCAACACACACACACATATGTACATTAGGGTGGTCTTTAAAAATTAAAATCTTTGTACATTAAAACGAACGTACATGGTACACTCAACCATTTATTGATAAATATTTACACACATTTTTTTTCCAAGCCCCTGCGACTTTTGATCGTTGAAACAACAACAATCCGCCAGCAGCAGGCACAATATCAACAACAAATTTTTGTTGTTATAAATTATGTTTGCTCAAAATTTATGCCTTTATATGTATGTAAGTACACAAATAGGTATGCATGTTTGTGCGTGTATGCATGTGTGTATGTATGTATTTATGTATGTGTGTGTATGTGTTTTGGTCCAATATTAATACCTCCATAATTAATGAGCCTTTGCCAGCGTCGTGTACAAAATGCATGCGCCCAAGCCACCAACAACATAACATTCGCCCTTCCCCTGCCCATTCCTTTGCGCGTCTGCATTGCTGCAACTAATATTAATGGCACCCCCAATGTCCGACAACATGTGAGTGTATGTGTGTGTGTGTGTGTGTGTGTGTGTGTTTGTTTATGTTTTCATATGTGTTGTGGCTGACAGCATCTGTCAGTTGCCAATGTGCGTGGCCTGCAACTCGCTGTTCTGTTTCGCGTTCATAATGTCAACTGTCCAACGGTTTTAACCAACATAGAGTATCAACCCTGAATTATATTAACAGCAGCCACCGCCACATTAAAATAATAATTATAGATTACATTTTAATAATTAATATTACCATGCCAGCCTATAGCATGGGTGCATTAATTCTGCATTTCAAAACGGTTGCCCTTATAAATATATTTTAATAACAATAAACATTTATTAGCCTTGCAAAATCCTACGAAACAACTACAAGAATAAGATTTGTTGTGTGATTTTTATTCATGTGATTAAAAATACAATTTTAATCTTCAATTAATCTTCGTAGGTACTTTATTTTATTTTAACGGTTGCTGATTTAATTGGCTTGAAAACAAACACACAAAACTATTATATTGCATCGTTAAATCACTCGAATGTTTTATTAATTAATTTATATTACCAATATTCCCTCAAAACCAAACTGTTGATTTTGGTGGGAAATTAAAAATTGTGTAGCAAAGATATTTGTTCGCATGGCCAGGTTGTATTCGCAGCACGCACGTTCAGAGGCCGTTTCCCACACCAGCTGGTTTGTCTTCTACTAGCTCGGCTTGATTGGGCCCGGTTCCAGGATACGGACACACAACACGATGCGATCGCAGCAACTGCATCGGCAAAGGCAACGGCAACGGCAACTACAACTGCATTCTAGGCACCCCAAACACCCTTGGGTGCAATTTCTGCAGAAACTGCAGAATCGTCAGATTTTTCACACCTCCGGCACGACATGAAGTCTAGCGACAAAGTCATCTGATTAATCGCCATATATCGATCAGTTCTCTCTCTCCCTCTCTCTTCCATTTTCTCTAGTTCCCAGAGGCATTTGTAGACAGCCTGGCAGGACAAAGTTAATGTGTCTGCAGGAAGTTTGGCAGCCCCGCTGTTACAGCTAGCCAGCACCTGTGCGAATCCTGGGACGTTTCAGGTGTTCACATTAGTCACAAGCACAGACTGAGAGTCGGCGCAGCCAACACGGGCAACCGGCAACAGGCAACAGGCAGGAAGGACAACGACGAGAACATTAACGAGCCAGGCAGTTAGACGCTGTCGACTTTTCGCATGATGCAGCACTATGCATGGTAATTTTATTTGGGAGTGGAACGAGGATGAATATGACAAGTACTTTTATGCCCAACTTTGCGACAGTCACGGCCATTTAAAGAGCTCTGAAGTAATGAGGAAACATGCTGCAAGCAAAATGCCACATCATCTAGCCAAAGTAAATTTATAAAGCTGACTTATGAGAGTTGATCGAGGTTAGGCTGAGCGACCCTAAATGGTCAGACAATCGTCAATGTCCTTTTTATATAACAAATGAATAATAGCTGTCTAAGCTTGTTAATAACGAGCTTAATGTTATGTGGAATAATGCAAACACTAAAAAGGGAATATGTATGTATGAACTTAGACAAATCATTTCTTCTTCTTCTTTTGTGTTATTTATAAATGTTAAAACCACATGGAAAAATCAAATATTAAACCAACATAAGTACTTTTATATTAGACATACGTTTATTTTGTTTTATATTAAAAAGTATGTAACTTTACAATTTTGATTGAATTTTGATGCAAAGTGTTAATAAAAAGAGTACAGAATTACAAATCAAATAGTTTCGAATGGCTTATATAATTGTAAATATATAATATATAAATAAGATTTTTTATAAACATCTACAGAACCTTTGAAGTTAAATCGAGGCAAGCGAGAAATGACTATTAATCGCATAGAAATTTAACCACTTTGTGGACACAAAAAAATGTTGTGTGTTGAACACTTGCATATCAAGAACCACTCATTATCTAAATAATGTTATAACGATTAAAGTGATATGTTTTGTAAATAAATATGTCCTCTATTACTTAGATTCGTATACGTTTCCAGCTACTCTCACATACCATCACTATTAGGAATATTATTAAGAAAATCAATGCAGAACGCGGTTAATAAAAAGGTTTTATCAAATTTATGTGCAATTTATAAAACATTTTACGTGTTTCTTAAATATGTGGCATATTCTCCAGTCCGATGACAGTCAAGATAAGGCTTTCGAATAATATTAGCCATGTTAAGTTTGTTGTGTTCATCTGCCTTACCAAATTGACTTTTAGCTAGTTATATTATAGATTATACATATTTAAAGTAAGTTGCGTCGTTGATTTGTTTGTGACTGCCAAAATTGAATTTATATATATATGAACTTTTGAATATTTAATAAGGCGCAGCACTTTAACTAATTAATATTTAAACAAACGAGTCGTCGGCGGCGACGAAAGAACCGACAACAACTCATAAAGATTCAATAAACCCAACACACACTCAAACAAAAACCAACCAGAACACGGACCCAATATGGGGCGCATCCGACACGTCCCCATCCTGCTTCAGTGCCCCCTAAAACTGCTTGTCACTCTAATGTTTTGTGCCCAGAAGAATAATCGATACAGAATTTGGTGCTCTGCAGTCCGACTTAAGTTCTCAACCGCTTTATCAACTAACGATTTTATTCAATTTAGCCTTTTAAGTCGTCTCTCTTTAGGCAGCGCGTCGACTAATTTTCATAAAAAAACGATCCATTTTAAAACCAAAAAAAGAATAGGTGTGAAGTATAAATAAGACGTCAACGAGAACACGTTAGCAAGCGGCTTTTGCCTACAGTTATTCAAATCCTTTTTTGGTTTTTTTCTAGTGTAATGCTGATATTTTAAGACTTGAAAGTTTTTCGCGAATAGAAATGTATTTTGTACAATGCTTTAATTGTGATTTGTTTTATATTTATATATTATATATATTGTTTTCATTTAGATTATAGCCTATCGATAACTTTTTCAAAAATTCTTTTTTGAATAATTCTTGTTAAGAAATTCCAAATTTCATTTGCATTCTGTAGTGCAGGCAACGAAGTGAAATAACTCAATAATAAATTTACATAACTCATTAACACATATGTATAACTTAACAGATTCTGGCACTAGCCATGAAATATGGTTCGAGAATAAGAGAGATAACTTCAAGTATTTGTACTGTGGTCTCCAAAACTGACACGCAAATAACCACAATTCTCATTTGGTTTCTCGGTGTGGTTGATTTGTTTTAGTATGTATTTTCTTTCTCCTCTTTGTGGTGCTGGTTCGTGGCCCATCATCAACTTTAACTTGCACTCAATGTCTCACCTTTCGAATGATTTATTAAAGTGTCATTAGTGCACGAGTGCTCAAAAATGAAACGAAACCGAAGCCAAAACGGGTCCAACTGACTCTTTTGACTTTGAGTAGTAGGTGAAGTTGATGCCGATGTTGCTGCTGCTGCCGCTGCTGCCGCTGCTGGTGCGATTGGAACGTGGAGTGCGGTAATGAAGTTACAAAAAATAGAAACACAAACGATCGCCGCTTGGAAATGGAACCCGATCGTGTAATGGCTGCGTTAAGCAGCCTCTTGTAAATTTAAATTAAGCAAGCATCTCTTTCTCTGCCTCTCTCTCTCTCTCTCTCTCTCTCTCTCTCTGTGTCTCTCTCTCTTTAACTCTTTATCTTTAAGATATCCGTTAGTTTGGGGCTATGATCTGTTGCCTTTGACCCAGCGCTTGTGGCTTTCATCATGATTGGATTGCCTCAACGACTGACATTGATTTATTTTAAACCAAAAATGTGCTAAGTTTTGATGTCGAGGCGAGAAAATTAAGTTGTTGTCACTTAGTGAGGAAGAATTCTCTACCCCTTCCTTTGACCAGATCTGATAAGGCTCATCAAAGTGACCATCAATGTTATTTATGGTTTAATGTTGTCCATTGATTTTGCCTAGAGCTAACAGATCAGTGTTTTATATGTCAAACAGTTAATCAGTTGCATATGTAGTATGTGTTCCATGGACTATTTCGAATTTTGTGGAAATTGGAGAAAAGTTTATTTGAAAGTTATTCGTGTCTTGTGACATGATACTTCTACTTTGGTGGTAGTAAATGTGCAAGTTTGTCAGGAAAGTTTATCGGTATTGTCCAGCAGATAATTAGACATAGTACAGCGTTTCAAGTTTCTATTCGAGAAATCCAGACTCAGTGCTTGCAAGTATATATATGTGTGCATGCTGTACTACATACTTTACTTTATTATTATATTATTATATGTTCCAGAAACCCGGTGTTTCTCAACCGATTTCAATAATAATAATAATAATTTGTTTTGCAAATTCAAGATTTCGTTGTTATCGATCGCATGTGTATATCGGAAACGGGAAAAGTTATCGAAAAATTGAACCAAACTTGTACTGCCTATGGATTAGGCAAGCTTATAGTCTCTGAAATCGACGCATTCATACACACAGACGGACATGGCTATATCGATTCGGCAGTTAATGCTGATATACCATATATATATGGGGTCGAAGATGCTTCCTTCTGCCTGTTACATACTTTACCACACAACCATTTTAATGGGTTCAGGGTATAAAAATATTTATTTAAAAAATTTTTTAATCGTTGAAATGCAAAATTTTGAACTGACTTTTGGTGATTGGTACAGGTTAATATCTTATCATTTGACATGCCATCTCTTCTTCGGCCCTCGTCGCTATACCTTTTAAACTTCTTTGCTATTCGCGATAAATTTAAAGCGAGTACGCGCTTAAGGAATATTTTAATTTATTTTGTTTGTGCGTATCGTTTCAACTAACTATAAAATATCTTTAAAAACAATTTCACCATAAATGCAAATAAGTTCAATTTACCAAAAACAATATACAAGATACTTATTTATAATTCATACCCTTGACCGAGACCCAACAACTTTTCACACTTTCGACTACTTTGGGAACTTCGCCTTCATAGAGGTGCGATCAGAATACTTTGAACACCTGCGCATGTCACGTAGCTTGTAGCTTTCAGCTCTTGAGTACAAATTGGCAGCTATCACATCGTTTTCATAACGTATTTTAACACTTTCCGTATCACAAACCGTTTCACGCCGCATTTAAAAGCAATTCAAACAATCCATAAATTTATGATTGTGCATCGAAGATTTGAAATAGGGGCCCAATCAAATATTCAAATTGATGCTTTTCATCGTTCTTCATAACTTCAGCTTTCAAATTAATCGACGAGATATGTACCAAAACGAAGCAACAACAACGACAGTTAGTAATAATCTCTCTGCCATATTTTTGCTGGTCAACTTGTTGCTGTCAAAATAGCCCCGTCCGCGGGGTCTAAATCTATGTTTGAAACATAGTTTTTTTTTTGTTGTTTTTTTTTTTTTGGTAGAAGGGGTCGCGCCGCATGCTGTCTAATACCTCATAAATAAATGTTTAGCAGTCGGTCAACGAAACTGTAGCGAACAAAAACAAATACCTTTTGAAAATGGATACACGCGTCTAGGCCGGACCCTAAAACGCTCACCCCTGCCTCACCCTGACCCCCGACGGCTTGCAATAGATAGCAGGAATACCCATTGTCAAGGGACTGTCGCAGCAGACACAGTTGAGGTGCCATCGTGATAACTTCATAACTTAAAGCATTTGAATAATTTCGTATGCGCATTTCAATTTCACTGGACCCCAAAGAAAAAGCAGAAAAAATGAAAAATGTGTACAAATAGGGAGGCGGGGGTTGCCTTATACCACAACTGAAAAATATATTGACAGCGACTAATGCTTGGAATTTTTTTTTTTATTTTCAAAGCCTTAAAGAAATTTGTTTTCTTATGTATGGCCTCGTATGATACAGCATATATTTACTGCTAGTTTTGCTGCTCTGGAATGGCAGCTGAATTTATTGGGTGCTAAAGATGTAATCAACAGATTGTTTTGATCATCAATCGACTTGAATTAAATATAAAGAAATCTATAAGATCTGTATGTGTTAAAAATAAAATTCAAAAGTAACTGTTTAGTCAAAAAAAACCAGCTTGGTTGAAAATCTGCAAGAGTTATTGAAATGTTTTGAAATAAATCAGCTTTTACATACCGTAAATTAAATAATACAATGAGATGATTTATTTTTATTTAATTAATGTAAGCAATGCGTTAAATGTGCAGATTGTGCGCAGTTGAAAAACAAAACCCATTTTTTCGGTTGGCTAAAAACAGTTAGCAGATGTCAATAGAGCTCATTAAATCTAAAGCGCTACCAACGATTGATAAGCAGCAACATCAGCAACAGCAAAAGCAAGTGGACCTTGACAAACGAGCCAATATTCGTTATTGATGTTATTAAATTGTAAGAGATTAGGTTAATGAGCACCGAGCCGATACTAATAAATACATATAGATAAATACTAAACCATCTGTCCAAAATCGACACAGGCACTTTAAAACGGGTCTTTGGCTTGCTAAATACTAATAGAAAATAAATAGATAAAGATATTTAAATAAAAGCTAATTCAAAGCGATGACGTACCAATTTTGCACAGATGCGAAGAGAGTCATTTTTTGCAAGTGGCAATGGGCAAAACGTGAACTTTATTGAATGCTAGCGTATTTGTGAAATCTATACTATAATAATAGAAATGCTATTAGCGTTTTTTTTTTGCTATGCCCTATCAAATATTTTTGGTAATTTTTCATATAATTCAATTTTTTTTGCTCAAATAATGACTATTGAAAAGGTTTATTTATGAGCATTCCTGTTGATACTTGTTAATTGTGCCATTCTCAAACGTTAATTATTAGTTTTAAATATATTTTCGTTAATTTATGGTCAGTTTATGTGATTTATGTATATAAATAAGTGTATGCTTCACAAACCGTTACAGTTATTGTTAATGCGACAAAAATGATAATGAGCATACATACATGATATAAATAACAATAATATTTTTTGTTGCGTTTTCGTTCGTAATTAATGTACGTTAATTTATTGTCTCCGCATGTTGTTAAACAACTAACTTTTAACAATGAGCTAATCGTATATATTTATTTTGTAGAGACAGATGTCTTAACAACCAATCGCGATATTGAAAATCGGCTCTTAAGTATAATTCTTACAAAAAGCTTAGAAAAATATTAAACGTGAAATTTAATACATACAAAAAACTGCTTAAATAAATACGTTACAAGTTTCAAGATAAATGTATTTTAAATAGTATTCATAAAACAATTTTTACCATACAAACCTTTCTGAACTGGTTCAATAAACCGAAGTTAGCCAACGCGCAGCGAATCGCTTGTTGGACATTTGGATTTAAAAAATTATGATCGTTAAAATATGCTTCGATAGTCATCGGGCTGCGTCACAGTTTCGTTTTTAGTTTTTGTGTATATTTTTGTTTGTTTTTTTTTTTAAATGTATTGGCATATTAGCGGCATTATCTGAATATGGTAACATTTATTTTATTGTCACAGTCTGATTTTGGTCGACATAATTAGCACACTAATTTAACAGCTACGTTGACATGGCGCAAAAGTAAAGTTAAATGTGTAGCTTATATGCGTTTGTATATTGATACCCTTTATAGTATAAAAATAAATAAGCTTGAATTTCTCGAAGATTTAGTAAAGCCTGGCAGAGATTTGTACTAGATTCCTTAAAGGAAAAATAGTGCTTAAGGCAAAAAGTGATTGGTATCTGCGAAAGCTGCTAGAATTTGTATATTATTTTTTAAAATCGTAGTTAAATTGTATAAGTAAGTTAGTTGGTATTGTTTTGAATTTTATTTTATGCGTATAGAAAGTGCATGCTGCTGCCTGCTTGACTTAACTTCAATGCTCGATATCTCTGGTGTTTCACAACCGACTTCGATCAAACTTTCATAGGCCTTCATTACTTTGTGTTTTTCTTTCTTGAACACGTTCCACAATAACCAAATTCAAGATTTTAGTATTATCAATTGCATGTATCTATCAAAAATTTAAAGAGCTATCGATAATTTTTAGTAAACTTGTTCTGACCAAGGTTTAAGAGAGTTTATATTCAATTTCTGAAGTCATTAGCTCTTATGGTCTCTGAGATTGACGCGCTCAGACGGACATGGACAAAATCGGCTTAGCTGTTGTTGCTGATCAAGAATCTATACACTTTTTTTATCCTTCTGTTTTTTACATACACTTGCACAAAACCATTATACGCTTTTTCCTATTTGGTGGATTCAGAGTTGGCAAAGTTTTATAGCTGTTATCAATGTAAGCAACTTAATTTAACTTATAAGCTTCAGTCAGCTTATAAAATATATCAACTTAAAATCTTTACATAAATGTGTTGTAAAAATCGTTAAACTGAAGATAAATATATGCAAAATACATTACAAATTAAAGTTTTAAGCATTTTGTTAGAGCATTACCTAGCAGTAAAATGTATTGTTTGAGCTTTAAGAGGACATTAACATGTTCTGACTTTTATCTTTTTCTGGTTCTGATTAATATTTATTTATAGACAACAATAACTAAATATTAAATGAATGTTTCATCAAATTGTTCTAAGTAAAAAGGAGACAAGAAAACGATTTGTTTAGCCAATTAACTAAATATATATAAGATTTCTGCGATTAAAAAATGCACTTCAGTAAAGCAGTTTGTAAAAACAGAGCCAGAATTATGGCCAAGATGAAAATTCGTTTAATTGCATACCTAAAACCAGCTATATAAAAAAAGTACAAGCTAATGCAGCAAAGCTAGAGCCAAAATCAAAAAGCGCAAAATTCAAGACGGCGTCGCCACGTTCGCCGCCATTAACCCAAATGACGCTGCAAAATGGCGGCCATATTAGGCAAGAGGCAGTAAGTCGACCAGCCAGCCAGCCAACCAACCAACCAACCAACCAAGTCAGCCAGTCAGGCAGCAAGAGCCTAACCCAGCCAGCGAGTCTCTCTGGCCATGGCCTGGACAAGCGCATGTTGATTAGAGCTACGAGATTGGCGAACGACGGCATTCCTAAGCCATGCCACTCATCCACCTGCTGCCCCCCGACCTCCCAACCCCCCCAAACTCCTCAGCTCGCAGCTGACAGTGATGACTGTCAAGAGCAATTAAAGTCAAACTCAAGTCAGCGTCAGCGCCGTCATCGGGCTTAGATTTTTCACCGCCGCAGCTGCGCAACGCAGCGCACCGAACCAAAATGAACCGAGGCGAGGCGAGGCGAGTCGAGGCGAACCGGACCGGACCGGAGTGGACCGTAACCTGGCAACCATGCCGGACGTGCTGTCCATCCAAAATGCAGCAACAGCAACAGCCACAGAGCTCCAACCTACAATTAAATGGCAGCAGCAGCAGCACCAGCAGCAGCTCAAACTTAATTTCTTAAGTTCCACTTGAAAAACTATGTAATTTAGCACTAGGCTTCAAGTGCACGACTCGAACCTGAGAGGCACGTCATCGCCTCCAGCTTCATGGACAGCTCAATCAGCGTATGTACGCTCTCTGCCTTTGCATCTGCATCAGCATTTTTCTGCGCGTGTGTATGTGTGCGTGCGTGTGTGTGTGTGTGTGACATGAAGTGTGCCCAATAATGAGCAATTAACGCCTTACTGCCTACTTTTTTTTCTTGTGTGTTACATCTAGCTCTCTCTCTTTCTTTTTCTCTTTGTCTCTATCTTTATCTCTTACTCTTCATCACTATGCCAGCTCGAACGGTAGTTTAGTGCATGTTTTCCTTTTTAAATATTCCGCGGTGCTGGCGTCATCGAAACGACTGACGACTCAGTGAGTGAGCTGTTCCCTGGCCTGTATTTATTTATTTTTTATTTTTTTCTCATATATGCTTTTTTTTGGAGAGCCTTTTATCTGGCACCGCCAAGTCTTCAACACCTTTCGAGTGTTGCCAGTGAGCGCGAGAGAAGTGAAGAATACAAAAAAAAAAACACATCGAAAAAAAAGACCAACAACTCGTTGTAATAAGAAGTTGGTTAAAAACAGTAATAATAATAAAAAAAAATCACCAAATCATCATCATCATCATTATCATCAACAGCAGAAGCCACAACAACAACAACAACAACATAAATGCGAGCGTTCGCATCAGACATTGAATCGATTTATACATCGTTGTATTTATGTGTTGCGTGTGTGTGCGTGTATGTGGGTGGGTGTATGTAGGTAAGGAATCCCAAAACTAGTGGGTACGAGGGCGGTTAGTAAACTCAAAATCTTAGATGTGATTATTCGATAAGAAAGCTACAACTTAAATCACAACACCGACTTTTGAAACAAGCAAATTAGATAATGAAGGGGACCTTTTTTATAACATTAACTCCATATGTCCGCCTGTCAAAAACATAACTTATACAAGAGGAAATTATTTAAAATTTAAGTTTTGTAGTAAACTATTTTATTAAAATAAATAATTATTTAATTTAATCATTACTTACTTACTTACTTACTATGTTATTTTATGTTTGTTATATTTAAATACTTGCATGTATCTAATTGAAATATTATTATATAGTAAAGTTAGTTAGTTACATAAAGTTATTAAACTTTATTTTCTTAAGTTTTGCGTTTCAAAAGATAAAATATGAATTTATTATGAGGAGATTTCTCTCCTGAATGATATACTTACTTAATTTAACAATTTTATTAACTTAAGATTTTAAGCTACCCACCCAATAATGTAATAGGTCGTTGGGAAGGCTCTCACCTTCTCTTTCTCTCTATCTCTCTCCCTCTCTGATGGGCGCTCTAAGTGATCAACACATATAAATGTACGCACAGCAGCCGGTCAAGTTCGTTGCCTAAGTCTTTCGTTTTGCGCGATGATTTGAATGGATGTATAGATGATTCGCATGCACGAATCCCATCTGCGCATTGATTGGAGTTTTTTCTGCTTCAATCTTTTCATTTTCTCATATTTCTTTTTGTTGTTTACCTCAACTTGAAAATGGCATTTTGATGTGAATTTGGGGCCGTGGCAACTACTACCGCTGCCGACACTCGAACACTTAGACATTCAGACATTCAGACAGTTGGACAGTGGGACACAGTCGGCGTACGAGTGTGTAATTAATGTTGAACAACTTCATCTTGATGAGCTGTTAATTAAAGCCGCCGTGCAGTTGTCCAACTCTGCGGTTGTCTAGGTGAAGCGGACGGGGAAGTTATAAGAAAAACCTACTCGTAAGCCGCTTAGGCAAGCGAAACACGAGCGTAACTGCTGGCAAAATAATCACAAATTAAGTTGCAAAATAAATATAAAAAAATCGTACAGAAAATTTGTCATTGTTCAATTGAGCGATTGGGGAAAGTAAGTCAAACACTTTGCAGTTCTATGTGTACTCTGCTCTAATTGGCCCCACGTTGGCCTGCCTGACATCTTTCAAGGTCTTTAGCATTGTTGGCTTCTTTTCTTCTTTATGCTGACCAGCAGCTTAGTGACGCTTTTGCGTGCCACTACGCCAGTGACACAGTTATTAGCGTGATTGTCGAATTCAAGAAACCAACCGCATGCCGAATTTCACAATGCTTTAAAGCAGCTGGCGTGGTCTAGACCACAACAGCAAACGGTGGCAGACTTCAAAACATATTGCCAATGACAATGCAGTAAACCTACTCCTAGACTTTTAAATCAAAATCTGTGTCGTTTCTCTGATCCTTCGAGCCTACAAGTGCCACTGCTTTTGTTGTTAACCGCAAATTATACTCAAATGAATTGGCACAGCAGACAAAAGGGTTTTGCGGTTTGGCCGCCCAGACTCCTTCTTTTTTTGCACCGGCATTTAACAGACATATGCAATAAACCAGCAACCACATGAACTCATATATTTGCAAAAAATAAATAGAGAGACTAATAACAAAACAATCGAACAACAGATTGTAAATTGTGTGGCCTAGAGTCACCTTGTGACCCTGATCATGTTTGCTTGTTAAAGAGATCATAAAGCGAAAGCGTTTTTTTAATGATATGCAACGACAAATAATACATTTTGCAGATATGAGTAGTAAAAACAGTGAAAAATAGTTAATTTTCATCCAAAAATAAAATAAAAAATAAATAAATAGCAGGAAAAAAGATGGTAAGAAATAAACAATTCAATTGATTGGCACTAATTTCACACTTGCATATTCTACTGTTTATTAACACACAAGCACAAAATGCGACTTTCGAAACTGGTGGGATTGCCTGATTGCCTTGAAAAGTCGAATCTTTTTGGGAAGCCTATCCTGAGAGGCTTCAAAATTTGTACAGCAAAACAAAATTACGGCAATTCTAGACTTTAAGTGATCAATTTTGAAATGTAATACAAAAAAATAGAAAAATTAATTTTTTTGATATTTTTGTTTGCCGAAAGAGATAATAATAATATAATAATAATAATAAGTAAATAACTGAGTAAAATACAGAATATTGAACGTTAAAAGACATATACACTGACAGAGACAGAGATGAGAGAGAGAGAGAGATAAATAAAGAGACATAAAGAGACAAAGAAAAAATGAGCCTTGGTTGCGACACGTTTAAAAAGATTAATTAATTTAAAAAAGAAACAGGGTCTGAGAAGCATTAATAACTAAAAATAGGTGCATGCTCTATTTTTAGCTTAAGCAAACTAACGATTGCTTACATATTTATTTAATAAGCGTTTTATACAATTTTGTGCAGTAATTTGTTTCAGCATAATTTCATTAAAAAGAACATAAACCTTTGGCAATATGTGGATTGCATTTTGAGAAATCTATTTCTACTAAAAAAAAAGAAACTACCCTTTTTGATCAAACCAACAACCCCATGCCTAGGAAGACTGATTGAGTGCAAACTGCCACAAGACATAAATCTAAGTAAGCGTAAAAAATTATTATTTGATTTTATTGTTTCGGATGAGTATGTGGCAAAAGCTAACAGTTAATCCTAGGAACGAGGGCAACAAGCTCTCCCCTTGCAGCGCCCACGACCATAGCAAATTAAATCAAATGAAAAGTCAAACCCATAAGCACATGGTTACAACCCACGCTGAGACAGACATTATTATATATATATGTGTACTTACATATCTCCCACACTTACTAAGGCAAGTGCGAACGCAAACCCACAAGCCCAAAACCGTAACCGAAACCCAGCCCAAATCCGTTGCCACCCCTCGCCGGGGTTAGCTTACCGCTTGGGGTTGCTCAAGTCGTTACCCTAGGTTAAAAACAATTGCGTTACATTTTGTTAAATTTATGCACCCTTTACAGTTTTTTGTGTGCACAAGCACTTGTCATTTTTTAAGGCCTGCTTCTGGGAAAGAGAACTCCAAGCGATCGAATATTGGCTTAAGCTATACGAAGGGAGCTACGTGCCGCAATTTGAGCGGCTCAACTGTTGACGCTCACGAGGCTAATGCCACTAAATGACCCCCAAAAGTCGTTCATCAATATTTCACTTGATTTTAGTGTCGGATTCAATTTAGCGCTAAATCTTTGAGTATTATCGGAAGTTTTTTAGCACTGATTTACGGAGTTTGTTTTTTTTTATTACTTCGCAAGATTGCCAAAATATTATGAACATCTGTGTGCCGATTGGAAAGACTTGTTTTCATCTGCGACATATCATAACTAAAAACAAAGAAAGACTAGACACTATAAAGAATTTAACTACTTAGTTATGGAGTTGAACTAATCGTTAAAGTACACAAATATAAGATGGTTTTTATGAAGTTTATTTTTCATATCTGGAAACAGTAATAAGTATTGCACAAAGTGTTTTTCTAAAAGTTTGGCCTAAGCTTAATTTGTATTTTATTTTATAAACTATTAGATTAGATCTTACCTCTTTTACACGAACAACCTTAGCGTCATAATTCGACTTACTTGCCACACTGCAGGTAGAATTCAGAACTTACTCCAAACTTTCTTAAAGATCAACAAAAATGTTTCAACTTATGCCTCCGTGTCTAAATTAATGTCTTAATTACAAAACAAGTAAGAAGCCTCTAGCGGAGTAAGCTCGACTACGAAATATCCTAAACTCTTGATTTTACACGGACGATAATGCCTGATATACTGCTCGTATGCATGATGAATGAACTTCAGTAATCCATATCTCCAGTGTTACTTAGCCGATTTTAATGGAAACTTTTCAGATTTTCATTATTTTTCCTATAGTTTGAATGACAATTTTTAAGCTATCAAAATTCAAGATTTTATTACTATCGGTTACACGTGTATATCGAAAACAGAAAAATGAATCGATAACATTAATCTAACTTTATCTGCCTTTGGCTTAGGGGGACTAAAAACTGGAGTCTCTAGCTCTCTGAGATCAACGCGTTCATACAGACAAACAGACGGACAGACTGACATGGCTAAGTCGATGCGGCTATTGATAGTGATCAAGAATATATACACTTTATGGGGTCGGAGATGCTTCCTTCTGTGTGTTACATACATTTGCACATGCAACCATTATACCCTTTTTAGCCCATTTCGTGGGTCCACGGTATAAATTGAAAAGAAATCTTAAAAAACGCGTCAAGATTTGTTACAAATTTGGTCTAAGACTCGGTGCAATCAAAGATGTGGGCGCGAGTTAAAAAATAAAGAAGAAGAAGAAGACATTAATATAGGAATGGACAGAGGAAAAAGAGTGAGAGATGGGCAAAGAGACGGAAAAAATGCAAAGAGAGAAGAAATGCTGATAAATGAGGCAAGTAAATGTTGAAATAATGACGCCTCTGGCCCGACTGCATTTTAGTTGATGCTGAAGTTTCAGTTTGAGAAATATGACACGGCATGGAAAATAGTTTGGTGTAATGGTTAACGCTGCCAAACTGATTGATGAACTGCCATTAAGCCACTGCCCAAGCTTGGTTGCCACTTGCAACTGAAATCTGTAGTACATTCCAAAACAAACAAAAAAAAGTGTTAAAAAATTGTGAGTGATGATGCGTGGTAGACGAATGAGAAGAAGCTAACGTCGCTCTAATTGCATGCGCAATCAACGCTTCAGCTTTATGCTGCACAGCAGCCTGCAATCATAATCATCCCAAGTGCAGCAGATACTTAGTCTCATACCCTTTTCTTTTTGTATATATACCTATAACGTTTCCCACATGGCCATTACCCTTCCTGGGGCCCGCAATTAAATGTAGTCTTATCGCGTGTTAGAAATCTACAGCATCCATCCGATAAATGCCGCCGATAAGTTGACGTCTCACTGTCTGCCTCGATCTTGATCTCACTCTCTCACTCTCTGTCCCGTCTCCATCTCAATCTTATTCTCTCACATATACGTATGCGCCGCTAATTTTGGTTTTTATTAAACGGCCATCGCATATTAAAATCGGTATTTTACTCATCTTATTTGATTCATTTTTTGAATATCATCCTATATAATTAAACATACCAAGCACGTCGTTATGAGTTGGGTTATTCTCATTGTTGTTGTTGTTGTTGTTTTGCTGTTAAAAAAAAAAAAATTCTTCAATTTAATTTCAATTTCATGTCACAGACATTATTGGGTGGGTGGATATGGTAGGTTGGCATTGTATTTGTTAAGACGAGGGCTGTTTAATAACTAATCCAAATTAAATTTAAATATTGTATTTTAATAGTGTAACATGTCCGCGTGGAAAAGAATTTGCCCAGTAAACTCTTCTTCGTTAATGTGTTCCCAACAATATATTTCTACCGAATGATATTATCTTTTACTATCTAACTGAAGTATCTGCCTCGTATGACAATAAATGTCCGTCAGCTGTTGCGTTTGTCTGTGTTGTCGACAACACAAAGCAACGCTAAGCACACAATATCTTCAAAAATTATAGCATATGAGTTGTTCTGATGTATAATCTTTGTTACTGTTTATTATGTTTATAATGTTTAAAGGATGTTGATATTAAATGAAATATATTCTTACTCTTCTTATATACGGTTTGATCGCTTAATGAAAAACGCAATATTTAAATATATATTTTCTTGCTATTCTGAATTTAAATAAAATTAAAATAGTAATGGACCTTGATACGAGTGTTCATATATACTATAGGATAATAATAAAAAGGAATGAAAAAACAAAATATAATATGAACTTTAGTTTGTATTATAATAAAATAAAAACCAAAAACTCAATTAAATAGAAAATAAGTAAATTATTTAATTTTCTAAATAGTTCGTCTTGATAAGTTTTATCTGCACTCAAAAAATTAACTTTATAAGCTGCCCTCGCGTTCAACTGATGCTGCAGATAATTATTATGCGGATTGCATTAGAGAGACACGCGAGTTGCCTGTTGGAAATTCATCTTCTTCAGCTTGTTTTGTCCTTTTTTCGTCACATACTACATATCAACAGTCCGTATACAGCCTTCTGCAGTCGCAGTCGCAGTTTCTGTCCTCCTTTTTCTACTGCCAACTTACTGATGCCTCACTGCTGTCATCTCACTCTTTGCCAATTGCAATTAAGTCAAGTGACAAGCGAAATGACGCTGGTAATCGCTTTCCATTTGAGAAAGAAGAAAGAGTCAGTAGAGCAACTGACTTGCTGTTAAGTTAAACGTAAATCCGAAGTGCATTTAATCCAAACTGATTTCATTGGGAACTACTTTGATTAGTTAATTTTAATCACATTTAGAGCAACTATTTTGATGCTATTGAGTTTAAAAGCCTATGAATAAGGTGTGAGCAACTTTTAGTTTGGAACTCCTTGAGTGTCCATTGTAACGTATCCTGACGCAACAGGTCAGGAAAAAAAGAACATGAATATACTTAACGCAACTCAGACTAAAGTAGTACATGTAAAAATATTGAAATTAAGTGGATGTGAAGGAAACGCGTAACAAAGTCGCAGGAAAAAGCGCAACAGCATCAACAACAAATGCTCAACAACACCAACAAGGGAAGAGCTAAAATGCAGGCGAAAAAAAAAGAAGAAAAAAACAAAATTGACAACACGCCGCAGAATTCAATTACGTATTCATGTATGCAAAAGGAGGAAGCGCCAAATACGCATCCAAAGCGAAAGCAGTAGTAGGCAACAATAACAACAACAACAACGACGAGAAAAAATCTCTTCAACAGTAGCAAGGAACAACACTAACCAACCAACGCCCACAATTCTAACTCATCTGGGCGGGCATAGACGAACAGACGCCTCCTCTCATGCGGTTGGCAACTCTTCACCTTAACCTCTCTCTCTCTCTCCCTCTCTCTCTCTTTCTATCTATACACACCCCACTCCTTAACAGACTTACGCGAGACAACGTTTGATTGTCTGCTGTGCATATGTGTTGGTGTGTGGTTGTCATTTATGCAAAACAGCTGCCAAGTAAAGGAAGTGAAGTCACTCCCTGTCCAAGTTTATCTCACAGCCTTATTGATAAAGGCAACGGAAGGACTTAGACACCAAAAAGGCACCCGACACAAGAATTACAACAACAACAACAACAAAATATGGCAAACTCACACAACTTAAGCAACAGTTGGAAACAATTATAGACGACTATGAGGTACGCTGCTTATATCCACATTTTGTACAGAGAAAAATATTTACCTCTCTTTTATTGTATGCATATTGTGTAGATTTTGTTTATTAATGCGTCAGCTTTAAATGAAACAACTAACAAATTATTAACAATTGTAGTTTTGTAACAAACTTTTGAACTTAAAGTATCTACAAGTTGTAATCATTATTTGACAGAGCTTGATTAAGTATGGTAAATTGGACATGAAATAATGAATAATATTCTATTTGTAACTTGTTTTTAATAAGAAATCAAAAGTATTTGTTTGTCTGTCAGTCTGTCTTTTTGTCTGTATATATATCCGTCAGTATGAGTTTGTAATTTTTTTGGCAGTAGAGCGGAAACATTGGTCAAGGTTTCTGGTTTTTGTCTAGATTCGCAAACAATATCATGAAGCTACCATACAAATGCAATATCTTCAAAGAAATTTTACTATCATAAGCAAGTTGGCTTTGCAAGTGTATATAATATTCGGCATGACGAAGATAGCCTTGCTTACTTGCTTTCCTTTACTATTGTTGAAACTTAAAATACAGCTACAATACAAAAAAAATAGGTTTCTAGTGCTTAAATTTTTGTGTATGTGAAGCTTTAACCGTATCGTGTAACTTGAATTTATCAAAGTTTTTCATTGAGAAGAGTAGCGATAAAAAACAGAATAAAACATGCGGCTTGCAGATATCAGGTTTAACAATCTGTATGACAACTCGAAATTAATGTTGGGTGACAAAAAAAGAGAGGAAGAAGAAGATTTTCGTGTCATCTCTCTACTTGAATATGCTCTCTTAGGCAGGGTTTTGGAAAAACACTTGGCTAACAACGCGATTGTGGAGAAAACATTTCTATTAGGCGATTAGCTCCAACAAACAGATGCCGCCGCCGCATCTTCACAATAATAACAACAACAAAAATAATATAAAAAAACACGGTCAAAAAGGGTTTTGCGCGTGTTTATGTAGCAATCAGGCGATGAGCTCCATTTTGCATGATGTGGCACAAAAACTAGTTAGCTGCAAAGAGAAATGGGATTCGAAATGGATATGTATATGTACATAATATATACTATGGAGGTGAATCCAACTCAGCGTCAGTGCAACGGGCAACGGGCAACGTGCTCCAAGATTCAAGATTCAAGATCGAAGATCCAGACATTTTGATCACAGCGTCATCGTCATGAGAAACACGAGATTAGCGCAACGAATTAAGAAATTGAAATTACTCCAAAAAGTGTTTGGAGATCGATACGAAACAGTCAGCATATTTCCAACTACAACAACAATCACAAACCTAAATCCGCAAGTCATTGCGGATCAAATGCGTTTCGCCGACGCGTGATATTTATGTTTTGTGGCTTTGCGTCGCAGCAGTGCATAATAATCTACAATATATACAATCTGATCTGAATACCGAATATTCGTATCTGATACTCAATAGTATATACTACATACTTAGTATACACAATGCGAAAAGACTTTCATTCTTACAAAACAAAATTGCACATCCTAAACAAAGCATTTTCCGTCATATAAAATCAGATTTTAGACATCAACAAGTATAAAGAAACTAAATAACTCACTTCTATTAAGCTTTTTGTTTCGATTTGATTTTTTTCTCTCTGTGTAGATAATTATTTTCCTCTGTGTATGCTCGAGATGCGCGAATCTTTGTCCACAGATAACCACAATCTGTGTTTTATATATATTATACTCCAACCCAATCACTAATCTAATTAATCAACATTCAGAGCAGGAAATAAAGTCAAATATATATATGGGAGGGGCTGGGGGCTGACAATCAAGTTGCTTAGCCCTTTTAGTTGTCAACTGGGATTGTATTTTATGAGCCTGGTTATTTTCTGACTGCAATCGATCATTTGGCTCATTTGGCCGCCACTTTTACGCGACATTCCAACGAAAATGTTTCGTTTATTTTTGACATTTTATTTGTCGCGCAATTCAATTTTTGATTGCTATCGCTTTAGAGATTGAGATACGCGTCATTTGTCTTTCAAAGTATCTCAAACTGTTTCACGCAACCAATTTCCATTGTCAGCTTATTAAACGGTTCACCAAACGAACTATATCCCAAATACATCCATCCGAACATTTTCTTATGCTCTTTTACCTATCAAAAATATTTTCAAGCCCATATTTTTTAATTTTAAGATTTATTTGTGTACTTTAAAAATTACCGCTATAATTTATGTGTTTGGTTGTTTGCTGAAAATTTGACTTTTTAACTGATTTACCATAACAACACGGTTTTAACAAGGTAGAGTGCAAAATAATTTTACAAATAAATTAAAAAAAAAAAAACTTTCAAAAATTAATCATGAGACTTTAGAATCTTATTTATTAAATAAAATGTTTGACTTATCAACAACAAATGATATTTAAATACTTAGTTAAGTTTAAATGTAAAAAAATCGTATATATATATAAGTATAAATAAATAAAAAACAAGTACGGAAGCTATCTTAGGCATGTTTTACGTAGTGAAATCTTATGAATGATCTTGCATTCATACGGCAGCTATATGAAATCTGGACAAAATGAAGACATTAACCAAAGTTTCAGCTCGACAGAAACAGACGGACATGGTTACATCATCGACTCAGTTCGCGATGCTGTTCAAGAATATATATATACACTTTTTTATTGCTTATACACAAAGAAGTTAAGCATTTTAGAGACTGTTATTAAAACTTTCTTACAAATTGTACTATCTTAAAATTGTAATTGATAAATAAAAAAAAACAATAATATCAAAAACGGGTGACAACATTGTAAGCTTAACTTAATATTCGAAGCTAAAATGGGAAAACGCTAGAAGTGAAAAGCATTTTCGTTAGCACCTTTTTTTAAATTTGTTGTTTTGGTTATTTTTCGTTTATTGTTTTTGTTGTTGTTGTTTTTGGCGTCACCTGTGCAACGAACAACGAACGCACGTTCGCAGCCTGTCGCTAGTGCGTTTAAAATGATTAATTAAGGCGTTTGAAAATCATTTGTCATTCTTAATTTATTAATTAATTAGAATTGCCTAACACGTACATTGACACCTGAATACGAGACAGCGACAGCGACGACGACGACGACTGCGACAGAGACGGCGACGGCGACTGTTAACAAAGTTAATTTTGAAAACCGAAACCAAAAATTGAGAACCGGTCGACAATCGTAGAATGCCGAGTTTCTGCTTGTTAGCAAAGACATCTAAAAAATTCTCTCGTTTCAAATTTGAAAATTGCATCTCAACAGAAATAGTCTTAGGTTTTAATAAGTTTTATAAAAATTCCCATATTTCTGTGTATGTGTATGTATATATATGTATGTACATATTTTACCTATCTAACTTACACAAAATTTTCAAAAAAAGAAAGTGTGAACATTTTTAATGCAGGAAAGATAAGAATATATTCAACGATAATCTGTTTTAAATACTAAACTTTTTAAACATTTTAGAACACGAATTTTAAGATAACATGAAATGATTTAAAAATGTTTTTTTTTTGTTTAATGTTGGTTAATATTATTAAACCTCTTAAAACAATTTCTATAAATAAGAACCAATAATGCACTTTTTTTTTGATATTTATTTACCTTCAGTGCTCATTTTGATTCACAGCAAAACACACCGCATCTTCAACAGTTAAGCAACTGTTAATCTACTGAACAACTGTTTGGCTTTGAGTAAAACTGAACTCTTTTCATAGCAGGAAGCTTTCTGTTTATGTAAAATATTTTGGTTCGTGTACAAGAAATTAAAAAAATCTTTTTTGTAGCTAATACATAAGCCATGTGCCATTTTGACGAAATGGTGTTCAGTCTTAACGAAATATGCAAATATTTGAAGGAGAGCAAATTTTACAACCTAAACAGACTGAGCGAATCGTTGGTCAACGACATGTAGATGGCGGCACTTAAAACGATTCATAGCAACCAGCTTGTGAAAGACAACACAGGAGGTTTTGCAGTCGCTTGGCGAATACGAAAAATGAACAAATGGGTTAAAAATAATATAAATGAAGAAGAAGTATGCAACTCTGCACATAGTACACCTTTTTTTTATATTCTGCTTAAAAATAATTTTTTTTCCAAGCAGTGTTCTGGTTTATCATGAACAAAGCTATTTTGCAAGCAGGGTCTATGACCGCAAAGCATTGCAAAAGAGATATATTACACTGCTTTCAGGCAGTTTAATTCCCTATCATCATTCGAATAACTTTTTTACTTTTAAAAAATTCCTAAATCAGCCACTGATAAAAGCTAACTCAAAATGTTAATTCCCAATCACAATCAGTCAAACAAACAAAACAAAATGAATCTAAATTCAAAACTATAACTAATAATTCACTCACACAGACAAAATGAGGAAGTAAGTATCTGGCGACAGCTGGCAATTGACGAATCGTACAAGTATTGTTCATAGCACTCACATCGTTACTTACCGGACAGCTCGTATTCGATCGAGCCCTTCTGGTTGTTCAGCTCCCAAAAACATAAGCACGCACTCTTATAAGTATTTATGTAGCTAAATGATAAACGTGACTTGTCCTCACTCAAGCGTTAAAGTGCCAAGTTGAAGGTTCTTACTGTTCAGCATCATCGTTTTCGTTTTCATTTTCATTATCATTTTAATCATCATCAGCAGCATCTGAAGTTTTAAGGGGCGTGAATATATACATATATATATATATATATATATGTTTCTGTGACTCGAATACGCAACTATAATTAATTTTTAGATCTTTAAAAACAATAAGCAAAGGATATGACTCAATAAGTATTTCTTAATTATTCATAAAATTCTTAAAAAAAACTAACATAATTAATTTATTGAGTTAATTTGATTAAAGTTGTCGGTCGCAATACTTTTTCCAATAATTTCCAAATATAAAAACGAACGATATTTATTTAAGTCAGTTGACAAATTTGAAACTCCAAGCTATTATTAGAGGTGTATGAAAAGCTGTAAATTATTTTATATGAACGTTGCCTTTCACTAACAGAAATTAATTATTTTTTTCTTAGTTCTAATTTGTTTTTTTCTTTGTATTTTAAAGCTACTTTAACAATATAAAATCAAAATAAATTAAAAAGAAAGAATTTCAATGCTCGTTCTTTCAATATTTTCCTGTATCGAGTTAATATTTATCAATCAATAGTATATTTATTGCGCTCGAAAAATAATATCTTAAGGTCGACAAAAACAACAATCGCTCCTTATTTTATAAATAAGTTATCAGCGGCGCAAAATTATCAGCTAATCCTTTTGCACTTAGCGAAGTAATGTATATTTAACCATCCTCCACTTACTTTTGTTGCACTTATTCGCTTAAAAACAGATCAAAACTTTTTTTTAGAAGTGTATATGAACAAACATATTTTTTTTGGATTTTATGGCAGAGTTTTGTGGCTCAAAGTTCAAGCTTCATGCCGAGCGCACACAGCTTGTATATTGTTTTTGCAATGAACTGGTTGTGCGTTTAGCTGGCGACAAATCGCATGTACAGTGAACACTCACAATCAAAGAACTTTCGGAAATTAGAATCTTTCGGAAAATAAAACGAGTGTTTTCAATGCATTAAACGCTCTGAAATAAGAATCGAGTTCGGGTAAGCTTTTAACGAATTGAATATAACAGATAAATCCCCCAACTGTGTGTGTTCCGATTCCTTTTGCGTGTTTTTGTTATACGAGTATGTGCATACTTTGCCATTCGCATTCGATAAGCTTGCATATATTTGGAGGTAAAAATCAAGTGAAAACAAGTTAAAAATGCTATAAAAAAAAAAGAATTTGTCTTTGGACACTTAAGCGAAACAATAAAAACAACTTGATGAAGGCGTTCAAGCAAATCGTTGAGCCTCACATTATGGTGTGTCAAAATATAAAAAAAGTTATTCAAAATCAAATAGGGAGTTTATCTTAAATGCCGCATTAAACACACTCCAGGAAGCAAAAACTAAAACCTCGCACATCGCTGAATACCCAGAAATAGAAATTTCCATTTTAATGGCTTTTTAAATCACAAAACAATCTAACATAACACATAACTATTTCAAGCAAAATAAACTGTAAAAGAAATGAAGGGGTTCTATAAATAAAAACAAACGAACAAAAAATATCTTTCTTGGATGAACAAAATCCGCACTCATTACAGCATATATATAAAAGTATTAAGCTGTTTCAGTCGTTGAGTCCGGTTCGGTATTTGGGATTTTGAGCTCTTCTATCCCGTGTCTTAAGCGTTGTGTCGCGGGTGTGGTAAAGGCAAAGGCAAAGGCAAGGCAAAGACAATGGCAATGGCAATGGCAATGGCTAAGGCGACGACACTTGGCAGCTGCTGCTGTGGCTGATGCTGTCGTTGTGGCACTTAGCGCTTGATTGAAGTCTATGGGGCGCCTAATGAAGTCACACGATAAGATAATTATGCTTAAGAACCTTGCAAGAAGTTGCCAGTGCCGGTTGCCAGCTTTGCCACTCTTGCCACTTGTGTCAGTTTGCCAGTTCGTCGCTTTGCCATTTGCTGACTTCATTATGGATGAGGAGTGCGCGTATCGTAATTAAAATTGCACAACAACTTCAAATACTTCCTGAAGCAACCTCTCTTTCTCTTCTTCGTCTCTGGCTCACTGTCTGTCTCGCACATCATTTTTAACAATTATTATTTAATATCTATTTTTTTAGCAATCTATTTGTTGTCTATATAACATCAGCTGCGCCAAGCGTTTGGATGTGTGTTTCGAATTTTAGTTTATTTTTCTAACCATTATTATTATTTTTTTACGACCTGTTTTTTACGAGCGGTCGAACGGTCGGCATGTCAATCGCCTTAAAGAACTGTCCAATCATGCAAATAAATGTGCTTTTAAAGCGACAGGCGACCCCAAGCCGAAGCCGAATCAGAATCAAAATCTAAATAGTCCCAGTATATATAGCAGACACAGTCAGAAAGTGTTTCTGCGTGATTTGCACAAAATAAAATGGCAATAAAAAATAAATAAAAAAAATTATTTACTTTTAAAATTAATAAAAACAATGCTATGAATGACAAATGGCTTGTAACGCCTAAAAATAATCAGTTTTATTATCTATTGTGCTAAGGGCTGTTAATTGAGTGTTAATGGATTAATAAATAACACATTTCAGACAACATTTTGACAACACACATTGATTTGAGGTTCTTGTCTTAGTACCTACTCAACCTGTTTACATAATAAGTAATTTTTAGCTTGAAAGAGTTTGTATGTAGAAATAATATTGAACAAGTATCTTAAAAAACAAACACAAGAAATTGATAGCTTGATAATGTGTACAAAATAAAGGAAGTACACCATAAATAGTCGTATAACACAGAAGTTAAATTGCAAACAGCAAAAAATATGTACACAAACATAATAAATAATTTAAAAATAATTTGCTTTGTTCTCCGATTTCTGAATTGTTTAGTGAGTTTTCGAAAATGAAGATTCAATTGTTATAGGCAATATTTATTTTAGTATGTTTTAAGCATTAGCAGGTTTTCAAAAATGCGATGACATGCAAAATTGCCAACATAATCAGGAAATTATTATCAGCAATATCTTTAAATATACCATGAATTAAACGGCTTAAGCCTTTTTGAACGTAGATATTAATCATATCTGTCATGTTTGTATTGATCATTTCCATGTTTAAAAATAATAATAAATAAGGCATAACATAAAATCATTTTAGCTTGCAGTTGGTTTGATTATGTGATATGAAATAAGTTTCAGAAATAAATGATATTATATTAAAACTAATATTAAAAGTAATTTATAACTTTTTTGAATAAATATCACCAATTAATTTAGCTTTCACACTGAACCGTATTCATTGAGTTGTATCATATATTTGGTGTTGATCGTAAATGAACCCAAATTTTGTTAACTGCAGCTATAAAAGCGCCACTAAGTTGTTAAAACCAACAAATTTACACAAATCAAAAAAAAATCAATAAAAAATAATTATTTTTTTAAAATGGCGGCACCCTTTAACAAAAATTAACACATGGCGACAGTAGCCCACTAGCAGATATCCTGCACTTCACCAAACAACTTCAGCGTTATATAAAGTTTTCAATAATATTTATATGAATGCTCTAAGAAAGTTTCATATATTGTTATTAAAAGATTTTAAATTGTCAAAATATGTTGTATGTATGTTGGTATGCAATTTTTAGAAATATTTAAATGTAGATGATTGAGTTACTTTAGCTAGGATACAACTCTTTTTGTTATAAATAAATTAAAGAAAAAATAATAATTTGCAAAGTCTTAAAATCTAGAAGTAGAAAATAGTTTAACTCCTTTAGACATAGTCAAACATTTCAATACTTTTTTTTTACCGACTTTTACTAACTACAGGGTATAAGGTTGGTTTCAGCTAAAGTCAAGTCTAGTAAAACAAGATTTGTGGTCAAGGTAAGTGTTGATTGTAGATCGTAGATTTAAGTGCAATCTAACTGTTTATGTGTGTGTTTGTTGCACAAGTTAAAGGTAAACACATACATTTTGTATTTAAGATATTTAAGATAGGATAGCCACCAAAAATAGTGCTTTAACAATGGATTTGAAGCTAAGCCGTATAAACATTTTTACTGTTTGATTTATGGCAGCAACATCACTTGATTCATTAACTAAGCATATATTCTCAACGTCTTTTTGCTGTTTATGGCCAAAACCAGGTAATTGACATTAAGCCAGCTGAATAGGCAAATTTGACATATTTAAGCAAATAAATTAAGTTCGAATAAATCGATACTCGATAAGTGGGTATAAGACAGAAAGAACAACAAGCGTGAACAACTAACCAGCTTGTGCAAACAAATTTGCCTATTAAATAATTAAATGTCTCGTAGAAGGATGCGACTTAAACAAAACTATGAATCAATTAGGGAAGCAACTTTTATATACTTGCAAGCTTGCATCTGTAACAAACAAGTTTTTCTTATTTCCGATCTAGTATTTGATTGGCGGGTATGTGATATAGTCATACGATCTAACCGATTTTGGATCATTTGACTGCAACAAAAATAAGACCTTGATTAAAGTTTCAGCTCAAAAATTGATAGCTCAAAAACTGTAAAGATATTTATAGCAATAAACTAATTATAAAACATATTTTCATTTAAATAAATAATAAAGCAAAATCCTTCAGTTTATTTTACTTAAAGTATATTCAATGACAATCTATTGATCTCAGATGACAAAAATATAATCAATGAAACCAATGACTTAAGTGTAGTAAAAAAGAAAAGTGCTTTTTTAAAAACTGAAATTTTCCAGCCTTGCTTACAAAAATACAGCAGATTATTGTAGTTCGAGATCCGCTGATCAAAAGACTTCAAGAGCCAACGCCCTTGAATAATGGCTTTAACAAACCCTATTAAAAAAACCACAACCATAAAACCAAAAAATCATTTGTAATGAAGCTAGCACTCAACATGAAGCATTCATTGTTTAAAAATGTTCAAAAGAGCATCTTGGGCGACTCAATTGCAGCCCTGAGCTGAGTTAGGCTTAGCTCGAGATGCATTCAAGAGGGCATTGATCATAGAGGTGCTTGGCTCGTGTCCGACTGGCTGTGGGGGCGTATGATTGATGTGGCTGATGTGCAGCGTTTCGTTTCGTTTTGTTTTGTTTAAGCAAAACTTGTAGAGCTTTAGCCAAATGCAGACAATAGCTAAACCGTTATGACTCGCTATTGGCCATCAATCATTCGATGTTGTCATGTCTCTTTCGTCGTCTGCGCGTTGGCAGACAAACTGGTGCCAGCAGAGTCAATGCTGCCCCTTTTGCTGCAGAGATTTCCCAGAAATGATCTCCGGCTGACTATAAAATTCTGATTTTTATGGAACGCACTCATCAAGTCGTGGGACTTTTTGATTTGTTTTTTCTTTTTGTTTTTAATGACAATTGCTGATGTTTCTGGTTTCTTCCAGATTTCGTAGCTGTAGCTGTATTTGTTATTGTGCTTCAGTTTTGTTGTTTGCTCTTTTGATATTGGGACTAATTTTGCAATGGCCGTAGCCAATGTTTTTTGGGTGACTGAGCTATGCTCGTCAAGGTTTATGGCCGGGACTTTCTGCCTAAGCCATAAACCAATGGATTTGTCTTGCTGCGAACATCAAAATTGGATTACACCGAAATTGGAGTGACAGGCATTGGCATTGACGCAAGATTAAAAATATTCAAAAGCCATGTTGTCGTTGTGTCGTGTTGTGTTAATTTCTGAATATAATGGATGATCTGATTCCAGAATTCCAAATTGAATATTTGAATTTTTGTCCTATTTACTGCTGATCCAATTATTTGAATTACTTACTACTACATCCGGAGAAAAACTTAGTGAAATAAAGCAGATTCATGTTGAATCCAACTATTTTCCTCTAGGATTTAGCATAAAATATGAATATGCTTAACTTGACGTGTGCACAAGTAAAATCATTATTTACTACGAAATAGTAAAATCAATATTTTCAATATTTACTTTAAGTTTCGACGTATTAATATTGATATACAATCATATTTGATTCCAATATTATTCATACTGAATTTTAATATGCAAATATTCCTTAAACGATGTTGCATTAACTACAATTCATAAAAAAAGGCCGCATTGTAGTCATTTTTGTGTGGTTTTTTCTCTGGGTGTATGTATTTGCACAAACTATTTATGTTAGAGTGTTCGTTAGAAATTTCATTTCTTGTGCCGCGACATAAAAAGCTTTTTAATTATTTTTAAAATTAATTACAACACGTGCCTCTGTGACTAAATTTGCGTATCCATTGTTTTGTTTTTGAGATCATTTAAGGTTTTATTATATTTTTATTCTCACTGTCTATTTTTTATTCAATTTTTAGTAAGGTCAGTTTATAAAGCCGTTTGCGTTTTATAAATCTAAGAAGTTTGTAGATGTGCATGTCAAATATTTCATGTATATGAATAAAAATGTAAACGCTGCAATGCCTGCACCCAAAACATGTCGAAATTATTAGCGATAGAAACATTTACGCAATGTATTTTGACATTTGCAAAACCCGAAAATCAGATGCAAACCTAATCAATCATTAGCATCTTATGAAAATTAATTCTTTTTTTTATTGGTCGTACAATTGATGCAATCTGCAACAGCAAAAACAACAACATATAATTATTACAACAACATCGCCAACGCTAGCAAATGCTGCCATTATGTCTGCAATATTTCTATATTCGACACGACGACGACGACTCTTTGCAGCTTGGCACGCATTCAATTAACACAAATGAACGAATAATTAAAGAAACGTTAAAAATTCAAACCAAAGAGAGTTCACACAACGAAATACCCTGTCATTACGTACCTTAGCTGGTTGCAGAATAAATGTTTTAAGTTGGAAGTTAGCTTCATTTTATTTCTACACAGATGTGTAGTATATTATTATTAAGACTTGGTCTGACAACCCTTTTACCGCATATTTGCATAGATATTATATTCTCGTTAGTCAGGTTGAACTGCTGAAATGAAAGACTTAAGCGACAAACTTGATGCAAGTATATTGAGGGAGCAGCAATAAACTTCCCACAAGCCAAGCTGATTTAAGTTGATTCAAGTCGAGCATTACACAACCAGACACACACACACACACACACACACACACAAACAGTTGCACTGTATGCGTACTCGTAGCTGTAGCTGAAGCTGCTGAAATGATGCCATCAACAGCAGAGACAGCCAAAGAAAACAATGAAATATAATTGAGATCTGATGATGAGAAGCGGAGGCAGGGCAAAGTGGAAGGAGGTGTGGCTTGTAGCTGAGCAAAATTCAGACAGCTGTAATAAAGAAGTCTAATAAATGAAAACCAAGTCTATGGGGCTACACAAACACACACATTCAAAGAGACGCATAGACAATTGTTTTGGCGTATTTCACAATAATGCCGCCAACTTGAAGTTGCCACTGCTGACACACTCAACAACTCATCAATTCACCAACTCGCTGGCGTCAGAGATGCTTAATAGTCGCATAATTATCTAATGTGGGCAATACTCGACGCTCTCTCTCTCTCTCTCTCTCTCTCTCGGTTGACAGACAATTAGGAGGCAACGTCTACGACCCGAGCCACAAATTGAGTGCTCAATTGTAACTTGGCCAATGCTGACGCCCACTTGGCTTTAACCCTTACGCTGACCCTCACTTAAGCTTAAGTCTTTTGTTGTGTGTTGTATGTTACAATAATATATAATTATAAACATACTGATTATTTGTAAACATCAAACAAAAACGGAAATCAAAAAGCATTTCACTTATGTTTTTATAGATTGCTTAAATTTTGTATAACAAGACAAACCAAATTATTCATTTGAGGCTAACCACATTCATATTTTATTTTGTTAATTATGTTTATGTAAAAATATCCATTTAACTGTACAATACATATTTTTAGACTAACTAACTTATATATTTTTCTGGAAACTTATTAAAATATTTTAAGTTTCTTTTATGTGTAAATTGATATTAAAATTTAATAAAAGCAAGAAAACAATTTATAAGTTAAATTGATTATTTTGTTTTGAGGAAAAAAAGAAGATATATATCCATTTATCACTTCTTATCTATGAAAGGGAACACAAATACCAAAATGTTCTTCTTGAATATCCTGTACCTTATTGGACCAAACGGTAACCTTTTGAAAATAATAATAATAAAAAATTAAGTGTGTTGTTTTGTAGGAGAAGACATAAAACAAGTGAAAACGTTTCACTCGGAAGCAACCGACTGTTGAATACTCTGATACCCGTATAAAAACGGGTAATGAGGAGTATGCTTGACAAGGGAAAGACATGGCGTTTTACGAAGGCGGGTGCTATGGGTGGGCATGTCATCAAAATTTTGATGCAGATCTAGAGTGGATGTTACTAGCTTTATTTAAATCAAGTTTGGTGGCTCTAGTGTGTGTGACTCTTTATACGTGTGTTTTTATCGATTTGCCCAGTGTCGAAGTGTATCGACTTGTTATCGATTTAACAGCACCCCAGTAAGAGTAGCTCCCCAACTTTAACAGTTTGTCTGACATACACATGAACCCAGATAAGTGCGAAGGCTCAAGTATCTAGCTTTAAGGGTATTGAAAAAAGATGTGTTCATACGGACAGCATGGCGGACATCGCACAAAACCAATGTGTTCTTTACCAACGGTATAAGAGTATAAATATGGTCGATTATTTTCCTAACGAATTTTAATTTACCATGTTCGATTGTATTAAAAATATGATTGCATTATCAAAATGAAATTCATTTTGTCTGTTCAATATTTTTCCAACAATTTTAATGGATTAAAGCTGACATTTTGATTGCCATATCAATGTCGGTAAATTGTTAATAGTGAAAGTCTTAATAAAATCCTTGTATAGAAATGGGCGTGACTAGTGCTACATTTAGTATTGAAAGCTTTTAAACATAAGGTGCGGCATAATGTATTATGACAGATATACATATATATATATATATATATATATACATATACGTATATACTTCCTATGTACGTGAAATGTTTAAGATTATTTTTATGGAACATATAGTATGTAGTGTGCATATAGAAATAGATACTTTAAATATTTTCTGGCTTATATCTTAATATTATATGTATATAAATATATATATATATATATATATATATATATATATGTATCCTATGTACGTGAAATGTTCAAGATTATTTTTATGGAACATATAGTATGTAGTGTGCATATAGAAATAGATACTTTAAAGTATTTTCTGGCTTATCTCTTAATATTTAATTAACTATTTGTTGTATCTTCCTTAGCTTTCGTTTTTATTCATTTGTTACGCAGCAGTAGGTAACTGCCATATTGAGCGAGTTTTTCGATGTACACTGTCAACCGGGCGATAAATATCTTGGGTTAAAATGCAAATTGTTAAGTGATGCTACCAAACAGGCCCCAACTATTCGCATAGTTTATGCCGTATTTGGTCAAACTAATTAGCTTCCTGTTTAACAAATGTCCGAAATGGTCAAGACAGCATCGCCAAGTAAATAAACAATTTAATTATAAATAAATAATTAAATAAATAGCTCGTTTAGACAGATACAAAATATTTACATAGCTTGAAAATGCCTTTAAAAACTTATATATGTATACATTAAACACAAGAAATAAATCATGCTAACGAATTTAGACAAGATTCTCCAAAAAGGTGCGCACACATGCAAATAATACATTATAATCAAACATTATAGAATTCTATATAAAATATATGTATATGCATATGTATAACACAAATATATAAAGTTTGCTGCGTCTCTTTCCATAGGCTATCAGTCGAGTCACCCTATATGGCAGCTGGACGGACGAATTTTGTTAGGTTTTGATTCAAAGTTTGCTCGATTGCGAGTAAAAAAAATCATGTTTCCATCTCACTTTGTATTGTATGTTGTATCTAGGCGTCAGACCCACGCGTGTTAATTACAAATGATTTGTTATGGTTAGATTTGTTTGTGGTTTTTGCCATTGTGGGGCTTTTTTTATGCTTCCCTCTCTCCTTCGTTGTGGCTGTATATCGACTTGTGTCACATTTAGACGCAACGTATTTATCATGTCGGCAATTAATCAATACGTTCATACCACAATATTGCTTTGCGCCTGCCACAAAATTTAGAGGGTAGCTATAACTATAAAATTTGTAATATTGGTATTGAATAGATTTTAAATATATATTATATTCATACAAAATGCCCAAACTAATCTTAATTGGGTTGAGCTTTTTAATTCTTTTGTTTTTTTGTAAATGTAAGTTAGAAAAATCAGGCAAAATAAAAAGCAACCAACTTACATTGCACTTATTGCAATTTATTTATTTCACTTCTCATTCACAATGTATTGTAAATAGTAAATTATAAGAAAGTAAAAGGATAGACTTATTACTAAACCTTTCCTTCTTAGATATTCATACAAAGGGATAGCTTATGGAAACTACGAAAACATAATTCATAAGACAGAAAGATTTAAAGTTGCTCGATTTATAAGTAACAGCCTAATATTATAGAGTACTTGCTTTAAGTTGAACTATCTTGATCTATTTTGACAAACTGTTTAAGCAACCCTCGCTGATGTTAGTATAATTTGTTTCAGAGCATTGCTAAACGTTTTCATTGAACATTTACAAGTATTCGCTTGCATTTTGGGTGCTTAGCACCTTACAATATGCATGAAGCATTCAGCAGCTGACACTTCTTCATAAACCATTTAATAGACCCAGACGAAAAAATCACTAAAGAGTGCAGACATTTGTCAAAGTTTGGCATCAAAACGATTGTCTGCTTAATGTGTTGAACAAAGTAATTGTTATAGCATTCGCGGGCTGTGCCCAGATGACAGTTGTTGGCATACAAACGAGCACATAAATATGTATAACTTACGCACACACACAAACATAGCATACACATATGTGTACTTTGTTGCTTGTACTCGCTCATTGGAGTGGGATGTCATTTTGGCCATAAATATTAGGTGTTAAAATTATGCTAAATACAGTGGGTAGTTGGGCCGTGATTTCTATATAACTACATTTCATTGCATCCAGTTTGTTGCCCAAGTTATACTTGATCTGTTTTTCATTGAGGCAGTCAGGCTTAATTTATGCCTAGTACGCAACCTTTCCCAAAGCGTTCAGTTACGCGATGCAAGTTTTTTATATTTTTTCTCTTTTTGGCTGTGAGATATTTTTTTGCCATCGCTTTCGCAAACTGTTTCTACAACGCAAGTCAGTTATTCGCTTAAGATCCGAAAATGGTCATGAATATAATGCTTACATTTTGTATCCTAATGCAAGGGGTGTAATGAATAGAGTGTTTCGCTGTGACATTTCACACATCTCTATAAGGCTTAGCTAAATGAACGCTTAACGCAGCATCAAGGGTGTTGTATCGTCAATGTGTCGAACTAGGGTTTATTATCTAGCTTGATATGAGTAAATGCGGTTTTTGTGTTTAAGCAGAGAGTGACACAGAAAAAGTTTTACGATCGGTAAATAAGTTTTACTTTGTTTAAATCTTATAAAATAAAATAAATCATTATTTTTAAATAACTAACAAATTATTTACTTTTTTTAAATTTATATTCAATGAACTTGATATTGTGTTAAGTACACAACTTTGAGCACATATTTTAAAAAAATTGTTTTTAATATTATAAACGTGAAATGTTGTAAGCATATTTGTTTCTTTTTCACGCAAAGAAAACTTATTGAATTTTCAATGAATATAGCTTATAAGTCAGAATGAAACATAATTTTTAAAGATATTGTGCGATGGCGTTGCTTTGTGAGAGACAAAGAGCAAGCTGAAACGAGAAGATACTTGACTAAGATGGTAAAAGATAATATCGTTTGTTAAAAGAAAACAATGTGCTTATTAAGTGCATACAAAGACTTTTGAGGCTAAACAAATATCAATTTACTAGTTTTATTTAAATGAAGATAACAAAAACATTGAAAGTATTTCAGACAATATTAAATTACATATTATTTATGTTTACAACTGATTCACAAAACTTACTTTATATAACTGTCCATTTAACATTTGTTTAAGTCGGTCTTCGTTAGTTATTTTGCATCAGATGCGACTTTGCTCGGGTACTGTCAACATGCGTTCCATGTGATTTACTAATGTAGTTGGTAACACATGGATCGCAACGACTACGTCGCTGTCGCCGTCGCCGTCGCCGTCGCCATCAGTCAGTCAGCCGCGAGACAATGTAGACAATCCGCTACTTGTTTGTTGTTTGCCCGGTTGTGGGCCCAGGCACAAGTAAAAACAACAACAACAACAAAACTAAATACTGAACAGGCCCAAAAACGTACAAAATCTTTGAGCTAAAACATGTAATAGCTCTTTAAAAGGTTCAGTTAAGCGCGCCCGAGTTTTAAGACAGCCAGGCGCAATTGGGTCAACAAAGTGTTATGTATGCAAGTATGTTATATTTTTTGTAATGCATGTGAGTCAACGAAGTTTGTTGCCTAAGTCTTTTGATTTGCCTGTGGCATTAGACACATTTGCTGGATGGAGCCCAACTATTCGGCACTGTGCCACACATTAGACTCAAAGATGCACATTGATTAGCTAAGGCCAAAGTTTAAGCGGCTAAACGTGCACCCCAAACCAACCAACCAACCAACCAACCTACTAACAACAACAACCAACCCAAATGCCACAAAATGACTCAATTTGTTAAAAGCATGTGCCACAAAGCACTTTTTTATGCCATAAATTACTAAATTATTATTTAATTGGAATCTTTTATTACGCACGTCCAAATAGTTCAAGCACACTAGCAAACAAACAAATATATACACACACACATGAACACAATGCGCACGCTTTCAAAGAGACGGCAATAATAAATTCAAAACATATTCCCACCATAAATGTCGCATAAAAACGACTATTTTGACAAAAAGGGCACGTAGACTAAGCATATGCAAATTGAACGTAAATCAATCTAAAGATCTGTCCACAATATTTCTCAAACATAAAACATATGTCGCCAGCAATGTTTAAACGTGTGTCGGCATATTGATTATACAATATTTTAAAATACCCATAACAAATTTCAACCGTAAACGGATTTAATTAACTAAGTTTTTTTTTAGAACTTGAACTTAGAACAAATAAAGGATTAAAGTATATAGTTAAGAGTCGATTTATATCAGAATTTTAATATGAAGAACTATTTTTTTGTTTATTTGCTTATGAATTCTTGAGAAAACCATTAATAAGGAAAATCTTACAACCTTGCCCTTGCCTATTAATAATAAGGCAATCAGGGCAAAAAGTTTTAGATGTACGTATAATTTAGTTATTACCCAAAAATAGCTTAAGCTGTGTTTTTAAGGTTATGTATACATAATGGGAACAAAACTTTAAAATCAGACATTTCACAAATTTAATTGTGAACAATACAGACAGCGTTAAAGATACAATATAGACACAAACATATGTCAGCTTTGAAACAACAAGTAAACAGAGGGAAACAAGAAGAAAAGAAACACAAAAACTGCTCAGCTGCAGCTGGCGCCCTGAAACCGGAAGCAAATGGTAGACAACGACTGATGAACCTTTGGTCAATTGCAAAGGAGGGGCCGAAGTCAAACAGAAAAATTGTTGTTTATTTTAAAGATTTTTTTTGTTGGATTTTTGTTGTGTTCAGTTGTCTGTTTTGTTGTTTATTTGTTGATGCGGCTAATTTAGTGCCACGATACGCTTTCAGCAATTAGTCAAGCATGCAGCCTAACACAGTCCTGAGTTTCGGGCGCTGCCGTTCAGAAAAAAAAAACAAAATCGCAAAAGTAATTAAAAACTTTAAGCAAATATTGAGGAAGCAGCGAATAAACACACAAATGTATTTGCTTACAAAATACATGCGTCACATGTATTTGACTTTTGATTTGCAGCTTTATTGTACACAAGTCAAAAAAAATAAGAAACGTGATTTGTGTTTTTTTCTTGCGGCATAAAATACCATAATAAGCAACTAAGTGTGGCACGTGTGTGATAAATGATGCGGATCCGCCTCATTTTATGTTTGCAATTTTGTTAATCGCTGTTGCATTAGGTTTCCGTTTTGGTGCTATTGACTTTTCAACTGTTACTGAAAGTTATTCAACCATAGAACACTCAGAGTTAATACTAAGCTAAGCTAAATTATGGCCTAGAATTTGAGCAAAAGTTATATCGATACTGGTCCCATATCTTTGTTTTTTAACTGTGTATTCTTTTGTGTTGACAGTTAACAGTAAAAAGAATTAAGCAGGCTCTAGTCGAGTTAGCTCGACTAGGAGATACCCTGCAGATCTGGACTCTCTAGCTTCAGCTTTAGAGTAGTCTGTAGATGCTGATCAAGAATCAATAACTTCACGGGGTTGGAGATACTTTCTTCTGTCTATTAATAAGTTCAGGGTATCAAAATACAAAAAATGTACAGATATTGAGATTTCAAAAGATATTAAAATTGTTCGGCATTTGAAAATAAGCTACAAGTTCGGCTCATGCTTCGAAAAACCAAGGTAGTTAGATTATGTACAACCGATCAGTTCAATCGGCGTGGATATTCGATTGCAGATTTAAAAGCTAAGACCAACTAAAGTACTTGTCTTTGAGTGCGTGGACAGAAGAGTTTTCAAGACCCTAAAAGAGAGCAAAGTGATTTTCTTGGTGCTGCTTCTCTTTTTCATGTTTCTTTATAATATTGTTAGTTTATTTCAGTAACTTGGTTTATAAATATAAAAATTGTGGCAAAAATTTAAAGTAATTCATAAATTGATAAACCCAGCTGGGATTTGGCGCACAATTTAACTTTATCTATTCGTAATTGCAGGAGAAGGTACTTATGCAAATATCAAGTTGATATCGCTACTTGTTAGTAAAAAAAAACTGCCAGTTTAACAAAAGGACAATCACATTAACAACCGAAAGACAGTCTTTCGTAAAATAAAAAAAAGAGGCGCAAAGCTTTCAAATGGGATTTGTTAAAAATTTGTTGCCGAAAACAATTGCAAGTATTTCCAAACAGCGTGACAACATTTTTATTTTAGCCATGCTCGACTGGCTGCTGCTGGACCAATAACCGAATCCGAATCCAAATACGAATTCCCATATACAAAACCGCCACCGCTAGCGACACGTTTTGAACTCGAAGCCCCCAAGGGTCAAGTGGCGCGTGTAGCGAAAGTCACGCTAGAGGCATAGATATCGACAGGGCCAGGCTAAAAGCTTTTCAACCGTAACTGCGAGGGTCGATAAGTTTTACTATTAGTCTCTATTGTTAGAAATGTTACACATAAAAATCCATTAATAAGCTACACAAAAGTTCAAATTGTAATTTACATGTTTATATGTCTAAGAAAGTTTTAGTATTTTATTTTTTCGTTCTGGCTAAAGTGTAACTGAGAGGAAAGGGAAAGAAAATAATAAAATTAGAAAGTGCATAATAAATCTAAATTAATTTCAGTTTTCTGTGCTTAGTACATTGTATCAACCATGGCAAAAACAATCATTTTTTTCGTGTTATATTGTACTTATTAAAGATAATTTAACTAACTAACATACTTTTTTTATTCGATTTATGTCTTACAGCCCTCGGATTTAAAGGCCATTGCTAAAAACCTAACGACCATAACTTCAAAGATACAATTAATACAGCTGCAATTGCAATTTTATGGATAGATGCTAAAGGGCCGCAAGCGCGGTGCAAAGTTTTATATCAGTTGTCGCTTCGATCTTCATGCCCGAGTGCCGCTTGAGACCTTCCCCAATAGAGCAGCGAGCGTTGAGCGCGTTCAGCATTAAGCGTTACTTACCTGAACTTGACATGCATTTTGTTGTTATGCCAGTGCGTGTAGTAAATGAGTAAATGGGGGGTAACTACTGCGAGTAGGTTGCCAAGTCTCCGGTCTAGACTTGGCGAATTCTAAACTGCATTGGAGAACAGCCTACGTGCAGCATTGTAGCATTGGGGCATATCAAATGTTTTGTTGTTCTTGTTCTTGTTGTTGTTGCTTTGTTTTTTTCACTTGTTTATTAACTCTTGCTGTTCTAATTAATGACTTAATGGGCATGGCACTACAGCCACCAATTCGTTATTATTACGTATAGCGAAAAGTTGTCTGCCTTTTTCATTCCATCAAATGAACGTATATAAACTTTAAAAATGGGAATCTGTTATTGAAACGAATATCTTATAGTAATTTTTGGTTTAAAAAGCTAAAGGGTCAACTTGCAAGAATGTAAAACGATTAAGTTAACATGAATTTCAATATTATTTCACAGCAAAGAAAAATTGGCTTACGTTAAGCGCTTTACTTTACGTTATTTACTTACGAAAGCACGCCGGTCTCAAATGCCGGTTTGTTATCGTCAATGAGAGCGTAAGGTACATACAAAAACACCGATCAAGAGAGGCAAGAGCGCAGCTCTTAAAAACGTTGAATAGGGTTGCCGAGTTGTGTGTTAGTAAACATAAAATATTTTGTGCATTAGCAATATATTTTAACATTTTCATAGCTTATGTTTAAAGATGAAAAGCAAAGATTAATAAACTAAACAATAAAGGGTGGTATTCAACAACTTATTAAACGAAAACGCGATTTTTGGAACATGAGTTTCAGTTCTTGTATACAAAATGTTATAATCCAAGCGTTAGTAGCTTCAAACTGACAGTTCAGTTTATTGCCACAGTCTCACTGAGAACCTATTAGAATATTTCGTTAAAGCGGATTAGCTTGCAATTATTTTTCTATACGAACTTATGACTTCATAGAAATTACAAGAATGTATTGAAGGCCACTTAAATGTGCAGCTCCTTTTTGGGGATGACAGCAATAAATCAACTTTTACTACAAAGCTTTTGTAACATTGTACTTCAATACATAGTAGTATTGTAATAACCAATTGTTTATCTGGTATCATTTGCAAGACAAAGTAACTACCTTAAGTGTATGTAGATCAATAAAGAAATATATCTACAAAGCTGAAGAGCGGACAAGTTACTCTTTAACCAGCACTCTTAAAAATACACTAACTTTTCTCTATGTCTCTCTCTCATACTCACTCTTTGTATATATGCTTAGGCAAAAAAGCTGACATCATTCAATAGGCAGCCAGGTTGTAGAGACCAAGTAAGCTGGTTCAGACCTGGCCAGCTGTCTGACAGCGGCTTATTTAACGCGCGAGCCAAGCTGTAAACTCTTTTAGTATAGCGTTGGCGTGCGAGACAGACGGTTCGGTTGAGCACAAGATACACAAAGTAGTACTTGACAAGCTGGCAACAAAACGAGTTCGAGTTCCGAGCAAAATACAAAATAAATATATATATATATATATATATATACATATAACATATATATATATATATGAGCACACTTAGCGCAGGCGTTAAACTAGTGCAAAAAAACAAACAAAAATAAAAAACACTTCAAAAACAAAACGAAATATATATAATAATAAACATAAACGAATATACAAAAATAAAAATATCGCAACATTTAACAATTGTAGAAAACTTGTGATTAAGCTTTTTAGCACTGGCTGATGTCAGTTTCAGTTGAACCCTACGTGAGTTGAAGTGTATCCAAGCGTTGAGTGCGAAACGCAAAATAAGCGAATTTAAAGCGCCAGCCAAGTGTTGTTACTTTATAGTCACAAAGACTAAGCAGCAAAAGTTAAATTCCTCTTTACAAAACAATTCCAAAGAAAGTGAAAGACGAGTCGCGACACAACACAACAAAACTAAAAAGGGAAAGGTTTTGCATAGTTTTTCAAGTGCAACGCTCAGTACTTTAGCCACACTTTATTTTGTTGTGTCTCCCCTCGACGACCCACGAACAGCTGTATTTTATTTTTTTCGATCTGCTCGCCCACTTGCTATGGCATAAAATCATTGAAAACTATAATTTTTTTATACAATATGTGTATAGTATTTTCAATAATTTTAATGCCAATGCTTTGCTGACTACGCGTTTTTTTTTTTGAATTTCAATACGAAAACAAAATAAAATTAATTTTAAACCACGCGTTTTGAGTTTGATGCTGCATAAGTGTGTGTTTTGCGTGCGTGTGTGTGTAAAGAAATAACACAAAACAAAAATCACAACTTAAAAAGCGGCCAAGCGACATTGATGCCAATCGCCAGTGCATTTGCAAGCAAGCAGAATTCAGTCAAAAAAAAAATATACATATATATATATAAAACGACTTTTGGCTAAACGCCTTCGGTGGACTTGGCCGGCGTGAATGTAAGGCACATGCTAAAAACAGCTATCAACGTCTGACTATCGTCGTGGCAGGTACGTGTAATTCGTCATTTGATTTATTTATTTACCGTTGCTGTCCATTGCCAGCCACAAATGGCAATCAATGTTTTATCTATACAATATTTTATGGCCTATTATGAATGCGTTTTTGTAATAAATAACTCTAAGCTGCTTGCCAAATTTATGTGCTATAATTGAAGTTGAATATTTTTATATATACTCTTGATTTGTAACCCAATTTAGAATGCTCGAATGGAAATGTTTCTGGAATGCAAACTTTCTTAGATGAAAGTTAATTGCAACAACAATTTCATTTCATTTATGGTGTTCTTTTACAGCCATTGTTTTCTTGAGTATTTATTTTCATAAGAAAAAATTATTCTCCCATAATTATTGTCTTAAAAAACAATCCATCTGCTAGGGGAAATTCTATGCATTTCTAGCTTGATATAAAGTTGTAAGTGTAGTTGTCAAATTTGTTAGTTTTCACAATTTCTAATTGCGTATATCCTCTTCACCTTACTACTTCCGGCAGCCAAAGTGTGTTACACAACTTTTTCATTGAGATTTTCTCACTCACCCAAACGTTCATTGGCTGAAGATTTTTCACATGCAGGCCCTCACAAACATACGTAAGACCATGAATAGTAATTTTCATTTTTTTCCGTTTTGCTCACCACTAAAACAAAAGTCTTGAGCATATACAGATATTAACATGTAAATCTGTAGAAATATACATTATAAATTTTGCTCAGACGCTATGAATCATAAACAAGTATAAGCGATACAATCAAATAAAGCCGACTGCGTAATACTGTTTTCCTTCCATATTTTGAGACTATTTAGTTAAGACTGAATGAGATATAGGTCTTAAAATTTTTTTTAATACCACCTGGCTTTTAAAGAAGCTTTCCATTAACTGAATTGTACTAACTGAATAATTATTTTGAATAACTAATTATTTTTCAAACATATTCAGTAAACATTTATTCTAATTGCGAATATTTGAAAAGTGCCTCGAAAATTAACGAAAAATATTAGTTAAAGGCGTTCTTTACCCAGTTTTATTTAGGACCAAAGTAATCAACAAAAATTTGATTTTAAAATCAAAGTTCAATGATTCTAGCGTTTGCATGAGTTCATAATTTGCCCAGACGCTGATGTTAGTCATAAATTTGCCATATTAAGCTAGGTTGATTGTTTTTTTCCTTAAAACGCTTTGGCATACATATATAAAAGTTTTTAAGAGACCTGATAGACATTGTGGGTTGTCATAAAGAAATAAAAGGAATCTAGTTGTTTATTGACATGTTCCCAGCAAATCAGAACTTAATATTCTAACCCTTTATATTTATGGCCATATCGTATGGCCAAGCAATAAAGCCTAGATTTTAAGTCGTGTCAGCATTAGGAACTTTGTGGCGTACATTAGCGCAAATTACCATTGGCAAAAAGGTGTTGGCCCCAATTGTCACCTCCAAAGATATCATGAAAAAATAATGAAACTGGGTGCGGAATTCAAAGGCCCAGAGCATATTGCATTACCTGGCACGCCGCGTCACAGTCTATGATCATTTTTTATTGGCACGCGCCTTTTTTTGCCAATTTATCAGCAACTTGAATGTCAGAATGCTCAAATCTGTCCGTTCGTCTGTCTATCTATTCGTTGTCTGTTGGTTGTTGCAGTTGACATTAGGCGCATTTCAATACAGCAATCAGAAAATAATACTTTGGTCACAGATCCATTTTTTTTTTTCGTTACATTGTCGAGAACTAAAGAAAATCTTGTTGTATTAATAGTTTTTGACCATTGCAAAAATAAATTTAGTTGTAAGTGAAGACATTATAACAGCTCTTTTGGTCACCCCTAACTTATATTTTTATTCCCTTGCAATATCCACCAAGTGTCATCCAATAGGGTCCTTTTAGGAAATTTTTAATGAGGTGTTCAATGCCCAAATCCACAAAAGGCTTACTCCTTTACTTTTGTTGTTAAATCAATAATTTAATGGTGTTTTTGACACCACACCTGAGTACACCTTTTGTCCATGCAGTGAATTTAATTTGCGTAGCTGACAAAATGATTTGCATTGTTGTTGTCAACGCTTTTGAAATTTGTTAGACTAAAAATTTGCGCAAAATATAAAACAAACGAAGCGAAATACACACGAGCGTTTCAAAGTCATAATTATTAGCTTTGCCTTTTATGGCTGCACATTGCTATTTCAAATGCTTGAAAGCATTAAGCCGAAAATAATAATCGTCGTATGATACAAACAAATTCTTTATAAATCATTTGCTAGCTGAGTTTTGCATAGAAAACAAATTCCAATGAACTTTGGCAGACGTCAAAACGATTGCAATTTGTTTGCATTTGGATTGAGTAAGAATGAAACGAAAAAAAGGTTAATGCTAGTATTTGGGTTGGTTTTTCGAAAAAAAATTCGACTCCAGATCTTTAATTCTGTATGATGACATCAGGGTGCCAAATATTTCAAGGTCAGCTTCAAGGTTTTTTATTTTGAATGAGACTTCCTTTGCACATGAGTTGTTTCAGTCTTCAATCGACTTGATTACAGCCGTGTGCCTAATAAGTTGTATGTTTGGATAGTTTGATTGAAGTTTGAGGCTTTAGTCTTTTGTTTTGACAATGCTTTTGTGGCATTGTTGTGCCACCGTTAAGTGCCTTTCATTTTTTCCATCATGCTTAATTAAACCATAAACACCTAAAAACACGCTACTATATTCAACATAAAGCCCATAAACCCAAACGTTAGAAACCCACGCGACATATTTGGCTGTTTTTATGCTTTGTTGTTTTTAAAGACAATGCCAATTGAAAGAGCAGTTCAAAAGTGCAGCGTCTACACCTCCGCAATCAACACTCAAAAATTAAAATCAAAGCCCAACCTAGGTCAGGTTTTAATGTCTGTCTGTTGCGATGGTGGGCTTACGCTTAGGGTTTATCAATTTAAATTACTGTCAATTGGGCTTTTTGTTAACTTTTCATCGCATTGTAAAAGAGATGTGAAATCAAAAATATATTCAATATTTCGTTTCGCTTCTTTCTTCTCGCATAAATCACCTTCTTAGTTATTCAATTTTTAAAAAAAAAACTCCGTTTACATAAATACGCTCATATGTTTTAAAAAATTCAAATTCAAATTTTATTGGGCGTCGTGCATCCAAACAGCTGGGCTCATAAATTCATGTTCATGTTCGGGCCTGGCCAAGCAGCCACACATAGTGCTTTGTTGGCAATTAAGCAGTTTATAGCTTCATTCGACATGCATGCTGGGCAAGAAATTAAATTGTATGTGTGTGTGTGTGCACCCATTGTGGGTATCGGCTCTTGCTCTGGACCGCAAAATGCAAATTTCTTTGAGTCATAAAATAATATGTTACCGAATTAATTGCCATTATATCAGCGCAGAGGGGCTCAGAATCTGGCAGACAACAGATTTATTTTGTAGTAGTTTGCATAGCTAATTTGTCATGACAAAAAATAATAATCAAAATAAAACGGGCAACTTTTGATAACGTCAAACTTATATACACTGAAAAAAGCGAATGGAATGGTAAGTCGTAGATAACTGCAAAGGTTACCTTCCACAAAAAACCTTAAAAATGTATATTATGCATCTTTAATTTCTTTACCAAATGTTTTTTGTACATACAATTAATAGAAATAAAATAAAATTTCCTTTTGATTATTTTTTAACACCTTACTAGCAAACAAAAAACACAGCATATCCAGATGCAAACTTAATTACTGATTTGATCCGATGCAGCGGCTTTTAAATTTCTCTTGTCAGGTGAAAGGCAGCATAAATTGCATAGTCAATTGTCTTAATATCAAAAATGTCGTCACTCGTCACACACTAGATTTAAATGAGCAATCAAATCAGCACCCCGATAATGTCATTGAACCAACTTTGCAAACTGGCGAAAAAAAAAAAACTAGCAATCTACTCAGGCAAAGCAAAGCCAATCGGATAGCCAGATAACTAAGCAACGTGGAGCAAATTTCAAAGCCGATTAACAAAAAGCCACAAAAAAACTTATAGTTTATGGCTGCAGTCACACAAATCAGCGGCGATCGCCTTACAGCTGACAAACGCAAGACCGCTCAGGATTGATGACAAGTCGGCAATGCCAAATGGCAATTATCAGCGTAGTCTAAGCCAACCAGAAAGTGTCATAAAAACAACGACAGCAGCAGCAGCAAACCAAAGCCAAGACGACAAAAGAAAGAGAAAAACAGTCAACGAAATTGACGTCATTTTATAAAATCAGCAACAAAAAAATAACTTTAAAAAAAGCGCTTCCAAATTGCGATGTGGCGAAAATTGCCAGACCAGATCTGATCAGGCCTGTGCCCAGCTCCATCCTCATTCCTATTGCCACCCGCTGAGTGGCAGACGGAGACTGAGGCTGTGCAAATTGTAATAATTGCAAACAATTACAATGGCTATAAAAAGCGAACCAGACTTGAGATCGTACTTGGGCCATTGTCTTGTCCGGTTTCGGTCTCATTTAAGACAGATGTTTTTTTTTTTTTCGCCGATATATTTGCAATGACTAAAGCTAGCTAAAGCCTGCCTATCGTATGGCCCAAAAGAAAAACAGAAACAAACCATGGCAATCCCATTAGATAGGGTCCAAGTTCGGCCAAGTCAGATCATAGAGCAGCTCCTGCTGTTTTTTTTTTTTTTTGTTCATAATTATGTGCAAAATTCTCTTTTCTGTTGTTTAGTTTTTGTTTTGTTTTCTTCTATTTTGAGTTGAATGAAGTTGGATTTCGGCTTTACTGCCAATTACTAGCATGAAGGTCTTTGACTGCGCAATCAGCAACAACAACAACTAGAAAATTTGTAACATTTTTGTCTTAGTCAGAGCTCTTTAGGTTATTATTATTATTAAAGTTTGGATATTTTTTATGCCTTGTTTTTCATGCTTTAATTTGTTGCGTAGTTTTTTATTCCCTTCTTTTTATAGCATTTGTACTGCTTTGGGGTCTTTCACATTTCACGCTCTTGAGGTAATTGGCTTGCAAAACGTTTCAGTGGCAAAGAAAATTGTTGAAATATCAGATGTGGAAAAAGCAAGTTACAAGCTACCTTCGGCATGCCGAATATTATAAACACTTGACAGCCTACTTGTTGTTTTTTATAGTAAAATTTTGTTTTAGAACTTGCATATGTATGGCAGCTATAGTGGTGCGATCTAGCCGATTTTGACATATAATCCAAACTGTTATAAAAAGAACCTTGACCAAAGTTTCAGCTCGATAGCTCAATAGCTGTGGGACTGCTGTGTAAATAGACGATCAGATTGATATCGGCTTATTGACTCAGCTCACGATGCTTATCACGAATATATATACTTTATGGCGTCGGATATACTTCCTTCTGTGCTTAACACATTTCATGGCAATATTAATATACACCTCTTACAGTGTTTCAAACGTTTATAAACCAACTTTGTTTGAAATGAATTTGACCTGAATAAGAAATATCTTTAAAGGAGGCATTAAGCAATTATACATTAAACACAATAATAAATCAGGGTATAAAGATCATATAATATATAATCTTCTAAAATTATATACACAAACAGTCAATCTACGTTTTCACTTGCGTTTTCCGTTGGTGATACAACAAAATCAATAAATGATCAACAATCGGTAGCTAAACACAATAAACAAGCATTTTACAATTAATTTCAACAGCAAAATGCAATTAACTTTTACACGATTTCTAAAAGAAAACAACAACCCGAACAGCAAACAGTAGACAGACAGTCAAACTGCCATTTTATCCGGTAACCCAGTCATTCAATGTTTCAATCAGTTATTTAATTGACTGCCACACAGCAGCTGAACTTTTTATTATGCTGCAGCTGAAACATATCAATTAAATAATTAAAAGCAACCTAAAGCAGGAGGCAGTTATAATTAGAAATGGTTTTATGCACACCAGCTACTGCAACATCCATTTTTAAATACCGCCAATTAATTTGTATTAAAACATTAAGAAACAAATAAATTTTTAGATATACACAAAAGATTTAATGCCATAGGAAAAAATGCTAAAAAACATATGCAGACACAGAAATAATAGGTTTGAAAAAATATTTATTTTATATGCGTTTAACATGCAATAAATTTATAAGTGTTTAGTGTTAAGATATACTAGAAAAAAATTTACAAATTTATAATATGATAATTTTGTATTTAAAAGAATGTCAAGGGTGGTTGTAAAATGTACTAACCAACAATGACCCACCATACCACTATATATATATCACTTAAAAATGTTACTGGAATTAAGAACAATTAAGAAATCAGCTTAACTAGTTGGCACACTTACTGTTAAACTTGACCTTTAAGTCCAGCAAATATTAGGGTATTATAGCACCTTAATAGAAACAGCAATTCATGCGGCTTAAATGCGTTTTTGGCGTGTATATAAAAGCTTAAAATTCAATACGCAGATTTCAATAATGGGGCGCCACTCAGCAATGCCACTGAAAATTGTATGGCCAGAAAAAAAAATAAGTTCAAGTTTAAAATTAATAATAATACGAGCTAATTGGGAATTATACAATGGGCTACGGTGAATAAGAAATATGTAAATTGCAGCCTGGTGTTGACCTAGAATAGCGAGTATCGAATATTGAAACAGAAAAATCGCTTTTGTATATCAGTTGCGTCGAAGTGCGAAAACTGTGTAAGGAAGTAAACAATTTTTGAATTTGGTATCAGAATTGGGCCTGCCAGTTAATAGACTTGCCCTGTCCTTCAAAATTAATTGACTCGCATGTGTTTTGGTTGAGTCGGGTAAGTACCAACATCATTTATGTTGTTATTACTTGTTTAGTCATGCTGCTAATGAGCCACGGGCAGGTTCAATGCAGGTTGAAAGACCCCGTCCAAAAATTATCAGCTAACACACACACACACACATTAACGTTTTTCTTTTTTTTTTTTTCATTTTTTCTGTGTTCATTGTTTTGGGGGATTGGCTTAACGCCGCATGTAGCTCAAAATTGGCCTGCAAGCATTTATTTAATAATTTTTTCATAAGCATCGTTACCTAATCCAAGTAATAGAGTCCGAAATTGCGGAACTGCAGCATAATTTAACAGATTTATTTCATATGCGTTCCCGCGGCTGGTTTCTGGTTGCACCACCAACAAACCTAACCCAGAGACAAACAAACGTAATTTTCTTTAACAAAAAACAAGAAACGAAAAAACCAAAAACAAAAAAAAACACCATGACTTTTATGTTGTTTTTATTCTGTTAGTGCTGTCGCTTTCACTTTTCCAGTTCGCTGCTTACTTTTCCTTGCAGCTCATTTGTATTGATTATTGCCTATTGATGATGTGCGCCGTGTGATTTTCGCTCATTTCGTCTAAGTTTGCTGTTTGTGTTATGGTTTATGGTGTTTCTCACTTTTTGCTGCCGGCTGCTATGGGCCAGAAATGAAAAGTTTTCGCTTTACTATTTGTCATAATTAATTTTTTGCTCCTTATTGTTTAATTTAATGACAACGGCGTCTGGTCTTTAAAACCTATTAAAAAAAACTCTTTGGAATTGCCAATAACCGTATATTATAGATAAATCGACTCTTTTTAAGGTGCTCCAATTTGGTAAACGATATGCTGACGCAATTGGGGGACTTTTCGATAGTAATAAATCAGCTACAGTGAAAGCTTAAATGTAAAACTGTTCAAATTAACCATGCGAAACAATCGTGCAATCTTTAGAGTTTGTTGATGAAGGAATAGAGAGCAAGACATTTAGGATAAAATAAGAATGATATGATACAGCTTACGCTTATTACTTATAGTTTCGACATTTAAAAACAATCACAATATATCTTAAGAATGTTTGAACTGGTTAAATGTGATAGATTTACTGATGGTAGTAATACAAAATATTGGTGTTATTATTTAAGATTGGAATGCTTTTTCCTTACCTTATATAGTAAACTAAAAGACGTTTCCATTTCCTGCTCTCAACACATCTCTGCAGTTAACACTCAATGCATTGTTGTCAGTACCACTTGATGGAATGATGTCATATATATTTATACAAGTCATAAACAAGAATGGTAAATCTCATTAGAGTCAAATGGTAGCAACACAATAAGTATGCAGCTCCTTCCGTTTATGTGCTTCTTATACAAAGTTGCAGCTTTCAAAACCACAAACGAGCTGCATGACTAAGCCAAGTTTCGTTGGCCAACAAAGCGTGCTTATCAGCAATTTAGAATATATTGCACAAGCCGAAAGCAAACATAAAGGCTCCAGACCTGCGGCTCACAAATAAAGTCGATGGAAACGAAGAGCGTGGCTCGACTTAAGACTTCCTTCAATGTACACATACATATTCCCATTTCCTGTTCTTCGCACAGTTACATTTGTTGTTGGAGCAGCTGTTCAAGCTGCTGTTAGTTTGTTGTAATGGTATTGCCTTGCATTTATCATGTGGTTCACACAAAAGCCCTTAGAGCAGCAGTTACAACAATAACAATAACAATAACAATAACAACAACAGCAACATTTACCAGCATTCGCATTGATTTCCTTTTTGCTATCTTGACAGCATTAACTTTGTTGCAGTTGGTAAAAAGTGTGGCGGAGAGGGGCGCAACGGCCACACTTCGACAGAGACAAACGAAATAAATGCGCGATCGGGCGATAAACTATTTTTAAAGACAGCTAACTACAAAGAAACAAGCATTGTAACAGCAGCAAAGAAAACACTCCATAAAAAGCATGGAGATACTCTGTAAAATGAAAAAAAAAAACCTAAAATTATAACAGAAAAAAAAATCAATACAATTTAATTTTTTTATGTATGTTTTCCATATCCCATTTTTTATTAGAGAAACGTATAAATATAAAATTTGTTAAAACACATGGTTATTTAAAGTTGACTAACTTTTAATCTTTCTTGCGAAATTATTATACATATTTATATAAATTATTATATACCAATTATTTATATAATGGCATTGTCAAAGCCATCCTTTTCTATCAAACACAATCGTTTGCTTGCCAATATACCTTTTTCTTTGCATTTCGATTAAAAGGTATCAAAAAGACAACTCAAAATGATTTCTCACACAGCGAGACAGGGACAGAAAGATAGATTTAGAGGGAGATAGACATTTGGTAAAGCACTAACAAGCTGCAGCACTTAGGCTGACTGTTGTCAGAGGCAGTGATTCTTGAGCTAAAGTCCCCCAATGCACCCCTTATTCCCTTACCCAGCACCCCTTAACCATTTGTTTGATTCTTAGGGCCTAGGTTAGCTTTAAAAGGAGCTGAAGCAGCTGAGGCAGCTTATTTCCTGTTGCTGCAAAATAAAAATTTTAAGCAGCTGCCAGACCAACCGACCATCCAATGCATCCTTTTGTCTTGGCCAAGGTAGCACAAATATAAAAGAAGAAGAAGAAGATGAAGCTTGAGATGGAGAAAAAAAAAGCAAACGATGCTAGAGCAAGAGTTGGTTGCTTGTTAGGCCGTGTCTGCCATTTCTAGTTTGTCGTTGACCATTTTTAGCTTTTTAAGTACTCCTTGGTCATTGTTAAGTACTTTTGCGTGTCAGGCCAGAGCTCGACAGGCTCGCAGGCCTTCTGGGACCACATGTTTTAGTTGGTTATTTATGGGCAAAGTGTCAGCGCTAATCAAATGCCAGCCATCTACAAAATGCTGGCTATATACTATACTAAACTATATACATATAAATGTATCTTACAATCGGCATTGTTTGGCCAAAAAGGTCATAGAACTAAAGCATCTGCGCGTATGCGTTGCATCTCCACCTCCACCTCCACCCGCTAACATTAAAAGATACAAATCTTTATACCCAGACGAAGACGTGCTGTTAAGTTTTTGGTCATTTCCATGTTAGCGTCAGTTTCCGTTCCTCAGTGTTTTGAGATTTTTGTATCTTAAGCGGTCATAAACTGCACTTTTATGGAAATCGTGGGGTCCATGTTTAAGTTTACATCCTTTTGCGAAAATGCCCAAATTACCAATTGAACTGACCAAAACTAAAATGACGCAATACCAAAAGATATTTTTTTGATCTGCGGCACACGTGTACGCAGCATTTGTCATCAGCAGAACATGCGCCCACGCAAAGAGGGAGACGGTAGAAAGATTTAAAATTGATTCGCATAGAACGTGGCGTTCGGTAACTTGAGCTCAAAGCTGTCACTGTTGAGCGTACACTGAGATATCCGAAGGCATGATTTAAATGTTTATACGTACATATAAACTAAAAGTGACATGTTCTTTCAACCAAATTTGAAACGCAGGAAGAAGGCAGGGAACACAAATAATGATGATTTTGTGAAAGGATTGAAAATATAAATAAAATGAAAAAAATTAATCTTTAGCTGCGCAAAAAGAAAAACGTTTCTTAATAATTTTTAATACTTTAAGGTTCTAGCAAAGTTACAAAAAATATTTTAACTGTATTCAACACTCAAAACAATGGCAGATATAGAACTGGCTTCATCAGCACAGCTTCCATTGAACCCAGACCACAACTCTTAGAGAGAACTGGCTTAGGTCATTGACAATTCCAATATGTAAATTAGACAGATTGGCTGGCTTATGCTAACAAAAAAAATCTTTGAATAATGCCAAACACAACAAAATGTCTTATTTCATATCAGCTTAATTTATTTAATGAGCTATAAAGTTGAGTAAATATCGTGACGAGATTAAAAAAATAAAAACAATACAATAATATTAGCACAACTGTATGATAAAGTATGCAAATAATGCATGTGAAAAATATTTAGAATATATATCCATGGCACTGAGCTTTCTCAGTGTTTTTATATTATATGGAAAGACAATATTTTTTTTTGGTAAAGCAATTTAGTTTCAAAGCAGAAAAATCATGCGACTAACATTCAATTAATGTGGCAAATGAAACCAATTAATGAAATTCAAATTAACAGTTACAGGTTAATAATGGTTAATCAAATGGCTAATCATTATTTAGTCTAACAACTTTCATTTCTTACCCTAATGAATAATCATGATTTATTAATATATATCTTTTACCCAATTAAATAAATGATTGCCCTGTTGTCTGCCCACTTTAAACATTCATTTATGTCAATCAAGACAAAAAGATCACAACATAGTCAGCTTAAGACCATCCTTTGCCTCTTTCAAATCACACTGTGATATGTTTGAGTCCATTTATGTAAATCTGCTTGTCAGGCTTATAATCGGACAACGGGTATCTAAGCAGCTGCCACCCAGCGCTTAAGAGTTTTGTTCAGCATTTTGCTTTCCGCTTTCATGCAAATTCCGCCAACTCCATATGCAAATCTTTATGTTTGTAGCTTTACAATTTTGTATGTTTTCAGTTTGATTTTATTTATGTTGCTGTTGTCTTTCTTTATCCAATTAAGGGCATAAAAAAGACTCAGGCGACAAACGCGCCAACAACAAGGCTACAAAGCGACAGCTGCCAATTTTCGGGTCTTTGAGTTTCAAGGCTTTGAAAGGCAGAAATCAATCAACAAATGCCGCTAAATTGTTATGTAAATTATAATTTCTTATTATGAGCTGTGCGAAAAAAAAGTAAAAGTGTTGAGTTTTATGTTTTTACTAAAAGATATTTAAACATTCAAACTATGTTTTAAACAAGCTCAACTTTAAGATACCTTTCACTTAAAAAAAATCTTGTGAAGTTCTTAGAAAAGATAATATTTTTAATACATCGAAAATAATTTTTTCGATGATTATAAGAATAGCTTTTTATATATGTAGATAAGACCACTACAACCATACAATATACCCTATCTTAAATCACACAAAATGTAAAGGGTATTACAACATTTTTGCAAACTGACCACAGATAAATCAGCTCATATTTCACTTTCAAAATAAAAAAAAGGCACAAGTTGACCACACAGAAACCTTAACAAGCCTGGCTGGCATTTCCGTTGTAGGCGTCGCAAGTAATTAACTTTTGGCCCTTCGAGTAGGGTGCCGATTTCCATTCCCCTTCAATCTGCATATATCTACACAGACGCTGTGTGGCAAGATATTGTATTTTTTCTCCTTTACTCGTTACGCTTCACTTAACTTGCAGTTCCTGAATTCGTTTTCATACATATTTATTTTATTTCAGGGATTTTTTGCTCATGGTCTGTTTTGGTTCATTTATTTTGTCACTTTGCATTGCGCATGCGTGGGCGTTTGTTCAGGGGAGGGGGTGTGGCTGTGTGGTGGTTTGATTTCGAACGTCTGATAAATGCCGTTTGTTAACTTTATTTATTGGGCTGTTACCATTTTGGCCGTCAGCCCGGAGGCGGCGTTAACACTGTAAACTTTGTTGGCAGGATGTGACAAACCCGGCGCCAAAAAATATATATCAATATGTTTAATGCTATTTTTTTATTCCATAAAAATATAAAATGGATTTGGTTTATTTACTTTGGGAGTATTCACAAGCCTTGTTGTTTTTGTTGAATTAAAATAAACTGAAACATTAATTGGCATGTCGATTATTATATACTTTTTAAAAGCCTACTTGTTGTTTTTCATAGCAAAATCTTGGAAGAGGTATTGCGTTTGTATATGGTATAGTAGTACGAACTCTCCGATTTTGACAAATGATCTAATTAAAAAGAAGACCTTAACTAAAGTTACAGCTGTTAAGCTAAAAAACTGAAAGACTAGTTTGCACACAGACGGACAGACAAACATCGTTATATCGACCCAACTCACGGTGCTGATCAATTATATATATAGTTTATTAGGTCGGATATGCTTCCTTCTATACGTTACACACTTCATTATTTTTTCGGTACTTTTTCTAACTTAAAACTGACGTTTTTTCTTTGGAAACACCCACTCTTTTTTAGCAGAACTTTTATTGTTCCAGTTATGTCAAACGCTATAATTTAAGCACGCTAATAAAGTCTCAAAGTATTTCAAAGTACCCACTACTTTGACAGATGTAATAAATAAAAAAAACAAATATGAAAACGACAGAGAAGAAACAACTTTCACCTACGCTACAATGCTGTGAGAGCTCTTTGACAGATTTTCATCCATTTCATGACACATTCTACTGGTTTTCTGTTTCTTTTGGAACAACACTTCTCGTCTCAATTGTCAGCGGCACAATGGGCAATAGCAACAACTTAATCAAAGTAAACCAAATAGAGGTTAATTGCGAGTATTTCGTACTCGCCTATTGGGTACTCTATAATTATATGCATGGTGAGTAACATGAAACTCATTTTGTGTGGCTCTAGTGAAGAAAGTTTAAAGATTTGATGGCTCTATTGTCAAAATCGTAAATGGACGTAAAAATAATGGCAAATTTCGCACATTATTTAACTGTTCTAGCACAATACAAATGAAAGTGTGGCATCAATAAGAAGAAGTGTGGCAAGCAAAACGAAAAGTACATCAAATAGGCAGAGTAACGCCCAAATTGGCAACACTGAAGTGACAGTTGATGGACAACAGTTTAACAAGGGAAAAGCAGTCATGGAAAGCGGATCACGAGCGCAATCCGAAAGTAGCTGCACGTTATCTTCGAGTGATGATTTGATTTTGTATCTGGGAAGTTGAAAAAAAAATACATTTGATATCAATCTATATTTGTTTATACTACTGAAACCAAAGTTTACACAAATTAAAAGAAGATCTATTTAGTTATTGATATGACTATAATTATATTCAACAGCAGCAGTGATCGCCAATTAGATATGCAAATCAAAAACACAGCTTGCAATCAACCCTATCACATAAATTAGTTAACAAGTTGCTGTTGCTGCTTAGTCGACTCTTAATACGTTCGTTCGCATTTTGTTTGTGTACAAATACGAAATCTAATCTTATCGCATGGCAAAGCCAAAACAGGCACGTAACACATAACCATTTAAAGTACCTCATCGCGAGTACGTCATTGAACTTGACTTTGAAGGCGTTTCGGTCTAAGTTTTAGATCGCAGCTCAAGTTATGACACTCGATGTCAGTTGCAGTCCGCGCAGGGCGGACATATCTACAAATACAGATACACATACAGATACAGATACAGGTACTTCTACATATATGGGTGTCTGTGTAGATGCGCTAAAACCAGTTATTAAAGTGCAAGTCGAGCTGTAGGTAAGCTTGATGGCCATTTAATTGTAGCCCCATCCCCAGATGGCAGCTCACAAATTAAATTTTTAAAAACCATCTGCATATATCGTACTTGGTTTATATGTATCTTAAACGTGGGTGTTTCTCTGTGGAGCAGCAAAGTATGCCGCCTGTCTCACACTCGCATGCTAATTACGACAGTCTTTATATATATATAAATACATATTTATATAGAAGAGAAAAAACACGCTTCGTAAATCGAACTTCGCTGTGCGTTTTACGTTTCGTCATGAAATATGCCCCGGTTTTTGCGTAATGACTCACCGTTATTAAGACAAAAGTTCTGTTGAATCCAAAAGAAATCAGAAGGGTTTTTGCCAGTTAACAAGTTGCTGGTTTTTTTTTTCTTTTTTCTTTTTTTGGTGTGCTCATTACAACATGTTTGGTGCTTAAGTCTTTTGTTTAAACATTTAACCTGAACAGCACCTGGAAGGTCTCTCTGTGTGTTAATAAAGCGCAATGATTGCTTTAAAACTTTGTTCGTGTCGTTAACCTGGCTTTTTTGTTTGGCCGAAATTACACAACAAATTACAAACAGAAACAATATTAAGAGCGCGCAATCTTTAAAATGCATTATTATAAAATGGAAGTACTAAAAAAATTAAAACTGGAAGTCTCTCAACTTTTTGACAGCTCGAATTGTTCAGCTTTAGCATTTCGTTCTCTTTGTTTCTTCGTTCTTTATTTGTAATGTTATTCCCTGCTGTAGAACAATTTCGATTTTAATTCTGTGTTTTGCGTTTTAGTGCAAGTTTTTAGGATATAATCACAACTGCTCGCTTCATTATCATGTAGAGCAGAGCATGCTAAATAAAACTTACTACTTAATTAGTGGCTTGATGCGGTGGAGATGCTGCGTGAAACATTATAACAAACGCTTGTAGTATTTTGTATTGCACAAACAAAACATATTTAAGCAAATTGTGAATTAAAATATGTATAAGTTCCACATTCACACATAAATGAATAATATTAGTCACTTCTAATTCAATCAGTATGAACTTTGCATATTAATCAACAATCCGCAGGCTTTTTTCATCTGTTGTGAACACAAATACCAACTAGTTTAACACTATGTCCTATGCTGCTAATCGAAGTGGCAAATATTTGACTTACCAAAGAAAATAAACAAAATAGCATAAACAAGAAATGAACTCAAGAGCAAGTGTTAGGAAGTAACGATAGCATCTTAATATGCAAATATGTATCTATATTGGCCACAATATGTTGGGGAAGATTTTCGTAAAGGTTTGTATCAATTGCAACTTTCACGCTTACACAAGCGACGTCTTAAGTTTCATTAGACATCACGCATACGCATCAAGCAAAGTGAAATTACGCATACGCTGTGTAAGTGCTGTATGGAAAATTAACACCACACACACACTTATAGAGAAAGATTGTGGGCGTTGCAGGAAATCATAAAATGTAATTTTCATTAGACGGAAGATGTAGATGTAGTGTTGTTGTGTATAATATATCTGTTACTTTTGTCACTGCAGCGAAGCGGATAAATTATAGCACGACAATTACCAGTTTTAGCTTCGAATTGTGGGCAGAGTGTGAATGGCTCGGAGGTGGAACCTGCCGTACCGAGTCTGTACTCAAAACTTTTGTCTGCTGCGCTTTTGGCACACACACACAATTATGTAATTTTGTGTTTTTTTGTGCAATTTGGACAAAAGCAAAGGCGTGCAAATGTTAAATAACCAGAGAACTAAAAGTCCTCTATTTCAAAACCAGTGCCGTTCATTTTACAACACTTTTCATTTCAATGCAGAAAGCCATTAATATATATATCTATATATCTATATATATATACATGTGTTCAATAAATGTCGGTCAATTAAATGCATTTGATTCATTTGGCCAATTAATCAATGCAAATAACAAGAAAACACCCACAATTAGACAAGTGCGGGTGCTTAATAAGCACAGCTATATAATTAAATGTTTTGCGCATTTGCCTAGCCAATCCCAACTGCTCCCGCTCCCCGCTGCCTGCTTTACTATCAATGTGTTCATGCGGAAGTCGCAAGCAAAGGCGAAACAAATATACATTTGCGTGTGCCTAATAACATACGCTAAACGAAAGCATTGCGGTTCAGCTCAACCACAGAAAAAAAAAGATGGAGAACACAAATGTTAATTGAAGTAAAATTGGATAAAATATGAATTTATTTTCCAATGGCACAAAAGCCGCAAACAAAACATCTTAATAAAACCAACAAGCCAGGAAAAAAAACAAACGAAAACAGAAAAACAAAAGCAAACAGCCTTTCGTAGTGAGCTAGATTTATAAAATGGATAAAATGACGCAGACGGAAGCACAAAAGTACGCACAACAAGCTTGTGGTTTATATATATACATATATATGTACTGTACATAAATATTATATACAGTCAGGTATGTTTGTACGGGGCGTTACTGTCTTATGTGCGGCACTTTAATCATAAAGTATTTATAATTGAATTGTAGCAAGAGCTTTGCTGAAAGATTGTGCCAAACATCAAAGAGATTTCAGATAATGAAAATTAAGACATGTTTTGTACATGCCACATATGGCATTTATTTAAAAACATATATATATAGCGACCAATGCATGAACTCAAAGATTAATGTTGAAAGCAGAACAGATAAAGCAAAATATAAAATAGTACACAAATCAATTATTGACAAACCAAGGAAGTGAATAGTTGTTGCTGTGCTCAACATTTAGAGGCATGTGCAAAAAAAAAAACAAAAGATTTTTAAAAGGAATCACCAATTTTGTTATTGACGTATAGAAAAACTTGATTCTCATTAATCAAAGATATTTTATTTTGCAGAATTAATGTAACTGCTTTGTATTATACAAATTAAATACATATACAAGCTTTTAATTGGTTTTCATACAAGCCGTCAAGTTTGTTGCCTAAATCTTAAGATATTTATGATGTCTGTCAAACTAACGCTTGTTCCGACATTCACGTGCTTCTGTTTGGTTTTGACTAAACTGAGAATATTCAAATAAGAACAACAACAAACGAAAAAACACACACAACACGAACATGCGCCAATTATGCAAATCTTGGGGTCCAACAAGTGAACTGCAAACAAATAAATGATTTGCATATCGGTCAATTGTTGCACGATTTTTTCTGCACACGCGTTGAAAATAACAAAAATCTTAAATAAACGACTGTGAAACAGATTCTTTTTTACCTGTAGGCTGTAAATTGACTTAACTTGTTGTTTATGCTATTTATTTATATCGTTTTTTTAACGCACTTTCAATGCCACTGTAAGACGCCTTCGCAATGTTGCACAAAAAATGCCGTATAAAAATAAATATGGCTAAGCACTTTTATGCGAATTTACCCACACGTTGTCGCTATTTTTAAACAAACAAATACATCAATTAGCAAAAGGAAAAGTCACATGTAACACAAAATCCAAAAACAAAAAAGAAACCAAAAAAACAGATTAACCTACATAAAAAATATATTTTTACTCGAGTTTGTCAAGTGTCACAATTACGCATCGTAATAATATGCAAATGCCAATTTTGTAGCCAAAATAATGTAGATGGAATGCAACCCAAAGTCATTTTAAGCCATAAATACCCAGAAAGTATACTTTCGTTTTAGTAATATATATAATAATAATAATTATAATAATATATTTTCTTCTATTTGTATATTTTGCGGTACTTTGCCCTCTTCACCGAAGTGAATGTCAAATAAAAAGAAAGAAAACCATAATAATTATAATAATAGTATTGTTATATCCACTGACCTTCCCAATAGCTATATGCACATAAAAGCTATGTTGAGGGTCTCTCACAGTCGCCAGTGGCTTCAGCTCCAGGTGGCAATGTGGTTTTGTGGTTATGCCGCGAACTAGGCCAGAACTTGGCCACATAACTGGGAAGTTGTATAGGTTACACTCTCTAGTGATCATGCAAACAACTGACTTACAATTCTAGTTAGCTCATTGTAATAAAAATAAGCAACCACTCTAGTCACCTTATTGTTTTTTTATGATTATCTTTCAGTACAGTTTATATTGTACGTTAATTTACAATGCAATTAAATATATTCAAAATATATTTAACTATTCAAGTACATGTACATATGTGTAACAAGACGAATTTATAAAATGCATTTTATTTTTTTGCGTATCATAAATATTTTAAACTCTTATGTTTTATTAGCTTATGCAATATGAGTAGTAAAATCGAAAAGAGTGGTACGATATTTTCGAGCAAATGGGTTGAACATTTAAAGTTAATGTGTTTAACATTCATAATACATACTAGTTATGTTTCAACCATATCAGTTCTCAAAAAAAGTTTGTCACTTGATACACATTTTAACATTTTAATTACACTTGTTTAGTTTTGGAATTCTCAAAGGCTTTTTGTATAGTATTGCGAAATTAAAACACTTCGACGCATATTTTAAATATGCTAGCATTTTTATAAGTATTTTTATAAGTTGAGTATGCAGTATGCATTATGGTCGTACACACACGCACACATACTTGCAAGCACTGACTGTACGCGTAAAGTATAGGGTATCGTCAAGTCGGGATTTCTCGACTAGAGCCTTCTTACTTTTTAATTTTATTTAAAACGAAATTACTTTGCATGATGTAGGTGAAAAGATAGACTCTAACAAAATAAAAGTGACAGATATTTCTGCAATGCTTTCAAACGCATACGTACTTCATTTAATATATACTTAAATAGTCTGGCTTTCTAAAATATCGGATGCAATTAATACACGTTCGGTCAACAAATGCACAACATTTTTATACCCTGAACCCATTAAAAATGGGAAAAAAGGGTATAATGGTTTTGTGCAAAAGTATGCAACGGGCAGAAGGAAGCATCTCCGACCCCATAAAGTATATATATTCTTGATCAGCATCAACAGCCGAGTCGATATAGCCATGTCCGTCTGTCCGTCTGTATGTATGAACGCGTCGATCTCAGAGTCCAGACTCCAGATTTGGAACTTAAGCTCGCCTAATCCCTAGACAGTACAAGTTTGTTTTCGATTTTCGATAACTCTTCCCGTTTCCGATATACACATGGGATCGATAGCAACAAAATAATGAATTTGAAAAACTTTGAGATGGCGTTTGCTACACATAACAAAATAATGACAAATTTTTAATAAAATTGGTTAAGAAACACCGGTGATATGGGACATTGAAGTTGTGTATGCAGTATGCAGTATGTGCGTACATACAAACATACTTACTTGCAAACACTGACTGTACGCGTAAAGTATAGGGTATCGTCAAGTCGGGATTTCTCGACTAGAGCCTTCTTACTTGTTTTGAATAAAACTTACCTAGCTAGTAACATTTGGCGATGACAAGTTCAGGGATAAGAACTATAAATCAAATTCAGCGATTAAGAACCGATGGAAAGACAACGGGAAAAAATTAAATTGGCAACGCTGTGGTGCACACAGCATTCAGCGTTTATTTATGCGCATCGAATGAGGTCTAATTATACATAATTGCGCATAATTAAAATTTAATTAACACAATCAAAAGCTGCGCACAGACAAACAGACATATAACGATGCTGTGAGCAACAGAATTCATGCCAAAAGTAAAACCGGCAAAACGTGTCCGTTTCAGATGTGAATGTCTTTCGGCCAAGTTGCGTGCCGCATTCAAGCGAAAGAGACACTCACAGAAAGAGAGAGACAGAGAGAGAGAGAAAGACCGATTGCAACAAAATTCCGGCATTTTCTTAGCAAGAAGCGTTAATAAAAACTTTTTTTTTCTAGCCAAGTGTTAAAGAAACTAGCACAACGCATTTGGCCAAAAAACCAAAACGAGTGCAAGTTCAACAACGAAAACGAGTTTCACATTTGTATTATTTTATATATTTTTTTAAAATTTTTTTTTGGTTTTTTTTTGTTGTGCTCTGTTGGCCAACTCTCAACCAGCCTCTGTCCGCATATGAGGAAGTTAATGCCTGAGCAGCAAGCTTCGAGCAGTGGGCAACTTTGGCGCTCCACACGCAAAGATCAGCAAAGCAAAACAAAAACAAAATAAACCAAAGAAACTACTAAGTAACAGTTACTATTTAGCGGACCGGCATTGCGGCATTGCCGCCTTGCTTCGCATAAAATATGCAGTAAAATTGTTTTTCTTTCATGGAAATGGACGCTTGAAGGGAGGGGAGGGGATATGATACAAATTGAACTAGTGTACAAAGTAGGTCCAAGACTGCTGCATCGCTATGCATTTCGGGCTATGTGCTCAATTCGGTTGAATATTTAGACAAGCTAGCGATTCAGTGTTAATGCCGCTTGAACACTTGTTTTGACAGCCCCGCCGGACAGCCGCACAGTGTGGCAAGGTGTAATAGTTATTTGTGAAAACAATAACACAAATTATGACATATAAAATCAAAAATAAAATGCTGAACAATAATAATAGCTCGAAAACTTTTTGAAGAACTAAATATCATTTTTTTGTCGTTTTGATTTCATTTCTTTCATTCAATTATGCAGATAGTATTTTAGTATTTTATTGTGTTAAAACTTTATATTTGTGCATTATATAATCTTTTCGGGACACAATTTTTATATACACTTTTCTGTATATCTTTTTTTTACAATCATGACAAACTTCAAGCAAATGAGCGATAATGAACATTACAGGACACTTACTAAAACAAACATTTATTAAAGTTGTAAATTGCCACATTAAGTTATTTTGCATGATATCAAATATATAATTTTTTATGGAAAATATTTGAAAAATAAATCATACTTATAAATAAAATGACAGCTACAAAAGACGATATATCAATTAAATTTATCACATAAAAATTGCGTAAAAACTACTTTTAAGCCACTGTCATTTAATGGTCGCTCACCTTTGTGTCTGACTATGTCGTTGACCAGGCAGAGGAGAAAAATTATGTTCTTGCGCAAGTTTGACAATAATAAATGGTATATACACAATTTGCTTTAGTTATTGTGACAAGAAGTGGAAGTTTGGCCAGCCAAAACGCCGACAGTCTGCTTTCAAAAACAAATTAAATTAAGTACTTTTAAATAAATACAGACACTCACTGCACACACACACACACACACACACACAGAGTTAATGTCTTGGCGCAGCAAGCGGAAATAGACTGTGACATCCGCCGAGTGCTGTCAGCTCGAAATGACTGACAGTCATGGTTGAAACTCAGTTGGGATCTAACATATCCGTTGGACGTTGGCCGCAAAATTTAATTAGAAATCTGCACGTCTTTGACTTTGGGCCATGAGTTAGTTTAGTTCAAGGTACTGGGAAACATTTTTACACCTTGCAATATAATTGACTAACAAAATTTCTTTCTTTTTTGCTCTTGTCATTTCAGCAAACACACACAAGCCACACACACATACACATACAGCTCAAATTAGACCGTGAAAATAACAGGAAAAAAAACCAAAAACAAAATAATCGTTATAATAAATATAAAAACATAAGTTAAAGCACACAGCCAGCAAAGCGTGCAAAAAGGAAAAGCAACGAAAATTATCATAGCTATAATTGAAAGAGTTGGAGTTGGAGAAGGAGAAGGAGGAGGAGGAGGAGGAGGAGGAGAAAGAGAAAGACTAGCAAAGGCAGGGAAGATAGGGGAACACAGTAGCTTGGCTAGAACGGTCGAGAAAATTATGATTATGATGTTAATAAATTAAAGTTGCCATTAATTTAGTAACGCAAACGGCTGAAGAAGGTAGCCAGACGGTAGCATAATAACAATAAATAATAATTTGAAATAGGCGAGCGAAATAGACGACTTGGACTTGTCTGAACTGGTAAAGACTGAAGAACTTGAGCCAGTGCAGTGAGCCCTCCAACCACACACACACACACATACATAGTGAGTTACTATACCTATAAACAACAACAGTTATAACAAAAAGCAGCTCGAGCGCGTCGAGCGTGCAAATTAAAAGCGCACAGTAGCTCAAAGGAGCAACAAAGAAAACAACCAAACAGCAACATGGAAGTGGCAACAACAAACAATCACAGTCAAAGCCATCATCATCACCATCATCACAATCATCATCTTGGCAACAGCAGCGCAGCTGGCGATGGCAGCGCCGTTTCCCGTTCGCCATTTCAGCGTGAGGTGCGTGAATGGCAACGCATCGATCCGGACACTGGAGCGCTGCGCAGCGGCCGCTTGGAGGCAGATCGCTGGATAAATGGACCACTGAATAGCTATGGCAAGGTAAGAATACGTATACATATCTATAGCCGAATATAAAATGCAAATACACATTGAAAAATAAAAGACCAGCACTGGCTTAAATAAAGCTTTTTCTTACCTTAAGCTCCAATGATATTCCCCAAAAATTGAATAATTTCTTATGTTATTCAATCAGACATATATACACGTACATATGGCTCAATTTTTTCATTACAAAGCAATAAGTCTATATTTGTCCTATAAGTAATTATATAATACAAATTTTTTATATATATTATATTCTTTACCATATCGAATCGTTAACCACAGTTTTTATTATTTAATACAAAATGTATGTTTAATGTCGAAAAGATATCTAGATGTACAATATATCCCTAACATTTTTGCATATTATATATTGAAAAAGAGTTTAAAAATATATAAATACATTAAAATTTCAACAACGAATAACAGTTGGACAACATTTCGAATTCATATTATTATGTATGACCGAAAACTTTTTTTTCGAGTGCCTTAAGTTCAACTTAAAAATTCTCACTGTGTACTGGGCATATAGGGTTATGATTGATGCCCAGGTGGGTAAGCCTTATTGTTGTGGCTTTTGTTCGCAGTTCCAGTATCCTTTAAGCCAAGAATGAGGGCATTAACATTAAAATGAAATTGAAAGCAACGCTACGGACCGAAGCATTGCTCAAAGTGAAGAGGCGTTTACTAATTTAGTGCACTCCACAACGGGCTGGACTATCGACTGATTGAGTTTGATTGCCAGTTTGGTGAGTTGCCTTTCGATTTTAATCGGTTAATTGTTTATTTAGCTATCAAACAGTTGAGTTCCAGCCGAAAAACCTATTATACTATTAGTTGTAGTAGTTATACAAGTTGAGCAAAAATATTATTTAAACAATTTAATCACAAGTTGGTTCATACTTAAATTATGTTTCGTTAAATATAATTTTGAAATCTTTCAGCTCTTAAATAAATATATTTAATTATTTATTTTTTTAATAGGTTTCTATAATTTGTCACTGATCGTCATTGAAAGTGGCCAGAATCAGCTTGGTTACCCACTTTCTTAAGTTTATGACAATTCAGATTTTACAGTTTCAAGCTTAAACAATAATTATCCGTTAATGCCACTGGGCATGCGGCTCAAGCCGTTAGCTACGCTTAGCGAAATCTTTGAAATATACTTCTTAGTCTGTCGCTCTATTATCTACTTCAACGAGTAACTGCATTAGCTTCGACCATCTTCACTGTGGCACAATTAACTGGTCACACGCACGACCTGCTCAAAGATTGAAGATTTATAAGACTGTGCCACTTATTAATCGATTTGGCCAACGAAAAAAATGTTACAAGCGAATGGATCTTTGGCTTTTAAAACGCCAAGAAATACAAAACGCATGGCCAAGTTACTTCAATAATTGTTTAGCAAGTGTTTTTATTGGTTTTGCCTTTTTACAAACACAATCAAATCACATTCAAATAAACAGCTCGCGCTCTTCAGATTTCACTTGTCTCTGGGCTATGCTTTATTGTGTACCTCTTTTTCTTTGCCATTGATTGTTGCTCTAGAATTTTTCGGTTAATTACACTGGCAGACAGGGCTTTAATTTTGTGCTTATTCATTGAGAGTATCGAGTACCATGAGTGACCAATACCAAGTGCCGATCGCCAGTGCCATCTCATTTCATTAGTCGTGCGTGTGGCCAAAGTCAAGTTCAGACGTCAAGTGCTCGACACCGAAAACTTAGTTTCTCAAAAGTAATCTTAAAATTAATAAAAAGTAAATTCCAATGATATGACATCATTTTGGGCAACAAAATAAGTCAATTTATAGGTATAAAAGTATATCAAACATGAATTAAAATAAGATCAAGCTTGATGGCTTATAAAATCCAATTAGATTCGAGCAGTTTGCTAGTAAATTTTTATATTTATATATATACATATATATATATATATCTTAGTCGAAATTACTGTTTAATTTGGGTTGGATAATTTTTAATCAAAGTTAGGGACAGCAAGTATAAATGGTTAACATAAGGTTGAAGGAAAAAGAGTGAGACAAATTATTAGTAATAAAAAAGAAGAAAATCTTTATGGATAAATTAAAAATAAATAATTGAAAAAAGTTTCTAGAGTCAAATTATGTTCATACCAGTTTATTTATACTTTTTAAATCGTAAAAATTGAAATTGTTCAAATTAGATACAAAATGACACTCAACAAATATAAACTTAAGTAGTTAGTTCATTATATTCACAAAAAAATACCCTATAATCCGTTAAAATGACTTTTATTGAACTTTTGGTCTTATCATGACTTGAGCGAATTTCAATACATTTTTTTGCCAGGGATACCAATAGAAACCGCCGTTGTAAGGTCCATTGAGATTGCTAAAAATAAAAAAAAATAATTAACAACAATATAATAGGAATAATAAGAAAAAAAGTATACTTACCAATGATAACAGTTATTGAACCACCAGCCAGAACTATTTTCATCCGCACAGTTCCTATTACTGTTATCATTATCCTGATCAGGCGTAGAGAACTTCATGTTCTTATGATGAACCATTGCATCCCCCGCAGTGCCGGAATAAGCACCTAGAGATGTGATTTCAAATGATCCGTCGTCATTTGCAACTGCAAAACTATCGTAACGTGCATATCGAGTTTCGTTATTCAAGTTCTGCAAATAAATATACAACTCGTAGGGCTGAGATTTGGTTATCGTATGCAGTTTATCTAGTCCAATGAAGAATTCTCCACGTAGATCACCGAAACCCCGTTGATATTCTAGCCAGTTTCGATTAAAGTTAACATTGCCATCAACCCGACGCAGAATAACGGTCCAGCCGGGCCCAGCTAATGTTGAGTCACAAGACACTTGAAAGGATTCTGAGCCAGGAAGTTTTAGATCATGCAAATCAGTCGATTTGCATAGACAGCTGGAAAATTGACATTTGTTGTTTTGCGACATTAATTCAGATAGCTTCTTCTCCAGTTTGTCGATTTTTTCTTGCTCGCTTATTGTCTTAATTCTCAGCATTGATATCAATTCATCTTTATTTTCGAGCTGAGTTTCCAGTCCAGATATTTGACGTTCAAGGTCAGGGATTGTTTTCTTACATGTAAAGGGAATACTGAATGAACTTTAAATACTATTAAATGGTATCTCGAAAACTTACAGCTTTTCCATTACCTGCACTGACTGCACATATGACTGTGAACAGCAAGCATGAAAAAACAATCAGGTGTTTGAACATTTTATTACGAAGTAATTTGATAGATTTGTAGCGTCTCTGGAGCAGAAAACGAGTCGAAACTAATGCTTTTAGTAAACTAAGTGCTATATACTTTTAATTTGACTTTATAAAAGCTTTCATTAAGCGTATTTGGGTTCAGCACAGTTTTGACTCTCAAGCTTTGAGCTTTGTTTAAATTATTGGGTACTCTCTACATAGTATGTAGTGTATCTATAATGAATATTATTTTGTAGCCTTGACTTGATTAATTTGCATGACACCTTTTTTCGCATAACAATATTAGCTAATTTTAAATAAGTTTAAAAAAAATTGAGAAAGTTACTATCGGCTTTTGTCTTAACTGTTATAATATTGGTTTCTTCTTCTTATTTGATTATAAAAAGTTTTTCAAATGTATTACATTTGCTAAAGTTTGAGTACAACACAATATTGGTTTCGTATTACCTGTTCGCTTTTAAACATCTATTTTTTTCTATGTTCTCAAAATATCAGAGACCATTAGCTTATGATTGTTACGTTGACTCACTTGAGAGTTTGCATGCCCTTTCCATTTACTTGTTGGCTGCAGGGTATAGAATGTAGTGTATAGAAACTTGCTGAAAGTTGTTGTTTTTGCTTTGTTTTTTATTTTATTTTTCAGTGCCTAAGTTATCGCGATTGAACTTTGCTGCCACTGCTGTTGGTGTTGGTATTGCTGATGTTGCTGTTGCCGTTACCGCCGCTGCTGCTGCTGCTGCTTTCGAAGCAATCAATAGAATCGAAAACAATCAAAGTACCTCTTGAAAATGAAAGAAAATAAATCTGAAACAAGGGAAAAGGAAAGAACAAGATGGAGATGCGAGCGATTTCAGTGGTCAGTTTCAGTTTAAATAGTCAGTCAGTTCATTTGATTGTGCGGATTTATATCACGATGGCAAAGAAGAGAAAGACTTGAGTCCAGTGATTGGTTATCCCGCTGTGTCTGTTTCTGTTCGTTTGCCGACAAAGTCAAAGGCAAACTTGCCGACAGTATTCAATTGAGTGATCGTTGATTTGTAACAGGGCGCATCCAGAGACGTATGGCCTACCCTATCCCGCCAAAAAGCGAACATCAAGCATCAAACACCGTTAGACAACAGCGACAGCTGCTTCATTAACATTATGAATGGTTGCACAAGAACAAATTTACATTTTGCCATTTTACTTACCGGCGCGACATGCAGCATTTGAATTTGAATTATTTTTTTTTTTGTTTTTGCCAAAGCTGGATGTTGAGTTTTTTTTAGGTTGGAGTAAGAGAGTTAGAGTTGTGGCAAACAAAGCCAAGAGTGCAGTCTAACGGTATAGAAAACTTGCCGCGAGCAAGAGACGACTTTTTGTGGGTCACTAGGTTGCCAACAGCCAAACAGAATATGTGGCATCGAATATTGCCACTTGGCCAGCTCAATAAGCAATTCCTCTACGTGAAAAACAGGCAATTAAGTCAGGATGTTATCTTACGATAATTAAGCAAAGCCAGTTTCAGAACCATATGCATATATCTCGACATTGCCTCATGAACAACCCACAAGTTGGCCATGAGGCGGTCATAAGCTAAAATTGCCCGCATATGATTTATGCAATGTAGTCCTCCAAGCACTTATATACATACACACATACTTATACTTGTACTTGCACTTAATGCTCATACATACACATTTACTCTATAGAGATATAAAGGCAACGAGATCGTGACAGAAATAATGCATATAAAAGTGTATATTATTAGCGCAGAGCTAAGACTCTCCAACATGGCCAACAAAATGGCCATTGTTAGGCAGAAAGCAATTTAAAATGCAGCATGCACAGTGGGCTTAAGTTGACTAAAAACTAATTTGTACACACGTGCTGAAATAATATGAATGTTAACATTTTTTTTTTGTATATATGCTTAACACATTTTTTATTATTTCAAAAATAAAATTTAAAAATCAGATGAAAGAAAATTCTTATGTATGATCACTTGAGTACCACAGTGCGGTGCAAAGTCAGTGTCAGCTAAAAATAAAAAGAGTCAACGCTTTGGCATGTCTATGCAGCGATCTGTGCAAAACCCCAGCCGCCAGGAAAGGCGACATGTATGCGCAGACATGGAGCATATGGCAGGCCAAAGACACACCAACCGACCGACAGACAGACAGACAGACAGATAGACAGAGGGCAGGCAAACAGAGCACAGGCCCAAGAGCTGAGATAGACAGTCAATCTTATGGCAAGAGACAGCCACAAAGACGACGACGAAGACGACGACGATGTTGCGGGCAGCATCATTAAATTCGTTTAAAGCACGGCCTGGGCAAAAATATTTTTTGGCATAGGCCAAAGCAAAAAGTCATACGAGGAGCAAAGGCAGAGACTGCGAGAGGCAGAGGCAAGAGCGTGTTTCTACATCATCACGACTTTTGGGCTCTTGCGCACTTGTAATATATGCGCGTCTCCCCTTGTGCATTTTACAGCTGCCGCATTTCATTGAACCTTCAACTTGACTTTGAGCCCAAAAGCAACAAAAGCAGCAGCAGCCATAAAGCCATTGAGCATTTTTCAATTTGGCTGCGAAATTTCATGTGGCTTTATCAGTCCAACAGCCTGGCCGCAAAGGGAGCTCAAGTTCGAGATCATGACACTGATTCACTGATTGTTTGGCCGTTTCGAAACATATATATATATATACAGTGTTTTAAGCTGCTTTGATTAGATCGTAGCTCAAATCTCCACTGGGGGCGCTGTGTGTGAGTTTCAATAGCCATGCAGATTGGCATAGCTTAATTAGCCTGGCTGCCAAAGCGAAACCAGGTTCGTCTTAAACACAACCTACAAGAAAAACAGCATACTATATTCCAGGTCGGCCAGCTGGCTGAGAAAATAAAGAGGTCATCGATGGATATACACATAGAACCGCAGGCTTTGAACAACCAAAAAAATGTAATACATGGCCAAGAGGAGAATTTAAGACAACGTCTCTTTTCTGCGCTGTGTGGCGTGAGAAACTCAGCAACAGCGAACGTGCATTGCCTCAAGGGTTCGAAACTTGGCTTATAATTTATCTTTGCACCACCAATTGTAGCGGGATCGTGTACTTGATACCTGACAACGAGTACTTTGTTTCCGACCAAATGATCTATAACAATTGAAAAAATAGAATAAAATTATAAAAAGCTGTTCAGCTGCACCCTTGATAAAAATTACAATCTTTTCACTTCTTGTAGAATAAAGTTCAGAATTGAAAGAGCTACCTTTTCGTTAGACAAAAAATGCCATGATAGACTAAGCTAATTTATTTTCTAGCTAAACGTCAAGATATGCCTCAATTTCATATCCCAATACGTTTAACTTATAATCGAATGCTTTTCAAGGTTTGTCAATAAAAGCTTAAGGATAAGTGTGAATTATTGTGAATTTGCAATTGCCCAACGGTCATCATGCACTTAGAAAAGTGTTAACGGTTCCATAAATAAATAATTTATATAAATACTATGTATCAAATATTGGAACTTAAAGTTTTGTTGAACCATTACATTTTAATAATAATTATTATCAAAAAATTTTATCTAGTAACAAGTTGGATAATTTTCTTTTAAAAAGATAAAGTTTAAAGAATAATGAGAGCATCGAAATCTATAGAGCATTTGTGTCATATGGCTTGTTTGTAGAATTCATGTATTTACCCCGCACTTTTTATTGCTGGCTATAGAAAATTTGTTAAACACAGTCTGTCTTAGTCAGAGCGCAGAGTTTATGAGTCAACCCACAATAGCCATTGACAGTATGTATTGGTGGTATTTTTTGTGGTTTCATGTAACAAAGAACTTTTTGTTGTAATCAAATTTTATATATTTTGCCATTGAGTCAGCGAATTGTTGTTGCAATAGTTGTTGCTGTAGTTGTTGTGCATTTGCATGGAAGTGGAGCATTGAGAATGCATTTGATTTGGTCATTGACACGAATTTGCCCAACTGAACTGATCCCTAATAAAATTCGAACGTTATAAATCATCGGCATAATCGATTGTCACAATCGATCTTTTAGGCCACACAACAACCGCAAAGGCGATAGAGAAAAGTATATAAGTATGGTTGTGTGTTCGTGTTTGCTTTGCGGCACAATCGAATACATTTGTAAATTTTTGTGCACAATAAAAAGGGTGCAGCTATCATGCTGTTGCTCGATTTTGTCACGTGTGCAACCAGCTGTTGAGATAAGAGTTGTTTCAGCAAACACTAGACTTTCAAGTGCATTACCAAACGAATAAGTACGCAAGGCACAAGCCACTAACTCAGGCCACTCTCTATCTCCCTCTCTCTCTCTGTGTTGCAAGCTAATACACATACATACGATAGTAGATGCAATAAAATCACTCATACGCCACATTGGACACACCTAATAAACTTGCTTACAATTGTGTCCGACTCATTTGGGCATTGTCTGTTAAAAATAACAAAACATGCAAAAAAGTATGTTCAATTTATATACTTCAAATTGTTCAAATTGTTTGTTGCCTCTGAACATAGTTAAAAATACAACTAAACTGCATAATGATCAAAAGATAAATTGTGTTAAGTCATGCATATTCTGAGCGTCAAGAAATATTTTATAATGTGGCAATAATTAGAGATAACAATAATCTGAGGTATTCACATAATTTACATATACTATTATCATTTATAAGAATAGCGAGCAGAGGGTGGAAGTTATTTGATACAGTTAAACAGTTTATCAAAAACTTAAGAGGCAGAATTAAATTTGAATCTAATGAGTTTGTCTTGCAACAATTGTAGGTTAAAAAGTTTTCCATACAAAAAAAAATATATTTGAACAACTTTACTTTACTTTTACTACTTTTGTTGTTAATATTAGTTTGTTGGTAACGGAAATCGAAGTTTTTTCTTAAGAAAACAACATCTCTAATATCTGATTAAATACATTTATTAAATACCCGACAACAAGGCTCTAGTCTAGAAATCCGTGAACCCAGTATCGAACCTGCAACTGAACCGTTGGGCAAACATACTTAACAAGCCAAAAATCTTACTAACATACTAAATATTCAAACTAATTACGATTAATTTATTCCTTGATATCCAAAATTGAAAACGATACACAAACACAATATCCTTTTGTCACTCAAATCCAACACTCTCTGTCTCTCTCTCTTCCTATCTCTTCCCATTTTTTAAATCGATATGTTGCAGATATCGGATTCGCAAAATATCTCACAGCCAAATGGCACACAACACATACAGCGCAAACAAATGGAGGTGCTGCGAAGTGCCAATGGCGCCATGCAAGTTATACGCACACAGACGGTACAAAAGTCATCCTCCACATCCCGTTGGTCCACCTCCACATCCACATCATCCACATTAACAACGACCCGGAGCACAGGCGTGCGGCCCAAGGCATTATGGGCGCCATCATCACCACAAGGCGTTGACATTTGTGAGCTAAGCAGTGATGATGATCATCATCTTGATGTTGTTGATGAGAGCGATGCTGGCGTCGTTCACGAATCCACTACGACTGCATCCATTGCCAGCAATGGCCAGGAGCTAGTTGATGATCATGTTGATTTTGTTGTGATTAATGGCCATGCCAGCGTTGACGATGACGATGATGATAAAGACAAACTCGGACACAATTTGTTACCCGATACAGCGCCAAGTTTGAAATTGAGCAATCTAATGGTAAGTTGTGCCCGCACTTCCCTTACAATCCCTTCCTTTACCCACAACACAGTCCACAACCCGTTTCCCGTTACCCGTTACCCTATGCCTGGCCAGGCTCGGTACTTAATTGCGGTAGTCATAGCTCTGAGGCTTTCATTTTTCATCCGCTTGTTTGTTGGCGGCTCATTAGCATGCTGCGATGTTTGCTGAATGTTTTCCTTTGCTTGCTTCTGTTTTCTGCTTTCGTACCTTCATTCGACCATGGCAATGACCGAAAATGGTCAGCCTTTTGCCTCCTAACCATCTGTTGCGGACTCCAGCAAATCGTGAAAACGCAAGTCTTTTAATGATGCTTTATGGATGGATTTTTTTTTTAAAATTTTTTAAAAAATGTTAATTTTAAATAATTAAAAATTAATCAAAATTTAATTGATACGAAAAACTAGTCAAGAAAAAGCTTGGTTTCTGGTAGTTTCTTCAAATATTTTGGTCTGCGTTATTTATGTACAATACAAAATTATGTAATATTCATATAATTATTTTAATTGTTAGTATACTTTTTTTCTTAGTTATGGATTGGCAATATGATATTTATTTTTGTTATTTTTTAGTGTTCTTTTAAAAATTAAAAGCAATTTTAGAAAAGCTCAAAGTTAACATGAAAACCAACTGAAAATTGTTACACAAGTCAATTTTAGTGTCTAGACATATTTTGTTGGCCATTGGCAATTGGCCAAACGTCATAGATCATCGGATCGTAGACAACTAGCTAGACGACCACGCTTTAAATGCGCCTGGCAACAATCGACTTTAATAGGCAAGCTCAATTAAGCGTTTAACACTTAAGACAAATTTATGAACAACAACAGAATCGAACCAATTTGGCAACCAGACATTTAGGTCATGACTACAAAGGAAATTCTGGCACACCACCCTTCAATGGCAAGGCAAATCTCGGCTTGGTCATTAGGCGAACAGCAAAAAGTATTTAATTATTGGGAAGCCAGTTGTTATAGACGACACAGCAATCGCGATGCTCGCGCCAAGCACAACGCCCACTATTAACTTGGCCATGCCCATCAATCTTGATACAAAAATATCTTTTCATTCTACACCCTACTCAAACGGGCATCATGAAGTTGTGCCAATGTATGTAACATGTACAAATTTCATGCAACTTCAACCTAAATACGTAACTATTTTTTTGCAAAACCAAATTAATATTGAATACTTTGGGCTACTCACAAAAAGAATCGATAAATATTAGTTTTAGTCATGTAAAATATAAGAACTACTCAAATGCTTAAAACTCTTTCCTTAACATCATATTAAAAAAATCCTAAGTTTTAGATATGATTGCATTTGACAATATTTTTAAATGCTTCTGTAAAAGATTATTGTAGACACTTGTAGGATGCCGATGGTGTTAGTTGCACTGATCAATACGCTGCCGATGAATGTGGCGGTATGGCGATGTGACAATCGAGTAGATAAAGTGACGCGAAAATTGAATAAGATCTATGGTTACTCTGATTTGTGAAAAGCGCGCAAATGTGTTAGGAAAACACAAAGGAAAATAAGACATTAAAATATATTAGAGGACCTACAATTTTGGTGCAGGGTGACTATTAACCAAATATATGCTTTGAGGTTTTATTATAGCAATATTTACGGTTCTCCAAATCAACATATTTACTGTACATCTCCCCAATTGCTCAACCACATGTCAATCACACTTTAAACGCCCATCATTCAGTTGATCCGCTTATAAACACGGAAATCCATTTTTCAATTCATATGTGAAGTGTGTAGAACTTCCTTGTAAAGTTCCTGCAGTGCCCACCCACATCATAATGAACATCAGCCACAATAACAAAAAAAATACTAATGCGTTCCAATCTGCTTTTGTTTTGCCATCCATTTACAGAAAAGCAGTTCGAGTATTTCCAGCCAAAGCAGCAACAACTCAAATTTAACAATTGCAACTGGCAACACCCACAGAAATGCGGGTAGAATAAGCCTACATGCAATTGTTAACCAGACAACAACAGCACCACCAACAACAACAGCAACATCATCATCATCATTATCCACAAACACATTATCATCTGGCACATTATCAACGTGGCCCAAGCAGCCTGACATATATGGCTCGAACAACAACAATAAGCGTCGCGTGGGCGTACCAACTGAAGCTCAAGCTGTTGTTGCTCTTGCTGCTGGCAATGCTGGTGATGCTGCTGACGTCGTCGCGACGCCAACGCTGCGTCGTGATTTGGAAAGTTTCCGGCATTATAACGATGACGCCGCCGACGCTGATGATTTGCGGTAAGTGCTGTGAATTGAATTTTTACACACGAAAATTTTGTGTATTATGTTCGTGGCGTTATTTGATTGAACAACACACTTTAAATTTTGCAGGCTCAGCGCACGGCATCAGCGTCGCCAGCAGGTGTCACAATCCGTTTATGCACCACCGTTGCCCCTAAGCAGCAGCTGCAGCTTGCAACGTTCGCGTTCCATATCAACAGATGATCTCAGCAACGATTGGCAACAGCAGCACAAGCCTGGCGAAGACGACGACGACGAGGATCAGCCTTGCGGCGATTGGCGACGCGTAAGCAAATTGCGTCGTTCATTTCAATCGCAGGATTATCACAACCGAACCCCCTCACGTTCCCGTCCATTGGATTTGCCTAGCAGTAGCACGGTGAGTGTGGCGCGCATCCGAGCAGAGCTAGAGAACGGACGTCGTCTCAATACAGCGATGCGAAATAATCACGTCGATCTGGCAGCACTGGACAACATTCTGAACACAACAACACAGCAGCAAAGCAGCAGCAGTAAGCCACAGATAGTAAAGAGAAGCACATTTCTAACAGCCGAATCGCTGCAAGAAATACGCGGCAAGCTAAAGAAACTTTCCGACGAGAGCCTCTACAAGGAGGACTTCCTAGCGCTCCAGACCGTATCAAAACCAGCTCCAGTTGAAGTGCTAGAAGCTCCGGAGCCAATTGTTACTCCAAGCGCCTTTCGTGCTGTCCATAATACGCACAGCTTAGAGACGCGTCAACGACCAAAAGACACCAATTCGACTGAGTGGCATTTGCGGCGCAAGTCGTATGGGTTTGAGAAAATGTCACCACCCGAGAACCGTAGCATTTTTCGTGTCGATGCTTCCACGGACAGCGGCCTGGGTCGATCCGGTGAGCAACTGGGCAACTGGTCGCCCACGGAGCGTTCGTCGGCAACAGCCAATGGACAAAATTCCACAATCATACAATTTGGACGCCGCAAGGAGCAAATCCAGCAGCAGCAGGCTGAAAAGTTTGTAAGTCCCGATGAAACGGAGCATTTGAGCAAGCGTCATTCGATAGCAGTGGAGGAAACTTGGCGCGATATTCGTAAATCATCGCAGGTAAGCATATGTGATATAGTCCAATATATTTGCCAAAGAAGAAGAAACCCTTGACCAAAAACTCAGGGACTAGACTAAAACTAGGGACAGACGGAAATGGCTAACCAAAATCAATTATATTTCGCATATTCTTCCTTCTATGGGTGACACATTTTATGATTAAATTTATATATACACTTTTCAAGTGTACAAATATTGTAGGAAATATATTCTAGAGAAATAAGTTGTTTATATTACTTACAGGTGCGCGTCAATGGTGAGCCCATAAATGGCAACAGCAATAACAACAACAACAGCAACAGTCAACTTCAGCGCAGCAGCGCACAAAAGCGTGTGGAATTCTGTAAGACTGAGGTGCACTTTGCTGCCGAATCGGGACGCGTTAATATTGTGGAAACCGATGACAAACCGCCACCCACGCAAAACTTTCGACGTCGTCGACGCACTGCGAGCGGTCCTCTGCAGAGCTTGGTTAAATCGGCCAGCGTCAGCAGCAGCACCACCAGCAGTAGTAGTATCAGCTCCTTCAGCAACAATGTTACCCAATTTGGAGACGGGGCCAATAAAAGCATTGCCTCCAGCACAGTGACATATCGTGCAACATTGATGGAACCACCCAAACTGGTCACACAGCCGGTGGCTGGCACACAGGTGACAGTTATAACGAGCACACCGAAGCCATTGGTGGAGCCACGCTACAGTCTGCTTGAGACAACTAGTTCCACGTCCCGGCACAGCTATACCTCCACTAGTGGCGTCGACACAACCGACAATGAGACAGACGAGCTGGCAAACATTCGAGGCATACTCAAAAATAAGCCAGTGAAACCAAAACCCTATCATCTTGGGGAGAATATTGAAAGCGCCGAAGTTCTCTGGAGCGTGCCAGCAACGATCAAGAGTGAGAGTAGGGAGAACAGTCCACCGAGTCGCGAAAGTGGTAAGTATTCAAGTAGAGAAAGATAAGATTTTGTACCAAATTAAATAGAGATTGAATTTGCTTGTCTTAAGAAAACAAATAAATCTATTGACAATATTTTGGCTTACCGGATGGTTTGAGCTTGAGTAAGCCCAATCCAGCGCATCCTGGTCAGCTCAGAAATTTTAATTAACAATATTCAATGTTTTGAAAAACCATAATTATGTTACTCAGAAGACATGATAAAGTAATAAAATGTTAACAGTGCACAATAAATCAACTGTGTCCCAGTTAAATGACAACAACAAAAAAGAAAATATATAAAAACTAAACTGGGTTAAAGTTGTGTGTGAGCATTTTGTTAATATCGTCACATATAAAATTACAACCAATAAATTGCTTCAGCTTATTAAAATACTTAACATAGCAGACAAAAGGTTTTTCTTTTTTAACGGCATTTTTAACAGTATGGCAAACGTTCTCTATTTACCACTTCTTGACAAACACGATGATTTTGAACATATCTCTCGGCGTGTTAAGTGTGATAAGCTTTTATTGTTATTTTGTTGTAGTGACATCAGATATGACTTTATTACATGTCACATTAATCAAGTTTAATAGAACATCATAACTGATTGATTTTCCTAATTTAACAGCTAATGAGGAAAGCCACTCGCCAATAACCACCAAATCGGTTGCTGAACGCGTGCGGATTGTGGAACAGCGTCAGTTTGATAAGCAACAGCAGCAGCCATCGCCGGCCGGCAATGGATATTCAACGAAGATCAATGTGAGCCTGGGAGCTGAAGAGTGGCCAAAAACAGGTATGGTATGGTTATGTAAAATATTTAAACAAATTAACTATATATATTTATTTAGCTGCTGCTGCCTGTAGCTCGTATTTATTTTAGTGACTTGTCTTTTGTGTTGATATGTTGTGTCTCTTTTTGCGGTTTAGTAGTAGTAAACTCCTCTACTTGTCTCTCAATTTGCCTAGTTTCGAAATAATTAATACTTGAACTTGTAATGCATGTCTAAGTCGCTGCTTCTACTTCGCACTAAGATTATTTTAAATACTACGCATAAATTCACTATCTAACCTATAAATACAAACAAGAAACTTTATATTGTTGGTGTGAAAATGATTAAAATTTGGCATGACAATATTTAAAAGTTGATTTAACACATTCTTTACTTAACATTTTTAACACATAAATAAAATACACACATACACTCACAATGAATGCATTCGAATGCATAATTTCTATGTTTTTTGGCGCCCAACGACTGCAATAAACATTTTATTTACTGTTTGTTTATTGGTATTGGTTTTAAATTGAACAATTTGGTTCTTGTTTTAATCTTTAAACATCTCTAAATTATTTGTTTATTGACGACCAATAACAGTCAATAAAAACTTAAAATAAATTTAAAAAACAAACACTTTTAAATTAAATTATACAAAAAAAATAACGACAACACAAACATTACATAAAAAACCTTCAGTCATGATCAAAAAAATTTAATAAGCATTGCACCTAACCCAAGTGTAGAGAAAAAAAAAACCAAAACACCAACATTTCTTGCACATTTCCCCATCACAGGTGACATCAACGCAGGTCGTCGTCGCAGCAGCGCCCAAGAGTTACTGCTACAGGATCTACGCGCCCATCAGCGCATCCTAGACGAGGGCCTCAAGTCCACATCACTGATAATGAAAACAATGCGATCCGCTAGCGAATTCGATGAGGCCATGCGTCGTTTGAGCATAGCCTCAATCGAGTCCGCAATTATTCAACCCACAATTGTGGTGCCGACGCCAATGTTGCGCTCGCATAGCTATCAGGAGGAGAGCTCTTCGCGTCGCACCTCGACGACTTCAATAACCAGCAGCGATTTATTTGGCAGTGCATTGTATGATTCACTGCCAGGCATGCCTCTAGCACCGCCACGTTTGAAACTCTTGGGCAATACACAAATTCCCGTAAGTCAGCAACTGACGCAGCTGCGGCGACTGTATGATGCCGCCGAACAGGAGGAGGACAGCGCCGATGAGGAGGTCAAACGATATTTTCGCGAGAATAGCAACAATAATAATAGTGACAGCGGTGGTGGCACACAATGCAGTTCCTCGCCCGAAGATGTAGTTCTGCTCAAGGGCAGTGAGTACTCGAGCAGCTGGAGTCGCCTGAAAGCCAAACGCACTATCTGGAAAATTGAGGCGCAAGAGCAAACGCTACAGCGCTCAGGTAATGAGAGAGTCCCAGAGAGTATTCTGTAAGGCCGTGTTTAGGTAGAGGAGTTTACTATAAGACTAGGAAGAACTGGCAGCTTAGATTTACTTCATCAACTTAAATGCGTATTGTGCGTTCTCCCCTGGTTTTTTTTTCTAGATCTGCCCAAGTCGAATGTGATGAATATTGCTTTGCACGCGCCTCGGTTGCAGAAGCCGCAAGCAACACCGCCTACTCTACGCATTGGTCAGCTGGTGCCGGTGGCTAAGCCACGTACGCTGCTTGTGCAACCACAATTGCAAGCACCAAACACAGACACCACAGACGAATCGGGCAGCGAATCCTTAAAAATAGTCAAGGAGGCACGCGGCGCACGCAAACTCCGAGAGCATGAGCTCTCCTATTTTGGTGTTCAAAATTCACCGACACCCTCCGCCACACAAACGCCTAAATTACTAGGCACGCCCTCGACTAATCCACGACGCACGTTGCCCTCTCGCAGTAAGCATAACCAGAACGAGGAGGCAATCAGTGCAACAACGACAACGAAAGCAATATCAGCAACAGCAGCAGCAACAACAACAAGAACAACTAAATGGCAGCTTTTGAATGATCGACCCGATTTGCTTAGGCATAGTCCGCAGGACAACGATGAGTGCAACGATGATTATCCGGATGATGATGAACACTGCTATGAAAACATCGCCAACGAACTGACAACTACATTTAGGGTGAAGTCACCCTCACCCTCACATGGCAGCTACGAGCGGAAGACAGATTTGCAACGCGATGCTCAGATACTCAGCGAGATGACTCGGAACGCTGATCAAACAATGAAGGTAGGACTTTTTTTTTGTAGTTATTTTATTTTGTAGCGATCACAAAAACGTATAGTAGACCTAGTGATACCCACAGATCAGTGGAAAGCAGTTGCCTTTGTGTTTTAGCTGCAATTAATAGTTTATTGTTTATCTAAGGATGTGAATGAAAAAGCTAATAATAAAAAGCGATAAATCTGCGTGGAGTTAAGTACCTATCTTCAAGTATTATCATATTAACGTCTTGCTCTTAGGCCCTCTCCGATGAGGCTGCCTTCAAGGATCAGCGACGTCGTTCCAGCTCGCTGCAGCGACGCATCGCCAAACCATTAGCGACCATCGATGAGAAAGTTAAGGCGCACAGTGTTGATGCAAAATCAGTCAGCTTGACACGTGGCACATTTTCTTCGGAGGCTCGACGCAATTCTCGACAATCGACTCCATCACCGACGCGTGCCCGTAGCTCATCTCAGTCATCCATCGAGTGCTGTCCACGAGATCGTTCGCGTTCCAGTTCGCGTGAGTCAATGACTCAAGGAGGCGGTTCGTCTGACGAGCAATTGAGCAAGCAGCGCGTCGAGCGCCTGCGCCTGCGAACACCCAAGCGTGAGAAGTCACGTCACGATCCCATCACAGAGCAGCGCTCATCCAGGCAGAGCTGCAAGCCACGCAGCAGCAACAGCAGCTCCAATATGGTGTCAGAAAGCAAGCGAACGCATCATCACAGCCGACACAGTCGAGAGAGGCGAGAAAAGGAGCACTTGCAAACGAGCGAGCAGCACTCTGGCAAGCATAGTTCGGGCTCGGGTGGCAGTCGTCTACTGCGCTCATCGCGTGTCAGCGAAGAGAGCCGACCACGCACAAGCTCTCAGCGCACAAGCGAACGGGAAAAAGAACGCGAGAGGGAGCGGGAACGCGAGCGAGAGCGGTCGCGTGGAAGTGAGAAGCACAGGGAAGAGCTTACACGCTCTCGTGGTGAGTAAACAGTTATTCGAGTATGAGGTGCAGATTACTTTATGCTTTATGTATGTGGCTCGCTTAATCAGTTTTTTAAATGCATAAATGCGTGTATCTATTACAGAGCTACTTGTTTTGGGCCTACTCATAATGGGTGCCACACAGCCACCTCGGCTGCGTAAACGTTTTAGGTTAGCCACCAGTTAGCCAAGTGCCAATTGTCAAACTTTTATACTAAGCTGCATGTCAATAAGCAGACCATCAAACACATATCATAATTTGACAAAGTAGCTCAACTACAAGGCTGCTCACTCGTATTATAGATTTTTTCACCGCACCACACACGTACTGGGAATGAAAATGAATTTAAAATAAAAAATGTTTTAAAAAGCATTAAAATACAGTCAAAAACTGGTATACTGTATAACTACATTTAGGTAAACTCCAAGAAATACTGATCTTAACTCTGAGAATTTTATCGAATCGCACATCGATGTGTATCGACTTTCTTTTTCGCAATCTGTGATAAAATTTTCAAAGTAAAAGAGGGAAAACAAGATATAACCTTTTGTTTACAAAGTGGATATATATATATATATATATATATATTATAAATGCCTGTTTTGTAATATGTCAAAAAAGTTTCATTCCCAGTTGCAAATATGTATACAAATTGACACAAAATATTTTGGCACACAAACCCACAAAAATAGTTTGTCTAAACTCAAAAATTTAACAATCTTAGTTCAGTCAGCGAATTGGTTATTCTAACTAACGTATACAACAAGATAAACGTATTTAAATTGATAATGTACCATGCCATTCCACACAAACAGGTCACTCCAGTCGCTCCAGACACAGTGAGCCCAGCACAGTGGGTCACAAGTCGAGTCGATGCAGTCGCAGCAGTCAAGTTACAAACACATCCGCACACAGAAAGTCCGTCAAACCAACAACAGCAACAACAACAGCAGGCAGCACAACAAAAGCAAGCACAACAGCAGCGCACAAAACATCAACAACAACAACTGCATTCGCACCGACAACGCACAACGAACTGACGTACGTATACGTAACGAATTTAGCCAATACACAAACCACCGAGGATGCCGACTATGCCAGCATTGATGAGGCAACAGTAACGCCAACAATAGTAACGCTTCCATTGCCTCCACCTCGCCGCAAGCGTAAGCAATCGCTAATCCCGCTGCCCATTCAGCGTGCCACGCCCACTGCCGACTATGAGCATCGCACTAAATTGGAAATGATTCCACCACCATCCCAATGCAAACCAAAGCCCAGCTACTCGAATCAATCGACGCTGCGCTGCAAGCCACAACCAGCGCGCAAATACTCGCTAAAATGCACCCAATCAACAAGTTCGAGTTTTGCCTTTCTGCCCTATTTGCCGGCAAAGCGAAACTCGAGTGTTAGCCATGTCTATGACAATTATCTGCTATACGCAGCGCCAGATACAACTAAAGAAACATCGTCCAAGTTGCGTCCCTATCAGAACAATTTAAGTAATGAGCATGCCCAGCTTTTTGGCAGCAGCGGTCGTGCGGGTGGTGCAGTACCTTCAGGTGGCCGGCTGGGCAGCTGGCCAAAGCGTTTACGCATGCGGCAGGTGCGCAGCAGCGTTTCAACGCATCAGCCTTTTGGCATTTGCACATGTTCATAGTCAGACGGAGCTGGAGCAGCAAACCAAAAAAATTACAGTCGCACAAGGATAAGCGTAATCGGATCTCGCACACAGTCATAGTTTTTTTCATATTTTCTTTAACATCCTATGCACTTCAAAATTTTCCTACATTTTTTTTAACTACATCACGCGCGCGAAATTAAGAAAAAAAATCAAACCGAAATGCACAAAGTATTAAAAGAAAATATATATGTATTTCGAAAAGAACGATTCAGCAGATATCTAACCTGTGTTCTTCCACTAATAATACTACCTAAAACCGGGCCAGAGAGCAAGGCAAAGAGAGTGAAGAGCTTTAATTTTACTTGGAGCACACTTGGCAATGCACATACAAAAATATATATATATATAGATAAAAAAAAAAAAAAACACCAACACACACAATGAATGCAAATGGTTCTGTTTTTACTTTTCACAGCGTAAGCGAATTTCAAAATTTTGTATAATTTCGTTATTAAGAAACTGTAAGCATGTTGTGGGTGCATTAGAAATTTAGATGCTAACCAAGTCTGTAGAATGCTAAACTAACTTTTGCCAAACTGTATGAGCAAATTCTTACAACAATATTTTACAAATCAATTTAACACAAATTTCGTTTGACATTTGAAACATTTTAAATATTTGCAAGCACTAATTTATATTATTAAAGTATTAAAAAAGAATTGTGGCTTAATGATCGAAAGCCAATTTTTGTAGTAAAAACTTATTTTGTTCGATTTTTAAATTAGCTCAAATATTATTTTTTATAAGTGAAGTTGTTTTGAAACCATTTAAAAATTCAAAACAGACTGACGAATTAATTGCATGATCAAAGACATACTAAAAAAATTTTATTAATCATTTAATCTAATGCTCTGTTCACACTCTACTTAGTAGCACTCTATAGCACATTTAAGTATCAATTCTAAACACTGACTATGAACATGTTGCTGTAAAAAAAGCAACACAAAAGCATCAATGAAATTGGAAATGAACCGAATACAAATAATCATCAACATTGCTCGCTCTACTCTATTTCTTATGTACCAGAACACTAAAAGCGCTACTTTAGCAACTGGAACTACGTAGTGGATGTAGCACATTGGTATACTCTATAAAAAAAGGAAATATTGTATATTGTATAAATATCAAGTAGAAAGCATTTTAAATATTAAAAAAAAACAACAACTTTTAAAGATTTTCTAACTAGAATTATTATTCTTTCTCTTTAATCGGTAGACACGGTAAAAGCACACTGAGTGGACATCATCATCACAGCAGCAAGCACAGCCAAGGACAACCGCCTCAGCATCATGTGCACAGTTTAACCACAACGACAATTGCTGCCACAAAGCAGCAGCGCGATCGACATGGCAAGGATAGAAAATAATATGGAAGCAACAGCTAAATGAGCGCAGCAACGAACACTACTAAAACTTAACTAAACAGCATACCACTTACTTATATTAATAATATATATACACATTGTAATACGAATAGGCGAATAGCTTGCTTTCCTTTTGGCGCTATCAATGTCAACATTATGTTAATAGTAATTTTGAAAGTTTTTACACGTCTACAAAAATTTCAATGTAATTACTTGGCATGGCGAACGAAATGTAATAGGAAATAAATAATGTTTTGCTAACAATCCTTTAACGCTTAATGCGTTCATCTATATCTATCTAAAGCAATTACCAATATCAGTTCCTCCCGCATTCATACACTCATCTGATCTATCAATATAATCTTTTTACTAATACACATTTGGGCACACATTCTAAAATCAAGTATTAAAATATGCCAGATTCCCATTACATATACTACTTATCCAATCTTTGTTAAAAATTTTACATATTAAAATTATTAAATCGGGTAAACTTTAAATAACAAATGATACTCATATATATTCTTTAATAGCTTTAAGTTTAATTGTTTGCATATACATAAAACAAAAACAATTTATATATACAATAATTTTAAAAATTATTGCACAAAATTTAAATTGTGTTTTTTTGTAATATATTTTAATGATACTACATTTCGATTTTTTTATTTTTTAAAATAAAAATAAATATTTTCTGAATCAACAAAATACTTAAGTTTTTTTATACCCTGATCCCATTAAAAATGGGGAAAAAAGAGTATAATGGTTTTGTGCAAAAGTATGTAACGGGCAGAAGGAAGCTTCCCCGACCCCATAGAGTATATATATTATTGATCAGCATCAACAGCCGAGTCGATATAGCCATGTCCGTCTGTCCGTCCGTTTGTCTGTCCGTATGTATGAACGCGTCGATCTCAGAGACTATAAGGGCTAGAGACTCCAGATTTGGAACTTAAGCTCGCCTAAGCCCTAGGAAGTTCAAGTTTGTCGATTTTCGATAGCTCATCCCGTTTTCGATATACACATGGGATCGATAGCAACAAAATATTGAATTTGAAAAAATTTGAGACGGCGTTTGATACACACAAGAAAATAATGACAATCTGCGAAATTTTTATTAAAATTTTATTATTGGAGGTGTCGATTACGGTTTTTTGATTTCGTTAGTGCGAAACGCAAGACATCGACTCTTCCATCTAAAATATTCTTTGATGAAATGAAATCCAATTCAGATCAGGCCATTGCCGATCTATTTGCTGAATTTTTTCAAACGACCTATAGCCCTTGTTTTCAACCAGTCGTCACGCCTTATCCCTATCAGCTTAATGCCTCAAATTGCATTTTTATACCGGAAATCACAGAGAGCTCACTACTTTGTGATCTTCTGGTTATAAAGCCCACATTTTCTCCAGGACCTGATGGAATACCAAGCTGTGTGCTTAGGTACTGTGCTCAGGATCTCTTAAAACCTTTGCATAAGTTGTTTAGTTTGTCCGTGGAGCTATGCTCTTTCCCAAAAATTTGGAAAGAGTCTTATATTATTCCTTTGCACAAGAAAGGAAAAAAATCTAATGCTCAAAATTATAGGGGTATCTCCAAGTTGTCTGCTATTCCTAAGATTTTTGAGAAACTAATAACCTCTCATGTTCAACATCTTTGTAAATCTATGATTTCACCGTGCCAGCACGGCTTCATGAAACAAAGATTTACCTCTACTAACTTACTAGAATTCACATCATTTGTTATTAAAAGCTTTGAAGACAAATTGCAAACTGGTGTTATTTACACTGATTTCAGGTGATTTCAGGCTTTTGACTCTGTAAATCATCTCCTTTTAATTTATAAACTTAAACTTTTGGGCTTTCCCAATAATCTTATTCTTTGGATTCAAGATTATTTAACTTTTAGAACTCAGAGAGTCTATTTTAATGGCTCAGTTTCTAAAGCGGTGCAGGTCACTTCTGGTGTTCCACAAGGAAGTCAATTTAGGACCGTTATTATTTACACTGTTCATAAACGACCTTCCGTCTGTTATTAATCATTTTCGGGGACTAATGTATGCTGATGATGTAAAATTATGCATGTCAGCTGCAAGTCTTCTGTCTGGTCATAGACTGCAAAGTGACTTAGACAATTTTCAAACTTGGTGCAGAGTAAATTTACTGCATCTCAATTGCAGTAAATGTAAAGTTATGTCTTTTTATAGGCGAATGCCTTTTTATACCCTGATCCCATTAAAAATAGGAAAAAAGGGTATAATAGTTTTGTGCAAAAGTATGTAACAGGCAGAAGGAAGCATCTCCTACCCCATAAAGTATATATATTCTTGATCAGTATCAACAGCCGATTCGATATAGCCATGTCCGTTTGTCCGTCCGTCTGTCCGTATGTATGAACGCGTCGATCTCAGAGACTATAAAAGCTACAGACTCCAGATTTGGAACTTAAGCTTGCCTAACCCCTAGGCAGTGCAAGTTTGTTTTCGATTTTCGATAACTCATCCCGTTTTCGATATACACATGCGATCGATAACCACAAAATCTTGAATTTTGATGGCATTTGAAGTAATGAACAAAATAATGACAATCTGTAAAATTTTTATTAAAATCGGTTAAGAAACACCGGAGATATGGGACATTGAAGTTGTGTATGCAATATGCAGTATGTGCGTACATACAAAAACAAGTAAAGTATAGGGACTTGAGCCTTCTTACTTGTTTTATATAATAAAAAGTGTAGAGAAAAGTAATATCATGGAATCCCTCGAGTAGTTATAAGAAAATCTTTTACATTTCAGCATATTACTTATATGCAATTATACATATTGTTGCAATGAATTTATTTGTTTGGTTTGGTAGAAAGTAGAGTATTTTAAAAGCGTGCAACAAACAATTTACATTCGTTTATTCTAACTTGTTAATTCTATAGGTATTATTTTACCAACGACGCCGATCATTCGTGTAAGCGTTTTTATCTATTTGTAGCTGCGACCATCTACATTTGTGTGTTAACCATTGTATATGCGTATACATGATGAGATATAACTATATATGTGTTTGGCTTACATATATATGTATGCGCGGGTGTTGATAACCTAAGCACAGTTGAGCACGGAACACTTCATGGGAGACTGAAGGGGTTCAGTTGTCGTCCGACCGTCGTCCCCAACGGCAGTTATATCAAGCTCTTAACAGTCTGAGAAGTGAGTAGATATATGTGTAACAGTGAGCGGCTCTCCAGTGGATTACTATATATAAATTACTTGGCTGTTAAAAGTTTGGTGTAAAGACAAACTTATTGTGGCATGTCGTATCAATGATATATGGCGTAGAAATAAAAAGAAAAACATTCTTGGGCAGCCTTTTATTGTAATTCATACTTTGGCTAGGATGAGTAGAGTAGTCAATTAGTAATCAATACTAAACATGTGCCTTAATGATTTATATGTTTTTATACCAACAAATCGACTAATCATTGTGTGCGTTGAACGAGCTAAGTTTGATAAGAATTAGCCTTTTTTTTTAAAGTAGGTTTTTAAATTGTTATTTCAAAATGTTTTAAAAGAAAATATATATATGTTAATATTATCTTTCCATATTTTTATTGTATTATAAATTTGCTTACTAAATGATTTAGCAGAAATTGGTTGTTATGTCTTTAAAATAAAATGGTCAAGCAAAGCTTATGATAAACGGTATAAAATTGAAAAAAACAAAGTATTGAACAATAAATACCAAACAAAAAAGAGATCAAAAATTCCATTGTGTCATTTAATTCTTATAATGGAAAAATACTTAAAAGCAAATGAGTTTTAAATTTGATAAACATTAAATACTAATAAAAATGTAAAAATAACACTTAACATAAAAATTTTTTTTTTTTTGAATTGTTGATACCAATTAAGTGGATAATACCTTGTACTATTAAAAATAGCTTACTAACCTACAATATATGCAATGTTAAAAAAAACATCCATATTAACACGTAAGAAGGCTCTAGTCGAGAAATCCCGAGTAGACGATACCCTGATCCCAATACTTTACGCTTACAGTCAGTGCTTGCAAGTATGTGTGTATGTGTGTACGCGCATACTACATACTACATAGAAAACTTTAATGTCCCATATCTCCGGTGTTTCTTAACCGATTTTAATAAAAATTTTACAGATTGTCATTATTTTGTTCATTACTTCAAATGCCATCTCAAAGTTTTCAAAATTCAAGATTTTGTTGTTATCGATCGCATGTGTATATCGGAAACGGGATGAGTTGTCGAAAATCAAAAACAAACTTGTACTGCCTAGGGATTAGGCGAGCTTGAGTTCCAAATCTGGAGTCTCTAGCTCTTATAGTCTCTGAGATCGACGCGTTCATACATACAGACGGACAGACGGACATGGCTATATCGACTCGACTGTTGATGCTGATCAAGAATATATATACTTTATGGGGTCGGAGATGCTTCCTTCTGCCTGTTACATACTTTTGCACAAAACCATTATACCTTTTTTCCCATTTTTTATGGGATCTTCATCTATACTTCAAATGCCATCTCAAAGTTTTCAAAATTCAAGATTTTGTTGTTATCGATCCTATGTGTATATCGGAAACGGGATGAGTTGTCGAAAATCGAAAACAAACTTGTACTGCCTAGGGATTAGGCGAGCTTGAGTTCCAAATCTGGAGTCTCTAGCTCTTATAGTCTCTGAGATCGACGCGTTCATACATACAGACGGACAGACGGACATGGCTATATCGACTCGACTGTTGATGCTGATCAAGAATAAATATACTTTATGGGGTCGGAGATGCTTCCTTCTGCCTGTTACATACTTTTGCACAAAACCATTGTACCCTTTTTCCCATTTTTTATGGGATCAGGGTATAAAAAGCCGAACAAAAACAAAACAAAAACACATTTAGCAAATAAACTGAGAGAACTGAAGCGCTATTGACAAATAGTATATAAAGAAGAGAACACAAAAAAAGATAAGACTAAATAAAAAAACCCAGATTATTTTTGTATACATATGTACGTATAATCCGATTTGTTAAAGTATTTTCTTTTTTAAATCTATACAGACTAATAATCCTATTGTTTTTGAAATGAATTTTGATACAATTTATAGATATTTACTGTATGTTGAGTCCACAAAACTTTTTTAATATTTACTTTTTGGGAATATAAATTTATCAATAAAAATCATTTGCTCAGCTTTTGCTTTTAACCGGAGTGCCACGGCCGGGAATTGTTATCTTATCAGAACCGAATTGAGTTTATCTTGTCTGAAATTGCAGTCTAAACAAATACAACAACAGCAACAACAACCAACATTAGGTAGCTGACCACATTTTGGCTTATACAGAGTGTTTGCCATATCACTTGCCGATAAGACAACACCATATTTGTATTTTTTTTCACTTCGATTAGAACAATGGAAGAAAACTAAGTTTGGTTTCTCTGGGACAGTTTATTAACGTTTTGAAATTAATACGCGAAGGCTGTGTTTTTATTTTTTACCTTTCCAGGTAAATCTAATTTTTAACAGCTTATACATATTCAATTAATATTGCTGTTTATATCAATACTTATAATTTTAGATTTGTCAATAAGTAACCGTCCAAAATGTCACTTTTAACGGGCAGCGCAAATGCAGTGAAGTACACGCTATTTGGATTTAATCTGATCTTTTTGGTAAGTACATTCATAAGTCTATAATTGAAATTAAAGATAAGTCTGGCTGAGTCATCACCCAATTACAATTGTTTTTGCATTAGCACAAAGTCCATTAAAGAATTTGTCAATTTGTCATTGTGCAGATAATCATATAGATAAGGTAGACAAATGCAGACACAGCATGTGTCTAGCCAAATTTCAGGTGGCTCCTGTAATATTGAAAAGAAAGGTGTGTTGAAATATTTATGTCAATGTATAGGTGCGCAGTTAGTCTTTTTTTTGCAGCAGCGATTGAAGAAATTGTTTTGTGAACTTTTTCAAATAGGTTTGCACATTGATTAAATTTATAGCCATTAAAACGATAACGTACTTTTTGTTTCTACTATCTATAATATTGTTTAAAATATATGTATGAGTAACGTGTTGAAGAATGTTAAGCTATTTAATCGTTAAGCTATAGAAGTAAAATAATATAATTTTTAATATAGTTACATAGATGAAACTCGCATATCCAGAAACAATTTATGTTCGCCAAAACTATACAATAAAACAAATTTCTTGACTTTGTAGAAGAGTAAATCGTTAAGAATCCTTTAAACTGTTTTGATGTTGTACACGAATATCTAAATGCATATAAACTTTTAAAAATGCAAATGATTTATATCTGGAACAGGCACTTTTTAAGGTATTTAGAGTTTAAGATATTTTTATTCTACAACAAAAATAATATACACTCTATTCTTCTTACACACACACACTGAAAAGAATAAAATACCGTTAAAATATACACTTATCTTATCATCAATAACTTTGATTGTGAAAGCTGAAAGAATTTTGTGAAACTTGGCCTAAGTGATGTTATTTTTTTTTAGTTTTTATTTTTTTTTAATAAATATATTTGTATTTTATTTATAGATCACAGGCATCATTCTTATAGCTGTTGGTGCTGGCGTTGGCTCCGTCTACACTGGCTATGAAATTTTTTTGGTCAGCAAATTCTTCTCGATACCAACGTTTCTGATCGTAATTGGAGCCTTTATAATTGTAATTACCTTCTTTGGATGTTGGGGTGCGCTCAAGGAAAACTATTGCCTTATCCTCAGCTTTTCGGTGATGTTGTTCATTATATTCATACTGGAATTGGCGGCAGGCATTAGTGGCTATGTGTTGCGGAATAATGCATATGCTTATATAGACACATCGCTTACCGCATCAATGGCAAGTTACTCAAATCAAACCCAGAATCCTACCACTAAGCTCTGGGACGACGTGCAACGCGAATTCAACTGCTGTGGCGTCAAAAGCTTTGCAGACTGGCAAAAAGTGCTTAACGTTACCGACCTGCCCATGTCATGCTGCTCAATACCAATAGGGGCAGTGGGTACAGTTACCTGCGACAATTCAGTATATGACTTAAATCGCAACACAAACGGTGGGTGTCTACTCGGTTTCTCCAACTATATAGCCGATCATGCGGTCAGTCTGGGTGCTGCTGGTGTTGTTATTGCCGTCCTTCAGGTGAGTTGACTGCGATTTTTTGATATATTATATTACATAATAACTAATAAACTATTTAATTTACAGTTCTTTGGCGTAATTTTTGCATGTTACATAGCGCGAGAAATCAAAATTCGCAATGGCATCACTGGCTTAATGTAAATGTTCTTGATGAGTTCAATTGCTAACATGGACACAAGTGAAATTCATAGCCTGCAATCTAAGCTCAATCATAAGGCACAATTTAATGCCGCTTATTGCGCTTGCCTGCTGCTAAATTATTAAAATATTTGTAAACTTATCTTAACTTTGTAAATAAAACCAATGTAGCTCTTGTATACTACAAACTAACTTTATGGCAATTGTTATCCAGTCTTTGTTTGAACCACATTGAATGTGCCAGCTCTGGTTTCAAGATCAAAGCAATCGTTGCTTAGAAGCAAGGTCGTGGGGGTTAGTTCAGTTAGTCAGATTGTGCGGGTTGTCAGACAAAAGGACCAATTGCCAATTGAAACTGCTGCCATCGCAATCCTAGCAACAACTAGCCAGCATGTACCCTGATTTGCCAATCCTATCACCAAAAACCTCAAAGTGGCATAATACTCTTTTCAGCCTTTATTACATCCGTGATAACTGATTATATTTATTATATGACACTTAATTTGAGCTTTAACATTTTTCCACTTTTGTGCGTGGATTTGAGATGTTATTATAAGTTTACTGAAATCTATCCGCAAATTTGACTCATTAAAAAAACCTTAGCTGACATTTCAACAGCTTCCATTGCCATTGACAATCACTTAAAATTTGTGATGAATTCCTTTTGAATTATAAACATTTGTTTATATTATTATTTTTTCAATATTTCGATAGGAAACACAAAAATAATTATAATAATCATGGAGTTTTAAGCACAGAAACTACTGTTTAAAGCTAGCGATTGTTTGAGAATGAGAAATAATCGAAACAAAAATATTTTTCAATTACAGTGGACGTTCGCAAATTAGAACCAGTGGCTTCCTAGAATAGTTATAATATCTATCTAGTTGAAGTTTCTGGACAGTTCAAATGTCAAAAAAGGCAAGAGTTATGTAATTATGAATTATTTTATATGTAACGTTCAAGATATGATAATAATATAATGTTTTAATCATAAATGTATGTTTGCCAAAAACGACTAAATACCATCTCGTTTTAAAATCTTTATGAATGCACACCTTTTGAGGAAGTCATTAGCTATTTTTCCACCAAACAAAAACTGCTGGGGGCGGCAGGAGTGGGTGTGGCATTAAGACTTTTGAAGAAGGTTTTTGGGGTAAGTAAGCTGTTATCCTATCACCAAATTTGGTAACACAAGCTGTTCAAATGTGGAATATATCTGTGTTTTATCGATTTTCATATTATGGTGTCTCGACTTGTTATCGATTTAACAGGCCTTCAGTTGAAGTAGCTCCCCCCAGATATTTGCAAGGTTTCAAGGATCTAGCTTTAACGGTGTCGAAAATAGTTGCGTTCATACAGACTGGCGGACAGCGTGATGGACATTGCAAAAAACCAATATATAATAATATAAATAAGTAAGAAGGCTCGAGTCGTGAAATCCCGACTAGACGACACCCTGAACCCTATAATTTACGCGTACAGTCAGTGCTTACAATACGCACATACTGCATACTGCATACTCAACTTCAATGTTGCATATCTCCGGTGTTTCACTGATTATCATTATTTTGTCTAATCTTTCAATCGCTCAAAGTTTTCCAAATTCAAGATTTTGTTGTTATCGATCCCATGTGTACATCGGAAACGGGTTAAGTTATCGAAAATCGAAAACAAACTTGTACTGCCTAGGGATTAGGCGATCTCATGTTCCAAATCTGGAGTCTCTAGCTCTTATAGTCTCTGAGATCAACGCGTTCATACATACGGACAGACAAACGGACAGACGGACGGACCTGGCTCTATCGACTTGGCTATTGATACTTATCAAGAACATATATACTTTATGGGGTCGGAGATGCTTCCTTCTGCCTGTTACACACTATTGCACAAAACCATTATACCCTTTTTCCCATTTTTAATGGGTTCTAATATTGTATTTTTTTTTAAAGAAATAATGAGATTTGACTGGGGTAATGCTGTTGAATTATAGAAACAATGTAAATTAACTTTAAGCTGTCTATACTCTTAACACTGCGACCATTTATAAGAAACAGTTAAAAATGAATGGATTGCTATTAAAGAGATTTGTACCTGAAAAAATTCCTTTGTTATCTAAGTAAATAAATTTTAACAATCAGAAGGCGCTAGTCGAGCTATCTTGTCTGCAATTTTCGATACCTCCGTTGTTTTTTCAAGTGGATCCGACAATATTTTCACAGATGATCATAATGATCTCAAATCCAGTTCATAGTTATCAAGACTCAAAACTTATATGCTATCGATTTTATGTGTATATCGGAAATGGTTAGAGCTGTCAAAAATTCGAATCAAACTAGTTCTGCCTATGGCTTAGGCAAACTTAAGTTTCAAAACTGAAGCCTCTACCCTTTTAAGACAAACAGACAGACAAAAAGTCTGTCATGGCTATATCGACTCGGCTGATGATACTGAACAAGAATATATATAAAGTTTAAAGACTTGAAAAGTCTTGTTAATGCCTGCATATCTTTGCACAAAACCAATATAACCCTTTAAGTAATTTCATGGGCTCAGGGTATATAAATAGGATAGTTTAGTACGTTATTGTCAAGTATTGGGAAATAAATCTACTATTTTTATTGATTGAAAACACAAGTGAATTATTTTAGCAAACTTCTTTATGTGTCCAATATGTTCATGCATGACTATGGCCAATGAATAATTCAAGCTTTTCAGCAGGTGTACTAGTAGTGTTGTTATTAAAAAATCGATAAGCCATGACAGTTGACTCATTATAATTGAGCAAACAATCGATAACACATGGCCAACAGCCGTCGGAGCAACCCAACCCAACCCAACCCAACCCAACACAACCCCAACGACCTTGCACTTGAAACCTTGTTTGAATTTTGAATGTATGAGCAACTTGAATGACATTTGAGTTAAGTATGAGTTCTCCGTAATAGAAACGCATTTGTACATTAAGTTGAGCTAATTTCACATATTATTGCAAAATCTAATGAATTAGGGCATTGTCTTATCGCTAGCTTTTATCTAGTACATTGAGAAAAACAATGAACATTTATTGGCTGATAAGCGAACTCAACTGTTACACAAAGAGCGTCAAAACGAGAGCCACTCAGTTGGTCTAGAGCGCGTCAGATAGAGAAAAATATATATATATATAGAGAGAGAGAGAGAGAGAGAGAGAGGTGGGTGAATTGGCCGAGAGCCGAGAGCCATTTAGCGTTTGCAACTGGCAATGTTCCCATTCTGGGCCCGCTCAGTCAACGTATAGCAAGCAAAAGTTAAAGTACGTTCTGTGGCCAAGCTAAAACTGCTAATACGATAATAAATAACTTGGAGTGAATACTATAGTTTTTTAATTTTATTGAATTTCAGTTTATTGCAGCTTTAGATTACGAGAAAAACAAAAAAGAAGAAAAACTAACGAAATGGCGAACCGGGAACTGGAATTAAATTCCGGAATGCGTTGCGCCAAATATATGCTCATCATTGTGAGCTTTATGTTTGCGGTAAGTTTTTAAGAAAATTTTCCAACTAACTTTTGTCATGATTCATTTGAAAAACGACGCCATTTTGGATTCTAACTTCGAGAAAAATATCAGTTGCCTGCCCTGATAATACATTTTGCGCTCTTATCAGTAGTTGAGCAATTGTCGTAGTGTTTGTGAATCATAATATACCACGTAGTACAGACTTATACATGTGGAATCGAAAGAGAATAACGGGTCAATCAGTCTGACTGTTGCTCTTGTTTCGGTGGGTTGGGGGGGGGGGGGGGGGGAACAAAGTAAACATCAGCCTTGTATCTTATAATTGCTGATAACATGTTTTCCAGATGACGCAGATCATGACAGTTACTATATTTGTATATGCATATGTACATGCATAGATCAATTTTATATCTTAACACAATACAATAGATTTTTTATCAATTTACAATTAAACTGCAGTATCTTAATCTTTCATTTTTGGAGCCTCAACTTATTCCCAAAAAATGTACTTCCGATCAAAAGTTATGTACATTAATTATTCTGTTTACCTAATGCGAACAAATATTGTAACCTTCTCATTTTGCACTCAGTGCTTTCAGATAAGATAGTCAGAGCATGGACTGAACTTAAAGAGCGCAAGTACAATAATAAATATAATAATATAGATCAAATATATCAGTAAATGTGACGTCATTATTTGCACAAGCTATAAAAAAAAGCCTGAATGCGACTTATTTGGCTTTGAATACTGAAACGATAATATGTATAAAATTGCGATGAATTATTAAAAATATTCCTCCTTTATTCTTATAATAAATATAAATTTCAATTTGCTGTCTAGTGATGATGTATTATGTGAGGAATATTTTATTTAGCTTTTGTAGATACTATATATTTTTATACCCTGATCCCATTAAAAATGAGAAAAAAGGCAGAAGGAAGCATCTCCGACCCCATAAAGTATATATATTCTTGATCAGCATCAACAGCCGAGTCGATATAGCCATGTCCGTCTGTCCGTATGTATGAGCCAACCGATCTCAGAGACTATAAGAGATTTTGAGATGGCATTTGAAATAATGAACAAAATAATGACAATCTGTGAAATTTTTATTAAAATCGGTTAAGAAACACCGGAGGTATGGGACATTGAAGTTGTGTATGCAATATGCAGTATGCAGTATGTGCGTACATACAAACACACATACTTGCAAACACTGACTGTACGTGTAAAGTATAGGGATCAGGGTATCGTCTAGTCGGGATTTCTCGACTAGAGCCTTCTTACTTGTTTTATCTTATATATAGTTTATTTATTTTTCAAAAGATGAAATAAGAACTAAATTAGAGCACAAAAATTAATTACATTTATTATTAAACTAAACATTTTGTCGACCCATTTTTCTTAATGTAATAAAAATTTAAAATTTAACATTGCTTTGAAAACAGTATAAAAAATCTTTTTAAGCTCCCTTCAACTTAACGTAGCATAACTTACTTAGATACTTATGCATAGAAATAACCTTTTTTGTCTTTAAGCTTTTAATAATCCAAAACTGAATAGTAATTATAGATATAAAATTGTCATACTTATAAAAGCATATAAGTTTTGCTGTATAACAAACTTCAACTAAATACAAACAAAATTATAGTTTGATATATATATATATATATACTACGACTACAAAACTTCTCATCCCCTCTTCCTGTCGACCATCCCACCTCTCTGTAACAACTTCAAATAAAAAAAAAAATCTAGTACTGAGTCATACATAACGTTAAATTCGTGATTTGGCATGCCATTGCTAACTGAATTTGTTAACTGTTGTTTTGTTTTGTTTCCACAGCTGACGGCAATTCTACTGATAATGGTAGGAACGACCATTCAGGCGATTTTCGGCGACTTCAGTCTTTTCATCGATGGAAACTTCTCATCGCCGCCAGCACTTCTAATTGCCATTGGCTTCATTCTGATTGCAGTCGCCACTCTTGGCGCTTATGGAGCAGTCAAGGAGAGCGTTATGCTCATCAATCTGGTGAGTGAATCAACTAACTACTGTTATTCAATTTCTAACATATTTGGTTATCACATTCGAAACTGCAGTACGGCGTCTGCCTGTTCCTCGTCTTTTTACTGGAGGTATCGGCAGCAATTGCCGCCTTTGTGATGCAATCCCAGGTTCGCGGGATGCTAATGCGCACCATGACCGAAGCCCTTATTAAATACGAATCCGATCACAATGTCGCTGCCGGAGTAGACTTTATGCAGTCAGGTGTAAGTATAAATCCGTGAAGTGATATCAATTTTCTTTTTTTTTTTAATTTTCAGTTAACTTTTAATACTTGTACACAAATTTCGTTAAGAATATTTCTTAGAATTCAATTTTTATTTTTATTTTAAGTTGTTATTCAAAATGAAGCTCAATTTGTTATCCAGCAAAAATAGCTTTTAAATAATTCTAGCGATTTCAAAATTGCGTTTGCTGTAAATTTTAAACAAGTTCCTAAACATTTTTTTTTCTAACTTTAGTTTTGCATGTATTTTCATTTCTGCTTTTATTTGTACTTATTTGAACAGTGACATGCTTATAACACTTTTAATTATTATTGATTTTTAGATTTTTGACCAAAAAAGCTAAAAAATTTTTTTTGTTGTTGTTTTGTTTTGGCTGTACCTATTTATTACACCATGAACCCATTTTCAAAGTGGAAAAATGAAACTATAAGAGCTAGAGCCATCAGATTTGAAATATACGCTTGAATACGATTGAAAATGAGTAACACTGTACGCGTTAAGTAAGGGTCCAGGGAATCTTATAGTTGGGAGCCTTCTAACTTGTTTAAATCTTCCAAAAGTCATAAACTATAACTTTTATAGAAAATTTCCAAAATTGCTATATTTTGAAATCATTCTCTTTATACAATTGCAGTTGGGCTGCTGTGGCGTTCGTGATCCCGATGACTGGAAAGAATACTATTCACCAAATAAGAACATGTCACATCGAATCGATTCGGATGATGTTGTTGTACCAATCTCATGCTGCGGCCGCCTGGACGGGATACCTGATGACGTTAACAGCGAGGTGAACTGCCTGGAGCCCTTCGAATATGGCTGCTTCCGCAAAATGAACTATATACTGTCCCAGAGTGCAATGCTTATTGCCACTGGTGCAACAACAGTTGCCTTTGTCCAGCTGCTAGGCGTCCTTTGTGCCTTCATGCTGGCCAAGACTCTGAGACGCAACAAGTCGATACGCGAGGCGCGTCGCTGGCAACTGCAACAGAGCCTGAGTGTGCTCATCTCTGGAGGCAAGGTGGGTCTGCCAAATAACTCAGCGATGAGCGGCTATCAGCAGTTGGAAAACACCAATGAGTCAAGTACCCACGAGCCGTACACGTATACGCCCCAGAGTCCTAGCGTCAACTGAGCAATCAACCAAAAATCATCAACAACAATAAAACATGTAATTGTTTAATATTTAACTTGTTAACCAAACACAAAAAAACTTAAGCCAAAGTGAAGTTGAAATAAAGTTCAGTCTTAAGCTATATAGAGTTTAGGACTGCTGGCACAATTGCTGATTCAAGCTCTTTAACAGACGCAGCTGTTCCACAATGCTGGCCGTGGCAGTGCCACCAATTGCATCATATTGCTGCACATTGAAGCCGTAGTCAGCCACGCTGGCGATATCTGCTCCAAATGCGGCACAAATCTGCTGCAACTCGCCCAGCGGCACTTCCGTTATGTCCACTCCTCGTTGCTCCGCCAGTGTGACCACGCGTCCAATGTGATGATGTGCCTGGCGAAAAGGAACGCCCTTCCGCACCAAATAGTAGGCCTGAAACCATAGTCAGAAACGTATTAGATAGATTTTGGCCGGTTTGTTGTCTCAATTTATCAAGTCGAAAAAGTGGTGGCGAAGAAACTTCAGATCTTTTAATGAATTCGATATCGTTACTATAAAAAAAGGTTTTATATTTACTGTGCAGTAAGATCAATCCTTTTCGAATAGTCTGTTCTTTTTATCGAATAATGCTGATTTGCTTGTTACGTAATACAGTGCTAATTAAGGATAAACCTAAAATCAAGGTTACTTCTGTCACAAATGACATCGATACACTCTTAGTATTCTAATAGTATAATAGTAGTTTCTAGTATTCTAATGAAAATTAAGACCAAAGATAAAGTAAGGGTCATAAAAACTGGAAACGTTACTCTAAGATTTATGACAAAAGTAGGATTGTAAATTTCATTGGGCACAATCATTATTCACAGTTTTAAAGGTAAAGCTACCAATCTTGAAGATAGATTACTAACAGACCTAGCCCGGCGCACTTACCACCGCTAGCGAATACTCATGTTATCGATAACAGTATTCATTTGTAATTAAAAACGGTTGTTAAAATAATGATAATGAAAATTGTGCATTGAAATCGATTAAGAAACACCGAAAACTATCATATTGATCGTAACAACATTTAATACTTCATTATTCTATATTGCTATGAGTTTTTTAATTTGAATCGTTTTAACATCTTGTTTTTCAATTTCCATTCCAATATTTCATAGCCTTTGGATAGGTAGATAAATATTAAAACGAATAAGTCTTCTGGCTTCAAAAGAAAGCTAACATTCAAATAAATTTCCATGAAACTCAATATCAAATTTTTTCTAATAAATATATCTATTAAATCTAAAGGATTTTTCATAACAAGGAGTGTTTAAGTTAAGTGATACTGTGTATATTCATTTTGTTATGAAATGTGTAACGCAAAGAAGGAAGCATATCCGACTATGTAAGGCAAATATCTTCCTGATCTTGCTATTTTTTTTGTAGTAAAATCTTTTTTAGGGGGTTGCATTTGTATGCTATGACATAGTCGTCCGATCTGACCGAATTTTGCAAATGATTTAGCTGCAACAAAAAGAAGACATTCGCCAAAGATTCAGCTCGATAGCTCATAAGCTGGTTAAAACTATATAAATATTTTATGTATATCGATAACTTACCCAATCTGTGGCCAACATATCGGAACTGAGAGCCGATTCCATTTGATGACGTTGCACTTGCATGGTTTCTATAACGCCGACGGCGATATCCAGACTCTGAGCGAGTTTATCGTAGGCCTGGAAGCAGTACTGCTTATCGAATTGCAAGTCCTTGTTGTAGGTGGAAGGGGTACCCTTAATAGTCATCATAATGCCCGTTAGATTCGATGTTACTAGACCAGATATGCCGCGTATCAGCTCCAGACTGTCGGGATTACGTTTTTGTGGCATTAAACTGCTGCCGCTGGCAAATGTATCGGCAATTTTGATAAAATCAAACTCCTTGGTGCTATAAATAATGAGATCCTCGGCCAGACGAGACAAATGCAGGCTCACCATAGAACAGCAGTAAATAAAGTCAACTGTAAGCAAGATAATTATATTTTGTTTATCTATGAACATATAATTGAAAACAAGTAAGAAAGCTCTAGTCAAGAAATCCCGATTAGACGATTCCCTGAACCCTATACCTGTGTATGTAAGTGTGTGTGTGTACGCGCTTACTGCACACTCAGCTTCAATGTTCCATATATCCGGTGTTTCTCAACCGATTTCCATAATTCATTAGTCATTATTTTGTCTAATGTCTTAAACGCCGTCTCAAAGTTTTCCAAATTCAAGATTTTGTTGTTATCAATCCCATGAGTATATCGGAAACGGGAAGAGTTATCGAAAATCGAAAATAAACTTGTACTGCCTATGGATTATGCGAGCTTAATTTCAAAATCTGGAGTCTCTAGCTCTTATAGTCTCTGAGATCGAGGCGTTCATACATACGGACGGACAGACAGACAGACATGGCTATATCGACTCGGCTGTTGATGCTGATCAAGAATATATATACTTTATGGGGTCGGCGATGCTTCCTTCTGCCTGTTACATACTTTTGCACAGAACCATTATACCCTTTAGTTCAGGGTATTATAAACGAACGGAAATTGCTTGTAAGTCAATACAAAACCAGCTAAGAACTTGATAAGAACAATTTACATATAAGAACAAAAAATCATGCACTCTCGACACTTGAGAAACAACTACGCTATTACTCTACTCTTTAACGAACCATTTTAGTCGCATTTTAACATTCGTTACAAGGATGTTTGACTGTATTTAATTTTTTAATTTAAATATCTTTTATAACTTTTTTTTAGTACTCACCAACAAAATCGCGATCGCCCACAGCGTGCATGCTATTGGGCGTAACCCCAGCGAAACCCAAACGTTCAGCCAGCCATAGGCGATCAATGGCCAAAGGGTTCCCGGCCAGAGCTCCGCTGCCCAAAGGCAAAACATTGCTACGATCACGCAACTCAAGCAACCGAAGGCAATCCTCGCGTAAGGCAAAGCCATGCGACAGCATCCAGTGGGAGAATTGAACGGGCTGCGCTCGCTGCAGGTGAGTGTAGCCCGGCATAAGTACGCCTAAATGTGACTTCGCCTGTTGCATCATTGCCTCAACGACCAGACGCAGACGGCCCAGAGTTTCACGTATGGCCTTCCGCAGCCAGAGTTTCAGGTCGGTGACCACTTGATCATTGCGACTGCGTCCCGTATGCAAACGCTGTCCAAGCTCACCTGTCAAACCGACTAGGAGACGTTCATTAACTGTGTGAACATCCTCATCGCTGGCCTCAAACTTGACAAGTTTCTCAATCCAATCGTAGCGTATCAGCTCCAAACTTTTCACCAACTTATCGCATTCGGCTTTGTCCAACAGACCCGCACGCATTAGTGCCTCCGCATAGGCTTTACTCGCATCCAAATCATCCGCATAAAGGCGCGAATCATAGGGCAAACTGTTGTTCAGCTTCTGCAGCGCTTGATGAGGTTGCTCACTGAAGCGACCGCCCCACAGCTGATAGGTGGAGTTGTTTTCCTGTGTCATTCCGTTTGCGTTGCTTCCAGTTGACCGACTGACTGCCAGCTGTTCATGTTGCTTAATTCTATTTTAAAAATAATTATTTCAAATCTAGCTTGTATTTTTTGTTTGTTTATAAATAATCTGTGCCTTATCTTTAAACAAATAATAATCGTCACTTCACCATATGATTTTATGGGCATCATTTTCTAGCTACAAAACTCAAATTGCTGTCACTTTAGGTTGATGAAAATTAAGCACAGTGGTTGTAATTTATAATTAGTTTAGTCTTAAAGAGCTTATCTACCTATCATTTCATAGAGATTGTAATCTTATTTTTCTGTCAATATTGTATTTAAAAAAAAGAAAACATTTATAAGTTTGTTGCGTAAAACAATTTTAAAACTTTTGTTTACTCGCTTTCGTAAATAAAACAGAATAGAATTACAGTTTTATACACGTAAATTAATTTGCTGGCGACAGGAAAAAAAATATTAGAACTTAATTTACATTAAAAAAACTTAGTTGACTTAGTAATTTATTTTTAAAAAAAAAATACAGTTAATAATTATTTACACCAATAAAATCGATATTTATAAATTTGAACATATATGTTGAACCCGTGTGCGGCTATAAAAAAAGCCACAAAAACAGCACAGCAATTTGACTTGATTTGTAAAAAATATAAAAACAGTTTTTTTTTTTTAATTTGTACTCTTGACTTTGTCTACATGCAAGCAAAAACAAACTAAAACAATTAAGTAGACATACACAATGTCTTATCAGTGCACAGACAAACGGAACTTTACAAATTTTGTATTATGATAAGGAACAGACAGACAGATAGCAAGCGCATGTGCCCTTGCAGCTACTTCAGATCCTCCAGAAAGAGTTTGTTTAGCTCACAGCACAGTCGGTGCAAGGGAAGACCCATAACACAATAGAAATCGCCATCGATGCGACGTATAAGAGCTCCACCAGGTCCCTGAACTCCATAGGCGCCAGCCTTATCGCTGAAGAGAAAGAGAGAGAGAGAAAAAAAAGAGGGAACAAGTTAAAATAATTTAATTTAAGATCTCCTAGAACCTCAAACATGAAATTTCTTAGCGATAGTTTGTTGATTAAGTTTCAGTCAGCCTTTAAAGTCATATTCACATTGTTACAGTTGCGGAGTCACGTATTAAACCAATGAATTTAAAACTTACAGTGGTTCACCGCTATCCACATAACTTTGAATCTGAGCTGCCGTTAGCTGTCCGAAATAAACATCAGCTGTTTCTGTAAATTGTCGTACACCGTTCGCATGTTTGAAGACGACGCCCGTAAAGACGCGATTGCAGACACCAGAGAGGCTTCATGGAAAAGTGTATTATATATACATATTTAATTCATGTTCATATAACACTTACTTGTTAAGCATGCGGAAAGCATCGGCTGCGTCTTTGGGTTTGCCATAAATCTCATTTCCCAGTGTGACCATCGTGTCGGCAGCAATAACGAGAAGTTTATTACCCTTGCCGGCGCTACTTAAGCGCTGAAAAACCTCCTCAGCTTTACCCAAAGCGGTTGCTTCGATGTATTCGGAGAATTTTTTGTAATCCGCAACATTAAGATTCTCCTCGAAGGTGGAGGGGCAGAGTTCCGCATTGAGACCCTACAATAAGTTGCAAGAGTTGGTTATAAGAACTTGAATTTGTTTACTATTTTTGAGTACTAACCAGCATCTGAACCAGTTCCTGGCGACGCGGGGAGCCGCTGGCAAGAACAATGCGATAATTGCTAAGCAAATGTTTGATTGGCGACAACATGGCTTATGATAATATTATTATTTACAAGCTAAGAGTGCGCGAAAATCCGCAACAAAACAAAGCAAAGCACGTAACCATGTGCCAGACTATATAAATTTAAACTATCGATAAGTGACTGGTAAATTTACTGACAAAGTGCATTTCTGGCGCATTTTTACTCTTTGGTATTTAGCAGCATACTAAAAATACTAAAGCAGCCGCATCGACCGACCGCCACCACTAATTCGCGGCTACTCAGTTCGCCAAAAAGTTTTGTTGTGCAATTGCTAAGAGGATTAATAAACGCGAGACGGACGTGTTAATGTTTTAATTTTAGCGTTGGCCGTACGCGGCAGCACCTGCTGCAATCGTACCTGTGCGTTTTACGATCTCGTCGTTTCTTCATAGAAAGAATCGCATAGAAACAACAACCGAAAGCGAAATGAAGAAGCAGCATGAATTGCGCTGATATATATATATGTGTGTGTGTATGTTTGTGCCTGTATTAGCTTAGTGATATTTATAATTGTGCACTGCCGTCGCGCCGTCTGTGGCCCATCGTCACAAATTCATTTACCGCCTTTGCCGTTAGTCAACGTTTACAGCCAAACAGCGGCAGAACATTGTGTACGCCGACGTCGCTGTCCCTGTCTGCCAGCGTCACCTTGAAGTGCCACGGGCCGCCGCTGACCGCAGTCACAAGGCGCACGCGATTCATAGCTAACGGTTGTTGCCGCTTCCTCGCTGCCTTACTTCCTCACTTTAATCGTGCAACAATAACAAAGTCCAAGTCTGAAAAGTTCAGTTAGGCCGCTTATGTGTCAAGGTCAGTTAGTAAAAAAAAAAACCGCACTAAATAGCAGCCAAAAAAATTCAAACAATTAAATGTATTTATTTTAAAATTAAAAATACCAACTTTGTTGTGTCTGTGACTTTTCGGTTTGTGTTTAGTTTGCAAATCGTTGCATAAAGCAATAATCAATGTAAATATTGTGTGTAAAATTTGTGCACGAGTGTTGCTCAAAAATATATATCGACTGATTATTGACCATACAATAATTGCTATTAAATTAGTGGTCACCGAAAAAATGCAAAAAAGAACACAAAATATGTGTTTTTGGAAATATTTATAAATTTACTTTGTGATTATTCGTTAAAGACCAACACAGAATAAAGTCCGATATTGATTAATGCAGTACTCTCAATTTAAAGATAACAGCAATACATTTTTAATAGTAGTAGTTCTTATCATTGAGATTACTTTTTGCTAACGTTAATATAGCATTGATATCGTTGATATTGTTGGCAGACCTCGATAGTGAAATTTGGTTTGATAAAATAACCAAACGAAAGTACAGTTCAACAAGACTTATCGTATAAGTAAGATGGAATAAATTCTCATAATATCTTGAATATCAGTTGAAGTATAAGTGACATTACAAGCAACCCTCGTTAAATTATATTAATTTAAATAGGAAGTGTAAAATGTATTTTTAATCGAATGCAGAATTTTTTCAATGCCAAAGACAAGCAAAGAATATAAAAACGATTATAATTCAAAAACAAAAAAAAAAATTGTTCAATGCATTTCAAACAGCTGAAACTTTAACCCGAAAAATTTACAGAGCCAGACGGCACACAAATATTAACGTACAAAGCAATAAACAAACTACAAAACTCTTTCTCTCTTACTCTTTTTAGCGCAAACACATCACATGCTTGCGTCGACTACACAACATTGTAGCTAATCATCACGCGCTCGCTTACATACAGCAGCGAATTTTCACTCTTTCGCTTTTACGAAATTACTCTCACGCCATGTTCTCACTACAGCAACTGATCAAAAAGACGGGTGGCAGCGGTGTAGGTGGCGCTGCTGATCTCTTAAAGTACCTCACTCAACTCACCAGCGGTGTGACGTCATCAGCTGAAGCTACAACCACAGCAACTACAGCGATACCAATGAGAGCGTCGACGCCGTCGCTGTCAAGCGAAATCAACTTCAGCGACAGTGACAGTCACAATTCGCCTTCGATAGCGCACGGTTGCGGTTCGAGCGCATCGAATTTGGAGTTATCTTACGTTTTTCATTTATCAAAGCAATTTGCACGCAGTCTTCTGCAGCAGCGTAGTCAGGACATACAGCGTTATATATCCTCCAAATCGTCTTCAACCTCCTCCTCCTCCTTCACAACACAACAAACAACTATCAAATTTGCCATGTCCTCCTTGGCAGCGGAGCCTCTCCAAGCGGAAATCACAACCAACAGTAGTGAAGCTAGCAGCAACAGCAGCGTCAAGGCTGCCGCTGTTGTTGGAGGCACTGGAAACGAATCAAATGCCTCCTGCCACGATGCAACCGTCAACAGTGCGGGAAAAAAGCCCTGCTTCAACACGGGCCCCGCAGACATCTTGCAATTCATGGAGCTTATTGGCAACCTTAAGGTAAAAAACTAAAAAATAATCACGAAACCAGTTTCTTGAACTGTCCCCCACATTCCAAAAAATCGATTTTTCAACCCTAGGAACAGCTGTTTTGTTCTGTAGTGATTTCATTGTTACTTGAACTTGACTGGAACGAACCAGAACATTTTTTAACGTTTTGTTTTTCGACTAAACTTTGCTGCTTTAGTTTCTTATCGGCTACACAAGCGTCGCGTGACTGAGATTATAATTATAATTATATTTTTTTTTGTGTTAAATACTCAAGTACCAAAAATTAAATACTGCCCGGAGACTTCAATGTCTGTCGCAAGGTTTATTGTTTTTGATTTCAATTTTTAGAGTCACCATGAAACTTTTTTTGAAAGCTGTTTTAAAGCAAACAATCGATAAACAATTCAAATATGCTCAAAAATGTTTTAAAATAAGTTTCAGCAGTTTGAAAAATCCTAACCATATCATAGGAAAACGATAAATTTTAAGCACATAAAAAGGTTAAATAGTACTCTCATCAAATAATTTTTCTGTATGCCTTACTGTTCTATTTTTAAATATTTCGCCCATAGAGGCCTTAAAGAAAACATTTTGAATACGAAAACAATGCAAATTCGATTGATTTTAGTTTTTTCTTTTAATGTTCCTCTCCGTATATTTTTACTTATTTTGTATTCTTTTTGTTTTGAAATAACATATGTGCTTAAACATTGTATAATACTTGAATGCTTTTCGACGCTTTTTGCGCAGCTGCCAAGATATAGATAAATACATTTATCAGATGTATATACAAATGTATATTTATATAATTATATAATATAATTATTTGTTGTTGAGTTATCAATATAATAAGACACTTCCTCAAATATTCAACACTCATTTAGGTCTTTTTCTTGTCATATCTAATCAGAATAATGACGGATTACGTTTGATAAATTGACCAGCTCGATTGAAGAACTCGCTTTGTTTCTTTATCAATGCGTCGCGTGCAATTCGATCGCTATGGACAAATTGGCTAATTGAACTTTGAGTTCAGTTTTAAATTGCATTAGCCATTTTGGTTTTGTATTTATTTTTGTGTTTTTCGCGTAAAAAAAATAACATTCAATCAAATTTGTTTTGTATATACTTATTCGTGCGATATGTTTGCACATATATATATATATATATATATATATATATTATATATATATATATTTATATAGCCCAAGAAGATAGGAATGAAAAAAAACGAGAGAAACACGCAAATTGTGACTTTGATCTTGGCCTTCAAATTATAGACACGATATTCACAATGTTATACTACAATAGACATATAGCTTTTGAGCAGACATGTGACTTAGCGGGCGGGTGGGAAGGTGAAATTATGGATTTGTCTGTTTTGTGTGTTTTGCTGCTGTAAATCAACAGCAGAAATACTGAGAAATATTTGGATACTTACTCTCTGTTACTTGTAAAGAAATATGGGAAAATTAATTTCTCTAAACGGTAAATATAGATAGACTTTCCTTTTTTATGCAAGAACTAAATACAAAATAAATGTATACAAATATTTAATATAAAAGTTTACAACTTAACTTTAAGAGTTATCTATAATATAATAATCGATAACTGTTTAGCTGATAATTATCAATAACATACAAAATTATTAATCAATTCATCTTATACATTAAATTATTGTGTCACAGTTTTAGTTGGAAATATTTTTTTAAGTGAAAAGGGGGAAATATAATTTAGATTGAACATTAAAGAGCAAAGCGTGGTCTAAGTTCTACTAGTTATTTATAAATTCCATAAGTATCGATCTCAATAAGCTTATAAATTTCGGATTTGCATAATGCGTCCAAAGCACTTTGCCTAATTAAAAAGAAAAGCAAAAGAGGAAGTGTTAGGCGTAACGCTGCGACATCGTCGCCTAGAAGCGCCGTTCCCAACTTTTCCCCTTCTTCATGGCGCCGACCTTCAACTTAAGCCTGCAAGCGTGGGTGTTGGCTGTTGCTATTTGATCAATAAACCGTTTATTTATAGAAGCCGCAAACAAGCGGTAAACAAGGTCCAAAACATGTTGCTTACCTTTTTTATACCCAGAACCCATTAAAAATGGGTAAAAAGGGTATAATGGTTTTGTGCAAAAGTATTTAACAGGCAGAAGAAAGCATCTCCGACTCCATAAAGTATATATATTCTTGATCAGCATCAACAGTCGAGTCAATACAGCCATGTCCGTCTGTCCGTCTGTACGTATGTATGAACGCGTCGATCTCAGAGACTATAAGAGCTAGAGACTCCAGATTTGGAACTTAAGTTCGCCTAATCATTGGGCAGTACAAGTTTGTTTTAAATTTTCGATAACTCAACCCGTTTCCGATTTACATATGGGATCGATAACACAGAAATCTAGAATTTAAAAAACTTTTAGATGACCTTCGAATTATTTATCAAAATAATAACAATCTGTGAAATTTTTATTGAAATCGGTTGACAAACAGCGGAGATATGGAACATTGAAGTTGAGTATGCAGTATGTGCGTACATACAAACACACATATTTGCAAACACTGACTGTACGCGTAAAGTATAGGGATGAGGGTATCGTCTAGTCGGGATTTCTCGACTAGAGCCTTCTTACTTGTTCTTCCTTATTCTACTCATTTTATTAAATTTTACGATTATTGTAACATGATTGCACCCACAGAGTATTGGCTTATCTTTTAACACTAGATTATATACTAACTGTCAGCTAAAGCTGCGTGAATGTCACGTTATATTATAAGCAAGTAATTGTCGCAGTCCACAGCTGGCATATTCGAGCCACATCATGATTATTCGAATACAGTAATGAAAACAGTAACATGACCTACACGTTTGGATATACCCAACATAATATAAGGTCTGATTAGTTGTGCGATAAATATTATTTTTATGGTTGGTGAAATAAAAGTTTCTGTCCATTCGTTATCATTGTCATTGATTAATTACGAATAGCATCCGAAGTAAACAAATCAATATAATATTTAATAAACTGTTTCTTTCTATTTTATAGCACACCAAACGTACTGGCTGGGTGTTGCGGGACGTTAATGATTGTGAGTCCATCTCGGGCCACATGTATCGGATGAGCATGTTGACCTTTCTGCTGGACGGCAGTGAGGGTCTGAATCAGATACGCTGCATGGAGTTGGCGCTGGTGCATGATCTGGCTGAGAGTCTAGTGGGTGACATAACACCCTTTTGCGGTATCTCCAAGGATGAGAAGCGTGCCCTAGAGTTCAAGGCAATGGAAGATATATGCAAGCTGATTGAGCCGCGCGGCAAACGCATCATGGAACTGTTCGAGGTGAGTAGCTGGACACATGAATTGCACTTATCTAAATGGCTAACATTGCGCTTTTGTTTTGATATTAAGGAATACGAACATGCGCAAAGTGCCGAATCGAGATTCGTCAAAGATCTTGATCGTTTGGATATGGTTATGCAGGCGTTTGAGTATGAGAAACGCGATAATTGCCTGCTGAAGCATCAGGAGTTCTTTGACTCCACACAGGGCAAATTCAACCATCCGTTCGTCAAGAAGCTGGTTAACGAGATCTACGAGCAGCGCGATCTGTTGGCCAAGGCAAGTGGCGCCACGCCTCCACCGACCATTACAGTGCCTGCAATGGAGCTCAACGCCGCCGCAACAACTCCCACAAATTTAGTCAATGGGCATGGAAGCTCAAGTTGAAGCATCGCCGCCGGGTGACTTCGATATCTAGGTTTAGCCGACACACACACACACACACACACACACACTTTTATATATATATATACATATATATATAAAAGCATAAGTACCTAATTGATAAGCGTATCCAACTAAAAAAGATTGTTAAGCCTCGACACGCTCATAGTTAGAATTTATATTCATATATATATATAGTTACTTTTAATTATAATTTATTAAAAAAATCAAATGTAACTTTCATTATTGTGCTTGACTCTTGACACTATTCGTTAAACAACCGCTTTTTATCTTATATTGTAAGCGTGAAAGTCAAAGCTACAACACGATTTGTACATACTAAAGATTAGACAAATACTAGCTAATTTTTAATATATAAACACTTAAATGTTGCACATCAAATCAAATAAGAACAAAACATATTTTTATTTAATATAATAAAACTAAGTGATTTGCTTTGAATGCATATATTAGAACCATTTTTATTTATACAAAAAAATTCTAGCTAATTTTTAGTGAATGAACAAACGAACATAAAATACACCAACTTAGTAATTGCAAATAAAAATAAAAATTATTGTTAACTTTTGATGTTAGCAAATGATAAAATATGTTTGTTTTCAATGTTAAAATCATTTTCATGATTTGTAATTCAACTATTTAATTATTAAGCAAAAACAGGAAGTTAGAAATTGTTGTCGCAGTAAAAGATATAAGCAAAATTAGGGGAAATAAATAATAATTTGAGTCATGCTTCAAAAGTGACTGAAAGACAAATTAAAATGTGTTTTTTTTTTGCTAAACATTTTAAAGTCGTTTGGAGCAGTCTAAAGTCGTGAAATATATATATCATTTCCGACCCCTTAAAGTGAAGACGAGCCAATATTAATCCACATTTGTCACAAATTTGCCTTTTGAACAGTTTGGAAGTAAGGTTGTGTTCATTGAGCATAAAATTAATACTTGTGTAATAAATTTCTTGTTGTATTGAAATCTTATTAATGTTAAAAAAAAGTACTTTTGCACAAAACCATTATCCCCTCTTTACCCATATTTAATGGGTTCAGGGGATAAGAATACTTACCATTATTTTGTATAAAACTATAAAACACACAAATTGACCATCTAACAGAAACTTTTTATACCCTGATCCCATTAAAAATGGGAAAAAGGGTATCATGAAGTTGTGCAAAAGTATGTTACAGGCAGAAGGAAGCATCTCCGACCCCATAAAGTATATATATTCTTTATCAGCATCAACAGTCGAGTCGATATAGCCATGTCCGTCTGTCCGTCTGTGTGTATGAACGCGTCGATCTCAGAGACTATAAGAGCTAGAGACTGCAGATTTGGAACTTAAGCTCGCCTAATCCCTAGGCAGTACAAGTTTGTTTTCGATTTTCGATAACTCATCCCGTTTTCGATATACACATGCGATCGATAACAACAAAATCTTGAATTTGAAAAAATTTTAGATGACATTTGAATTATTAATCAAAATAATAACAATCTGTGAAATTTTTATTAAAATCGGTTGAGAAACACCGGAGATATGGAACCTTGAAGTTGAGTATGCAGTATGCAGTATGTGCGTACAAACACGCACACATACTTGCAAGCACTGACTGTACGCGTAAAGTATTGGGATCAGGGTACCGTCTAGTCGGGATTTCTCGACTAGAGCCTTCTTTCTTGTTCAGCTAGTGTTATCAAAAAAGAACTTCTCTTGCTACTCACAAACATAAATTTGTATTTAAATAAGTCAAGATTATGATACAGGCAGAAATTATAATACTTTGCTGGAAGTCAATATCAACTTTTTCAGCTAGTGTTATCAAAAAAGAACTTCTCTTGCTTCTCACAAACATAAATTTGTATTTAAATAAGTCAAGATTATGATACATGCAGAAATTATAATACTTTGCAGGAAGTCAATATCCGAGCCCACACTTGCTATGTACTCTAAAAATGAGAAATATCAGAATTATGTAAATTAAGAAATAGTTAAGTTTTTGAAAAGCACACACCTTCAATGACGATAAACTGATTGTCGCGTGTTGAGGTTTGATGTGAGTGTTGCACATGCTTTTTAGCCTTATCTGCGAAGAGATGCTCATAATTACAAATATGAAATATATTTGAGGTCTTTCCATTTGCATACGTACGATGTAATATAATACTGCGCTCTGTCTCTCCCAGAGCATTCCTCGCAATGCATTTGTATTCACCAAAGTCACGCTTGGACATCGGTCTCAATGTGACACGCATCACAATGCGATGCACATTATTAACAACCATTGAATCGTAGGTGCCGCCTTGCAGCAACTCCTTGTCCTTGGTCCAAAAGTTAATCGATGCAGGCTGCGATTCGCTGATGCATTCGAGCGACAGCTTCTGGCCCAAACCGACATAGATGGTATCATATCTCGTCCAAATGGTTGGCGCAACTGTATTAAATCAAATTTTTTGTTATTGCACAATTAATATCGTTCGTCACAATTTACTTACAGCTTACAACCAACATGACGCGCTTGCTGACAGTTGGTGGCACCCCATTGGACGCTATGCACAGATAGGCACCCATATGAAAGCGTTGCACTTGCCACAATGTAAGATTTTGACCCTCAACACTGTACATCTCGTTCTGCTTCTGCTGTTCGACCTCGTTTTCATCGGGCAGCCAAAGCGGGGCATTCTCTTCGCGTCGCCAGGTTATTGTCGGCAGGGGCACACCTGTTGCACTGCAGGTGAGCGTTACATTTTGGCCACTGGCTCGCACCACATCCTTGCTGGTCTGGTAGTCGACAATGTCTGGCGGTACAACTACATCTAGATAGCCCATTTGGCTCTTCATCGGATCCGTATTTATTTGGCACATGTACCTTAAGTATTTAAGTAAAGCGTAGTAAAGTTAAGATCTTTGATACTTAAAGGCCAAATTTCTTTGCTAATAATTTTTTGGGGCAAAGCATTTATCATCTACATTATTAGTATTAGTAATCAACATATGTAAATAACTTTAATAATTAAAAAAAAATGTAAAATATTTGAGATCGGATTTAGGTAAGCATTTTTTGACTGATTTTTGCTTAGTATAAATAATAAAAATGAAAAGTAATGAAGAAACAAGTTAGGATGCCCTATTCGGCACTTCGAAAATAATAAAATCTTTAAAAGCATATCAAATATGTTTATAATACTTCTGTATAATATATAACTCCGATTTGGCCAATGATATAACAGCAACAAAAAATGAGGGAATATTTTGAATAGTTATTACAGAAACAGACAGTCAGAAAGAGAATGCTAATCAAAAATTTTTTACAATACTGCTAAACAGAATACAGAAAATATCTTGTTATTTAATAAATGTGTATGCATGTGTGTTTTAAAAATTTGCCCTATGTTCAGGTCATCTGAATTCAATACAGATAAGACCTCGAATTATTATCGCCAAACGCACGGAACTCGTAATTATTAAGCTGTGCCACGTACTTTTTCGTTCTATCTCAAAACATCAACCAATATACAAAATTGTAAATCCCCAATAGCAAGAAAAGTACCTGACTAACATGCAGTTGAAGCGAAAGGAAAAGCGGCTGGTATAAAAGGCAATGCTTATGCTTCGATTAGCATCAAACAAGTATTGTCAGTCCGATCAGAATGAACTTCGCAATTATATTTCTGCTGCTTTCGGTCTTCGCAATGGCTCTGGCCCATGAGAGGCCCCCATACCTGCCACGACCCACTTTCCGGCCATACGCCCGATTGGTGCGTGAGGCGATTCCTGTAGACGGCACTCTACAAGTGGAGGAAATCCCGCAGCTTTAGACGTCCAACGAGCTATATTATGTTCAAAATCATACATTTGAATTAAAAACTGTAAGATCTTAAAGATTGTCTTTTACTTTGTTCCTCGAAAATGAGTTTTGTAAAAAATAAAGATTACAATTACAGACAATTACTAGCTATTTTTTAACATATAAGCACTTAAGTGTTTTTGCTCAAGTCTTACTTCCAACCCTTAATCTATGCTTTTAAAGTTTTAATTATCTTAAAGAACAAGTCACAGGAAATTTAAATACAATCTAAAATTGTACACTTTGCAACAAATGTCACTTTAATTCCTAGTTTTGTACGCATATATGTATATTGTTGATGCCCTGCTGAATATTGTACAATAAAATAAATATTTATAACGTGTACGGGAATTTAGAAAAGATAAACTATTATATTACCAATATCGCAAAGAAAAAAGAGTGCATGCAGCTTAAATCAAAATGGTTTCACTTTAAATTGACGTGTAATTATAGTTTTAACGGTGATCCATACATGCACGCATATTCAGAGGTTAATACCTGAACTTAAGTGTTGTATTCAATACCACCAAAGTAAATTCTAATTTGCAAAATATAAAACGTCGTGCAGAGTTTTATAGGTTAAGTCTTGGCTTTAATAATTAAGCTTAATATTATTGAAAGCTTGCTAAAATTTCTTTGAGTTTTTTAACGCATTTTCGCTTACAACAATAACTGAAGAATCTGTGTAATGAATAAAAAATGGGCTTGCAATCAAAAAGTAAATACATACAATAATAAAAAGGAAACACAAACAATCTTTTAATTAATTTTACTATTATCAGTTTAATAGTAAGATATTTAAATTTCTATATGATTTTATTTCTGTTCTTTAGAATATATAGCCATGTTTGTGTTAAAGTAAAAAACTTAAGATATGTATCGACATTTTTCTTTTCTTTTCTTTCCAAGAAAAATAAAAGAATAATAAAATGTCGGATGATTATCTCGAAAGGTTTTCCGTCCAAAAAAAACCTTAGAAAAAACCGACATTAACTGCATTGCTGACTGCTTCATTCTAATCCATTGCGTATTGTCTGCGTTTAAAAATAATTAAAATGAAAGCTAATGAAATTACACTTTTGTATAAATCCATTTTGAACATAAAACAAATGCTATTGCATTTGAGTTTTTTGCAGAAGCAACTTAGAACAATAAAATTGAATACTATGCTCACCATCCGCGATCTGATTCATGTACATCGCGTATGCGTAGTTGCCATATTCGATGCTCCGTATGAGTGATAGCAATGCGATGGTTCTTGGTGATGACATGATTTTGTATGCTTAATATGGTCTGTGTATCGACTCGTAGCCAAGCAACCTTATAGCTGACGAGATCGTGAACGCTGCAGGTGAGGAGAGCATCGCGTCCCACGGGCACCGTTACATTGTTGATGGGGCCACTGAATTTTGGATCCGCTAGAAATATTCAAAGGGATGCGTCGTTTAGCAAGTGGTTGACATTTACGATGCTGCCCATTATGATGTTAAATGGCGCAAGCATAATGAAGGGACGAAGGGATGTTTTTTTCAATGTGAGTCTCAGAAATGTTGCGTTTTGGCATTTGCTTATTGAAATAAAAGTGAAGCGGTTAGAAAATTGATATTTTACAAATATTTAGACAAATTCTTTTCTTAGGCTTTTAGCTTAACTAAAAATGGCATGATATGCAATTTCAAAATCAAAGTAAGAAGGCTCTAGTCGAGAAATCCCGACTAGACGATACACTGAACCCTATACTTTACGCGTACAGTCAGTGCTTGCAAGTATGTGTGAGTGTCTACGCGCATACTGCATACTCAACTTTAATGTTCCATATCTCCGGTGTTTATCAACCAATTTCAATAAAAATTTCACAGATTTTCACTATTTAGTTTAATAATTCAAATGCTATCTCAAAGTTTTCAAAATTCAAGATTTTGTTGTTATCGATCCCATGTGTATATCGCAATCGGGATGAGTTATCGAAAATCGAAAACAAATTTGTACTGCCAATGGATTAGGCGAGCTTAATTTTCAAATCTGGAGTCTCCAGCTCTAATAATCTCTGAGATCGTTTATACATACGGACGGACAGACAGACGGGCATGGCTATATCGACTCGGCCTTTGATGCTGATCAAGAAAAGCCTTCTGCCTGTTACATACTTTTGCACAAAACCATTATACCCTTTTTAACCATTTTTAATGGGTTCAGGGTATAATAAATGTTGTAGCTGAATCCTTATTAAATATCTCGTTGTCCTTTTTTTTAATTTTCATATTAAAATTTTCTTTACTAAACAAATTTTTAATTTTCACGGCATTTGTCATTTCTAATCCACATTAATATACGATAATTGTTTTGTACATTTGTGCGAGTGTCTGCAAAATGTCATAAACCCAAGAAAAATGCTCTAAACTTTGCCAGATGCCCGCTGAGCTAGGCAAAGATGTTGTTATTTTCCTTTTCACGCCTATAAATTTTATTATGCTAACAGCAAATAATCTAATAATTAGCTAAATTAGCTGTTTGTAAGAGTGTCCCAAAGCGCAAAGCAAACCATCCTAATCCAAAGACCAAATGCCAGTTTCTTCGTCTTTTTATACCCTGATCCCATTAAAAATGGGAAAAAAGGGTATCATGAAGTTGTGCAAAAGTATGTAACAGGCAGAAGGAAACATCTCCGACCCCATAAAGTATATATATTCTTTATCAGCATCAACAGTCGAGTCGATATAGCCATGTCCGTCTGTCCGTCTGTCCGTCTGTCCGTCTGTATGTATGAACGCGTCGATCTCAGAGACTATAAGAGCTAGAGACTCCAGATTTGGAACTTAAGCTCGCCTAATCCCTAGGCAGTACAAGTTTGTTTTCGATTTTCGATAACTCATCCCGTTTCCGATATACACATGGGATCGATAACAATAAAATCTTGAATTTGAAAAAACTTTAGATGGCATTTTAATTATTAATCAAAATAATAACAATCTGTGAAATTTTTATTAAAATCGGTTAAAAAACACCGGAGATATGGAACCTTGAAGTTGAGTATGCAGTATGCAGTATGGTCGTACACACACGCACACATACTTGCAAGCACTGACTGTACGCGTAAAGTAAAGGGATCAGGGTATCGTCTAGTCGGGATTTCTCGACTAGAGCCTTCTTCACTTGTTTTTTTATCAACTGGCGAGTTAATACTTTTTTTTGACGCCTTTTAATGATAGAGCTTAATAAGCATATTTACTTACTATTTATGTAAAACTTTAAATAGTAGATTTATTAATCATTTAAACTAACAAGAATTTATTGTTAGCTGATGGCTGGGAATAATAAAGACTACTACATATATTTTTGAATAGGTGAATGAAACTAATTGATTGTAAGCTTATATAATAGATAAGAGTCCTGTACACCCAACAACTGCACTCAATTTGCATTCGATTCTGAGAAACCAATTTAAATGTAATACAATGTTAAGAGCGTCAACTTTATGCAGCTTTGGCGTCGCATTTGACGCTAACTGATAATTTAAGGGTAGCCATCCCCAGCCTACCCCTCCCAAAGCCATCACCATCGTTTGAAGGGGTCGCTAAAAACACATTGGCGTCAACTTGCCGGCCATAACGGCCAACCATCACGCCCCCGAAAAAAAGGAATGCGAACCGTAAAAAAAAATCACATCACATGCCTAACAAGTAAGTAGTAGCATGATTTTGCGGCTCGTCGACGCCTCACACAGCAAATACCTATTTTACAATTATGACCAAATAATAACCCGAAAAAAGTGCACGAAAAAAAAAAACGAATAGAGAAAGAAAAAGTCTCCCGGTTGTATGTAGAAATATGTAAAAAGGCGGCAAATGTTCGCGCTACATTTTTATTTTAAAATTTTACAGTGTGTGTGGGAGTGTGTGTGTGTCTGTGTGTGATTGTGTTGCCAACTAGCTTTAAGGGAGCCTATGCCATGCTATATAGCCTATAATTTGCGATTATGTTAGGGTTCGGGGCAAACGCCGGTGTTGTTTGGACCGTTTCGGGTTTGTAGTTATTGCAATTTGGCCATTGCATGTTTCCATATTGAAACATTCCTTCAATGTCTAAACCGTTTTTACCAGATTTACATACTTATATATATATATATATATATATATATATATATGTGCATATGGCATGTCTGGCGAACTTTCGTGGGCAACATTATGCCGGCAAGTTGGTTGATTACTAAATGTTTTGTTGCTTTGGAAAGAAACCAACATAGAGAAAAAATAAGAAACTCAAAAGACATTATAAAGTCTTTTATTCATTCAGTTGGAGGATAATAAGCTTTGATTATGTTTTGTGGTAAAATGTTTATATGAAAATGTCACCATATATCTTATTATTTGGAATCAAAAATAAAAGTGTTATAATTGCTACTATATAATGTAAGGAATACGACTATAATAAACATTTTTAAATGATTGTTGTCAGTATTTTGCTTTACGTGTTAAGTTTTATATATATGAGTTCTTCTAAAATGGAATATTATTTTTTGGCTTTCGTTTATCATTTTCAGTTGTATAAAACTATTTTGCTTAAAGTCCTATCGGTTTCAATAAGAGCTGTTAAATAGTGCAATAAATCAACTAAATTAAAACAAAATAACTAATTGATTATAAAATTATTTTGCGGATATATTGCAATTATTAATTTATTACGATTACAAATAATACAAATTTCATAATGATTAGTTAAGGATTATACAAAATAATCAAAAATTAAACCGACTTCTTTTTATGACTATTTCTGATTATTTCTGATTATTTTTGATTATTTTTAACAATTTTCATATACAATCAATAAATTATTTTATTTTCAATAAGTTAATTGACCGTAATCATAATTTAACAGCTCTACGTTAAATCTTATGTTTAATGGATAGAAAATGAGACTGAAAACAAATTTTTCGAAAATTTGCACACAATTGCTGAAAATGTTGCTTTTGATTTTCATAGATTTTTGGCTATGAGATATAAAGTAGTACATGACTCATGTCATCGACTAATACAAAATCCTCCAACACAAACATATGTAAATATTTTAAAGTATAATTTTTATGTTTATAATTCATTTTTATTGAATCCTAATATGTGTTTATAAATAGTTTCAGTTAAATTCTGTTAATCAAAATAATCCAATATCCAATAATCCACATCCTAAAAACTTTGACTGTTTTCAATTTCTTTTTTATTTTAACTTGAACTTGTTTTATTTGCATGTCCTCGTAGCACTGCGATTTATCAATGCCTGGGCGGACACATAAACAGGCAACAGACAACACCACAGGTTTCCAACTATTAGAAGTAGCCGGTTTTGTTGCCGTTGCCTGCGTTTTAGCCTGCATGCCTCTCACACCGTTGAACTTGAAACGGAAAGTGAATGTCCTGTCTGTTAGACACTTCAGCTGTCTGCCATTTGGCAAAATGCAAGCAAGGAAATCGCGTTACGAAATACGTCAGCTTACAATGTCTGCCAAAAAGCTGCTGCTGCTGCTGATGTTTGGTCCCACTTTAACCACCTTCACAATTTTAATTTATTTTGCTTTCTAAACTCAAAAAAGTAATAAACAAAACATCGTCGTATTACACCCTCTTACCAACACTTCAACACTATCCATCCCTATCTGTTTGTGCGTCGGCGAGCCTGCCAATATTTTTTCCATGTTTGTTTGCATTTTCAGATCTTGACACATTGATTTGAGCAACAATTTCTGATATATCTATCTATACTTGCCAACCTAAGTAAAATTGCATTGTTTTTGTTTTTTATGTTCTACACTTTTGTTTGATATATATTTATATCTATATATATATGTTGTTTTTTTGTGGCTTGGAGCTTTGTTTTTGAGCAGGGTTATAGCAGGACCCACAAACGGAAGTTGCTCGTTGTTGGTGTTGGTGTTTCTCTGCCCTTTCTCTGCGATATATATTTTGGCCACAGTTTATTCACTTAGAGAACCGTTAGACTTCCGCTTGTAAGGACCGTCAGACATATTTGTTGGACCTTTTTTGTTAGCATTTTAAGCAGTTTGTTGGCACGTTGCTCAATTAGTTGAACAGCTTTCAAAAATGTTTCCCACCATCATTTCTTTTTTTTTTTGAAGATAATAATTTAGTGTATAATAGGCGTTGCGGATAGCGTTTATTGGTCTTAAGTGGCGAAATCCACAAAATTCTTAACATATGGTAAACATCAACATTTCATGTAATTACCATTGCTTTAAGAAATAAATTCGACTGGGCTTAGACGTTCTTGGATAATATTGAAAGAGTTAATTTAACAATTCTCTTCTTTTAAACTCAATACAACTAAAATATAAAGGATTAATTATTAATTACATTAACTGTTATTTCCTTGATTTTCGAAATCAAAAACTTCTGCTTTTTTTTTAATGTCGTTAAAGTGTGAAAACTTATTTATTTGTTTACTTTTTTATTAACAAGTTTCGTTTATTTCTGGTTTAAAAAAAGTTTCTTGTGAAAATAAAGTTAAATTGGCTTTAGTAAAATATTTTTTTTTACGTTTTAATATTAAGCAAAAAAAAGTATTTTGTATTCCGAATTTAAGTTATAAGTTTTTTATTGTCTTATTGCAACATTAATAAGTAAGGAACTTAACTTTGATTGCTCCTTAAGTAAATAAACTTAATCACTGTTCTTTTCGCTTTGAGTGCAACTTACAATTATTCAACTCTGAGAAACTAGCGCTGCCCGGCCACACATATTGCAGAATTAACAAAACATGAAGGTAGCCTTTTTTCATATTCCACGGCTAACTGAATTTCACATTAACCAACAGCGAGTATGAGCTGAATTGCGAACTTTGAAGGATGGAACTTTCTATCTTTTTTCTGTTTTTGCCACTTTCACTGCCGAAAAATGGCGAAAGAGTTTCCGTTGCACTAACGTAGATTTATAATTTCCGCTTTTTCTCAAAAAGTTTTTTTTCTTTTCGTTCCGATTGCCCCGACGCGTCTGCACACAGTTACAACTGGCCGCGAACTGCGAACGCTGCTGATAATCAAGTGTCAAAATTCATATTCAAAATTCAAATGCTGCCAGTTGCTGCGACTGCGACTCCGACACCAACTCAGACTCCTGTTACTCACTGCCGACTATGCTGTCTTTGGCTGCGCTGGCGCTGCGCATGTGTCCTGCAGACTGCCAAGTGGCGCCACGGGTGGCGCTCTATGCTTTTGGTGGCAACGGTGGTGGCAACGGCCTGAAGCCGACACTACTCAGTTGCCAAGGTGCTGGGCGCCGACTGTTGCTGCTGTCGCGTGTCTTTCTTTCTACTATGGACTATGGACTGGCCAGAAGCATTTAAATGCGAGTGGTTAATGTTTCATTCATAAAGTGCAAAACGTAACATTTTCGCATTTGCACGTGACGAGCAAATTTGCAAAAACACATATCAATGCAATTACCGCTATTGTTATACATGTATAGTTTTTGATTTTTGAATTAGTTATTTTAAACTTCAAAGCTAAAGTAAGAACTATCGATAATATTATTATGGTAATTATTTATTTATAGTAGTCAGAGTAACAACTTAAATTAAAAAGATTTAATTCAATTTATTATTTAATTTTATTTTATTTACTTATTGATTTACTTATAGTCAACAGAACATAAAAATAAACTTTAAAAAAATGTATTCTTATATATTATTATATTTTATTTAATTGTTTTGTTTACTTATAGTCGTCAGAATATCAACATAAGTTTAAAAAAACTTAAGACAAAAAATTAAAAAGTAACAAAATTTTAAATTTATTTATACATTTATTTTAAGATGTCATCTAACAAGCACACTAAGACCAGACTTTTTTTACAGATATAAAAAAATTTTACCGTAAAAGTACTTTAAGAAACCTTAAGTCACTAGAACTTCAAAATTCGATCGGTGACAAAAAATATTTTACATGAAATTAAATAACCAAAAATCCCATAAATTATCAAAAATACGTTTTGAAAATCCTTAGAAAATTAATAAAAATCCAATCTAAACATAGCATCAATTAAGCTAGAGCCTTGGAGTGAATATCTTAAGCTGCTTTATGTTAGTCTTGTATCTTATCAAGTGGTAAAATTTGAGTAATTTTTCCATTTGTTTTTAAGTCAACCATCTATCTACCTTTGTCATGACACAACGAGAAGAAAACAGCTTGGTAACTGCCATTCTTGTCATCATCACTTCTCCGGTTTCATCTCCATTCAAAAACCTTTTAAATCCCGACTAAGTAGTATCTTAGCATACATCTTTTTTAATTGTTAACTCTTACCTACTTACTTAACACTTACCTTACTTACCCACTTACTTTACTTACTTACGTTACTTACCCACTTACTTTACTTACTTACCTTACTTATTTACTAACTTACTTACCATACTTACCATACTTTCCATACTTACCATACTTACCATACTTACCTTACTTACTTTACTTACTTACCTTACTTACCCACTTACTTTACTTACTTACCTTACTTATTTACTTACTTACTTACCATACTTACCATACTTACCTTACTTACCATACTTACCTTACTTACCATACTTACCTTACTTACCTTACTTACTATACTTACCATACTTACCTTATTTACCTTACTTACCTTACTTACCATACTTACCTTACTTACCTTACTTACCTTACTTACCTTACTTACCTTACTCATCTTACTTAGTTACCTCACTTTATTTAAGTGTTATTTGATTTCTTCATTTATAAGAGCTGTATTTGATTTGTCAGTTCTAAGCTTCACTTCTTTGGCAACTTTTCCTTTCAGGCAATTGTTTGCCATTTGCCGTCTAATTAAGCTCAAAATTCTACACATATTCGCATGCGTTTCTCGTTACGACTTTTGTTTACGCATAGCTTTTACTTTTATGCAATATTCGCACTTTTTCCCGCTGTTCATATGTGTTCTTCGGGGGTCGCAAAGATTGCTTTATTATTATTTGCGCATAATTAGCGTGTTTGATAAGAATAAGTCTAATTGTTAAGACCCCTGGGAGATCTTTGCACTTTTGCTTATATCGCAATTGGAAAGTTTCTGCGAAAACTTTAGTGAAAACTGTTGGGTTGATGTAAGTTGCTTGAAGTCAATGTGTGATGTGGCTCAAATGTTTAAGACGATTTTATCAATTAAATAATTTATACATTTTATTTAAAATACATATGTTTGGCAGTAAAAAAAACTCTTTTTAAAAATTTTTGAATATTAAATATTTATTATTTGTACACCATATTAAAGGTAGATATTTTAGATATAAAATGTTCAAGCTCTCCTCAAACTTGACAGAATAAGCATGTTTTATGAAATCGATTACGTTTGTAGTTTTATATACATTTAAAATCGATAACAATATAATCTTGAATTTTTAACATTGATTTTATAAGAGCTTTGATATACTATTGATAATTAGTTACAATTAGTAGTTACTAATTGTTAGCAACAAAATTTCACTCATCAGATTTTACTCAACTTGGCGTTGTTCCTTACACAACATACATTACAAAGTAATTGAGATGCTTTAGACTCTTAAGATTCTCATACAATCCGACGCAGCATCAAGTAGTATGCAGCGAAATAGACTCGGGTAATTATATGTGTTTTTTTTTAAGTTACATATTCACATATATAACTGTTTGATGCGTTTGAAGTATAAGCATTTTTAGTGAATTGTTTAATACAAAACTTATTTCTTCTGTACTGAAATAAAGAAATCTGTCTGTGCTCGACTGTTAAGCGCGTTCCCTAACCAAGCTGCTACTAAGCTTTTCAACAAACATTTGCGCTTAAAGCTTTTTGTATGTTATCCAAGTTTCCAACTAGTTGGAACTTTCTTAAAAGTCCTAATAAAAGCTCGCTGCTATAGTAACATAACAATTTGAAAGCAGAAAGTATATTTATTAAAAAAATAATTATGTGTTGTTGCGTACAGTGTTGATTGATATGTGCCTGAATTGAATGCTTAAAAACTCGCGTTTACAAAAAACTACATATACAACTTTAAGACAAGTCGAGTCAAGTATTGGTATTTTGTAAGTGACAATAGTTCCTTTGGATAAGCCGTCGCTGTCTTGTATATAGGTGTTAATATACTATAATGATGCCATATAACATATAATCTTGGCAATGTTGTTGCATGGTTGTAAGAAAGCCTTTAAGCTCATTTCGCATGAAATAATTCCGTAAAACTGTTTCGCTATTCAATTATACACAAAACATTTATTGGCTTTTAATTTGTTGTTGTTGTTGTTTTTTGTTACTCTGAATTCAATTGCGTCATGAAATATTTCTACATAATACTTTTAACTAATTGTTTTGATGAGCTCATTCATATAAATAGTTGTGATTTGATTTCATTTAATTTAATATTGACAAGAAAAACATTTAAACTAAATCACTGCAAAAAACTAACTAACGATGCCAATATGAGTATCGCACACAAGTCGACAGACACTTGTAATGAGTATATATATATATATATACATGTTTTCGAGTACGAGTACGAGTACTTATTATTGTTGTTGCCGTATTTATTTGCACAACATCAACAAAAGCAATAGCAATAGCAGTAGCTATAGCTGTAGCTGTAACAATACAATAAACGTTAATGCTTAAACATAGACAAATAAACATAAACATTTATGTCAATAAAATGAACTGATGCTTGACCTGCTTGGTCAGATAAAATGGTCGGCTGGTTCAAGCGAAACACACACACAAACACACAAACGCACACACACACACACGCACACACACATTATGGAGACGTGCCAAAAAGCTGATACATTTTAGTTAATTGCCAGTTTAGGTCCAGTCCTTGGTCCTTACGTATCCTTTTGCAACATCTTTGTCGAATGCTTTCGACCGTCTAAATATTTTCAGTCAAAGGCTGCAGTCACACACGCACGACTGACCACTCTTCCCATTCTCCCCGATGGGGATCAGGTTTAGTAGCAGCAGGTGTTGACCGACTGCCAATTCGATTTGAACTCACACAACGCCTCGTAATGGTTGGTGTATATGCTAAACTAAACCCAGCTAAACTAAACTCAGCTACATTCGATGGACCTAATTGAGTTTGCATATGGTTTGCTTTGTACAATTAGATTAGCTGCTCTCAACTATGTATTTATGTAGTTACTGTGTTGACTGAATCGTCGCTATCTAATTACATTGTGGTAGTAAATTCTATTATTGTTCAATTTTATATATTTTTTATAAAATTTAAGGTACAATTTTAACATGTACGCTTTATTTTTTTTTTCTTATTAAGAGTAATGATATTAATACTAAACCCTTTAATAAAATAACACTTAAAAAAAGATAATTTATTTTTAAATTCAAGCATTTATCAAAAAAAAAAATACATTTTATTTCAATGAAGTGTAGAATTTTTTCATCTTTTAATTACTCTTAAATAAGATTGTGGAATTTTGTGATTTTTTCAGGTTTACATAACTCCATTTAATGATTGGCAAATGTTTGTTATATTTTATTGCATTCTCGGTAAAAAAAACGTTATTACACAAATTACAAATAAAACCAATAAATTTGTGCCATGAAATAACTTGGCTATAATTTAATTTATTAGTGCCTCATGCAGCATGCCACAACGCTTTAATTGTATTAAAGTGAAGTCGATCAGGGTATTATTGCTTTGTGAAAGTGTTTGTTATGGATAAAATAAAAATGTATTAATAGATTAGCATTAAATGTTGATTAGTATTAAGTTTTTTCTTATCTTGTTTTGAGTAACTGAAGCTTAGGGTATTACCTAGCCGAATTCGACTTTTTTGCCGGTTCTGTTCGCTGTTTGCCATTAAAAAATTGCACACAGACATTTTCAAATGAAATACAAACTTTAGGTTTTTTGCAATTAGCAAAGTATTAAAAAATAATATTTAAAGGGTTTTGCACTTGTTGCACATATTATTTTATTTATTTTCTAATCGTTTTTTGATTTACTCATACTTATGTATAGTTAAACTCATAATAATATAAATAAGGCTAAGCTAACTAATAATCAAATTAATGGTCTTTTTCACACTAAAAAACAAAAATATCAAATAAATACATTAATTAACACCTTTTAAAAAATAGTTGTTTAATTCGTTTAAATACATGCATGTTTTATTTTCATTTACTTTTTTGGAAAACTTTCAATGGTCGATGATTGGGGCTCGATTTGAATTTCAATAATCGTTTTAAGCCGCCGCAACAGCTTGAATATATATTAACCAGTAAGAAGACTCTAGTCGGAAAATCCCGATTCAGCTTTAACGTTGCATATCTCCGGTGTTTCTCAACCGATTTCCATAAAGGTATCACAGATTGTCGTTTTTTTTACCCATAAAGTATACATATTCTTGATCAGCATCAACAGCCGAGTCGATATAGCCATGTCCGTCTGTCCGTCCGTCTGTCCGTCCGTCCGTATGTATGAGCCAACCGATCTCAAAGACTATATGAGCTAGAGACTCCAGATTTGAAACTTAAGCTCGCCTAATCCCTAGGCAGTACAAGTTTGTTTTCAATTTTCGATAACTCATTTCATTTTTGATATACACATGTGATCGATAACAACAAAATGTTGAATTTTGAAAACTTTAAGATGGCATTTGAAATAATGAACAAAATAATGACAATCTGTGAAATTTTAATTGAAATCGGCTAAGAAACACCGGAGATATGAGACATTGAAGTTGTGTATGCAATATGCAGTATGTGCGTACATACAAACACACATACTTGCAAACACTGACTGTACGCGTGAAGTATGGGGATCAGGGTATCGTCTAGTCGGGATTTCTCGACTAGAGCCTTCTTACTTGTTTTTTTTAAAGCAAAACCAACATAAATAATTAGGAAATACAAAACTGATTTAAAATACTTTTCTACGCGCCGTTCAACATAAAAGCGAAATTCTCTTATGGCTTGTCAATACATTTTGCAAATTCATTGTCTAACACAAACACAAACACACACACACATAAACAAACAAACATACACCCACACACAATTATCAATAAATATTGGAATACTTATGAATCTAGGCAAATATTTCATGATGATGCCGACTGCCGGCTGCTGCACAAAACTAGTTGCATTTGATATTCCCAAGTGTGGGAGGAAGCAAGCAACAGAAACTGTGGCACATTTTTCATTTCGACACGAGCAATATTGCATTTTTAAATACATGGAACGAATGAGGAAAAACACTTTTTCACTAATAAATGAAAAGAGAGAAAATAATAAATATGCAACGACGAAACTAACAAATGCACAGAATCGTGCAGTGGCGATGCCAAGCAATAACAACAAACAAAAATAGCAAATATTTAAAAAAGCTTTTAAGTGTTATTGATAGCTGAGCGAAATAGCGTTGAGCGCTTCACTACCCAAAACCCACACCTACACCCCCTAACGCCAAACCAACCCAACCCAACCCATCGTTAGTATCCGTAAGGCACTCTGCAAGTATTTTGCTTTATGTTTATTTTTTTGCTAATGCTTTTGCATTTGTTTTTGTAGATCTGTTCGAAGCTGCTCCATTCGGTTCCTTCGTGTTGTGTTTTACATTGGAGAGGAGGCGAAGTGCGCTTCCGGTTATTTAAATGCTAACAAATACAAATTGCGGAGAGTTTGCCGGACAGCACTCAACAGTTGTCTGGCTCTTTGGTTTGCTTCAGTTCGAATTGTGCGGCATGTCTATTCACTTTTATCTTCTGGCAGCAACAGTTTTGCATATTTGGTTTATATTCCAATTGTTGCTGAACGTTTTTATATCTAGACACAAAATAAAAATTTCAGATACGTTAAACGATTATTTTTTGATTACTATTAACTATTAATAGTTAATTACTATACACATAATAAAATATATTATTGAGTATTGATTCAATATTTACAAATAAGTCTTAAAATTTAAAAAACACGTGTTAAACATTAAATTTTATATATATTGATATCATTTCTTGATCGAATTTTTCTTTACGCAGACTTTTTCAATTGGTATGCAACTTATGTAGATCATTCAAAATTCGATGAAGCCTTAGCTGCTGATGCTTATGCAACTTATGCCACTTTGTTAATCCATAGACGAGCACTTGGTGAACAACATGGTCGATTTTCAGAACACGCTTTCACGCCATATCAGGAAACCCGGACAAAACCCACGATGAGTGCATGTTTCGTGTGCTATGTGCTGAAGAGAATTTATCGTTTCGTTTCGTTTTGTTTTGTAGTTGCATTGTGCATTGTGTATTTATTTGTACAATTTTGGTATTTTGTTTTGTACACATTGTGGTCCATTGTTTTTATCAACATGCCGTTGTCGGATGCGACATACATAGGCAACGTCGCGTCGGCTGCAATACCACTTCATGCTGCCAGGATGGCAGCCAAACAGCGGCAAAAATATTCAATAGATGCAATATTGGCACGTTCTCTGACTCTGGAAACAAACAAATGCGATGAGAAGGATGTGGTTAGCAAAATGAGTTTAAGATTCAATGTTTATAGTTAGTTATAGATTGAGTATTTGCCTAACTTTTAAAATTCTTAAAGCAATAACGGACAACATTTAATGTGAAAGGTGAATAGTGTGTTCTAGATGAATTTTGAATAAAAAACCAAAGAATAATCTTCAAAAAAATTCGATCTGTTCATTATCATAGAATAACCTAGCCAGGGAAATATGTGTCCCTGTTGACTCATTGTGCTTATAAAATTGTAATTTAATTAATTACTACACTTTTTCCAATCAAGGAATATTTTGGATTTATTTTTGCAAAATAATAAAAAGTTTGTAAAAATAATCAATTGCAGCCTGCGTTCAATTTGTTTGTAAAGGATAAAAAATTCATTAAGCTTTACCATTATATTGAAGTTTCCCAATTTCGATGTAGGTTTTAAATTACTAGATTATATAAGTTAACTAATGTTAGCATTATTAAATTCTGCTTTTGACCGAATGATGTTTTTGTGGCTGGCAGACACAGCAGTGTTGCAGAAGTCAGCTCACAGGGAATGGTTAAAGGATATCGATGTTATATTGTAAATCGATATAAGAATGGTCCCTAACTTAGCTTAAGCGTCATCCACTCACTTCCGTTTTAGAATTTAATCTGTCACTTGACATTGAGCTGCTGTAACATGAACGTGTGTAAAATAAAGAACCAAGATTGAATCTAAAAATATAAGGATCATCTTAATATTTTTCTAAGCAATTGCATTTCTAAATGCATTAAGACACTAATTTATATGACAAAATAGCAAACATGGATCGGCTCACAAGATTGATTTGGATTTGAACATAGTTTTAAAACCGAGTTTGAATAAAAATGTATAAATATATCTTCAACTACATACTGTTAAACAATATAGTACATACATATACGTCCAAGGATATCTGTATATAACATAATAAAAACTTATTGAATATAATAAGATTTTTAGCATTGGTCAACATTAGATATATGAAACTAGGTGTTATGATTTACATAAAACAATTATAAGCCTTTGTTCAAGTCATTGAACTACGCAGCATCCACAACATCAACAAAAAAAAATAAGTTGTGGGTAGAAAAAACAAACTTTTGACCCACTTGCATGTTTAACGTGTTTCCTTGTGAGCCAACCCTACAATTATGCATAAGGTGCTGCTCAGAATATTATTGCAACTACTCTTGTAGTCAAGTGTGTGTTTGTAATCGTGTGTGTGTGTGTGTGTGGGTGTGTGGGTGTGTGGCGGGAAAAAAGATTTTCATAATGGCAGTCAACGCGGCGCAACAATATGAGAGGAGCGCGTGCCACAACAACAAGTGTCAAGAATGTGACATAAAAGAAATGCGTTGCATACTTTAAGGCGCTTAAATGCTCAACACCCCAGCCCACAAAAGCAGACAGGCAGGCACCATGCAAGTCACATTTGTGCCATAAGTTAACTGGCATATGCGGCATGAAGTATGCTCTTATGCAGTTGCAGTTGCAGTTGCAGCTATAGCTAAAGCTAGAGCTCAAGCAAGTAGTTGCCGCCGCGTATGTCGCGTGTGGCGTGATAAATCTCAACAAGTTTTTTTTTGCATTTCTCTCCCTGTCTCTCTTTCTCTCTCTCTCCTGCATTTTGTGCAGCTTCTTGCACTTCTTTACTTTGTTTTTCCGGATTTTTTCTTTCTGGTGGCATGACAAAAGTCGACAACATAAGCCAACCAGCTGACGGACTTTTAAAAACTTGCAAGTCAGGCAAAGGCGCCAAAAAGTATGCAGCTTTCTGTGCTTTTATATATAAATATGTAGTCTGTGTAAGCTTTGATGTTTCACAGAATTTACTTTGCCTTTGATTAGCATATGGTGCGAGTGTGTGCGTGCGTGTATGTGTATGCGTGATGCATTATATTCGACTGGCTCATTTAACAAACAAAAACAAACATCGAGCATACGCCATGTTGACCCCATTTTTCAACGGCAAAATGTTTTCCGCTGCAATGCTTTGCATTTTGCGTGTTGCTTTTGCTATTGTTGTTGTCTTTTGCTTCTTGTTTGTCTTTTTTTTGGTTTTTGTTGATGTTGAATTGGCATTGCAACTTTTGTCGCCGTCCTGTTTACTTGTATTGTTCCATTCCATCTATGTACTTTTCGGGGTTTTTTGCAATACCTTTCGGTCATGCTTTGTAATGCAAGCCAATATACTGTTCAAGGTGTGTGCGTGTGTGTGTGTGTGTGTGATAGCATATGCTGCCTGCTTAACCGTCTGTCACTTCTTGTTTATGTTCGAAAATGAACGCATTGTGTGCGCTCTTAAAATCGCTCTTAGCAACCGACTGGAAGTTTCCAAGCTGCTTAAGAGAACACATTGCGATTTCTCCCATAACTTTGCTTTGCTACCAGTACAAAACTTTTACAATCCTGAAGATTAATAATATATTTTGTTTTTATTGTGTAAGCTCTTTATGAGCTCTTCATTTTATAGTTAAATTCTTTTTAAAAATATAAATAATAATTTATTATTTTGTTGTGCATGGAATAAGTTAAGATACCTTAAAAATGCTCAAAGTTTATATATATTGGACGTAGATGTTTATGGTAAAATGTTTGCAATGTTTATTTTATAATCTGCTTAAAACTTACCAACAGTTTTTAGAAAGTTTTCTTGAAAAGGAAGTTGAAGATTGAAGATTAATTTGATATTTGATATAGAAGTTCGATTCATAAAAACATAAAGCTTACAAAAACGGTTCCCTTCCAAGATTTGCACATGCATTTTATTGAAGTACTTTAAATTTGATGAACAATTTTTTTTTTTTGAGAAAAGTGAAGTTAAACGAAATTTTGGCAGCTTATTTTGAAAAAGCTTTGGAAAAACTTTGGAAAAACTTTGAGCAAAACACATACAAAAACAGCACTTAATGGCTTAAAAGTGCAGCACATTATTGACATAGTTAGGCAAGCACTAAAGCACAATTCAAAGGCTTTGTCAGAAAAGTGTGTCAGGGATTTTATTTTAAAAATAATATCATCAAGTTGCTTGTGTATGTTTTACGTCACTTGTTTTGGCATTCATCAAAAAACAGTAGTGCAACAATTGCTGGCGTCAGTTCAGTTGTCAGTCCGATACAGCTGCTCTGTAGAGTGTATCTGTATCTTTTAAGCTAAGCGTGGCTCACAAGATAATTGCCAAAAGTTGTTAGAAAAAAAGGAAGAAAAACTTTTGCCCAACATTTTTGCAGCTAGTCAAAAAGTTTGACCGTTTGGACCGTTGGGTCAAGCTGTGTCCTGCCCAAAAAAAAAATAAAGTTGGCTAAACATTTTATTTTATCTAATTGACTGTGCTTAAAGTTTAAAGTATGTCAAAAGTTTGTTTAAAAAAGTTGCTGATTTAAGCCAAGTGAGCGGTTGTAGCCCTATAACGCCAATCAAACGATGTCACAAACTGTTGCATACCTACAGGCGCCGCCATTTTACGTATTATTATTGTTATTTTGATTTTTGGTTTTATTTTTATACATATTCGCTGTTGTTGTTGTTATTTTGACTTACATATGCATTTTGATGATGTGAGAATTTTTTAATTTATTTTCACGCCCTCCATTTTGCCGGAAATGAACGCGGCGCATAAAAATGGCGACCACTTGCAAATGCTGCGGACATTACCGTTGTGTCAATAAAAAATTCCACTGCAACCCAGGCATATCTGTGTGTGTGTGTGTTTGTGTGTGTGTGTGTGCGTGTGTAAGTGCACAATAATAAAGTAACACAAATCCCAATTTCCGCCAATGCATATGGCGAATATTGCATGATGCATGCGGCGTATACGCAATATGCATATCAGACTTTTGTTGTTGCTGCTGTTGTTGTATTGTATGTTAAAAACAGTGGTTCGTTCGTGTTGTAAAGAAGCGTTCCATAAAAAAGTGTCCAAATATTTGTGTATCACTTTCGGTTATGCTGATAATGAAATTATTACGTGGTTTGTAGCTTATTTCGTTAACTTTTTATTAAGTTTTGTTTAATCAGAAAAATACGTTTATGCATGGCGATAGGTTACAGTTGGAATAATAATTTTTTAAAAAATAAACATATATAATTTTAATCCAGTTCATATGTGCCTTGAATCTTGTTCATAAAGATGGTTGTCGGCCGGCTTTAAATGCTGTTCAATTTGTAACTGGCATGTTCTAATAAATAATGTTTTAATTATTTCATGGTTTTTCTCATTTTAGTTGATTATTTTTTTTTCTTTTGTAATCTTGTATTTTTGAAAAAGTTTAATAAGAATAATAGCTTTCGTGGTTTTCGTATTTTTCAGTAAGCAAACAAAATTGGCTTAATTTTTTTTGACTTTTGCCACAGCCCCAACACTGATAACAATTACGAGTAAACTCTGGCAAACTTTGCATATGATTTTGAGCTTAACTGTAATTAAAGCTTCCTGCCAACAGCGAGACAACAACAAACAAAAAACAACGAACAACAAACAGCAACATGAAAAAACCCCAAGCTGCATGCATAAACTTTGCCAGGAACTCATAACTTTTACTTTGAGATCGGCCAAAGTGCAGCAGCAGCAGCAGCAAGCAGGGCTGGGTGGGCGGAGAGCAGCGGGAAAAGGATTTGGCAGCAGTGCAACAATAACCAAAAAGGCAAAAAACTTTACAACTCTCTGTACGGTGCATGTGTGGGTGTTAATAATAAACCAAATAAGTGCGAATTGCGTTATATAATGTGAGTGCTGGACCTTAAAATAGTGTTCCGTGCAAATGGAAAAAAAAACAAAATTATTTGTTGTTTTGCAATTAAAATCGTAAGCACACAAAATGAATGTAAGTTTAGTAACACATTGCTTTTAAATAATTACTTTAAACTATTTATTTATGTCAAATTTAATTTCTTGTATTTTTACTTCATTTCTCAAATCATATTTTGTTGTTATTGTTTTATTTAGTCCACAAAAAAATAAAGTTTTTTCGAATAAGTTTTTTTAAGGTTCATTTGAACTAAAAACACTGAAGCTGAGGCAAACCCTTGGTGTTTTTTTTTTATAGGGTATATACCACACCGAAAACTTTGCCAAAAGCAAATAAATTTTTGTTGCGGTTTTTGGAAACTGCTTGTTGTTGTTGGTAGTTTTTCTTTTTTGTTACAGCTGGGATTCTTATGCAAAAGTGTTAAGTGTGTGGTTTGCGTGGAGCGCGGGAGGGGGAGGGGGAGGGTGGTGTTTTGATGGCATATGTATTGCAACTTCTACTGTTTGTACTTTTGCCTCTGCTCCTTCATCTAGTGTTTTGGGTCGCAAGTTTTAAGAGCGAACTTTATGCTCTAATTTCCGGAAAGGAAAAATTAGCAAAGTATTTGCGCCATTGCCATATCATAAACTGGCAAAAGAGCAAACTGCAGCAGCCATATAGCCATATAGCCATTTAGTCATATAGGCCCCAATAAGGTCTCTATGTTTGTGCATTTGTGTGTGTGTGAGTTGCTCACAAAAGTCACATAAATTTGAAATGACAGCAGCGTTTTACAGTTTTTCTAGGTCGTGTGGTAATAAAGTTTGCCACATCCACATTAAGAACGAAGAAGAGAGCGAGAGAGAGAGAGAGAGAGAGAGTGATAAACGGAAAAGGAGAAAGAGTGAATGAGCGAGAGCAACAGCTGCTCAAAGCGACGCATGATGACAGTCCAAAGTGGCAGCTAGTTAGGCTCTGGGGCAGCAGCTGGGCCAGTTCAGCAACTATGCGGGGTCTTTTGGATGAATTGCAAAGCCAACACCAACCATAAGCATCCCCTACCAACCCTACCCCCCTCCCCCACTCACTCGCACACTCCCCGCACACGACTCTCGTAAAATATGTTTATGTCTGTGTAGAGTCGCTCATAGGCCTGTAGTGGACTCTAGTACTATATGCACTCACACTCGCACACTCGAACTCGCAATTGCTCTGTTGAGCTGCTCTATGAAATTATGCAATGGGGATTATTTTAGTTAAATTGCCCGACTGCGTCGAGGGTCGCTCGGACATTCAGGTCGAGACAGACAGACAGATAGACAGCACTTACATATAAAGTCTGATGAGCAGATACTATGAAATGAAATGAGTGCGAGTGCTAAATTTTGACTTGAACGATTTAAAGCAGTGTTGAAACTTAATTTCTAATTTTTTTCTGTGTGAGCAAACCAAAAAGGGTCTCGAGTAATGCGAGAAACTATGTATAATGAAATAAATACTGTACAGATTACATCGATTAATCGATAAATATATCAAATTTAACACAATAATTTATTTAAAAATAAATCTTAAGCAAAAAATAATATATTAAAAGGAATATTTGTTTAATAATTCATGTTAACATTTAATTTAAATTCATTAATGTAAATTTTTAAAATTAAAATTTATATCTTTCACCACAAGGAAATTAAATGTTAATAAGCAACTGAAAAAAATAAATATATCAATATTATATAACAATTATAAAAAAATGTGCATTTAAAAAATATGTATTTTAATACAATTTTTAGCTTCAAGTTTTTAATAGTGCAAAAATTTCTTTTAATTTAATTCAAAAAATATATACATAAATAGATTGTAATTTAATAATTTCCAATAGTTTTTAGATACAATCTAATAAAACAATTTTATATTTATAAGAGTACCTTATGTTTTATTTCTTTTAAGCTGCAACTCATTTTCATTCATTAAATTTCGTTTGTAGATTGTAGTAGGAACTTGGCCAAAAGGAAAACACCCAATACAAAGCAGCGTCATTTGGGTCAGAGGTCAGAGTGTTAGAGTGCCACAGTGTGGCCAGTTTGACATACAATGTTTAATCGCTGCAGCTAAAGCGGCAAAAGGCATTGCTCTAATGGCCAAGAGACCACAATTCGCGGCACGCTGTCATTGATTTCAGCCATTTGAGTTTTGTCAGTGAGCGGCAAATGGCCAACAGCCGAATGCTGCCATTTGCCATTTGCCATAATTAACGCGAAAATCAGTTTGTGGCACGCTGCCATGAACGGGGTAGGTTCGGAAATGGTTGTGAAAGGGAAGAGACGATTGACAACATTCACGATTGTCAATTTAATTAGAATTTGTTTTGCACATTTCTGAATTGTGTACAGACAGACAGATAGTCAAACATAATTCGCACGCTTTGCGGTCGTCACATTGTTTAATGTATTTTAAACATATTTTGCTTTTGCGGAAATTATTTGGGTTTTGTTTAGACTATTTTCAATGATGTTTGATTTGTGATGCGGTTTTTCGTTTCATTTAGTTTATTTGATTTTTATTTTTGATATTAAATTCAAATGATATTTATCAAATTAAGAACTAATGCATTTTATTTAAACAGATGATATATTAATTTTAATTTTGATAAATCGATTAATAAAAACAGTCATTAAGTTTATTTATAAATTGTGTCCACCATCAAAGGAAGTTTTTATACTTTTTATTGTTGTTCTTAACACTTTTATTTATCATTTAAAAATATACAAAATAAGTTTGATTCATGCAGCTTGTTGTGTACATTATTTTTCAGTTGTTTGAGATTTAAAATCGTTAAAATTTTTTGTAATTCTCAAAGCTTTATAGAAACTTCCTTATTTAAGTTGCGTCTACTAAATTGATCCACTTAAGTTAATCCGACAAGAAGTCTAATTAATGCAAATTAAGAAGAGCCCCCCTCTCCAACTCCCTCCACAAAAGACCGCATAAGAAACGCGCTACCCCACCGCTCCCCTTCGTTCCCACACCATCAAAAGAGGTTTTGAAGAGAACAACTCTGACGACAACTCGTACAACATAATTAGGCTTATAGCAGTTACTTTTATAGTCAAGAGCGGCGACAAGAAACGACTGCCTGCTCCTACCCTCCCCCAAACAACTCCCATTTGCGTGCGTCGCTAATTAGTGTAAAATGTTTCCTGTTATTTACCTTTTTTGGTTTTGTAACAACATCAACAACAAGAACAACAACAAAAGCAGAACAAACGACAACCAGGCCTAATTGTAAATGGGCAGCACAGGACGAGAAACAAGCAACAAGAAACGAGAAACGAGAAGCGAGCAAGTGAGCAAATTTGGGGCGTACATTTTAGTGGATTCGTGTATCAGTAACCGTTTCGGTTACGGTGTCGATTTTTATTTGTGCTCTCTGTGACGTGACCTGTTTTGGTAATAAATAAATAGTCATCGTATTTATTTTGCAGTTGTAATCAACGCAATGCGAATACACAAAGAGTACAAAATCAGCGCTAATTAGCTCGAGGCCCGCTTCATGGCTATAAAACAGTCAGCCAGCTAGCAAGCTTAAATGTCCTGCTGCTACTGCTGCTTTTGCTGCTTAGCATGCGGAACATCAACTCGTTCAACTGCGGCACAACTGCGACTCGGTGTCGCGTAAATTGCATTTTAAAATAAATTATAATGATTATTATGTTGCAAACAACAGATGTCAGGCACTTCATAGAGCAACGTTTGTTGTCAACTCACAAAACGGTCTCAAAAACTCACTCTCCATTCCTCCGGCTCTCTCCCTTTTTCTCTCTCTCACTCTCTCTCTTTCGTCCTTTCTCTATCCACGTTTTGTTGGCTCGTTGGTAGCAATTTTGCCAGTTTTCCACTCGAGTCTTATGGGCCAAGCATAAAAATGTTAACTGAACAACATTAACGCACGCATTTTATGACATTCAACTTAATATTATTAAATCTCGGACGAGTTTATGAAGCGCTAACTCAGCTACAATACTCAGATTTAAGATGAATAAGTGTGCTTGCTATAAACAGCAATTGGTTGCGCTTCAGCACAGTTTAACGTTGAATAAAGCCAAATTGTTTTTGTATCTCATCCCAAATATATGAAGGGAATATATTCAGATCGCCGATCATCGAATCCCAATCAACTCTCGGCAGACTGTGAGTGGATAAAATTATTCTTCTTTAAAACAAAACATTTGAGACAGAGCAAAGTTAGAAACATATTAAAAATATAATATTATAATATCTATAGAAACAACCTTATATTTAATAACAAGACTAGTATTTTTAAGGTTTAGTGTAGGATTATTGCTTTAATTGAAGACCATTTAAGTATTGCTAGCATGTGAGGATTGGGTGAATAAAACATGCTGCAATATTATTATATATATATAACCATAATTCATCACACAACTGTGTTATTAATTTTTTGATGAAGAGTTTTAAATTTAATTTTAAAGTTTTACCCAACAACTAATATTTGAACAAAGGAAATCAAGAGGTATAATTCTTAAAACTACTCGCAGATCAAATATGTATAAATTTGATGCATTTAGCTGCTTTGCACAAGCTGACAATAAAAACAAGTTAGTAAAGCTTAAAACTTATAGCCAAAACATAAATACATATATGAACTGTGCACAGGAATAAATGCTGGATTGGGTAGTATTGAATTGTGGAAAACTAAGGAATGTCATAAATACGAGGGAAGCGTATTCAAGCCCCGAAATAAATAATATCAAATTTTGTTGCGAAGTAAATTAAATTTAATAAGCCTCATACTTAACTAATTTGATGTAAAGTTTTTATTTTTTTTTATTTTATAGGTAAAAATCCCACTAACACACAAAAAAGAGCTATTTAAAATATATAATCAGTTTTAGCCACATAACCGGTAAAAAAAATCCAATGAAATTGTGCATAGCCGGAAAAATAAGCTAGCAACAATAAAAAAAAACATTTTTTTTCCCTTCGACTCCACTATTGAGAATTTTAAACCAGGTGCTGCATCTGCATCCAAAATATTGTCATGTTTTATTTTATTTATAAACTCCATAGTTTATATACTGTTGTCCACATAGCGTACCGGAATATATACGAAGTTATGCAGGAGATGGCAGATAATCAGCAAACAAGCGAGCATGCAACGTGCGTTCGCATTCTGGAAACTTCATTGTGTAATTAAGTAAATACTTTTTTAAATTTTTTGCACTGGATTTGGAGGCAAATGGCAGCAACTGTAAAGTGAAACAACGACAGAGATGGCGACGGACAAAGAGACAGGGACAGAAATAGTGAGAATGTAAAGGAGAATTTCGCAGATTGCCTGCAGCGCTGCATATTTGCAGCAAGTGGAATGTGAATGGGTTATTGGATGCACTGGATTACCGCCGCAATTCGCAGATTTGCCACATAATTAAGACGGCGAATGGGCAATGCGCCAAATTAGGTGTACGTAACGTGGCCGCAGGCAAAATAAGAAATATTCAGAGCTACCAACATAGAGAAAAACACATGATTATACTTATAGCCATGCAACCAATGCACTTGCTCACGACTTAACAATTGTAGTTGAAACTGGTCAATAGACACAGCAATATACTAAACACTTTAATATTATTCTCATATTTATGAGAAACTAAGTTGTGAATTTGGGTTGAGATCTTGAACAGATAATCAAACCTTACATCATAGAGCATATTGTTAGGTTTAGACTTTACATGAAGGTTTAATAAAGTTTGTCTAAAATCCATACAAAGACAACTTGTATATCGATTGAAGCCCGTTTGATGCTCCTATCCAAAGTTTATGTTAGATAAATAATTCGAGTCTAAAATGTGTCTGCAAATCATTTTCGTTTCTTTATTCAAACGATAAGTTATCGCATCGATAAATGCTTACTAAAAAAATAGTCAAAGGCTGATTGATTTATCCAAACAAAAAATTTTTAACCAGCTAAACTTTTCCGGTTCGCCTTTTCTGCAAGGAAACTCTTGTTCCCATATGTAGCAACTCAAATTCTTTTGATCGTATTTTTATCGTTTCTATATAATTAAAATGCGGAGCAACAAACGGACTTTAATGTATTATTATTTATAATGTATTCGAATATCAATGCACGTGAGTATGTCAGCGTTTTTTGATGAAAATAAATTGTTTTACATTCGGAATTATACTTTAAAGTTAGCTCCAGTTAAACTTTAGACCCTGACAGAAAACGTTTTGGCCACAGGTCACTGGGCTTGACATTTGGAAGACATTAAACTGAAGCTGTTGGCGTTAACCGCATGCCAGGTGCACAGTCTGCTCAGTGCACAGTCTACCGTCCAGTCATCCAATCCACCTAGTCGAGTCAGCAGCAGTCGCAGCAGCAGGAGTCGATTTCCCCAAAGACAAAAGACAATGTCATGGAAATGGAGACAACGAGCAGGCAGGAAGGCAGGAAGGCCTACAGATACAGTCTCAACCCTCAAGTTCTAACCTGAGGCAACTTAGGCGAACAAAACACAGTTCAAGTTATGAATAATTAATGTCTGTCTAGTGTGTTTGTGTGCGTTACGTTCTTCTAAACGGAGGCTGTGCGTGTTTTGTGTGTGTGTGTGTGTGACGCCATTCGTGTGAGCGAGTTGATAATTTGTTATAATTGAGGAGGGAATGTAAGACTGGCCACAGGTCAATTTTGTGGGCATTTATATAAATTTGCAAAGACAGAAAGTTGGTGCGAGGCAAAAAGTCACAAAACTTGTCCAACTAATTAAATAACAGCAACTGCCCTAAAAAAGAACGATTGAGCGAGAAAATATAGAATTAATTCGATAGTCTTTAATATCCAGTTTTTAAAGCTATATTTAAAGGCATGAATAATTGTTCAAATCGGGTTTTAGTTAAGTTCTCAGCTCTTAATATTTATAAAATATATATAAAATAATATTTTTAAAAGATTAGATTAACTGATTAAAATAGCAAAATAGAATTAAAGACGTTTAGCTTTCATTCATTGTTTGAGTTTAAACGTATTAGATATTGTGTTCCAACTTAAACTTGATGTTAAAAGCTCTCGGCACCTCCAAAAGCTTTGTATAAGATCTTGATGTAAACCGTTCCTTTCGTCGTTTGTCCAAAAACTAAAGTTGGCTAAGCGCACTTTGGCAAACACCTGGAAACTATCACAACTCCAAACTGTAAACATCAACAGTGGAAGGCAGCAAGCAAGCAGCCCGAGGTTGTGTTTCAGCCAGAAAAGACATAATAACTCGACGGGGCCGGATCTTGGCACACCTTGGCCCTGGCACGCTCATGTTGGCCATAAATACCTTAACAGCTTTTGCGTAACTTAAGTCACCTTAGCACTTAACAACAGAACTCGACATCAGGACAAGATGGAGATGGAGAGTGCGGAAAGTGTGGGTGTTGTGAGTGCCTCATGTAGGGACAGTAAATCCTTTTGCAGGTGGAGAGCTTTAGACTCGCACATAACGTTTAAACGCGCAGCAAATGCAACTTTTTGCAGCCGCAATGAGTTAACTCAATAAAGCACTTGGCCAAACAAACACACACGCACACTTAACCACTTGGACGGCCATTTTCATATAGTATTCTTAAGACCATTCATTGAAACATGTGGCCCACTCATCTGTTCTTTTCTCTTCTGTTCTGTTTCGTTCTGTTTCAGGCTTTTATTATTATTGTTTGTCCATGATGTAAGTGTTGTGTTGTTAAAAAGCGCTTGGCAGTTTTAATTTGCTTTTATTTTTATAAATTCTGCTATTTAAGAATAAATCACATACATTGCCATCCATTGGCGTATACTTAACGACGACTTTTCAAAGCCGACAATGACATAAAAAAACCGTTTTAATAATTTTAAGACAAATATTCAGTTGTTGCCTAAAATATTAAATCAATCTCCTGTTAAAAAAATTCTCTTAAAATTTTTTTTTAAACATGTAAATTTATTTTTGAGATTATTTTGGGTCTTATAAATTATTTACTTGGTAATTAAAAAAAAAACACATTTTAACATGAATTTAATAATATATTCATTAAAACTAACTAAAGGTAATAAGCGGTATTTTTTCAATTTACTTTAATAATAATAAATTAAAAAAACCAACTATAGGTTATGTGAGGTATTTTTTCAACTTACTTTAATAATTATAAATTTAAAAAATAAATATTAGCAATCAGTTTGTAAGTCTTTAAGTTTTAACAAACAATCAATAGAAAATGTAATTTACTTAAGGAAAACTTGTTATAAAACTTGCAATCATTTTCGACATGTTTACTTGTTCAACCTAATTTCGAATTAATATGTTAGGCACAAACTGAAATAAATCAAAAATTTCTATACTATTTGTTCCCTTGTTAGTTGCGATGCTTGTTAGAGCAATTCCTATTTGACTGCACTTGTCGAAGACATTTTTAAAGCTGCAGTCCAACTATAATTTTGGCTTGTTTTACGGGCACAAGAATGTCATAGCCAAATGCTTTGTGGCTCAAACTGCCACAAATAAGGACATGGTCTACATACTAATGTCATGCAGTTCGGTTGCTGTGTTGCAGTTCCCTTGACCAAAAGCCGCAAAAGATATCAATGAACAATCGATGGGGCTTGCGACATACTATCCACAATGCAACCCTTCCGTTTACCACTTCTCATTCTGGCTCTGTTCATTCGTGTGCGTTTCAGATACACATACATACATATGTACATCTTACGGTTATACAGCTACGGATACAAAGCTACAAAGACACGGTACGGTTGTCGTCGCACTGAATTTGTAAGATACGTGACAAGCATTTGCAATTTGGTCAAAGTCGCTGTCGATATCGTTTTCTTTCTAGCCTTGTCACAGTTTTTCCAACTCTTTATTCTCTGCCCTGATATTTACAATTCAATTGTTCTAATTTCGTTTTGTACGCTTCTTTCTCTCATTTTCCTGCCCAAAACAAAAAGCAACAAGACCCCAAAATTAAAGTTCAATTCAATTGACAGTCTTGGAAAATTAAATGGTCCCACTATTTTATCGAATATTTCTCGTATGGTTTTTGTTCTATGTCTAAATTGATTTATTTATGCTCCCTTTTTGAAACGGGTGCATTTTTTTTTCTTTCTTTTTTTTGCTTTCACACTCATCTTGTATCTGCCGCACGTTTATTGTCTGGCTGACCACATTTTGTGGTTGCGTGGGTTATAAATTTATAGTAATTTTTTATGCGGTTTTAAATGGCAACATAAATTTAAATTTATTACACGTCGATTTCCGTTGTGGCCAGCCCTCTGCATTTTGTTCCCCCTCCTTCTTTGTGTTTTCCACCATTCACTGGTTGCGCTTTCACAGTTCGAGTTGTAGTTAAAGCACTGAAAAATTATCTGCCTTCAGTACACAGGAACAACGATGACGATGACGATGACCTGCTGTGATTTTTATGCACTCTTCAAAGTCTGGTTTGTTTTTACTGTGTGTACATTAAATAGTTAAATAATTATAGTTAATTTAAAATTAAATGAAAAATGCCCTAATAAATATATAAAATATGAACTTAAAATTAAAACTATAATTAAAGAAAGACGTTGCATTATTTTTTTTATATTTAGTTACTTTTTCATCTTCAAATTTTGCAAGCTTCACGTGAACAGTTACTTAGAAGTTTGCTTACAATGGGAAGAATGGTTTAAAATATTTTATGCTGATCTTTATCTCAAATACAGAGAAAGATGTAGGAAATGTCAATAATTAAAACGTATAGATCCATCGGTTTTGTTTTTGTATGTTGGTTGTGTGTTACTTTGAGTCTGATTTACACAACTTAATAAATTTTTAACTACTGGCACTACTAGTGAACCGAATTGTAATCCTAAACTATCATTATTTTGATATCGATCCGCTAGCTTTTTTTTTGCGTAATGTGATTATTTTGCTTGTGTATGTGGGATTTTTAGCAGTCAAATAATCCGGGCTGTTCTACTTTTCGATTTCGAGTAAACTGCTCAAACTGTTATAAAGTTATATTATCTTGACTTTAACTTTAACATAATACAAAATTTATATTTGTAGTTTTATTATAACTGTCATTATTTGAATGGCTTTTTATATTTGTTGGCCGTGTTAGCCAGCTGAGAAAAATTTAGGAAAAGATTAATAATATTGTGAAGTTGTGAATTTAAAATTGTAAGATTTAATATAACTTACTTACTTACTTAACTTCAAGTAAGTAGCTCAGTCAGAAGTATCTTACATTAACATTTTAAAATATCAAAAAGGTCTCGCTGGACACATGAGCTAAAAGGAAGGTTATGAAGATTATTGTATTTTGAGCAAACTTTCCCAATTGTGCCAACGAAAACGTATTTATTTTGTTGACAATTCAAACAACAGTCTTTGGAGAAGAACTATAATTTTGCAAAGTTGACGCCACTCTAAAATTGACCAAATCTTGTGAGCATGAGTCATAAACATTTATGTCAAGCGCTTGCCAAACAATTTGCACTAATAGACCAACACTTTAGACGAAGACAAGGAACTGAGGGAAGGAGAAGAAGAACTCAAATGCTTGGCATACCACCACGTAGCTTAAAGGGAAATTTTATTAATTTGCTAGCGTGTCTCTGTCCCTCGTTCGTGCCTTTCGCGAGTTGCTTGTGCTTCGTTCGCATTCTGTGTAGAGTATGCTTAATGCGCGGACAAGTCATAATCTCACCAGTTACCAAGTTACGAGCATTTTTCAGCAGCTGCAACTTCATTATGTGACTGATGATGTACATACAGCAGCAGCAAAAAGTAAGTAATCATATTTTATTTTTTTCGTCTGCTTGCTTTGTTTTTCGTCAAAAAAAAAAAACAAAAATAAATAAAGTAGTGGGAGAAAATTACAAAAACAAAAAGGGGAATTATGTCGTTGCTTGAAAAGTTAAGCGTAACAGCATAATGGCAAGAGAACGGCAAAAATTGGCATATAAAAAGTTTTTAATGAATGGAATTAGTGTCTGGGCTGCACTGACTTTGTTAAATCATTCGGGCAGCGCCTCCAAAGTCCAGCGTCTACACAAAAGCCAAGTCAGTTAGCCAAGTTAACGAATTTGGCGTGCCAGAGATGTCTGATGTTTCCGCTTCTGTTTCTGTGCTAACAAAATTAGAGCTTATTAGTGCCAGTTGGGCAAACTCATGCTGTGTTTTTCATTTCGACTTGTAGTTCCCATAATTTCCCACGAGTGCGCAACTGAGAAATCTCTAATTGTTTTAAACGAACTTCCATCAAAGTTGATGTACCGCAAAACGCTTGCAACACCGCTCTCAAATTAATATGTTCTTTAATGAGTATTGTTTCACAAGTTTCCCGGCATGACACTCAAGTGGGCAGCATCAAATACTCAGCTACTTGAAAGTAAGCTGTGTTATGAAGAAGTTTTTAAGGTTTTTGCTTAGGCAGTTCTAACTTTCTTGGCTTGTGCAAACCTTAACTATATTGGTTGAGTAATTATGGGAACTGGGAACTTAACAAAATCTGATATCCTTGTGCTTTTGATCTATTTGCCAAAACACAAAGTTACAATTTACATTTACAATTTAAGAACAAGTTCTAAACTATTATTAATATTTTTTTGTTACATAAGCTTTATTGAAATCGGTCCATTTAATATTGTACTACTTGAACCTTTACTCTAATCTTCATCTTTAAGTTTACTTAATTTGTATTTGTATTTCGAGACTACAAAAGTATTCAAATGAACTTATAAGGCTTTAGAGACACGTGTTTTAAAAATGATTGAAGCTAACTTTTTGAACAACTTTATTCAGACAAAAAAGAAAGCTGAACGCATCGAACCTTTCACAACATGAAAAGGTTTAAGCATTTCTACGATTTCTATTTGTGGTATCAGTATTTTTGGCCGCTTCTAGTTTACTAAGTTTTTCGTTGAATCGACTCAACCTTATGTCAAACTGACTTAATAAAAGCCGTACCCAACGCAACAGCATTGAACTGTTTTGTTTCTTCGAGTTCGAATTTTGAAAACCCAAAATCGATAAGAAATAAGTAATGAGAGATATAAATCATTGTGATTTGAGTCTAGCTAATGGATTAACATAATGCTTTATTTCTAATGCCTATTTGTTCAATAAGTTTTCTTTTGTCTTTTTATATACTTATCTCCACTTGCTTTATTAAATGATTGCATTGGCAGCAGATATTCTACGAGGGTTATGTTGTTTGTTTGCTTGTAGAAAGAGGATATGAAGGTTTAATATTATGTAATCCAGCTAACTCGACACATAATCGGGAAACGACTGCATTGCACCAAATATCAATTTATACACTTAATTAAGCGCGTATGTGACTGCACCATTTTATGAGCAGATAAAGAGATGGTAAAGAGGGTTTTTCAGCACAGACACACAAACACACACACACACACATTCACATTTATACAAACACATACATATTTACTGTGTAAGCACGTGGAGCTCAAAGTCAATTGCAATTTTATGAGCGGTTGGAAATGAAGTGTGTAACCGAAAACGAGAATGGTAGGGAAACAGAGAAAGACAGAGACAGAGGCTGAAAAGGCTCTTTACATCACAAGCCATTACGCTGATTGGCTTTTAATGTTTATCAATACATAAAGCAGTCAGTTGAAATTGCACTTTACTTATACTACTACTATGCGTGCTGTATAAGTTCACATGTTAATGATGCTGTGGGTGAAATGACACGTTTTAGCTGATGCGTTGACTTTACTGACTTTGAGGCTGGATCTTCCTGCACTTAAGTTTGGCTCCTTTTTGTATATATATATATATATATATATATATATGTGTGTGTGTGTTTGTCAGGTTTGTGGCACATACATTTCCATTAGCACATGCTAACATTTAGCCAACTATTATTCATATACAAGAATTATAAGATGCAGGGCGCAAGCTTGGCAAAAAGAAGCTAGCCTAGTGCTGGGAGCCCAGCGTTTTTTCGCCTGCTGACTCGACCAGCAGTTTTTAGATCTTATGTGCATAATTTATCTGTCAGTGAAAGTTGCAAATGCACTAAATGCAAGAAGGAAAAAAAAAATATATATATATGCATATAAAAATATGAAAAAGATAGAAAAACACTAAAAAGCAGGACCAGTCGGTTTACAGCCGCAGCAGGACTCACTGATGACATATGGCGTATGAACTCAGTCAAGTCAGCAAAGGTTATACACTGGAACAAACTACGTTCAAATACGTTTAAATATTAAACAAAAATTAAATAGTAACTACTTTTTTTAGTTACAAAATATACTTTATATATAAAAGATTGGCTAAATGTTAGAAATCAACATCAAATAATTATTTATTATTTTTCTTAATTAAATTAAATAAAATTTTTAACTAATTAACTTACTAAATTAAATAAAAATTTTAATAAAATAAAATTCTTTTTTTTAAGAATCATCAATAAAAACTATAATCGTTAAGGTTTTTGTATTTTATCAAACAGTTGTAGGAACATATAAAAATATTAAAAAGAAAAGAAATATAAATAACAATAATTTTAAACAGAAAAACATTCGGCAAGTAGTTTAAAGACATGCTTTATATTAAAGCTTAAACTGTCTAATACCTAAAATTGCTTAGCACTGAACATAAATACATTCCACTGTGCGAACAGTAAAAACAAACAAGCAACAAAAAACAAGAAAAAGACCAACAACAACAGCGACAACAACAATAAGAAGGACGGGCACAGCACATGCATCATCATCATGATGAGAAGCAACGAGCTACACTAACTAAATCCTATTATGAACTTTGAGCTTATGAAAAGACTTCAAGCGGAGCATTGTCTGCCATCTGCACTGAAAGACCAACATAGTGGCAGAGAGGGTTTGAAATGTGAAAAGGGCACCCCTATGTGTCCTATGCTGCTGGCAACGTTTACACTTCTGCATAATTAAGTTATGTGCACAATACGAACACACACTCACAAACAAAATGAGTCTCACATACTTACATACATATATTCATTCACCTTATGCTGTTAGCCACAGTTTTCTACATGCTTTTTACCCATTATGAATATATGTTCTCGTATACCGCGCACAGTAAAGTTTGTTTCAAAAACAAGTCCTGTCTCCGACTTTAACAAATATATCTTTAATTTGTTTCATCAAAATCGGCTTAAAATCATTGGAGATACCGAATATTGAAGATAAATCTGTAGTCACCTAGCCATGCACACATAAAATGACCATATGCGTTATGTAACGGGTTCAGGGTATTTTCTAGTCTACATTTCTCGACTTGAACCTTCAGCCTACTTACTTTATTATAGCGCATACGCCGCTTGTGTCGCAGTTGGCTATTGCAACTAACACTGCTGCTTAGGTCTCTTTAATTGTTATAAATTGTGGATTATTTAAAGATGAGTGCAAGATGAAGCTGCAACTAGCTAGCTTCAGCTGTCGAACGAACAATTTGAAATTTCTTGCTTGGTTTTGCACAATTTCCGTTTGCAATTTATCAGCGCAAAAGTTGTTGGCGGTTTTGAAAACAATTGGCAGCTAATTTTGCGCAAAATTTGCAATTTTTTATTGTTGGTTTGTGTGCATTTTGCATTGCATTGAGGATATCAAAAACGTTTTGGCTGGATCCTTGCCAAGCTGCCCAACTTACAACCCGTCCCCTCCAACCACCAACCGTCTTTATTGCGCCACCCTTGGACTTGTGCACATCCTGAGCTGATGCTGCAGTTCGGTAAAGCTGTCGTGAAGTGCAAAATAAATTTCTAATGAATATTGAAGTGTGAAATTTGAATTGATTGCATTTGATTTGCGGATTTATAGCTGGATATTTACAATGAGGCGAATACTGTGGCTTGCCTTCGCTTCGACATCCAACTTCCACCACCACGTCCGTTCTCACAACTTGTGAATTCAATTTAAATGCTGCTTTGTATAAGCAGCTTTGCAGTTCTTTTTGGCTAACTACGAAACTCTTCTTCTACTTCTGCTTTAAACCAAGTTGCCAGAATATGCAAATGTAAAGCGATTAATAGTTTCAATTTGGATCTCGATGGTTAAACAAAAAAGAAGCTTGTCACATATATATAGGTTGACTTTGATAAAAAATGCATGAATGAATATGAATATTAAGATAACATTAATTTGAAAAAATGCCTTAAGCATATCTTTAAACTTGTTAAATTCGCTCTAAATTAAATCAAATAAAATATGGCTTAAGCTAAAAATTATAAAAATAGTGAGAAATAATTGAGAATAATTTTGCCAATTTAATAAATCATTAAATGTAATAGTAATTTTGTATCCCATTGCTTCGAGAATTGAGTTTATAGTTTTCAATTTCAATTTAAAATTACTCCTGAAGATATTTATTTAACCCAATCTTGCCACTTACTCTGTATCGACTCATTGTTGCAACTTCTTCATACAATTTCAATTAGCATACCGCATCGACCAAAATTAGATAGCTTGAAGTAATGCAATAATCTTAAGAATTAGCAATCGCCGCATAATCGTGAAACTATTACAATTTGGCCCAATTCCTTGTGCTGAGAATGTTGTGGCAAAGAGATTTAATTGAATTATGTATGCGGCTGAAGTAAAAACTTGGCAAACGACCACAGGCGAAATTGTTGCCAAAAACACAAAGCCCAAGCGCTTTCCGGCCAACTTCCATAGTCATGTTTGATAATTGTACAACAATCTTACGGCGCAAATTCAATTTCATTCAATATTATTAGCTTCTGGCCGGGCCTGCAGTTGCGGTAGCCAAGTTATTGTCTATATTTGGCCCGCAACCGCAGCGCGGCGATGAGCCAAGAGCCAAGATTTGAGTGTTGGAATTTGGTTGGTTCATGGATTCTGTTATTGCAATCGTTAGGAATCTGTCTGTAGGTGTAGGTGTAGTTATGTCCGTATGTGGTCTTCTCCTCTAGCTAGCTTTCGTTTGTTTGACTTGGCTGTTATGCCAACTTGGCACGCAAACTTCTAACAAGTTTGGCTAGTTAAGCCCGAAAACCGACGGGCTGGCGCATATGGAAATTGGGCCATAGCATCATTATCGTTCCCCCCATCATCATAATCATCTTTGGCCAAACACTTGGCTTGCCTTTCTATGTGGGCAAGGCCAAGACGAAGTCAGCCAACTAACTACAATGGCAACTATGCAGCCCTTGTTTGGTTAGCAATCTACTTGGGTATTTTCAGCTATGCTAACCCACAAACACAAACACACACATGCACACACAAACACACACACAACTTCATACGCATCGACCCTTTTGTTGATATTGTGCCGCAGCTGGTGCGAAGTTTTCGCAAATATTTATATATATATGTGTATATATATATACCCCAAAGGTTAAATTTGTTAATTTGTTAAGGCATTGACATTGTGCCCTAAGTTCATGATACGAATTCTGCTGAATCCTTCAATTATGTGTATTTTAAAACTGTCGCAACGATTTGAACTTAGCTTAATTTCGTTAAAGAGTATGGGGAGCATTACAAACAATATAATTGAGATTTAACCTCATTCAGCTGTTTTAAGTTGTAAAAGATATTCATTAATTAGAAAAGATTGTATACAAAAAATATATATAATAAATAATATAGCTTGTTTCGAAACACCCATTTAAGCTTTTTGACATAAAGTATCTATCCATTCGGCCGTTAGAACCGATTATTGGCGCCTGCGATTTCTGTCCTGTTTTTGCTAATCTGACGGCTACGAAGATCCTGCACAGCCTGGTCTTCACATCGCAGATGCGGGCGTCCCTGTCGGTGTCGTGTTTCAAATGTCTTTCGATTAAACACCATTTCGAGTGGAGCATTCTCGTTCATGGGTTCGACATTACTAGGTCAATATTGTCGTAGAGCCCATACAGCATGCGAAGGATAAGGGATCTATAAAAGACATCAAGTGTACATGTTAATAATTACGAGATCATTTTTTATCTCTGCCTTTCCATTTAATATTGTCTATTTGTTTTTTTTTTTTATGTTTCTCAATAGATATTTACTTTTATTCTTTCATTAAATGAATTGTATAAGACAGATAATTAACAGTCCCTTAAACTCTATATAGTCTAGAGTCTTAAAGTTCAACCCACTTCCTTAGCAAAAGTATTTAAACAGTCATTTTGAGTCAGCAGCAGCAGCTGCTTTCGCCCGATGATGCTGCTGCAGCTGCTGTGAAATTCGAGAGGCTCACAAATGATATGTTAATGCAATTGTAATTGATACAAATTTGATTTTTGTACAGGCAAAAAAATATGCTTGTGCCGGCGCCACGCATTAAAAATGAGAAATCATTTCGAATGGTTGTATGTGTGGGTGGCATGAGGCATACACACACACACACATAAGGTCGACATAATGTGCCACACGTGGCACTCAAATTGTGCCAGCTGCTAGTAGGGTGGTTGGGTCGATAAGCTCTGGGAATGGGAAAAGTGGCAAACTGAGACAGCTCCTCTTTCGTTGCGATGCGTTGTATTGCCGAGCGAACGCTTGAGATAACGTTATAATTTATATGAACTTTACAGGGTCATTAATTTAAAGCTTATTCAGTTGTTCAAGATTTATTAAATTAACTCAAGTTGTGGCACGAGAATAATATCAACTTGTTGGCAGGACGGCTAAGGGTAAGGGTAAGGGTAAGGCGTTTGGCATTCAAACACACACGAAGTAAGCTAAGCGCTTTCGTTCGCGGTCAAAGGAGGGCATGGAAATGTGTAAACAGTTTAGTTTGTTGCTTTTTATTGATAATGAAGAATAACGGTTGGATGAGGCTGCTTAGCTTCACTAAAGTTCACTAAGTTAAACTCAAACAGTTTTAATAACTAAAACAAAAAAACTATAACTAATAAGCTGGTAAGTTTTATGCATGACATAAGGTTTAAATTTATTGATAGTTGCCAAAGTAGGCCAGCCAAATCTTCAATCCATTCAATACGATCTAGTGGTTTTGTTATCAAGAATATAAGTATTAAAAAAGGTCATTCGTCTATTGAAAATAAAATACAACATTTAATGCAATTGAGATTCATTAATTTTACTCTACACCAAGTTGGTAAGTTGTTTAATTAGAATAGTTTAAATGTACCACAAATAATCATGTCCATCTAGGCTCGATATCCATTCAGAAATATACATATGTGTCGTAAAGCAGCATATCCGGCAAAATGCAAACGAAGTTGTTTGTTGTGGAAACGGAGCTTATGGTATTGTTGTTGTTGTTGGCAAACTCTCACATCAATTAGCTGATATTTGCTATTGGAGGAAACCGCTTTTAAATTGATTTTTGAACATACACCATTCAGTCTCAGTATCGGTCAAGTCAATGGCAAGACGTAGTTGGTTTGCTATGAGCCAAACACAAATCAAAATCTCATTCGGAAATTTATGTTATATTTTTAATGGTTGGCGAGGGAAAGGTAAGGAGCGTTGCATTTTGGAGTTTTGTGGAGTGGCTGAAGCAATGTCAAAAGGAAACGATATCAAGTGCTTCAATCAAGTCAAACTTGCAATATAAATTCAAATTCAAACATTTTCAGTTCAATGCATTTTGTGGCTGTTGACAGTCAAGCGTTGGCAATTCTATGAATATTCTGGAAACTCCCGTTCATTTCAATAAAACATACACTACTATCAAGTATCCTTTTCTCTCTCTCTCTCTCTCTCTCTCTTTTTTTCGATTCTGTCTCTTTTACTCTTTATGCGAAATTGCAGCGTTTCAATCAAATGTTGCCCTGCTCGGACTTACCTTTACTATTGCTTTTGCTGTTCCGCTTGTATTTGTTGTAACATTTACGTAGCACGTAAATTGCATCCTCGAGGATGCAGGCAACAAGACTAAAAGAGCCGGAACAACAGAAACCAAACCAGGAAAAACCTCGTCGCGGACAAAATCAATAAATTGGATTGCGGTCTTTGGCTGCCATTCACTCCACCCCTCCAAAGAAAATAATTCTAGTATTATTGCTCTTGACTGCAAACAATTACAATGCATTAAATTTAATTGTGTTTAATCTGCAAAACCTTGCATAAGCATTATTGCCAATGCCAATTCACCATAATAATCGACAACATTTTGTTTATTTTAGCTAAATGGCAAACTTTACCATTCAATTTATAAGCCATTAAAAATAAGAAAAGAGAAAACTTTCAAAGCATTAGGACGCAATCTTGTGCTTACAATTATGTAAATCAGCGTTCATACTTACATAAAACTATAATTTCCTCTTTGTCTGTTACACTTGCACAACCTCACAGTCACATTTATAAACATTTTTGTTAAGTACGGTTTAGAAAACAGAAAATAACATATAGTTTCGAAGAACAAAGTTCTAAAACGCCTAAAGTTTTCTGCTAAACAAAAAGACAAGTAGGTTTAAGAAAGTTTCCTTTAGTATGCTAGAGTGAAGCCAATTATTAACTTAACTTTTCTATTACTAATATCTACTTCTAATAGAAATTCAAAATGTTAATTTAATGCAACGTTATATTTTTTTATACATGTTCTGTAACCGATTTATGTGAGATGAACGTGATAATACATAATTCGCGCTTAATGCTGACCGAAAAAATCCCTTTTTGAAAATTAGTTTAAGCTTAGTCCATTTACTTTACGAAACTTAAAAAAAGAAAATAAATAATAGAATGCAAATTGGATTTTTCGTTCAATGATTTTTTAACACAATATTTAGTTGAGAATATTCTACATAAATAAATAAAATCTTAGGAAGAAGATTTTGTAAATAGTTTATTCTACTTTCGATTAAAGTAAAAGTTGTCTCAAAGCTTTTGAAATGAAGTCAAAATAAATAGACCACTTAAAATTAAAACTACATTTGACGTAAGAAAGTGTTGGGAATGTTAACAATCGAAAGTTGAGTACTAGTGGAATCGGGATATTACAACCAATGTAATGCGTTACTAGTATGTTCATATATAAATAAACATATCGTTAAATTTTATTTTCGAAAAGTCTGATTTTATTATCCTTCGTTTTTGATGTGTGCCGCAAACCTACTGAATAATACAAAAATGCAATTTAAACATTAATTAGAGCCATCAAAGCGTAGTCGTAAAATGTTACGTTACGTTACGTTGCGTTAGACAAAGGACGGAGTAAGAATTACATAGCCATACTGTACTATGACTCAAGGACAAGGCGTCTTTCTGCAAATGCTAATGCGAAATGCGAGGCACGTAAGCGGCGAATGAAGACAGGATGCGGTTGAATGCGATAGATTTAGATTTGGATTTTTGCCCATGGCTAGAAATCGCAAAACTAAACCGCACGACAGAATCTGGGCATCGAAGTTTAATAGTTTGAGTCGCACATTTAACGGCATTTTGGATGCGTGGCCTGCGTTGATTTTAACGACATTTTAGCTGCGATTTCCATGCACAAGTTCTCGTCTCGAGCAACTCCATAAAACTACAAGCTACGCGTGTTACCTGCGCAAAACTTTTCGACTCCGAATTCCAATAAACTCACTGGCACAATATTAGTTTTTATGCCAAAAAAAAGACAAAGACAAGGAGAAAAGCAAGTTGGAAAAGTTTGCCAACCAACAAAAGCGAAGCAAATAAAAAACAGCCAAAATCATTTAGGTAAACAGTGACTGACTTTTAGAGAATTTTTACCTAGCGCCAAACTTATCCATCTGCCAGTGTTGAGCAATAAAAAGGCTAGTTTATTTTTGTGAGTTCATTTTTTCAAGATCTTGTTTATATGAATCTGAGGTATTTGTTATTTAACTAAATATCATTGTAATTTACCAGCTTCGTTAAAGCAAGTTTGCATTATTTTCGATAAAATAAAGGGTCAATTTTTATTAGGCAATTTATTTTGAATATATAATATGATGTTATGTAACATAGTTGTAAACAAACTGTTTTTAAAGCTAGTGTAAAAAAAAATCTATGTATTTTCCGGCAAAAACTAAAATGTAAACGAGAGGATTTGGCAACACTATTACCGCCTGCAGCTTACATATCTACCTACCTGTATGCATGAGAAACTTTGTGCTATGTGACTTTCAGAATTTTTAGTTTTGATTTCAAGTTTGCCGTGGCCTGTTGTCAGCTCATGGCGCAGCTTAGTTGAAAATATTGCAACTTGCAGCAAAGTCACGTGCAAGTTTGCAGACATTTCGACATTACCTGGCAACCCTGCCCAGGTGCAAATGTATGCAACTGCCAAACTGACTGCAAATGCGCTTCACTCTCAACTTAAAGCTGAGCAAAATAAACCAAAACTTTGTACGTGTGTATGTGTTTGTGTTTGTTTTCAGCGTTGTGCCAATTGCCAAGAGCGCAATTAAATAAATTTCCATTTAATTGCAATGAGTACTCATCGCACTCACAACTTAACTCGCTTAGCACTCACGTCGAACTTAACTTGCTGACTGAATCTGTCACGTGCACATAACAATGTTCGGGGTTTTCGGGTTTTGGAGTTTTGTTTAACGTTCCAACCAAATCGGCTTTTGTACCTAATTGCAATTATTTCTATTTTCCAGAATGGGTTAAGCATGTGCTAACCATTTGTACACATTGTTAAGTGGCAACAAATTTGCGTTGCATACTTTTGTGGCACATGTCTCTGCAAACGTATGCATGTTTGGACGGACGTGTGTCAATCATAGATGGGTCAAGGTAATTGCTGGGGATGTGATTAAATTTTAATAAATACTCAAAAGCAGCTATAATGTTAAGCTTTGTTATCATTGTTGTCGTTAGTAGTTGTGGAGTATACTTTAGCTATTAAATACAAGCTGCTTAAAGTCCTTATTAAATAAATTGGATCAAGATTAAGGCCTTTAATTGATAGAAAAATCTGTTTAGTGCACTACAATGTACTCTTACCTGAAACACTATTGCATATACATATAAGGCTTAACGTTCTTTAATATCGATAGATGTCCACGAATATGTCTCCAGCTACATTGCCACAAAATTTGGTGACTCTCGCACAAATCTGTAGAAGATACGGGCATACCCGTTTAAAAAGGTATCTGAAAGGTTTAACATCTTCTGCTTAACGGGTGGCCAGAAAAATACAGACGGACAGATGAACGGACAAAAGCGATATACTATTAACCTTCGGTATCAGAGTATAAACATTTATTTAAAATTTAATTAAAGAAACATTTGTATTTGTTATTTCTTTATTGGTAATCAATGATTATCAAGTCCAACAAAGAGAGATTATGATTTAATTGGTTAAAACTCCAAAATTCATTTTGATTTTTAAATTTTAATTTCGTTGAGTTTTGTGCTTTTTAATTGATTAATCTAAGATGCACACTGTAAATGTTCTGTCATGTCGAAAAGTTAAGCAGTCGTTTCGCTGTGTTTAACTTAATGGTTAAATAAAAGTGTTCGACATTAAAATACATAATTATTTTGAAATATTTGCAATAATATAAATGTAATTTATTATAAATTTAAAATAATGAACTGTATACACTTTGTTAAAAGTTATGTAAATAAGATTCAAAATTAAATTGCTTTCAAATAACTTGCTATCGAAACTTTATTGTTTATTTACGTTACGAATAAAATGCAAATTATATTGGAAATATACGAAACATAGACAAGACGCAAAATCGCTGTGCTTACAACACAAAATCTATGCTTATCTTTATATTGAAATGACACCCTATAAAACTACCGCTTTATATCCGCATCCGTGGTAACATCCGCATCGAAACTAAACAGTGTTCAACACCTTTTTGCAGCCAATGGGGCATAAGAAATCATATCAAGCGCTCCATCGTACGGATATAATATATATAACAATTTTCACACAATTTTCCCCAACACGTTATTTGCGCGTATTTCATATATCCTTACTGTCAAGAAGCTTGCTTCGTGTTTCGTGTGTGTGTGTGTGTGTATGTGTGTGTTTATGTGTGTGAATTAGCGGCAAACGGATGTTGAATTGGTTTGCCTTTGGCTTGGCTTGCCAGTCAAGTGTGTAGCAAATGTGTGAGAAGTTGGAGCATCTTGTGGCAGGTTTTTGCCTTGCCTCCCTCCCTCCTTCAATGTTGACTGCTTGTTTTTATTTCCTTTTTCGCGCTTAGCGTGTGTGCGTATGTGTGTGGAAGTTGGTAAGGGTGGCAGTCCTGGCACGTTGGCACAGTTAAATCAAAGCAATTTGCCGCGAAGCTTCGTGTTGTAAATTATCGCTGCAGGATTTTGTTTTATTAAACTCGAGTGTTCATTGGAACCTTTTGGTATCTTGAACTTTAGCATTTTCATACAATTCATGCACACATTTAAAAGGAGATGTTATTTAAATTTATTCTCGATTGTATTATATGGTTAATAAATAACTTACATACATAAAATAAAAAAAAAATTAAAATTTTTTTAGATAACTTCTTGTTGTGTTTATTTATTCATTTCCAGCTTGAAATGAATATTTTTATTATACATACTATACATTTTTATTATATTATATTATGTTATATATATGTAATAGAATATGTATTCGTAGCACTTGAATTAGTTCAGTTGAAAATTAAAAGATATCTATGAAATTTGTTTCAGTTTGTTTTGGATGTCAGTCAGTAACAATAGTCTTTTTTTTCAATTTTATAATTTTGTATTCTTTGTTGCCGTGTTTACTAGTAATTATTATATTTGAATCTAGAAATAATGTTGCCATGTATTCAAAAATTTTTCATTTCAGCAGGTCACACAATGCGATATGTTAAAAAAATCTCGCCCTTGTATAAACTACTTAAGTGTTTAATTTTTTACTAAGCAAAAACTTCCGCAGATATTGTTTTATATTTGATTTGAATTTATTTGTTGATTCGCACTGCATTTACATAAAGTAGTACATTAAAAGGTTTAATCAATAAACAACAACCTATTAATGGTTACTACTTAAGGCAAATGTAATATTATTCAATAAATAATAAATTAACAATAACTACTTGATCTATGAATGTAGCATTTAACACTGAGTGCAGCTTGGTGTGGAAACGAGCATTTTATACCCTTATTCTTAACCCCACCTCCCATAATGCTCGCTATCTGTTTATTCTGTTTTAGACCTTTAATCTGCAGAGAGACACCCCGCTGAGTGGCAGAATTTAAAATCTGGCCTCTATTTGTTTAAGATATAAACAATCTATGCACTACTACGTACTCTTTTTCGTGTATGATTTAGAATTACATATAAATATGCTTGACATGTGCACAAAATAAATCAATAATTACTATGATATAAAGAAATTAATATTTTTCACATCTAATTTGAAGTTTCGTCGTATTAATATTGAAGCAAAGTTAAAACTAACATGACGAGTCATTTGGATTTGAATATATGCCATATTTGATTTGCTGTTCACTATTTTTTTAGTTAAATCAAAATGTTTTAAAGTTGACTTCAAAGTTTTTTAACCCGAATAGTAAAATTAACTGTTTTCATGGTTGATTTTCGTTGGGTTTTTCTCTGGATGAAGTTTAAATTCGTTAATGAGCGAGTTTATTATATTCTTCTTAGAAGTTCTACATGTGTATGTCGTCGCATTTAAAATAATTATCATATAATGATCTTACGTATTTATAGTTAACACTGAGCGTAGGATAACATTTTGCTAACTCAGTCACTTGGGCACGTTACATATATATTTGCACCGACAACGAAAATTGTCAATCAAGTTATTAAGAAGAGATTCACCTGCTTTTAATCTGCAAGTATTGCTAAACAGGTAAAAACTCACAAATTCAATCTCAAAATAACTTCGTGTGGTTTGAATTCTAAGTTTGAGTTTTTAAAGCTTTTAAAAAGCATTTGTCTATAATATTATCGAACAAATTAAAAAAAAAACATATCACACAAATTCATCGTATATAATGAAAATATTAATATTTCATACGATACAAATAAATTATTTTTAAATAAATATAAAACATATTTACTTACTTATGTACGTAAAAAGCATAAGAATTGACAGCTTTCATATTGTCATCCATTTACATACATTTTTATTTACAAATGATTGTACTAAGCCAATTCCATTAGTCACTTTATAGTAGAGCTTTTGTGGCACTTGATCTTCAAGACAAACCAACAAAATATAAAGAGCACAAAAAATGTTTACACATAAATCAAGTTTACGATAAGGTTAATACAACTGCAGGCAAGGCAATAACACACAAGTGTATCGCCTACAAAGCCACCCTCCCCATTGTTACCCTTCCCTTGAAGATTTCTCTTACTCAACACGTCGTTGGTGTTGCTAAATTGTATAAGGAAGACAACACAAAGACAGTTGGAAGATTCCACCGACACACGTAACAATGTTGCCAAAAAAAAAAATAACATGACATCCCCAAAATAACAACAGCAACAACAATCGGTACCAAAAAATGCCATTAATGCTGCTAGGCTTGCCATTTTTCCACGTTTGCGCGCTTTGACAATGAAATGTGAGCATATGGGTGTGTGTGTTAGGGTACGACTGTGTCGCTTATGTGCATGATTTTTCACTTGCCCGAATTAATATACATTTTTGACAGCACATTTTTTTGCTGCTGTTGTTCGATTTTGTATTCAAAGTTGAGATAAGAAATCATATTTTGTTTTGCATAAACCTTGACTCCATTCATAACACTTTATCTAGATGAAATACTTTAAAACTTTAACCTGTTGACATTTTGCTTAGTCTCAATATTGCTCTTCGTCTTTGTCAGGTAGTGAAAATATCAAAACAGAACCAATTTAAATAATTTTTATTAGCTTTCTAGTTGCTTTAAAACAAACTTTACCACAAAAATTAACTGCAAAAAATTTTTTTTTATTGTCAAGCATGAGAAAGTTTTTTATTTGTTTGACCAAAATAAATTGTCCTTATAAACGAATCGATAACCTGGCTTTTTGCATTTCATTATAAATAAACATCACATTATTTGACATATCTGAGATAATTATTTATTAACTTTTCTCCTTTCTCTGTCTCTTCCTCTTACTTCCTTTCTAACAATTAGAAATCTAATATTATATTACTGACTCTGTCAACCTAATTGGTTTTTAATAAGTGTAAGTAGCAAAAATCTGCAAACATTTTCATACTTTTTTTGGGGCTGTTACATACTTCAACTGAAAACAATAACACCCTTAGCAAGGGCACAAAAAACGAGCTGTCAACAGAGCTGTCTCTTTAAGCGAGACAATAATCACAGCGGGCGGCATAATAAACTAAGTAAATATTCGAAGTTCATCAAGTGCCGAATCGAACGCCACAAAATTTGTGGGGCAAGTGTTGAAGCGCAAAGATTGATGATAGAAATGAAAATGTCTTTCATAATAACTTTTTGCTCATTTTGTTGGCTCCCGAAAATTGTTCTGCTGCTGCTGTTGCTCATAATGCGTAGCTAATGTTGACATTTTTCCAACGGTTCAATAGGCATTCGAATGTCAATGTGTTGCTGCTTATCTGTAGGCGCTGTTGCCACGCCCACCCCTCCCGCCTGTTCAAGGTATGTTGAAACTGTTCTTGTTGCCGATGCCGTTGCCATTGTCCCATTGTTTGATTGACTTGTCTTGGCCTTGGTTTCAATGAGTCGACACATCTTCATTAGAACTGTCCTAACAGTTCATAGAGACAACATTATAATGAAATATATATATATATATATATATATATATATAAAGAGAGAGAGGGAGATATTGAGAATGAGAAAGAGAGATAGGGAGAGAGAGAGGGATGGCTTCGTGCTGTTTGATTAGTTTTGTGTGTTTTTGTTCTTGTTCTTTTTCATTTATTGGCTGACAGCACGGCAAGTGGTTCAATATTTTTCAAAATGTCATTTACTTGTCATTATACACAAAATTCCAATGCCAGTCAGCCCATTTGGTGTTCTTATCGCCGTCACATCATTAGTCAACGCCCAGCTATGCCCCTTCCCTTTCCTTCCCTTCCCTTCCATCCCTTCGAACAAAAGAAGAAGTAGGAAAAAACTCAAGTAAGTGCGATGTCTGTGGATTTGTTTGCCTGGCAATTATTATCGTTATCATTGACACAAATCACCATTTAATTAGCCCAATGTTTTGGTGTCTTGTTTGTGCTTCTCATTGATTTGTTGACATTGTCCTAGTACCTGTTAATATGTCCTCCACTTCTCTCTCTCTCTCTCTCTCTCTCTCTGTCTCTGTCTCTGTCATCAACTCTAAGTTTTTGCTAATGTCAGTTGAATATTAAAATCTATTTGTAAAATTTCTTGCTAAGAGTGGTTGTAAATAAGGCAAAGCAATTAAATTTTATTTAATATTTAATAGTAAAAAGAATTTATTTATATTTTATATTAAACATTTCTTGAGCTTAAACGAATTCAATTAAGTTTCTGCAAAAAGCTCATAAAATATTAATTTACAGGCTAAGTCCGATGGAATAAATAACACCTAAAGCAATTATCATTCACACATACATATATGTGTATCTTAAACTTTTTAATTAATTGTATCTCAATATACAAATGTGCATAAATATTTTCTCATCCAAAGTGATACTTTTAATACCACGTTTGAATTACAGTTCGCCCGCCAGACAACAACAAAACACCGATAAATCACCAAGGCCAGCAGCAACAATACATAAATTTCAATTAAAACTAAAGAAATTATAATTATAATAGTGCATTGCTGTTGTTGTTGTTGTTGTCGTTGTGGTATCTTACACAGACGCACTAAAAATATTTTTGCCGCACAATCGTTCATGTAGGAGTGTGCGTTTATGCAAGTGTGTGAGTGTGTGTATCACCTTTTAAAGCTATTAATTATTTATATATGTGTGTGTGTGTGTGTGTGTGTGTCTTGCGGCATTAATGTGACATTAGAAACCCCAAACAGCAACAACAACAATTGAGTTGGCGTCGAGTGGCAAAAGTTTTGCTGTAGTTGCAGTCACCCTTTGGCGTACTCCATAAATCTGAATAAAACATGCCAAAGCTAAGCCAAAAGTCCAACTGCTTGTTGTCCTCTGCTGTGGCATGCAACTTAATTAACATGTGGCACCAATATTTCATACCTTCTCTACACTCTACAAAATATATCCAATTTTTAATTAGAGATTTAAACTTAATCTCTAAAATATATTTGTTTACTACTCTTAAACTCTTTTGAGTATTTTTATGATTTATCAACCTATATATCTACCATCCTGTTTATGTTTGGTTGAAAGAGTAAGCAGGTAAAATAGTTATCATGTATAAGCATATCTCCAATGTATATTGAATGAAGTATCGATTAGTCTACTGTCTTACAATTGTAATTCTCGTATGTTCTTCAGTCTCAATTATACATTTGTCGAATCAACTGCGTTGTTGGTGGTTGAAATTCGTTTGATTCGCAGCTGCTCTTCATAAGTGAAATACATGTTTCTTAACCTCAAAAACTGACTGACTAACAACCTAGAAATCTTTAAAAACAGCCCTATACTTGTATATGTATACATATTCATGCTATTTAACATAAATTTCGCTTAGTGTACAATGTCCCGTTTGTCCAGCACACACATTTGTATAACTTTTAGATACATGGCTGGTGCAGTAAATATACTTTATGTATGACTGTATCTAAGCCGCTTAACTGGGCGCCAATACGATTAGATGACAGCGTCGACTTTTGGCACTTAAAATGCAGTTGCCATAAGCACTGTGACAACTCAAGCATGGACAACATTCGCATTCGCATTCGTATTCCCCACTACTATATCCGTATTCGTATCTGTTGTTTTGTGTTGTGTTGGGTATTGTTGCTGTACAGTATATTTTATAGCTTAACTTTAGCCTGGTCACGCCCAGCCCTACTCAAGTGTGTTTTCCCTTTTCACACTCTCTCTCTATCCCTATCCCTATCTCTGTCGTGTTGTTGTTCTTTTGCGTTATCTCGTTTGACATTCTGTGTCACAGTTCATTTTGTTTTCACTGCAATTTCTTCCTTGTTGTACACAATTAACAGATATTGCTGCTACCATATACAAACCACTCCTCATTTCTACCACACACACACACACACACTTGTGTGTTGTGTGATTGTATGTTCCTCTCCCCCATAGAATGCATTGTTTGCGTTCTGAGGTGGGAGGACAGAACAGGACCTGGTCGTCCTGTTCCATTGTAATATGCGTTTTAGTTGGCGACCAGTTGCGCTGCGCCTGTTGATTTCTGATACTTGCTTCAACTTGCATAATGGGTTACATATTTGTTGTGGTTTCTGTTATTGTCAGTCCCCTCTTAGGGGCTTATACTTGGCATACATCAAGACCGCTAAGAGCAAGAAGCTTAAAGTAAACAAGTTAAAATAAATTACAATTACTTTTACATCATTCATTGGTATATTATAAAAGTAAATGTCCGAATAGTATTCAACATACTAAAGATTTTTTAAATAAGAAACTTTTTCACTCAAAACTAAATTTAATTTGCTAAGACCAAACTTAAGAGAAAGATCCTGACAACGTGTGCTTTTCTACGTAGGACTGCAAAGATTTTCTTGCTAATACTTCATCATTAAACAATGTCACTTCGATATTCTTAAATAACTTAGGCAACCTAGTGGAAAAAGATCTATAAAAATACAATACAAAATGTCTACATTCTGAATAAGTGTGAACAGAAGGAGGATGCGGAGCCAGGAACTGAAGCTATCAAGGGCCAATGCAACTGGCAACTGGCAACTGGCAACTGGCAACTGGTAACTGGCAACGAATGATTTAGAAAATGATTTATGGCACATTCATCTAATTACCACAACGCCCGCAGAGCAGAGAATACAGAATAACAGAACAGATCCCAGCTCCACTCCACTCTGTGGTGGTTATATGGCCTCCACTGACCAGGAAACATTCACAGCCAGCCGGCAAAAAGCCAAAGCAATGCTGATGACAATTCCGAATGTGTGTATTGTGCGTGGTGTGTGTGTATGTGTGTGTGTGTGTGTGTGTGCGTGCGTACAACACTATTGCTGACATTAATGACGTATGCCATCAGTCAGTTGTGTGGAAGCTATTGCTCCTATAGGAGCCAGCCTGTTGCTAAGCCTTTTTCCGCGAATGCGTCTCATCAATCTCAACATCAGGGCTGCCTGTCTGGGGAAATGGGTGTTAAGAGAGGGTTGATGGTGATTGGACAAGGGATTGAATGACTGCGTTACGCGTATTAATATCGCATCAATTATAATTTTTCCTTTAACAATCCAATGCAATTTTGTGGTTATCTAAATTGTTGCAATTTTAGTTTTCATGTGTTTGCATTTTGCATTGTCAACTTAGCCCCTATTGGTATTTAATTAACGTTGGTTAAAAAAGAAAAATCAAAAACAAATACAGCCTAAATGTAGCATTACAACCATTAATATTGATTTATCATTATGGCCATGTTTGTTTGACATTTGTTGTGGCCCAATGTTATTGACAGTTTTGGCTAATGACTGTTAGCCAGCTACAGTCAATTTGTTGCCTGTTGTCCTGTAATTGTTTAGATCTGTGATTGAAGCTCTTTCAATGTTTAATGGCCTTCAAATCAGATCTGTTGCAAATTGTTTTTTTTTTCTTTCTTTTTCACAATTATATATATATGTACAAGGCTTAATAGATTTTATATGTATTAACTAAACGACATGTTAACTATATTATTATGTGTAATATTTTTCTTAACTGCTGATAGAAAAACTTAAAACTTTTGTTTATTACTTAGAACTTTCTACTTTCCACGATATCCATAGCCCTGGACTTTTAAAATCAGAAATTCTGTTTCTTGCTTGTTTTTTTCCGCCATTTTAATATTTTGTTTGGAGTTCTCAGATTAGACGGACGATAATTGTATTTAAAAGGGTTCAAACTTGTTTCAAACTTCTAAGAAAATATATAATAATAGCTTAATGATGAATGATAATGATAATAAAAGAAAAGCATAGCAAAAAAAAAACCATTGAATAAAAATATATGTCGTTACAATTAATTTTCTTTGTTTTGATAAGCTCGTTAAGTACTACTCATTTTAGTAGCAATTATTTGAATGTAATTTTCACTTATATATTTTCATTTACTTTAATTTGTTTTGATAACTTTTAAGCTGAAATTGAGTTTTTGCATAGCAGCTTTTCTGATAACTTAAATTGCGAGCTGTGCATGACAATTGCTTAAAGCGTATCGTCGTATCGTCCTCGCAGCCAGAGGAACAAATCGTAAATTTAATTCAAATCAAAGCTTCGCATAGCAGAAAAGGCAACGTTTCAATGCTGCTTTTCACCCAGCATCTGTCAGAAAAATAAACAAAACTGCAAATTTTTATCGTGCTGAACGTTTATGCGCAAATTGCTTCCAGGTTTCACCGTTGCCTTTCCGCCCTTCCCAGCGCCGCCTTATCGAAATTCAGACAACGACGACATTGAGAATGATGCCAGGACAGCAGGACACCAGGACAACAGGACTCGTGGATTCGTGGACTCCGCGTCGTCAGTTGACAATGGGTGCCGATTTTGCTTGGCATGCTGAGTGCGTCAAAGTAGTAAAGTTTTCTTTGCTCAAGGCGTGAAATGAAATCGACAGTAATTTGTGTTTATCTCTCTCAATACATATGTACATATATGTATGTATGTGTTTATTTTGTGTGGGTGTTTGTGTGTGTGTTTGTGTTTGAGTTTGTGTTTGTTCAAATAACAATTGTCACAAGTTTTTTTTTTTTTGCGAAAAGTTCGACAAGAGGAAATTACTTTAATTTGTGAACTTGTCTTTATCAAAACTACACGATCTGATGCCTTGCGTGGTGGGTGTAAGTAGTAAGTATTTTATATCTTGCATAAAGTCAATCAGACAACTTCATCATATTGCCATATGTCTACTTCGGAGCCACACAGATGGATATGAAAATGGAGCTGGCTGCCTAAGTCGCTTTGATGGCGCATAAGTAAGTGTCCATGAATTATTCATATCCTATTTATACAAAATCGAAATGATAATCGTGCACTTTAGCATTTAAATCAGTGGGAGAGATGAATTGAGCGAGAGAGTCAGAGAGCGAGAAAGACTTTGATATTCAAGATGCTTCCTAGGTTAAAGTCAAGTGACGGACTGATGGGGTAAAGCTAATGCAGGAATGGGAAGTGAAAACGCAAACAAATTTACATAGAGTGGAGTGGAGTGAGTAACTTTTCTAAATGGTTAAGTTATTGAAGAAAGCAATGTTGAATTGCTAAACGGAAAACAAAGCCTTTGCAAAAATGTTGTACTGTGATGCAAACGGATCAGCCAATAAGCTAATCAACAGTTTTTACCTTCGATATTCCACATAACGATTTTCAAGGGGACAACAAAAAATTTAGTTTAGCAGTATTGGCTTGCAATCTTACGGTTTTTGGTTTTGATGTTACTTAATTATAGCTTAAGTTTTATAATATAGTTTTAGTAGGGATCCAATTCTTTTAATGATTGTGTAGGTCGATCGAACATTGCAACGAGCCTCCACACCCGGAACAGCTACGGGACCGCAAGAGTCTGTGGCTAGAGTTGTTATCGATTCTACTGCCTGGGGCTTAGGCGAGCTTATGAAGTCTGAAGTCTCTAGCTCTTATAGTCTCTGGAATCTGATGGACAGTTGGACATGGCTATATCGATTCGGCTGTTGATGCTGTTCAAGAATATTAATACTATATGGTGTCAGAGATGCTTCCTTCTATCCTGTTCTTTTGCAGAAAATAATTATAATTATTCAGGGTATAAAAAGAAACTCAACATTTCTCGGATCGAATATAGTATTACATATTTTTTTAAAGCGTATTGTACAAGGTGATTTTAGATATCAATCAAATGAAGCGATAACTATCTATAAGTACGAAAATGGGCGAGCAGCTGCAGTTGCTATACGTTTTCTTGCCATTAACGTAACGTCGACTTGTTGCCGCTTGCCACTTTGGCACTTGCCACTTGCCACTTTGGGAGGCCAATTGACATTTATGGCTTGTGCGCAGGCATGCAGGGACGTCGATAACATGCCTCACTAAGCATCCCATTCAATCCTTAACTTAAACTCGAACTCAAAATCAAGCGGCAGATTCAACGATTCACTTCAAGCCAAGTGCGTATAGGTAAGGTACAAGGGAGAGAGAGAGAGGGAGAGAGAGAGAGTATTTATTCATAACTATGCAAAGGGCTTAAGCCGTTGCCCGTTTCCTCTTCTACTGCTATTCACACACATTGGCAGGGGCTGTCAAGCATGCATTTTTGCATTAAATTGTCCTCTTTGAAAGGAAATCGCACACACTTAATGCGCCACTAAAACCGATTTGCATGTGCAGCAGCAACAGCTGAGGAGAGAGAGAGAGGAAGAGAGGAGAGAGTGAGCGAGACAGAGATAAGCAACTTCGCTTCGTATTGTTGTCAGCAGCTGGTGAAATGCATTTCGCATGACAGTTGATAAACGACATGAGTGCCGAGTAACAAGTACCAAGTACCAACGAATAACGCGTACTCAGTACTGAGTACTTAGATAGTCGAGTTTACTTTTGCTTCACACATGCAAATGTGACAGGCAGAGAGAGCACACACACTGATCCAACAATCCAACAATAGCACTATGCGAGAGATTTTCACATTCTTTAATTCGCGAGTACTTCAAGTGCTGACTTGACTGATGATTGTCAGACGTTTTTACCCATTTTCCCATTTTCCATTTTATACATATTATTTTATATATTCCTTTGCCGCTCACTTGTTGCTTGGGCTTTGTATAATTTATGATCTTTACTGTAATTGCCCTATTTTATGTCTGCACCCCGGCAAAGATTAAACGACCAAGCAAAACCCGCGTCCTCTTCCCTATCAGTGAACAGTTTCGTAGGCGTTGTCGTCTTCTTATCATGTGGCACATTATGTGGACCAGGCATAGGGCTGGCTGTGTGGCACTTAAGCCCTATAAAATTTATGTCAAATGCATTTGTAAAATATGCCAAACGTACGAGTGGTAAAACCGATTTCTCTGCCATTTAAACCAACATAGAGCACAGTGGTGCGACTTTTAATAATAATGAAAATTCTTTCGCGCATGTAATTACAATGAAAAGCATACCAAAATTTATTAGGAAGTGCATTCTTTTAATATAGGAATTCATAAATCCAAAATAGAAAAGGTTATAGTTAGCGTAGCTTTTTGATAAAAGGTCAACAAATAATTTAATTTTATTAATTGTAATAATGTGGCACATTTGAAATGATTTGAATCACTGTACAATAAAATCCACCGACCGCCAATGACGCTGCCAATGGAAAACGTTTTACGCCATCGCTCGAGAAAAACAAAGTACAGCCAGCCAAAAAAGAAAAAGACCAGTTAAAAACAAAAAGCAAAAAAATCTTTGTGCATTTTCGTGAAGTTGGTTGTGGAAAATGTTCGTGCAAGGAAAATGTAATTTTTACTGCACGTTTAAGTTGGAAACACATACACACACACACACACACACATACATACATACATGTATGTTGTATGTGTGCAATATTGTAGATATGGATGTGTACATATGCATATAAGTCGCAAATGCAACAAAATGGCGACAGGCAGCCACGTTTCTTGTCTCACAGAATGTGTTGTCTTTATCAGCATCGTCCTCATCGTCGTAGTCGTCTATGTTTTTGCTTGGCTTTTATAGAAAATACATTTTCACATTTTTGCCTGTAAGCAGTCTCTAGCGTCTTACATACCCTAGAATAGAACTACAGATCGGGTATCGGGTATATTCTTCAGATGGCTTTGTAAAATTAGTCAAACCAATACTTAAAAGCACATAAAACACAACACCCAATCTATACAAAAGTAAATACTTTTTATTATTTATAGCCAAAGAGAAACTACATATCCAAACAAAATGACACGCCATCTTGATCAGCGTCTGCTTAAGTTTGCCTCATACGATGATTACCTAACTTCATTTATGAAACCTGAGGATCATTGCTATATTGGAAGCATAACTTCGATAAAAAAGTTAGTGAAACTTGGCTATCGAACTACTAACAAAATATACGAGAAGCATGAATTCGACGCTGCTAAACATGAACTACTAGAACAGATCAATCCCAAGGTCCTCTCACAAGTTCTATATAGAAACTATTTGAAAGGAAATGATGCAGGATTACGAGCATTAGCGGACCGTGAGGAAGCTAATATGGGAGGAAGTTTATCGGTAGGGTTATATATGTATATAATAATAATCGAAAAAATTACTTAACTAATAAAATATGATTGTGTGTGATTTTTTTCAGACTATTATCTTTTTGCAGGTGCGTCAGCGTAGTGGATTTGATATTTCCGGATATATCGACTTTCAGGATAGTCTGCGTGAGTGCAACTTGAAGAAACCGAATCATACAAATTGGAAGGCGGTTTTTGAGGGTCGAATTCTGTTGCGACCTAAGCCAAATGATTTGAGTTACTATGATTGGCACAAGAGCGTTGTTGCCTATACGGATACAGATAATTACCAATCCAATCGTGACGGTAACCGATTAATTTTCAAGCATAAGGTCGATCACAAATTTATTCCCGTTACAAATTCACCGAGTAGGTACTCAAGAAACGTTTCTCGTTGCTTGATTCATTCGGAGTTGTACGGCCTTTTTATTTTATACGATCACATTGTACGTTAAAATCAGTTCATAATAAAAACAATTGAACAAAAATAGTCTTGCATTCTGATTAGTTCCATTATATCTCAATATCTTCTCTTCGTTTTTTATTGAAAATTGGTAAAAAGGGTATAATGGTTTTGTACGAAAATAAGTTACAGGCAGAAGGTCGTATCTCCGACCCCATAAAGTATATAGTATATTATTGATCAGTCTGCATGCACAGACTGTACGCGCTAAGTAAGTACCTTCTAGTCGGGATTTCTTTTTTTGGATTGGATTAAGTTTTTCCCTAACATTGGTTCGACCAATTTTCATTTTAAAAATTGTTTGAAAAAAGTTCATTTTAATTATTTGGTATCACACAGTCGGTCATTGATTCGTTTTTAACGAACACAGTTATTTTTATCCTTTATCTTATGCAAATAATGCATGCTGCATGCAAAATATTCTTACCATAGCTTACGGTTGGCAGCATAGGCAGGTGTGTAGAGTGTGTGTGTTTTACACACGTGATAGTGCTCTAAATTTGGTCACGAAATGGCAAAAATGTTTTTGGCATTAAATAAGTGGCAAGTGGCAGAGACACAAGCTGCTAAAGTTCTGCCTTAAATTTGATTTTGAAATGGAAAAAAAAATTAAAATCACGACAACAAAAAGGAAAAAATTGTATTTTCATATATAGTACATACGAAAACTATAAATCAATACGCACTTCTGTGCAAATATGTTTGTGCGTGCATTCACAATATATATTGAGCAAATAAAAGTGGCACCAACAAGCACGCACCATATTGTATTTATGTAAATTTATTCTCGTTACATTTCCGCCATTCAATTGAAAATCGTCGTGTGATTTTCTTTCTTCTTTACCATTGCTGTATATTTGTTTTGCTGTTCGCTGACGGCCGCCACCCATCACACCCGCCCAACACACATCACAACAAAAAACACCGGCCCAACAATCACGGCAGGCTGTGGAGAAAACAGAAGAGACAGAAAAAAACTACAAATATGCATCATTCATACCGATACATACATACATACATACATATATTATATTTGTTGCAGAGGGTCTGAAAGCATGAGTAAATTATGGCAAGTCAATATGTATTGCGTCAACTTGAAAAGTTTATACAAAAAGTCATAGGAACACGATTTTCATAAATATTGAAACAATTACGGTAAAAGAATCAAAATTTTAGCATTTATATATAGAAACTCAGAAATCAGAGTACACAACAGTATAAAATTAAAAGTTAAGCCAGCTATTTCTTATCTTGTTAGAATTGTAAAGGTTGAGCTTTATTGTATATATTAATCAGATATGTACGCCCCTGAAAATGGTTCGTTCAGGTTGCGAACCCTTGGGAGAAAAATCGCAAGTGTTTCTGTTAATCTTGTATCCATTGAGAGTGTAAACATTGATGCTCAATTAATGAAAAAGAGCGCAGTTTTATCGTTTTAAGAATACGAATGTATAACAAGAGCAAATTGAGCAAATTTGAGTGTATCACAGTTCGTTATCAACACTTCATTTGCTTTTAAATAAAGAATATTTTACAATCTGAAAACCTTTAATTCCTCCGATATTCTCAACAGTTCCAAAACATGGGTCTGAATATTTTGTAACCCCGGTTTTAAGCCCGAGATCTTCGAATTTAAAATGATAAGACATTTTGCAGATTATTGCCAAAACAAAAGCGCCCGACATGAAGCCCGAATCTCGGCCACAATATCATAAAAAAGTTTGTGCCTGTACACATATAGTGCTATAGGCATGTATAAGTTAGTGAATGCGCTAAATAATTGAAATGTCATAATTCATGTTCTTATTTATGTCATCGCTAAGTGCACATGGACCTAAGAAGCAGCAGTTTTTAATAATTTTGGTATTTATGCAGATGGCTAGGGTGAACATATGTATGTACATGTATGTCTTTATGTGTAATTTGTGTTGCTTTTGACTCAGTAACACATTAAAATTCGATTGCAGAAAAAAAAACACTCAAATTTAAAGCAAATATTTTCTTTATAATGCAATATCAAGATAACTAGACAAATTCAAGACAAGTTAATACGTTGCAGTCGGACGCAATTGACTTCGCCACACTCTAATACCAGTTATTCCAAACACTCTTATTCTTTGAAACAAGAACAAAGTCAATTTCATTTTTATACCCTGATCCCATTAAAAATGGCTAAGACGGGTATAATGGTTTTGGGCAAAAGTATGTAACAGGCAGAAGGAAGCTTCTCCGACCCCATAAAGTATATATATTATTGATCAGCATCAACAGCCAAGTCGATATAGCCTTGTCTGTCTGTCTGTCCGTCCGTCTGTCCGTCCGTATGTATGAACGTATGTAGCAGAGCTAGTGACTCCAGATTTGGAACTTAAGCTCGCCTAATCACTAGGCAGTACATGTAAAGTACGATTTTCGATAACGCATCCCGTTTTCGATATACACATGTGATCGATAACAACAAAATATTGAATTTTGAAAACTTTGAGACGGCGTTTGATACATTTAACATAACAATGACAACATGTGAAATTTTTATTGAAATCGGTTAAGAAACACCGCAGATATGGGACATTGAAGTTGAGTATGCAGTATGCGCGTAGACACACATACACATACTTGGAAGCACTGACTGTAAGCGTAAAGTATAGGGTTCAGAGTATCGTCTAGTCGGGATTTCTCGACTAGAGCCTTCTTACTTGTTTTAAATATTTTTTCGAGAAGAATAGGAAATAAGAATAGAAAATGGAAAGTTTGACCCAAAAAGGAACCATATTTGAATTAGGCGACCGGATTTAAATTGGAAATAGTTTGAAAACTTGAGTTATTAACTGTGTTTTTATTGGAAAAACATAAACCATTTCACAATTTATTGTGACTTCTAAAACAATAAATTGATTCAGCTGTTATTGAATGGTACAATTACCATTGCTTCATTATCTGGGTTGTTGAACTTTGTGTATATGTGAGTAGGTCATTTTTGAGAACAGCATATTGGGTTTGAGTGGATTTCTATTGAAATTCAACAGCACTCTTTGCTTACGAAAGATAAAAGATACGTTTGCTTATTGAGTCGACTGGAGTTGTTTACGAATTCATTTCATTTGCTTTATTGTCATATCTAAATTGTTTGGCCCTAGTTGCTTTTGTTGTTGCTCAAAAAGGCAAACAATAGAATAGCTTATTGTTTTTCAAATAGATGCACACAAACACAAACTTTTGTCACACACACACACACACACACACACACACACTGCTTGTGTGTGCTTGTCTATTCATCAGAGCAAAAAGACCGATAAGAGCAAATGTGTACCTTGATGAATAGGAAATTACAAAACTCTCGAATGCACATTGTGCGCTTAATTAAACGCTGTCGAAGCGAACGAGTAACGAACGAACGAACGAAAATCTACAAACAGCGTGTAGTGAATGAAAACGAATAGCGAATAACGAATAACGAATAGCTCAGCTGCAGCTCATTATTATTGTGATTATTTTTGGCCGTGCAGCTTTAGATGCTAGAGCTTCAGTTTGTGCCATTACAATAGTAAATGCTCATCAATGCGGTTGGCTGCCCATCAAAATGTGGCTGTTGATGATGTTGCTGGCAGTTTTATTCAACAAACACATGGATTTAATTTCCTGAAGTGCCTCCATCTCCTCTACCTCTACCTCCACCTCCAACGGCAAAACTATTAAAGGTTTAATGCGTGTGCTGGCTGACAAACTCAGTTACCATTTACCATTTACGTTGTTACACTCCGAAAAAGTTTTGTTAGTTTTCCTGAGTGTTGATAAACTTGCAACATTATGAGGCTGCTACTGCTACTGCTGCTACTTGTGAATTCTAGCACAAAGAGTTGCCCAATAATTCAAAAAACAAAAAATATATGAAACAACTTGGCGGCCGCAAAACTTTTGGACTAACACTGCGTGTACACACTGCTGGTTAAGAAGTTTTTGGCGTAGTGTAGTATATCGCCGGGGTAAGTTAAGGCGTCGAAGGGGTGTTGGGGAAAAGGACTGCAGACTGCAGGCCAGAAACATTGGCACATTCATCATTTTTGAAGCCGAGCACAAGGCACAACAAAAGCAGCAGCAACAACAACAGTAGCAACAGCAGATGCTGCTTGCAGCCGCGGCAAGTTCTTGTCACATGTCACGTCGCCAGCCTCAGTTGTTGGCCAGAGCCGAAAGTAGAAGCGGGAACGGCAACGAGCAGCAAAAGCTGTTGTTGACGAGAAATGGGCCTGTGGAATTTTTGCCACAGGCATTTTTCGCATGCTGTTGAAAAGTTTTCTCTGCAATCCAAAGAATTTTGACATGCACTGCATTAAACCAACGCTTTAAAGTTGCATCCACATAAACTGCAACGCGGCAAACTAGCTAAAAGTTTAAAAGTGACTAAAACTCTGGCCACACATGTACTAAATTAATATTTGTTAGACATTATGCGAACTAAGCAAGAAAAACAGGCAACAGTAATAATAACGGACAAATATCAAATTAAGGTCTGGTAAATGTTTTTAGAACTAAACTAAACAAAGCTTATTAAATAAAACCATATACAATTTTTCAGTTCTATCTGTTTTAAAGCATTGTAAATATATTTATTAAAAAGTAAATGGGTATTCAGATACATAAGTACATTTATTGTTAATAATGTATTGTAAATACAATTAATTAATTATAGCATTAAGCCATTGTAAACAAATGTTGAATACAAATTTAAAACTATATTTTCGTAGGAAGGGTCTCAAAACTGTTTAAAGAAGTTACTTGCTATCATTTTAACAAATTCGGCAATTTTGGTTCAACTTTGAGCTTATCTAACAATGTTTTTTTTTGGAACAAAGATCATTTAACACTTAGAAATCAGGGAGTTTACTTTAATGGCTCTGTCTTGAAGGCGGTTCAGGTCACATCTGGTGTTCCACAAGGAAGTCACGTTGGATCTTTATTATTTACACAGTTTTTTTTTATGATCTCCCGTCTATAATAAATTACTCTCGGGTGGCGTTGTATGCTGATGATAAAAAAAATTTGCACGTCGGCAGCAACTCTTTCGCTTAAAGACAACAAAGTAAACTTTTCAAGTCTATATTCAAAATAAATGCAAAGTTATGTCTCTCTAAACACGGATGGCCCACTTTATACCCTGATCCCAATGGCTAAGACGGGTATAATGGTTTTGGGCAAAAGTATGTAACAGGCAGAAGGAAGCATCTCCGACCCCATAAAGTATATATATTCTTGATCAGCATCAACAGCCGAGTCGATATAGCCATGTCCGTCTGTCCGTCCGTCTGTCCGTCTGTCTGTCCGTATGTATGAGCCAACCGATCTCAGAGACTATAAGAGCTAGAGACTCCAGATTTGGAACTTAAGCTCGCCTAATCCCTAGGCAGTACATGTACAGTACGATTTTCGATAACTCATCCCGTTTTTGATATACACATGTGATCGATAACAACAAAATCTTGAATTTGGAAAACTTTGAGATGGCATTTGAAATAATAAACAAAATAATGACAATCTGTGAAATTTTTATTTTAAAATCGGTTAAGAAACACCGGAGATTTGAAGCATTGAAGCAGTATGCACATACACACACGCACACATACTTGCAAGCACTGACTGTACGTGTAAAATATAGGGACCAGGGTAGCGTCGAGTCGGGATTTCTCGACTAGAGCATTCTTACTTGTTTTATATTTATATTCTTGATAATAAACCATTAGATCGCATTGATTGGTTTGGTCCTTGTGATCCTTTCATTACAGAGAACAAACATTTTCAGACATAATAACAGCTAGTTTTAGGTTGTAGGTTGGGGTAGATAAGGCCGGCTGACCCTAATCTTACATCTAAGCCACTCACATCCCTGCCCCTCCGCAAATCAAAAAGCACTAAAGTTTTCCTTGTTTGTAGAGATAATAATTGAGAAACTAGCCGACCTATGAAATATTGGATCGCCTTGACCATTTTTACTACTTACCATTTCACCAATTTCCTTATTTTTCCAATTATAGCATTGGATCATGTTTTACATACCTTTGCGGCAAAAAAAAATATAGCTGTCGCGATTGTTTTGTTAAGTAATTTCGGGTTACATAGGTGACATACAAAATTTATTCAATACATTGAGTACATTGAAAAAATGTTTAATAAAAACCTGAAACAATTAAAGCCTTTGAAACCACAATAAAACTACCACAACATTTTTATGTTAAAATGTGAAAATATATATTTATTTTACTTTACATATTTGGGGAAGGTACATTAAATAAGTTGTTGTATTATATGTGTTATTAGTCAGTTCGGTGCTTTGATTGCGCATTTGTGTTTCCTAGAATGTGTGTGTGTGTGTGTGTGTGTGTGTGAGTATGGTATTTGTCAATTGTTTAACCCCGGGCAGGCCGGCCAACGCGTCTTCTGATCTGATTGCCACGACGACCACCACGACCTCTGCGACCGCCACGACGACGATTACCACCACGACGACGACCACGTCGAACGACACGCCTGGCACGAGCATCGTCAGCATTACTGGAGCGGTTCACAGTTTTCTTCTGACCGTCTTTGACGACAATTTTGTTGTGGTTCTTGTTTACAGCCTGCTCTCCTTGGATCTCCTGTTCATGCTCTTCACGTACCTGACGCTCTTCAACCTCCTGAACCGAAGTCTTTCCATCGTCTTTGACCTCATCACGTTCAACAACATTACGACGCTGCGTGGCTGCCTCGGAGGCTACCAGACAGCAGAGTGCAGCCACGGCAAAGATCAGTGCGTACTTGGGTGACATGCTCGAGAACAGTTCGATAAAACGTTTTTGATGCTCTGTTGCACCATCAGTTGCATTTTATAGTGCCCCCCGATGAAATTATGAACGCAACTGTTTAAATGTTTGTGTAGTGTAAGTGGGTGTATATGGGGTGGAGTTGTGTTGCTTGCCACTACCAGCTGTGTTTGTTGCATCTGCTGCTTGAAATATGCTGTTGTAGGCCATTATGATAATAATTTAATATTTTGTTTGCTGCTTTGCTGTTTGCTGTTTGCCTTCCAGCTGCCAAGATACTTACTTATTTTCTAGCCACTTGCATTTGCCCCTTTTGGCAGTTTTAGCTGCTTTTTCTTTTTCTGACATGCTTATTCGCTACATTTTCTTGCTCCTTCCTTCATAAAATTGGTTTGTCTATTGCAATCCAAACACGCATACCCACTTGCCAAAGGGGAAATATCATTTCAAAAGAATAATGTAAATAATCGAATTGTATACAGAAGCGTTTTAAGTTGCGCTCTTTCACAACTTCATTTTTTTTTTTCAATTTCTTCTTCCATATCTATATTCTGCTTATGCTCGTCTTTTTTACATTTGCCCTTAGAACGAGACAAAGTCTTATGTTTTCCGCGTGTCCTTTGCCTGTTGTGAGCATTCCACATAACTAGTATCGAAAACTAAAAGTGAACACTGATAGAAAAACTAGTTGCAAAGCTGAAAAAATAAATTTTTGAAGTTAAATAATTCAGTATACTAAGTTTAATTGAAAAAGGCTTTAATTATAATTTAAAAGTGTTAAATTTAAATTATTATTATTACTTTAAATACTCTTTCAAATTAAAAACAATTTTTATAAAACTTGTTTTATAATTTTCCGTGCATAGGAATAGCAAGCTCCAAAATTTCAATTCCATTATCTCATTTAACTGTCATAGAACAGTTTTGAATTTAATTTACAAATGGTTTCACTAATTTGTTTACTTGCCATGTTGGCATTTTTACCTTAAGGTTATCGTGCACGAATAAATATTACCTATGCACTTTTATGCTTGCTATCTGGTTGTTTGTTATGTCAAGCGTTTTGCTTCGTTTGCATCGTTTTCATTGATATCAGTGACTATTAAAAACTGCAGCGCAAACAGCTTGCAGCAATTTGCTTGTGCCTTGCAATGAATTACAAATTGGCGGCAGCAACAGTAACAGAAGAAGCGTTGCAATATTCAGGACTAAAAGCACATACCAAATGCTGAATATACTTGAAGTAAGTAGACTCGTACTCGTATATATTGTATGTTTGGCTCGTTGCCAGAAATCAACCATATTTATTGCGCTTAAGCGCGTTGCCAATAATTTTTGCTTTGACAGCTGCTGGGAGTGAAAGCTGGGCAAGCTAAATGCTTGCTTGTGAGAGTTAAGGCACGTTCAGCAAGCGGAAATCACGTGGCTGGCATTTGTTAAAATGATTTAGTGCTGTTTATTATTAAGCTAAAACTGCTGCCAAGATTTCCTTTTTTTTTCTCTCACTAACTAAGAAGTTTTTATTTAATTTTTAGTTTGGAGATGTGCAATTTTCGACTATTGCTTTTTATACCCTGATCCCATTAAAAATGGGAAAAAAGGGTATCATGAAGTTGTGCAAAAGTATGTAACAGGCAGAAGGAAACATCTCCGACCCCATAAAGTATATATATTCTTGATCAGCATCAACAGTCGAGTCGATATAGCCATGTCCGTCTGTCCGTCTGTCCGTCTGTATGTATGAACGCGTCGATATTAGAGACTATAAGAGCTAGAGACTCCAGATTTGGAACTTAAGCTCGCCTAATCCCTAGGCAGTACAAGTTTGTTTTCGATTTTCGATAACTCATCCCGTTTCCGATATACACATGGGATCGATAACAATAAAATCTTGAATTTGAAAAAACTTTAGATGGCATTTTAATTATTAATCAAAATAATAACAATCTGTGAAATTTTTATTAAAATCGGTTAAGAAACACCGGAGATATGGAACCTTGAAGTTGAGTATGCAGTATGCAGTATGGTCGTACACACACGCACACATACTTGCAAGCACTGACTGTACGCGTAAAGTAAAGGGATCAGGGTATCGTCTAGTCGGGATTTCTCGACTAGAGCCTTCTTACTTGTTTTTTTTTGTACATTTTAACATCTGCTTGTTTGCCAAGCGCATCTTAAAACCGCTGTGTGGTTGTCAATCAATATACTGCTGGCAACGTGGAATGTTTTTCTTTTTATTCCTCCGGCAAAAACTAATTAAAAAGCGCTTAATTTTTATACCCTGATCCCATTAAAAATGGGAAAAAAGGGTATAATGGTTTTGTGCAAAAGTATGTAACGGGCAGAAGGAAGCATCTCCGACCCCATAAAGTATATATATTCTTGATCAGCATCAACAGCCGAGTCGATATAGCCATGTCCGTCTGTCCGTCTGTCCGGATGTATGAGCAAACCGATCTCAGAGACTATAAGAGCTAGAGACTCCAGATTTGGAACTTAAGCTCGCCTAATCATTGGACAGTATAGGTTTGTTTTAGATTTTCGATAACTCATCCCGTTTTCGATACACACATGGGATAGGTAACAATAAAATATATAAACTTTGAAACGGCTTTTGATGATTTAACAAAATAATGACAATCTGTGAAATTTTTATTAAAATCAGCTGAGAAACACCGGAGATATGGGACATTGAAGTTGTGTATGCAGTATGCAGTATGCGCGTACACACACACACACACACACATATAGGGATCAGGGTATTGTCTAGTCGGGATCTCTCGACTAGAGCCTTCTTACTTGTTCACACAAAGATTTTGCAAGTTCCGTCAACAAAAGAGTTCGCATGTTGCTTCATCAATCTGGTGTTTGCCCTACTGCGGGCTACTGAAATTTAAGTTGGCCAACGATTAATAGTAAAATGTAAGAAAAATAATTAAATGTTAGCTCGCTTCATTCTACCTGTTACATACATTTGCACAGCTTAAATTTTAGTTAACTAAGGGTATATATGCTAATCAGTAAAGTAATCCTATTATTATGTGAGTCTCGTTTCTTTTTTCATAACTTTCAAAATGTTCTTTAAGTTCGATTTTATAATTGAATCCTGTCTAAGCATTCGTTTAACATGTTCTTTATACCAAGGCAATACAAATCACAAACGACTGGTTGTTGCCACCTCATTTTCCCTGCAATAAACAATTTTATTGCCAAAAAGAAAATATCGATTACAAGCTACACAACAGTTTCTTAATTGACAAAACTACTATGTCTAAAAATTGCTTAAAACTTAATTTCGTTATATAAACAAGGACATGAAACCAGGTATTTTTTTCCAAAACATATTCGATTTATTAGATTGTTTTAGAAAAACTGGCTGGCTACACAGGCTTTCGTACAATGTGATCGAAGAAAACGATGGTGCCCAATTTGGGAGAATGTATCATAGTGCGCTTTACGACTGCATCATCACGATTTGAATCCATAAAAATCATCTTGTGATCGCCCTTATGCATAAACACCAAAGACTGTCCGATATGCAAGGTGTGATAATTTTTACTATCGTTGTAAACGAATCTCTTTCTGTGCAAATCAAAAAAGCTTAAATGAGTGGGCTTCGGGCGCAACTTAGAAGTGCCCTCGAAGACGCCCTTCCAATTGGTTGCTCCACTTAAATTCAACTCAGATTGGTTCAAACTACTCGCATAGTCCATGTAACTCGATATATCAAAGCCACTCGGTTTGCGGTACACCAAAAATATTATTGTCTGTAAAAAAATAAACTTATACTTCATTATTATGAAAATAAAAATGGGTTAAAGGGTATAACGGTTTTGAGCAAATGTATGTAACAGACAGTTAGAAGCATCGGTGACCCCATTAAGAATATATATTCTTGATCAGCATCAACAGCTAAGTAGATATAGTCATGTCCGTCTGTCAGTATGTATGATCGCAGAGATCTCAGAGACTATGAGAGCTAAGGACTCTAGATTTGGGCAGAACAAGTTTGTTTCAATACATCGATAACTCTTCCCATTTCTGACACACACATTAAATTAACAACAATAACAATTGTACGAGCAAGAACTTAACTTACTTCGTACTTGTTTAATTAGGTTTTTTTCTTACCGACATCTTCTGCAATAAATTTGGCAATTCGCGTGCAGCTAATGCCATTAAGCCCGGATCGTTATTCTTTAAATAAACGCTGCACAGCATTCTCGTCTGCTGCTTCGGATTAAGCAGTTCCAGCGTCTTAGCTCGAACTATTTCAAATTCGGCCTTTTCGTAGACTGTGACTGGGGTCCGATAGCCAAGCCTAACAAGTTTGCCAACAACGCTTGCACTCTCAAGATAGCGTCGATCTTTTTTAGTGATAAAGGATGCAATATATTCGTTGTATGTGTCAAAAGAAAGGACCGCAAGGTTTGGCTTGGTCCTATCCATTTTGTATAAATGTAGAAGGTATTTTTTTTAACCCGTTTGTTTATACTATAACAAAAATAACAATTTTTTTGAATATATATTTTGGTTTTTTTTTGTTGGTTTTTTTATTTATTTATCATATGTACTTTTGTAGTTGTCTGCTTGTGTTGTGTTGTTTGTATTTATTTGTATTTTATTTTTTTCTCAATTACATTCAACAAACCGACATAACGGGCTACTTGATGCGTGAGGAAGTATAGACTTTCGTTGCATCACTGAGCTAAGATAGTGAGATACAGCCAGCGTCAATGGCTACTACTATTAACCAAAGTACAGCCTGGATCCTAGACACGACATTTATACGCAATGGGTTTTTAAAAGTTTGGAAACCTTTATGGTATCACTGCTCAGTGATTGTTCGTATGCTTGTATGTGCATCGAATTTTCGTTCAATAAATGGCAAAAACGATTGCAACAGAAGAAAACTAATAATGTTGTTATGTTATAAAATATATTCTTAATAAGTTAGCGTTAGAAGTTATCCACATTTTCACATGTTATTTTATTAACTGATGAATGATAAATTAATTCATTTAATTTGCTTAAGAAATTGTACAACCATGACAAATACTATTTAAGCCCGTAAAGGGCGATATGTAGCTTATGAAAGGATATAAGCCTTTATGATATCATTTAATTTTATTTTAGACATTATTTTTTTGTTTTATAATACAAATATTAACGCTCTTGTGATAAAAAAATATGAGGGAAAATAAAAATGCTTATGTATTTTCCTGTGGTAGCCACGACTTAAATATTTTAATAATTTTTTGAGACAAATTACAAAAATATTTGCATTTATCACCATAAATAATGATTTACATAAATGTAAAGTTGTACATTTAAATCGTATTTCGTATTTGATAACTTTGCTACTTATGATGCCTTTCTTACAATGTGATCGTATAAAACAATGCAATTATAAGTTGGCGAATCGATAAACGTGCGTTTCACATTATCCTTGTAGATACTGTCGGCAGTCGTAACGGGTATAACCTTGTGATCACCAATATGCTTAAACATCAGAGAGGCCCCTTGATGCATGATCTCATAGTTGTCGGACGGATTATAGCTAACTAAACCACTGTGCCAGTCAAAGAAGCTCAAATGCGTGCGCTTGGGTCGCAGCATAAGTCGACCCTCAAATATTTCTCTCCAATTGGTGGCCCCTATCAGATTGAGGGAGGCTGCACGTAAGCTATCCGCATAGTCGATGTAACCCGATATGTCAAAACCACTGCGCTGTCGTACCTGCAAAAAGATAATGGTCTAAAACAGGCAGGATTATCATATAAGTTGTTTAAATGATTAGTTAGCGTCTAATTTCATTTACCGACAGCTTCTTTAGCATGTTGCGCTCCTCGCGTTCTGCCAGCGCAATTAGCGCTGGATCATTGTTATTTAGATAACTTCCAAAGAGTTTTAGCAATGTCGTAATTGGATTCATTATTTTTAACAAATCTTCCCTGACCTTGTAGAACTCTTCCTCCTCATAAATCGTGACATTTGTACGATATCCAAGTTTTACCAGCGAATTAACGACTCTTTTGCTGCCCAAATACAGTCGGTCCTCGTGTCTGGTAAACGATTCCAAATATTCCGAATATGTATCAAATTTGAGCACATTAAAATCGCCACGCATTGCCATTGTAATTGATCTTAACAAACTAATTAAATAATTGTTTATTTAAAAAAATGTTTATATGTGTTTCTGTGTGGTTTTATGTATTAAAAATATGTTTTTATTGTGGACTTTGTTGTGTTTTGTTTGTTTGTTTGTTAGTTTCTGACAGAAACTTTATTGTCGATTTGATTAACAAAAAACAAGGCTTTCTGAATTTTGAAACCTTTTTATACCCTGAACCCATGGAAAATGGCTAAGACGGGTATAATGGTTTTGTGCAAAAGTATGTAACAGACAGAAGGAAGCATCTCCGACCCCATAAAGTATTTATATTTTGATCAGCATCAACAGCCAAGTCGATATAGCCATGTCTGTCTGTCTGTCCGTGCGTCTGTCCGTCCCTCTGTCCGTCTATCCTTCCGTCTGTCTGTCTGTCTGTCCGTCCGTATGTATGAATGCTTCGATCTCGGAGACTATAAGAGTTAGAGACTCCAGATTTGGGACTTAAGCTCGCCTAATCCCTAGCCAGTACAAGTTTGTTTTCGATTTTCGATAACTCATCCTGTTTCCGATATACAAAATCTTGAATATGAATAAAATGGAGACAGCGTTTGAAACATTGAACAAAATAACGACAATCTGTGAAATTTTTATTTTAAAATCAGTTGAGAAACACCGGAGATATTTAACATTGAAATTAAGTAAAGTAGGCAGTATACGCGCACACACACATATTTGCAACCACTGACTGTACGCGATTATTATAGGGTTCAGGGGATTTCTCGACTAGAATTCTCTCAGTTAAAGGTTAATGTGACAAAAACTTAACGATTAGATGGAAATAAGTTGTGTATTTAAGATTAAAGCCACTTTAAAGTTATATATTGCCTTAAATGTTCTTTAAAAAAATGCCAGTTTATCTCATTAAAATGAAGAAATATTTATTTAAAGTGATGCCTCGCAGCTGTTAACACACACATACACACACACAGCAAACCCAATTTGCAGAGTCACACATCATTATGCACCCAGGTGGTTAGAGCGTAGCAATACCTGATGTAAGAAACTCTATGGCACCAGTACAAATGATACTCACGCATTGGTAGCCTGTTTTTGCCTGGCAGCGTAAATTACGCGCATAAAATGAACATTAGATTCATATTTTAATGTGCCAGAGCATCATACAAAGCCAACACAACGACTTGCACTTGCACACGCACTCCACACATGCCATAAATAACAGGAGGCAAACTGCACACACACACACATACTCTGGCAAATTCCAGTGAGAGCTACAAAAAAAGGTTATGCCAAATAACCTGCAGCTATTACAAACACAAACAAAATCTTCTACACATTCCTACTTACTTACATACATATATATATATATATATATATATACATTTATATATGTGTGTGTCTACTTATTTCCATTACAAATGAGCTTATTATGCGCCCCAGTCACAAAGTCATTGCGGCTTAAAAGGATTTGCATGTGATTAGCAACACAAAATGTAAACAAAATTCTTACGCCAAAAGACAAAAACCAACACGAAAAAAAGTATGTATTCTAATGCGACGCATTGCAAATACTCTTCAAATTTTTTTTATGTAATTTGACAAGTAATTATTCTTTACAACTGGCAAATATACAATAAAAAGACTTAAGATTAATACTTTGAAACTTTGCTTTACCATATTGTTTTGAGAGCTTTTGAAAATTAGAAAATACTTTTCTAAAACACTAAATTAAATATAAAGAAAAAAATCAATTCATAAATCACATCATAAATAAGGATTAAAGACTTTAAAACAGTTCGTATATTCTTTTTATGAATCAGCGTGACAAAAGTTATCAAATTAGTATTGTATCCATTTGCGTATCCTCACAAAAGACGATTTGTAGGCACTTGAAAAGTTGAGCTGCCGAAAAAGTGTGCAAGTGTGTGTGCGTTGGCTCTTTTTGTAGGTACTTGATATTTGTGTTTGTGTGGCGTATTTGGCAAATTGCCTTTGGCAAACGAGACGCATTAAAACAATGAACACATCATAATCATAATTTTTGTTGCCTAATTTCAGGGGCACAGTTCGTATAAGGTGCATAAGCCTAAGTTCATGTGTGTCGGCTTCTTTATGTGTGAGTAAATATGTGTGAGTTTGCGAATGTCTGTTCAAAGACAATACTTAGTTTAGGCGAGTCATATGCTGATATAGAAAGAGCTGAGAGCAGATTTTTGTCCTTGGCCTGGCTTCACTTTGGCAACAGGAAATTGAAATCATTAAACTCAGCACTGAAATCAACTGACTGAAAGACAGATGTCTTCAAGTTGACTTTGAGTGGCGCCTTGCGCTTCAATTGTCCTGCATAATGGAGAATTTCTTTTGCATAAGCCTTGAATTTCTGTACGAAAGTTTCTCAGCAGCAAACAGAAAAGCGACTTTGCATTTTAGCCAGGGCGCTGACATCTAATTGAAGTTGACTTAATAAATGTTGCCGCTAGACAGGTAAGCCCGCTAGACTATCGATTTGTTTGTGAACGGGCACTGCAGTGTAGACATAATGTTCTTTGGGCTTTGAAGGTTCCAGTAATTTATTTATATTCATTTATGTATTAAAGTGCAAACAAAATTTATTGTCATGTTCTGTCTTAAAACAGTTTGTCATACAAAGTGTTGCACAACAAGAAAAGTGAAGCTGTGAGCACTGAAAACTTTTCATCCTAAGCTGACAAAAATGATAAGCAACCTTTTTGCAAACTTTAATCTGTGTTAGATGTTCAAGTATCTTTTTATATTTTTTATGCGAACTTAAGCTAAGCTGCTATACAAATACTTCTTATGTGTGTAAGTGTGTGTGTGTGTGTGTGCGTGTGCTTCCTCATATAATGACGTCAACCTTGCTGTCATATAACAGCAATGACTTGGTTTTTATACTCATACACACACATACATACATGCCTGAAGTGAGCATTCGCCCAACCTTTGGGCAGACATCCATGAAAAAGCAAACAAGTCAAAAGACCAAATAAATAAAATGGGAAGAAAAAAAACCCAGACAGCTCATGAATGCAGCCCATTGAATTGCCAGTTGGCACAAAAGACTAGACTCCAAGCTTAGCTAAAAGCCAAATAAGTAAATATATATATATACATATATATATTTATATGTATATATATATATATATATATATAAGGATAGAAAAAATTGAGAAAATTGTTGTGCTTTTGAATAAATAAATCGCAGCGCACATAAAGGTGAATAGCAAAATATAGAAATGGGAGAATACAACAACACATGTGATGACAATGAGCAAAGCTGACGTCAAAGTTCATGTTGACTCAGCACTTGGCCAAGTTTAAGCTTATATCTTTGAAGCGCACTTTTCACAATTTAAAACGAAAAGATAAAATCGAAGGACACACATTCAAGGCGCAAGACTTTCGACTTCATAAGTTTGTTTTTATGCTGCTTATCTACTTATCTGCTTATCGTTGGCGTCACTTAAATTAAGCATGTGTGCCACGTGGCTGAGCGCCGATGGCTATTAAGCAACACACTGGCTCACAGGACGACAGCAAACTGTGCATAAAACCCAATCAAGTCACAAAACAACAACAACAACAACATCAACATACCAATACCAACCAACAAGTCCACACACACACACACACACATCAATACCCTTTACACACAACTACCTTAACGCTCTGGCACTCGGATAGCATTGTCCCTGCAGGCATGTCAGGCTCTAATGCCAACACTGACACGTTCCATACTCCCAGAGCTCCATCTTCAGTTTCAGCTCCAGTCTCGGCCCTGCTCTGCTCTGCTTATAAGACTGGAATCAGCGTGAAAGACAACAGCAGACCCAAAATTCCACTGTTTTCGCAAACAGCAAAAACAACATAAAGACGAGGCGTCCAAAACAAAATGTATCATGTGTGCTGCATCTTTGGCCCCTTTTTGCCGCTTGGGGCCTCAGCGACCGAGTGAAACAAGAAGAAAACAAGAAAATACATACAAGTCAAATAACTTAAGTAAATGTGCAAAAGGCCTTAAGAGCTGAGCTAAACTCGAACTGAGTGTCGCAGCACCCTGGAGCGTATGTTTTCCCGCTTAAATAAACATGCAGTGACTTTCTTATGTAAATCTCATTTGCTGCAATTCGTAAGAGTACTATAAATGTTAGTAAGCAGTGTGGAAGTCAAGTTGTTCTCAAAAAAGAACAGTTGCAAAAAGTTATTCATACTCTACAGAAATTAATTATCAAACTGTTTAAGATATTTGAAGATACTTTTACAATGATAATAACTGTAAACAGACTTTTCATCGAGGTATTTAAACATGAGTTTGAAAACAAAAATTTTGAAATTTCCAATAAGTTGGCACAGTTGGTACAGTTTTTTTGATAGATCTTAAAAAACGATTCCTTAGACAGATTTCTTAAAACTCTCTCTTGGCACTCACTTTCTGCAGAGAATAAAGAAAACAAAAATTTCAAGCTCTAACTGTTTTGAACCGGGTAACCAATTAGTGAATGAGTTTGTCAGTAAGGTGGAACTCTTTTCTATATATGGACTTTGATGATATTGTAAATAATTGAATTATGTGAAAGCGCATGCAGTTTTTATTGTTTTGTAATTGAAGTTAAGTAGGTAAACAAAAGCCATTTTAATTAAAGTTAAGCTCATTATATGTAAGCCAATTAAAAAAAATCAGTGTAAATATCTGATAAGTTTTTTAAAATTTGTTGCTATTGTTTTTTTTTTTCATAACTGTCCCAATCGATCATGTCATTTATTGAAACGCTTTTGAATCACATACCCAGCTTGAATGATTTATCTTTGCACATGGTTTATTCTCCACGCTGGCTGCCATCGACACACACACATGTATATATATATATTTTATATATATGCTATTGCCAATGTTCCATTTTAAATGCGAGCTAATTTATTGGCAACCATTTCAGAACAATCGAAGGCAGCACCTTAACAATTTTTAATAAATGTCACACATGCCGTGGCAGACCAAAATTATTGCAACGCATTTGTCACAATTGTGTTTCTCGTTAGCTAGGAGAAATAGCGATACATTCAATATAAATGTAGAAGCGCACAAATAAAAAATAATAAATAATAATTTTATGTTTCATTTAAACTGAACATTGAGCAAAAACCTTTTGCATTTTTTTTTACCAGCAAGCAATATGTTGTAATTAAAAATTAAAAGAAATACAAAAAGTTTAAATGAATAAAAATAGGAAATGCTGTATCAGCTGTCAGATGGAAAAATAAAATAAACAAGTAAGAAGGCTCTAGCCGAGAAATCCCACCTAGACGATACCCTGAACCCTACACTTAACGTGTACAGTCAGTGTTTGCAAGCATTTGTGTGTGTGTGTACGCGCATACTGCATACTGCATACACAACTTCAATGTTCCATATCTCCGGTGTTTCTCAGCTGATTTTAATAAAAATTTCACAGATTGTCATTATTTTGTTGAATCATCAAAAGCCGTTTCAAAGTTTTCAAAATTCAAGATTTTGTTGTTATCGATCCCATGTGTTTATCGAAAACGGGATGAGTTATCGAAAATCGAAAACAAACCTGTACTGCCTAATGATTAGGCGAGCTTAAGCTCCAAATCTGGAGTCTCTAGCTTTACAGGGCTATATTGATTTGGCTGTTGATGCCTGTTACATACTTTAGCACAAAACCATTATACCCTTTTTACCCATTTCAGGGTTCAGGGTATAAAAAGAGTTATGTTAGTTTTACCTAGCCCAGTTTTAAAGTTTAAGGAGCCCATCTAAGATAGGTTATATACTATTTAAATAAAGCAAACAATTATTCAGCTTTTTACAAATAACAGCTACTACAATACAATCTGAAATAAAATAAAAAGTTAATATAAATGTATTGTGATTTAAGACATTGATACATTCGAATAAATTATTAAAATTTAACCACGTAATCGATTTGAATATCTTTTAAGCTTTTATGTTTCTTTGCTCCAAATGATTTCTATTCATATATTCATTTGTATTTAAATGTGTTAAACTCGCTCACGAACTGTACTTTGTTTTGCGTTTCTGTGTGTGATAGATTTATTCGCTTTATTTTAAAATTGCTTAGCAGTCGAAACGCCGTAAAGGAAGCAAGTTGTTCATTAAATTTTCGAATAAAGAGATTTTAAAGGCAGTCAAAAATTTTTTTCTATAAATAAATAAATACATTTTTTTTTAACAAACTTGAAAATTCTTTATTTACTATAAAAACATTTATGTACATACAAATTTATATATATTAAGAAAATTAAATATTTTTCCTTCACGTTTCATAAGAAGGAGTGGAATTTTCTGTCGTCACGTTTCGATAATGCGACGTGGCAAAATTGAAATATGTGTTGGCGTTTTCTTTCGTTTGTTGCAGCAGCTGTTGCACTTTTAACGCTGATTATTTAGTTTTCGTTTTACGTCCACCGGGCTCGGACCGTTGTCATAAAAGTCAATATGGCAAACGGCTTGACTTGACCTTTTTTTGTTGCTTGTTGGGCACACATGTGACATTTTACATGTTACGTATACATACACACACACACACACACATATATATATGTGTATCCGTTTTCATACATATCTACAACTTAATCGCAGCATTTTCATAAAATTTTATTGAATTTAAAACCGATGCCCAGCCACTTGAGCAAATATCATTTATTTTATTGTTCAATTCCGTACCGAAACGAACGACGGGCGATTTCAGTTACATTCCCACAGCGGCTCCTTGTTACACGACTCTCAAGATATTTTCCATGTTTTTTTTTTGCGTGTGTGTGTGTGTGTGTGTGTGTGTTAGTGTGTATTGCTCTGATTTTCTAGCTGTCTTGTGTCCGGTGTCTTTTGTCTGCTGGCTGCCAAGTGGCAGCTGTGCCATAAAATCTAAGGCATTCTCAATGAGCAGAATGTTTTCTAGTTGTTGTTGTTGTTTTTGTTGTCTGGGTCTGTTTGTGGCATTCGGCCATACGTAATGAATGTTTATTGCACCGGACATGGACATGTTTTGCTCGGTACTCCCACTGCCTTTTGTTAGACAACAAGCAACTGCATAATTGCTTTTGGTTTTTGTGCAGACATTTGCCATCTTAACGTTTTCTCAGCACAAGTACTAACCAATGAGCATGGCCAACAAAGCCAGAATATCTATGGGGAAAACAATTTTAATCTTATATTTTCAGATCGTTAATTTGTTTAAATGTAATTATTCAGTAAATACATATATATATATACATCTATATATTTTTTTTATTAAATTCAATTATTATAACAAGTAAGAAGGCTCTAGTGGAGAAATCCCAATCAGATGAAACCCTGATCTTTATACTTTACGCGTACAGTCAGTGTTTGCAAGTATGTGTGTTTGTATGTACGCACATACTGCATACTGCATACACAACTTCAATGTCCCATATCTCCGGTGTTTCTCAACCGATTTTAATAAAAATTTCACAGATTGTCATTATTTTGTTTAATATTGGGCAGTACAAGTTTGTTTTCGATTTTCGATAACTCATCCCGTTTCCGATATACACATGGGATCGATAACAACGAAATCTTGAATTTGGAAAACTTTGAGATGGCATTTACATAATAAATAAAAAAAACTAATGACAATCTGTGAAATTTGTATTAGAATCGGTTGAGAAACACCGGAGATATGCAACATTGAAGTTAAGTCAAGTATACAGTATGCAGTATGAGCGTAGACACACACACACATACACAAGTATAGGGTTCAGGGTATCGTCTAGTCGGGACTTCTCGACTAGACCCTTCTTACTTGTTTGATTTCTTGCAGTTTAGTCAACACTTGTTTATTTATTTATTGTAAGGCACATATTTTTTTCTTGATGCAAACCGTTAAAAATCAAGTAAAGTGAAACCGCTTCACGATGCCAATACGTTGGCTTCGGTCCAAGATTAGGTGCCACATAGCGAATACCCGCTACAACCTGTTCCACAGGGTTCGGTTCTTGACCGGCTTAAACCTCTAATTTCAAGAAATAAACAATTTTGTTTCCTTTTTTTCTTATTAAAAATGATTATTTAAAAAATTTAAAGCTGGTGTTCAACAAATATCAAATGGGAACTTGTCTGGAATGCAAATCATAATATTAATCACTATACAATCTATGTTGCAATAAAGCATCCTGAAAGGTATGCAGTAAAAAATAATACAAGAGCAAACGAATAAATGTAAAACATTATTGATGAATTTTAAATTGTGTCATACAGCATTCACTTACCACATTGTTTTGTTGCATTTTCTTTACTGGTACAGTTTTTTGAAACAAAGATTTATTTAAATTAGAATTATATTTGTATCTATAGTTTTAATATTTATGTGATAGCTCGTTCTTAAATGTATGTTCCGATACTCTTCAAAACATGTATATTCTCTTTTAAGGTAAACATAAAAAGAAGCAAATTTTTTGCTTTGTTTCAATGCTCAGTTCGTATGTATATTGCTTTCAAGGTCCTTTTATACAGCCACTATTAAAACAAAACATCGTAGCCAAGCACATAATCGTTGGCAAAAAAGAAAATGCTACAAATCACCAAAAAAAAAAAAAAGAAGCTGCCAACACATGCACAGTGGGAGACTGAAAAGTACCAACTGGCAACAGTCTCGTCTTTATTTAAAACACAGCCAAAAGATTTTTCTCTTTTACCACTTGGCCAGCCTTACTTCGCATTCAAGTACTTAAACATTTTGCAGTTTTTACAGCCGAAGCGCTATGTTGAAATTGTTGTGGCTCTGTGCGGAAGTGTGCGAATGTGGATGTGAGCATATTTTCCAAGCAATTAGTGGTAGAAAAAGCGAATGCCAAATGGACAACAAAGGCGAAGACTGGGCCAAGTGGGCGCACACAAGCACACAGCTTAAACACATATATATGAACATATATACGAATGAGTAGGTACAATCAATAAGAACGTTGGCAATCAACTTGGCATTGAAAGAGCTTTTTGGGATTCTGAATTTAAGATATAAGTTTAAGAATAGATGCCAGCTAAACTATCTTACGTCGTTAATATAACATTTAAATTACAAAGTTGAACATTTGTGTGGACAAAAAGTTTAAAAAAAAAAACAAAAAAAGTTGAATTGTGGACAAGGAGAAAATTAACAAAATAAATTTTATGCGTTGGGGTCTAACTTACATTAGAAGCAGTGAATAAGAAAAACAATATTGCATTGCTTTTTTGTTGAGTAGGCCATTTATTGCCCTTACGCTGGTGTAACAAAACAAAAACAAAACAACGTGATTGTATAAAGGATTTTAGTAATACTGAGCCCATACACAATCACTAAACACAGCTTACTTAATGCGAGAGATATGGCCGGAAACATGTGCATCATTTAAATAATCAGGGAAGCAAACAAAATGGCTAGCCAAGAAACCATAAGACTAAATCTGAAATTCAAGTGGGATGTGGTAGAAAGAATAAGCAAACATTTACACATGTTTGTACTAGGTAGCTGGTATTAAAACGGGGCGCAAACTTCAAACTTGAGTAGACGTAAACGTGAACCAAACTTGTTTCCACATACAAAAGTCATTGTTATGCATGACGCCGACTGCCAAAGCCAAAGTCAAGTTGCTCGCCTGGATGCTGATGCTGCTGTTGTTGTTGCTGTAGCTGTAGCTGTAGCTGCCTCAAAGACTGGCAATGTCATTTCCCTAAACAGGCAACAAAAACAGCAAGAAATATAACAAGAACAACAAAAACAACAAAAACAGCAATTGGCTGGCAAACAAGTGGGCGTAGCTGTGCGTGTAGCAACAAGCAAAAATATATAAAAGATTCTCAAAACCATAATCTTATTGACGTGATAGGATTACACTTTGCTAAGTGAATTAATAAAGTATGCGTCGTTGTTGACGCCGCCGCATCGGTGGCCAACTACTTAGGGAGACCACTCAATATGAGATGCACACAATATTATGATGCTTGAAAATGAGCTGGCAACGTATGGAAGAAAGGAAAGAAGGGACGAAGGGCGGGTCTAGAACGTGGCATGATTCTTGACAACAAGAGTCTTTCGAGGCGAAAATGGGGATGAGCTGTAAGCGAAAAGTTTTGCAACGCTCAACTTTCTTTGGCAAGTTGGTTGGGCAACATTATTAACATAATTTATCACGACAGCGACAAAGTCCGCTAAGCAGCTCCACAAAAAGGTAACACTTTTGGCCAAAAGTTTTCGCCGCACACAGAAAAAACTTTCCACAACCACAACCACAAAACAGAAACATATTCATTACACAATCATTACATGTGGCACTACTTTATCGGCCTGTCGATAGATTCATTACTTCAAAAACTTGTTGCTTTTGTTATTTTTGTTGCGCAAAATAATTATGTCATGTTGGCCATGATTAATTATCACTGTTTGATAAATCAGTCTTGCCAAAACTAATTTTCCTGCCACGTCGATGTCGACACTTTTGCACACTGGCTAACCAACAAAAATGTAATTGCCATGGATCGAAGTGTCGATATCGACAATCGTTAAACTTAAATTGAGCCCCAGGGAGCAAATGTTATTTTTCTTTTATTCTGTTTGACGTTGGGATTTCTAAGCATTTGTTGCCCCATTGCTGTAAAAAAAGGTTATAAAATGCAAAAGAGTTTTAATTTTTCTTCATTTCTTAAAATTCTAAAAAAGTGTTGTGACAGAAAAAGAATGAAGTTGAAAAATTGAATGCTTTACAAAAAACTCATTAACTTTTTGCTAAATGTCTTATGTTATTTAAGCAAAATAGAAACGAAAAACACACTTTTAGAATTATATTTGAAGAAAGCTTATACGTATTAAGAACTAATTAAATTTATATTTGTCTGTATAATCTTTTGTTTGAATAGGAAACGTACGAAAACATAATTATTTTCTTTTTTCGTACAACATTCTTCACCTTAGATGACCTTGAAAGAATAGAGTAACAAAAATTCTTTTAAAACTGTAAGAGAACGTGGTATTTGCATTGCGACAGTCATATTTTGAAAAGTTTCTTAGGTCTGGCCAATAAGTCCAGAAATCTTTAAAGTTCCTCAAGTTTTAGCTATTAAAAAGTTGCGCCTTTCATTTCAATTGCCCATCGCTGGCCCAAGTTGGAGCTGAACAAATTACAAAACTACTCGCACAAATTTTGCAGTTGGCCAACAACAAATGGCAAAGCCAAAAGCGACATTCGCCCCCAAAACATGGCGTTAAAATTGTTGTGCCAATTTCAACTATTGTTGCAGCAGAAGTTTCCCCAAGAAGTTAGCTGCCAATAAATGTGAATGTAAAATGCCAGCCAATTAGTTGCAAGTGAGAATCGCAATCATGTTTATTAATTGCCCAGCAATGACTAAGGTTGAAGCGCTTAAAACACCCCCGATCCCTCAATATAAATAAATACTACAATCTTTTTTCGTTTCTTTTGGGCTTTGCTTTTAATTAATGCAAATTAGATATGCAGCGAAATTTTTGTTGGCTGCTGCCAGCGAACCGGCCACAAATGAGTTTTTCATCAAGTCTAACAACTTAATTAGCTCATAAAAATGACGCCCCCAAGCTGTTAAACCGGCCAACACCAGCTCCTGGTGCCCCTCCTGGTGTGTTGCGGCCACTTAAACGCAGCACAGATTGGCACCGAATCCGGGCGGAAATGCTTGTGCCATGCCAGGTCGTAGGTTTACGGCGTAGGCGCAAAGCAAATTAGTATTAAGTGCTCTTGCGGCACTTCAAACCACCCCCCGACATACATTTTATTATTTTTTGTTTGTGTTGTTGCTTTTCGCATTGTAGTTGCCGTTCTGTTGTTGTTGTTGCTGGACTCGCGTCGTTCGGGTGTGGCCAAATATTTTTCTGTGTGCGGTCACTCGTGAAATGCCAGGCAAAACGGTTCACTCACAGTGAGAAAAAATACATATATTAAAGAAGTCACACAGAAAATTAAATTACAGAAAACGAAATTAGCGGACGCTTTGATAAAATTTAAATTTATATTTATAAACTTAAAAATCCATTAAAAACATTTGATTCGCAGAAGTGAGATATGGATTGGATTTAATATGTTTTTCGAAAGCTTTTTAAAATATTTCGCAGTTCTACAATCTTGCTTGTCCTAAAATGCTTAAAACATATAATAATGATAAATATGTAATAAAAGGGTGTTAAGGTCATAGCAAAATAAAAATGTTTTAAGGGAATAGAAATACATTTTCATTTATTTTTATACTTTTTATAGTTATGTTTCTAATATAATATTTTTTTTATTTGTCGTTACGTCGCTTTAGCTTAATAAAAAATAGCACATGTATTTCACTTGGTAATTTAATCCAAAATAAAACGACAGTTTTAGAAGAAATGTAAACACATTTAAATTAATTATACAAACATGTTACAAGTCTAGTAATTAAATCATAATGCTCATTCCAAGTAAGCAAAACAACAACAACAGACATCGAAGTTAAGTCAACTGTATAGTATACGCGTACACAAACACACATGCATATTTGCAAGTATAGGGTTCAGAGCATCTTTTAACCAGGATAACTCGACTTGAGCTTTCTTACTTGTTTTTGTTTTGGCTAAATCAATAAGCACGAATGTAAATTACAAAAAACCTTTCAGTTATGGTTTTCAGTTCAATGATTTAAATGCATTGTGTTGTATTGTACTAACTTCAGAATTCAATATATAGTAAAAAATCCAACTACAAAGAGTGCCATGAAAATTTCATGAACATTTTTAACGCCTAACCTAATAGAAATGAACAGAGATTCATTTATAGGGCAGAGCTCGAGGCAAACACACAAAATAAATTCACTTGGATTCTTTGAAAAGATTTAAAATTTTTAGTTACACTTAACGTATGGAACTTTTTATACATTTTTATAGTTTTATTTTAGCCTAAGCAATTTTGGGAAAATGAGCAAACCTAACGCCCGTTCCAGAAAGGTATCCAGAGTCGATGTGTTTGAATCGGTAAGCAGATAATGTCTCTAAAGAGTTATTTAAGTTTTAATTTAATAAGATTTTCAGCATCCTGTGATTATCTATTCTTACTGCGATCCTGAGTCCAGCATCAGCACCCTTTGCTGCTCAGAATGCGCTAGATGCGTCAAGGAGGATGACTCGTATTCGGATTGCGGCATGAAAAAACGCAGATCTTGCCCGCCCAAATGCCCAAAACCCAGGAAGCGGAGGGTTTGCCTCCCTCCGAAGCGCAAGGCTTGTCGCCCTCGGAAGCGCAGGTGCAAGCCAAAGCCTCTTTGCAGCAAACCAAAGCCTATCTGCAGGCGTAGGCGGAAAAAACCAAGCTGCCCCAAGAAACGGAGACGACGCGCCTGCCCCGTATGCTAGATGATTGCGCGTTTGTATCTGTGCTCACTCTAATGCCTTCCCAAATCACAAGGTGATAGTGCGAATTAGGCGAAAAACAAATCTTTTATGAACTGGAAATAAATAAAGCACATTTTTAAAACATTTGCATTGCGGTTTTTGTGGTGTTGCAGGTTAGAGAGAATCTAAATTTAAATAATTTATTTAATAACAAATAAACAGGCTATTATTTACACAATTCATTTTCAGTAAAGTTTAATATTTGTTATTAAAGAACAATTCATAGGTCACATGTCATACCACACGTGTGGTTTTTAGTAATTAATCTCCCATCTCATAGATAGCTTCAAACTAATTCTGTTGATTTTTTCGCAAGTCAAACTAAGCTTTTTATAGTCTTGATTTAAATGCAATTATCACAATCTGAAAACAAGTCAATTATCCTATTAGAATACAATTGCACCTTCCGCCCATCCAGCAATTGTTGGCCCATTGCTGATCCTAGCTCACGTCTTCGCTGTTTGAGCTGTCTATGTCTGGCACGTAACGTTTTTACTTAAGTTTTACTCATTTCCGTAACTCTCATGACTTTATGCAATAACAGCCAAAATAAAATTATCTTATCAGCTAGTGAAGCAAGGAGCAACATTCTGCGTTCTGTTTGCTTTTGTGCGTTCTGTTTGGGCTAATTTTATTGCACAGAAACTTGTGCTTATTGCGTTGCCGACTATCCTCGGTCATTCGGCATTACTCTTTTGTCCTTGGTCCACTGTACTGTAATGCTTGTGTCCAGCTAAGAATTGCACGTACCGGTCATACAAAGCGAACGTGACCGCTTGGCAATGTACCGTTATTTTTACTAGTACCACCCCCTCAACACTTACACTCACACACACACACACACACACACACACACAAACTGTCCCTGAATCCTTGTGTCTATGTGATGATGTCCTGCGGTCCATATTCACATACACGTTTCCATGTTATGTGCACGACTTAGAAACATACAAAAACGCGTTGTGTGACAGCAGCCAAATGACAGTTATTCATGGTAATTTTTGTATAATTTTTGAATTGGGAGCTTCGGTATTTAAGTTTATTTGATGCTCTACAATCTGGATTATTTAGGGAAGAATTAGGATTCAACATATGAACACAACTTTATATAGATTTATTATGTATTTTACTTTAAATTAATTAGTAGTTATTTGTTTATTATCAGTTTTGAGTTGATAAACAGTTAACCATTTCCTTTTTTTTTGGTTTTTGAAATAGTTTTGGTAACACTTAGAATAATCTTTTCCATTTTGTTACATCTTGAAAAGTTTTTGGTTATTATTTTGCTTATTAATATACTGTAGTCTTCCTGGATGAGTTGATCAGCATGCAAAGAAAGTAGGGTGCGCTGGGCAATGGGTATAACGGTGTAAGTGGGAAGTTGAGGCGTAGGCTTGTTGGCAACTTGAGCCGAATGTGTCACGTTCGCTTTTTGCAATCAAATTACAACACGACGTGTACAACAAATATAAATGCAAATATACGTTTTGCGGTAAACATTTGTAGCTCGTTACAAACACACACACACACACACACACACACCAATACAATGAAACACATTATTAGTTGTAGTTGTCGTTGGTGTGGTGTGTGCTCCGTTCAAATTCGTTTATGTCTAGAAAAGCGGAAGTTTTGATTTTCATTAAAATGCGTTAGTTCAATTGGAAAAAATATTGTTGTAGATGTGTGTGTGTGTGTGAACGTTTGCACAATGGGTAATTTGACCAGTTTCGAAAGTCGATTAACTAACTTTGTGTTGGCGGCTTACATACCAGAAACTTCAACAGAGGTCGTCACTGTTAAGTTACAGGCTGTTAAGCACGGCTGCTATGACAGCAAAGCAAGTGCTTTAAACATAACCAAAAATTTACTATTAATAAATCTTAAGAAAACAAGTAAGTTGGCTCTAGTCGAGAAATCCCGACTAGACGATACCCTGATCCCTATACTTTACGCGTACAGTCAGTGTTTGCAAGTATGTGTGTTTGTATGTACGCACATACTGCATTCTGCATACACAACTTCAATGTCCCATATCTCCGGTGTTTCTTAACCGATTTTAATAAAAATTGTCATTATTTTGTTCATTATTTCAAATGCCATCTTAAAGTTTTCAAAATTCTAGATTTTGTTGATATCGATCCCATGTGTATATCGAAAACGGGATGAGTTATCGAAAATCGAAAACAAACTTTTACTGCCTAGGGATTAGGCGAGCTTAAGTTCCAAATCTGGAGTCTCTAGCTCTTATAGTCTCTGAGATCGGTTGGCTCATACATACGGACAGACGGACATGGCTATATCGACTCGGCTGTTGATGCTGATCAAGAATATATATACTTTATGGGGTCGGAGATGCTTCCTTCTGCCCGTTGCATACTTTTGCACAAAACCATTATACTCTTTTTTCCCATTTTAAATGGGATCAGGGTATAAAAATTTAAAAAAATAACAAAAAAAATTAAAATGGCTTTTATTCAGGGTAGCTTGAACTAAATATTTGTGAAATTAAAAGGTTCCTTCATAATTGACTGTAGTGTAAGTTGCCTAACATTTAACATTTTTAAAACGAAATCATGACTTTGAGTGAACCAACAAATTGAGTCTCACCTAATCCCATTGTAAATTTAAAAAAAGGAGTTTTAGAAAAAACTGGTAAAATTACCCTTATGAAAATAACATTTGCACATGATAACAAGTAAGAAGGCTCTAGTCGAGAAAACCCGACTAGACGATACCCTGATCCCTATACTTTACGCGTACAGTCAGTGCTTGCAAGTATGCGTGCGTGTGTGTACGACCATACTGCATACTGCAAACTCAACTTCAAGGTTCCATATATCCAGTGTTTCTCAACCGATTTTAATAAAAATTTCACAAATTGTTATTATTTTGATTAATAATTTAAATGCTATCTAAAGTTTTTTCAAATTCAAGATTTTATTGTTATCGATCCCATGTGTATATCGCAAACGGGATGAGTTATCGAAAATCTAAAACAAAATTTTACTGCCTAGGGATTAGGCAAGCTTAAGTTCCAAATCTGGAGTCTATAGCTTTTATAGTCTCTGAGATCGACGCGTTCATACATACAGACGGACAGACGGACAGACGGACATGGCTATATCGACTTGACTGTTGATGCTGATCAAGAATATATATACTTTATAAGGTCGGAGATGCTTCCTTCTGCCTGTTACATACTTTTGCACAAAACCATTATACCCTTTTTTCCCATTTATAATGGGATCAGGGTATAATGAGCTTAAAATACAAAGAAAATCAGTTGAATTTTTATCACTGTGCGATATCGTACATAGCGTTAATTAAATTAACAAAGGAACAGCATATCTTAACCACTTTGTTTGCATAATGCATACATCACAGTTCGCAATTTTTAAGATTCTTCATTAGTTTTTAATCTATTACTTGGGAGAGAAAACTATCTCTTAAGTCTGTATATTATGCCATTTCTTAAACAAGACCGGAGGCTAAGAGATGGTCGAGCTTTTCAAACCTAGTTTTAATCGGCATTGAAAAAAAATGTTTTTCCTAGCTTTATGTTGAATTTGAATTGCTTAAACATTCAAATGTAGCGAAGAACTCATTCAAAGTTAGACTCGGATGGCAACTGGTTTCACAGATAAACAACTTTGTGAAGATTTGAGGCTCTAGTCACTTGCTAAATAGACCATACAAAACTAAAATTGTATGTAGTTCAACGAAGCTTCAAACTTTGGGCACACAAGTCGGAGAAAAAAGGAAAGATAGTTTATGTACAGTTGTCACAAAAGTCTCTGCACAATAGCCAAATGCTGCCAAGTGAGGGAAAGCATAAAAAAAAAGTTGTATCCAAACGAATCTGTAAAACGAAATTTGATGTTTAAAGCCAAAATTCAAATACGCAAACATATACACGCACACACACACACATATTGTCAATGTCCTTTCGAGTGTCTGTGTGGGTTTATGTGTCTGATATAATGTAAATATTTTGACATTACAATATGCTATTGCCCTAATGCTTGTGTCCGTGAGTGTGTGTTCGTGTGAGCCTTGAATGTTTGTGCAACATTTACCATTCATATGATATGCTTCTATTTTCAATGGCTAAAAAGTAAGAGCGCTTCTAGTCAGGTTCAGGAAATAGGAAAGGAAAAGGTTTGCATTCGGGCTGCAAGTTTATTTGTGTTGTTCTGTTGTATTCCATTCGCAGTTAATTTGTTAAAATTGTACTTTATAAACAAAACTGTACATATTTGTTTAGCCAAGAACAACTTAAAGAATACAACAACAGCAGCAGCAGCAGCACAAAAGCTGACTGTATGACAACAGTTGGCAAACGCTTTAGCTTATGGCAGAAGTTTTCCAATTTACATAGCTTCCGATGCAGTTGTAGCCATAAATATGCAAAGGCTTTCGCTCCACTTGTTTATGGAAATAAGTTAAGAAAATGTTCTTCATCTTCGTCATATTCATAGTCTTCTTCTTGGGGAAATAGATAATTGTTTGACAACAGTCTTTGTTTTGCGATCTGTTTTTTATGGATCAAAGCTAAAATAAACACGAAAACAGTAAGAGAGCTGCCAAAAAATAAAACATATTTGGCACTTTCAGTAAGTTTTATTAATTTGTAACGAAATTGAACAATACTTGAAAGAAAAGTCTTTGGTCGTAATCTTCTGTAACGTTTTGTCGGCAGGTCGATAGCTCTCTTGATTAATCGGGAAAAAATGAGTTGTGTTATGTAAAGTTTTTAATTGAATCACAGCAAGCTTTTAAGCCCCGTACAGCGTTTTTAAGCTTACAATTTAGGTATGTGTAGCAACAGCGTCGTAAATCTCACATTTTGAATCGAAATTTGTAAAAACAAAAACAAAATACTTGGTATTTTTTGGGGATTTATCTGCAAAAAAAAACCAAGAGCAACTGGCATTCGGTATTATACATACTATAATCCACAGTACCTAACGTTTATTGTTGCTAACCAAGAATTGCGTATGATGGGCTTTGATCAGGGACTCATTATTGGCAACGTCGATGAGGAGCTGATGTGCCCCATTTGCGGCGATGTACTTGAGGATCCCATGCAATCATCAAACTGTGAGCACGCCTTTTGCCGTTTCTGCATTACAACTTGGCTGAATGAGAAGCACATCTGTCCAGTGGATCGATCCGAGCTACGTCCCGTTCAGTTGGTATCCGTTCCTCGCTTTATGCGTAACATGCTCGGACGACTGAAGATTAAATGTCGCTTTGCGCTTAATGGTTGCAACGCGCTGATGCCACTGGAGCAGTTTCGCAGCCATGTAGAGTCCTGCGAATGGAATCCGAAGGCGGAGGTTCTTTGCACCAAGGGCTGTGGCATGAAGGTGCCCAAGGATGAGTTGCTTCGTCACAACTGTGTATTGGAGCTGCGTCGACAGATCCAGCATCAGAGCACCGCTGTGTCCCAGCTTCAACGGATGCATGCTCACCAGGAGATACGTTTATTGCAACAGAGACGCGAGCTGGAGATGCTGCAGCATTATATTGCAACGCTGCGTGCCACAAATCCAGTTGTGCGCACTGTTGGCGATCAGCTGGATCGCTATTGGCTCATGAGCTGGGGACGCAGCCTTCCATTAGCTATGGTTCGTAACTGGGGCAGCTTGATCTCGACACCGAATAGCCCCATGGTGCAAATGGTAAGAGAAGGACTGCGTCGCAGTGGTTGTCCCATGCGTCTAATGGAGGCTCTAGTGGAGTGCAGTTACGAGAATACCTGGCCAGAGGGATTGACAACGCTGGAGAGGCGTCGCCTCAACCAGCAAAGACTGGCACAGTTTGTAACCCGAAAACTGCCAATTGGCAATGATGCCAGGCCGTGTGTGGCTCTTTTGGGTGGCGACAATGCTCACATGCCCGAAAATCTAATGCCGGCTTTTGGGATCTTAATGATCTTTACCGATGGCATCGAGGAGGAAAGCGATTATACATAAGTGCATGTTATTTGCTGGCGCGTCTAATACATAAATTCCAAATTGTTGTTCTGCCAACGAGCTTTCTTCTTGACTTTGTAAATAAATAAATACCTTAAGTCCGGGACGGTCAAACAATTAAAAAATTTAAAAAATATTCACATACTGACTCGAATAAGTGGGTAATTGTTGAAGATGGACATTACCGGATATTAGCTAGCGAGAGATAAGTAATTTATTTAGCAAGGCACCCAGAAACATTTTCATAAAACATAATTATGTTAGAAATAATTAAGGGATAAGGGTCTTTTGAGAGAAAAATCCTTCGATAAATTTGGATGGTGACATTCGAATCCGAATGAACCATGAGCTGTATGAGCTATAAGACGACATTGACCTAGTCAGGAACACACAACTACAACGTCTGCGGTGGTTAGCGAGAATGCTCAAGTCAAAAAGGTATTTGATCGGAAGCCATTTGAAGTTTAACCTCTGCGATGGGAAGACCAGGCTATGGCGGATCTGCGTAACCTTGGAATCAAGGATAGAAACCGCTGGCGCCGACGGAATATGTCCAAATCATCAGGATAGAATAGAATCGGTACAAAAACAATTTTTGCTCTTTGCCCTTCGGGGTCTTAACTGGGACAATAATACTAATTTACCTGCTTACCACAGTAGACTTTTACTAATAAATCTTTCCTCTCTTACTAATCGTAGCAATAACCTTTTTTCACAAATTAATAAATGGTGAAATAGATTCCCCCATACTAATAAACCAAATAAACTTTGCTGTACCTATTAGAAGTAGTAGACATTTTTTACCAATAGCCCTGCATGCTTGCTTTTCTAACTATGCTATCCATAACCCTTTTCGGATCTTATGTTCAGTATATAACGATCTTTCCCACCTTATAGCTAGAACCACTTCTGCATGCTCTCTAAAAAAAATTATCTTACATAATTTGTCTACATGTTCGCGATCTTCGTAACCGCACGTTACGCGGTGCGCCCCTCGGTCGGATGGGCGGGAGGTGGGTCGCTTTGTGCTTGGGTCCACGCGTTAACAAAAATTCGATTTACAATATATCATTTTAATATTTATACTACATTTAACGTTAAATAAGGCCTACAAATTGAGTACTTGGACTTACAAATGTATTAATAACCCCAAAGGATGAACAATTATAAATCAAATCAAGTATTTTATAATTAGGTAAGCTAATATAATTTAATTCATCTTTAAAGCTTATTAGACTTGAATGGCTTTGGTGATGCTGAATCAAGATATGAACCCTACGATTTTGGCTAATTAAAAAACAAATTTCACATTTCGAATTTTCTCGACAAGTATGGTTTTTTTTGTTCCCTCGGGATTCGCTATATGGAAGTTCGTCTGTACTAATTTTGTAAAGAATTGTGAAAAACTTAATATTAGGGATATTATATTGCCAAGTTTTATGCATCAATTTCAGTATTTTAGAACCGGATGAATCAGTTCACCGTATCGTATAGCTTTTGTTACACAAACATATGATTTTAAACTGCAAAATGGAAGGATGCATATTCGTTTAATAACGTAAATTGAATATAACATTAGCTTCGCTGTATGCGTTATATGAATATAAGCTGGTGTTTTAGTTGGGCCGACACCACATTGGAATTGTTGTGAACAAGAGAATTTTATTGCGACTTAGCTTAACAGCGTTCTTTTTTCCTGTTTATTGTTTGGATTAGCTTTCTTAGCTTAGTTATGTGACAATTTGTCGAGATTACTCTGCGTAAGCGTAACTTTCCGTGCGTAATTTTGTGCAAATTAAGTTGAGACATTAGCTTGAATTGAGCTTACATTGCATGGCAGCAAATCGAGGAAAACTTGTAATGAAAATGTGAAAAGTTGCAGTTTCAGTTCGCGGCAGTTGGCGACACCATTTGGCAAAGTTTTACAAATTGCATTCGCAATTGGAATAATTTTTATGCTGCTTTTGTAAGTTTTGAAAATTGAATTGCAGCTCTTAATCTTCATGAATACAGTTAAGTTTTAATTACATGAATAATAATGTTAGAGAAAAAGCTTTTTAACACTTATTACCTTTGTGATGAAAATTTAGCACATAGATTAATATTCTGAAGAAGCCATAAGTATTTATACGTACCTTACAAAATAAATTTTAATAAGTAAAAACATTGTAGTCGGGCGCAATCAACTGTGATATACTATTGATACTAGTATTAAAACATTTAGCTAATAGTTTGTTTGCAAAGAAGGTTATATAGGCGGAAGATGTGGGCTTGGCCTTAAAACATTTTTTGGTTTAAATTTTTGGGGGACTCGCTTAAATATCTTAAATAATTTTTAAGACTAGCACGAAAATTTTGAAAGTGTAAGAAATTTGCTGTTTCGGCATGCTTGCTAGAAACCAATGGGATAGGGCGGCAGGGTCGTGGCATCAAAATCAATGCAGATTCGGGGAAACAGGGTTCTAGTTATCTTTCCACCAAATTTTTTAACTCTACATCGATTTCAACATTGAGGTGTATCGACTTGTTATCGATTTCCCAGTTTCCAAGTGGGCGTAGCGCCCCTATATTGACACTTTCTCTGACATAGACATAGACCAAGATATTTTCGCAAAGTTTCAATGGTCTAGCGTAAAGGATGTCCAAGACATACAGACCTGCAGACAGAAAGACGGACGGACGGACGGACAGTCAGGCACCGTGGCAGACATTGCAAAAGCTGTGCTTACACTCTTTAACTTCGATATTGCTTTCAACCCGATATGGCAATCAATAATTAAGTGTACATGAAGTGCATCTTAAATATTCTTTTTTGTGACGAAATCAAATACAACTTAATAAAATAAATTAAGTTGCAAGCAAAGAGTCATTCTACTACTACAGGTTACAATCAATTAATTTTTGCATACACTAAACAGTTTAATGCAACAATCTCTGACGTCGGTCGATAAAGGAGCACAACAACGGAGAGTATATACGTACATAAATTGCAAATTAGTGTCAAAATAAATGAAATTCTTTGTTAACTAATTAAATGCAATTGGCAAAGAGTTGTGCAGCTCTAAGTTGATTAAACAAAGGCCAAAAGGCAGCAACTAACTAAGTCACTAATATTGCTGGTAACACAGGATGCTTAGACACCTGCTGTCAAATCGTGTGCTGCATGTCCTGTGTGTCCTGGCCCAAAACCAATGCAACAAAAGCCGAAAACTTAATTAATATTTACATGAACACTTGAGAGACAACACGATACAAGAGAAACAAGTCAGGCCAATTGTTGCTATTGTTATTGTTATTGTTATCTAAAGGCTGTCTTGTTTGCATATGGCCGAGGCAGCGACAGAAGCAGAGGCAAGCGTTTGTATGGCATGCTTGCTAGAAATCAATTCGCATTGTTAACCCATGATTGGATATTATTGATTCAATTTGCTGCCACAGTGCCGATACATGTTTTATGCATGCGACTCTCCCTCTATCTTTCTCTCTCTCTCTCTTTCTATCTCTCTCTCTCTCTCTCTCTCTCTCTCTGTGTGTGTGCTGATAATGTCTGACTGTATCGATAATAGGAAACATGCACGCTTGGCCAACAGCAACAGCAACATCTGCAGCAGCAGCTAACTCAGCACCTGAACTTGCAACTTCAAGACACACACAAACAAACAAGAAAACCAACTTAGTGGCTACAGCGATGTTTAATTTATGCATATGTTGCACTTGAACTATACCACCACTGTGGTACAAAATTCTTTCTCAAGAGTTGAACTTCGCAAGCTACCATACAAATTTTTCACAACAATTGTGAACAGAACGGATATTCGTAAAATAAAAAAAATCTAAATCATATAATAATGGGAATAAATCATACATTTAATGTGATTTTGAATACTTTCTTTTTACTTTTATCTTATGTGATCTGTGCTGTTGTTGTTGTTGTTGTGTATATATTGAAGCATACATTAATTATTTGCAGTGTTGAGCACACTGTAAACGCTTTAAGTAACTCTTTAAGAAAGTTCAATCTAAAGGGAATATCACGAATGCCCAACTGGCGGCAACAGGCAACAACCTGATGTTGAGTGTTGGGGCTCATTAATTTAGCCAGCATATAAAATTTGCAATATTATTTGAAGATGACAACAACACATTATAAGTGTGGACACACATACACATACTAAAGTGTTGTTGTATTGTGAATCAGCTACTCTCGTTGTTGTTGGTGTTGTTGTTATTGTTAGAGTTGACAACGGCAATGATAACAATGGCAGCACATTTTGCTAATGGTAATAACATGTGGAACGCCCACATGTCTGCAACATGCCACATGTCGCACGCCACTTGAGCACATTGTTTTCGCCATCTGAAGTGTTTGACGTTTCCTGCTTACTGCTTATGCAAGCCATATATTCTGCCACTGATAATGTCGAACGGTTGACAATTATGGCTGCAACCATTGATTTGTGCCACTAATCATAGTTGCTTAAATCATGTAGCACCAAAAGCAAACACCGAAAACGAATCTCTAACTATTGTGGATTTATGAAAATTGAAGCTTACTTTTACAAGTCGTTTAGTATGTTATTATTATATTGTTTTCTTCAACTTAAAAGTAAGTTTGGATTTTCTACAATCCTTTAATTTAATTTTAACAATTCTTCATGTATAATTTAAGAGGTACTTTTGTCTGATCGCATATCTCATGTTGAAACTCTTCAAACTCAAATAAAAATAAATTTCAGCACCATTTTGTGTGAGTGTGTGTGTATGTGCTTGTGTGGACATAGCCCACACTTGAATAAATCAGTTTAATGCGTACTTAATATTTGCCATTAAGTTTTTATTACTTTTGCCGCGCACAAGGGTTGTTCAAAGCTCTCCCTCTCTCTCGCTGAACAGGTACATAAATCGAACGAAATAAAATGCGTTAAACCGTTTCGAGCCACACACACTCGCCCATTAAATATATGTCAATTGGTTAGCATGAAATAAACGATTTGGGTGTGCGCGTAATTTGTGACTTTTCATTTATTTCTGTGATTTTTTTTTCTGTTGTTAGCTGAATGAATTATGTGCATGTGTTGAAAAAGCAAGTTTAATTGTTTTAATGCATAAAAATATCACCAATACAGTTTGAAGTATCGATTGTACAAATATCGATTAAGCTTTTCTATCAAAATTTTAATTCTCGTATCTTATTTAGTTTCAATTATACTTTTGCCATATCAACAGCTCGCTCTTTTGATATTTGTTGGAACAGCAGAACTAAAAGTCTGTTTATGATGATTGGTAACAGCTTAAATTAAAAGTATCTAAATATTTATTTTTTTTTTTTTTGTTTTAGTATTATTTCTTAACGAATGACTACTCTACATAAGCTCTTTCTTTAATTGTAAATAAATAAAACTTAATTTAAACGCACACAAAAACTAATAACACTTGCTTACAAAATTGGATCAAGCTTTTAACTGGCTTAGTGTTTCTAAGATATTTTGGGTCGCAGAACTCAACTCGGAAGTTCGTTTATTAATTATGTCATGTGATAAAATTGCGATTTCTTTTTAAACTTATAATAAATATATATATATCTGCAATTGGTTTGTTGCATTAAGGACGAAAACAGTCGCATTAATATGCGGCTAAAGGAGGCATTTGCTCAGTCAATTGCTTATACTCGTACTTTGACTTTGACAGCTCGGATCAATTTGTGTTCCTTCAAATGGCTGGCCAAAAACGATGGTTGAAAATGAGAGAAAGGCAGCAGCCATAAGCTGTACGTACGTAAAAGGTAAATGTAGCAAAAGCCTGGGCTTGGGAGTGAGAGAGAGAGCACATTAGAGAGAGAAAGCTGCTGGTTTAGCGAATCTAGTACGTTGCCAGATTTCCGAACTTTGTCTGGTCATATAAATGTGCTTTGTTTGTTTCACTTTTTGGTAAGTTGCTTGGCTTACAGCATTTTATTTTTTTTTTTAATACTTTTGTTTTTCGATTTGTTTTGTTTCGTTTATTTGCGGAGCTTTTAAATTTAAGCTGCCATTTGTGCTCTTAATGCAATCAACTTTTATTCTTGTAGTTCTGGCTGCTGCTGCTAATGCGCTTTAAGCACACACATACACACAGACACACACACACACACACAGACAGAAATCAATTGACACTTGGCATTTGGGCGACAAAAACAGGAACTGAAATGGAATATCGCCTGCTTAAAACCACCCACTACTTATCACTTTTTTATGCGCTTGCAATTTACGACAATTGAAAAAAGAAAAGAAAAAAAAAAGTGAAAATGTAAAAGGAAAAGAAAACTTGAAAAAACGAAATAAGAGCAAAAGCAGAAGAAGAAAAGTGCAACTTTCATTTAATGCCCGCACTTTTGGGTGTCGTTTCTTAACACGACACAGTTCAAATTCAGCTAAATGACGTTCCACAGGGTGCTCTTAAAGGTTATTAAGGTGTGGAGGGTAAGTGAGCGAGAGGGGTGAGGTTTGGTATAAGGGGATAAAGGGGTCACACAGCTCTGAAGCCAAAGAGGATTTGTTCCCCAGAAGCTTTATTGAGTTTCGTAATAGAATTTTTTTCTTTCAAATTTGTTATGCAACTTGGGAATTGGCTCAGAATAACAGGATTGGCTCCTTTCACAGCAAATTCCACAATACTTGATTTGCATTTAAAAGCAAAAGAAATTGACACTCGTTTATCTAATTATCGAATGCGCTTAGCTATAGATATATAGATATATACTTATTTGCTTCTGAAGTTGTAAAAATGTCCCTTGTTCAGGCACGAACTGAGAATGAAATATATATATAATGATTTTTTGTAATCTTACAGCAGCAAGATGCACGCTACAGTCAAACAAACTCAGCAATAGATAAGCTGGATTTGATGGTTGAAATTATTTATGAGGTAGGATATAAGAGCCCTGGCTAAGTATTAAACTACAGCACCAACAGTAACAACATACATCCCACAAGCTAAATCTTTGGCAAACTGATCAAGAAAAACTCAAATAAAATAAATAAACTTTCCATATTAGTAGCTTGTTTATTAAGTATGGATAATGAATATAATGTACTTATGCGTTCTTATTGTTCAAAAAACAGAACTATTGATGGCACGGATTAATGTGGCTCTAACTTTTTGAGAAGCTTTACATTTTCTTCAGGTGATAATAAATTGAAATAGAACTTATCCAACTAAGTCGGAATTGAGCTTCGTATACAGTACAAGCTTTTAGTGGTCAATAGATATAATAAAAAATCATATCAAGAAAATTATTAAAAACCTTTTTTTAAGTGCGGTTAGTTAGTTTTTAATCAACCTATATATATATATATATATTATATGGAAACTTTTATTGAGGTAACTTGTTATATAACATAAGACTACTATAGCTTTACCAAAATATATTATTTTCGTTTGTACCAAAGCTAATCTTATTATATATTTACAAACATATATAAATATGTGAGCTTTATAAATGGGCTAGTTTTGTGCTAAACTGTTAATAACGTTTTAATGCGCTTTGAAATAAATTGTATTATCATTGAGCTAAAGCTATACAGATGACCGCTGGCAGCCTCCCTTTATCCCCTCCCTCGCTTTCGCTACTCATGACGGTCATCACAAGTTGTGACGTTGTTGTTTGTTAACTTAACTGTTGTTAGTTCTTGTTGTTATTTTTGTATTGGCCATCATAATTGTCGTCATCATCAACGCGGTTCGTTGGCCGTTTTTAGTCCCTTTTTGTTACTCTTGCATTGCGGATATAATAATTTTATGGTGAAGTTTGATGCAAGTTGAAAATAATATTTTGGTAATGTTTTAATTTTGCTTGCGAGCTTTTTCAGCAACCTAAGTGCTATAATTTTTCAATTTGGATTACTTCGTTTTTTTATTTATTTTTTATTTTTTTAAGACAAAAAGCCGTGAATATAAATATTTTGAAATCTAAAACACAGAAAAAGGAAAGAAACATAATTTTTAGATTTGATTAGAATTATCAGAGGATTCCAGCATATTCGGTTTCAGAAAGTAATAAAATATTCTTTATTTAAATTAAAAAAACAACAAACCAAAATGTGCCTCATGTAAAGGTTGATTAAAAACATTAACTCAAAAAGTGCGACATAAGCTCAATAACATATTAGCGTATTCTTTGTCTTTAAAAAAAAAGTTTACCGATTATAGCAAAAATATGACAAACCCAGAAAAGTGACAAAAAGACAAAGCTAATTTCAAAGTTTAATAAAAAAAAATACTAAGACTGTTGGAAGATATACAAGAATAACAGACAAAATGAATTCTTGGTCGGCATAAACAGACGGTAAATCTTCTAAGCCTTCTTAATTTTACTTTCTTGTTTATAAATCATTGCATTAAAAAGTGTATGGTTGTAATGCAATTGAAACATATTTAATACACAACAATAAAAACGATATTAATATAAAATTTGTATACATACATTTGTAGAAGCAGCTTGCAAGGGTATTTATTTATTTATGGTGTGCTTTTTTTCTTCTTTCACTTTGAAAAATGATGACAAGTTGGGGCATATGTGTTTTGCAGCTTTCTGATATGAAATGCTGGTCAAATTTTATTCAACAGCCGTTGCAAGAACAAAGGCATTGTTGCATATATATATGTACGTTTGTATATATTATTATTATTTGTTACCATTTTGTTTTAATTTCTCTATGGTCAGTTTTTGACATTGGCTGGTTTTAAGTTTACCAAGCTATTTTTATCTTAATGTTGGCAGTAGCCAACGATGCGTATGTGGAATATTTTTATTGTGGCTGTCACTTCACTTTGTCGTCAGTTGTTTGTTGTTATTGTTGTTGTTGTTGTTGCTGCTGCTGGCTTTGACAAAAAATATTGTGTGCTTTTGCAGATAAGCCAATTTGTGTAGTTATTTGTGAATGAATGTGCGTGTTAATTTGACTAAGTCAAGAGAGGCTTAGTTTAATAGGAGCTGCTTCAGCAAAAATGCTGTTGGTTAGGGAAAATGAAGGGATGATATGAAGGTTAGTTGGAAATTGTGCTTCAGGTAGAACAGATCATGAAAGTTAAGTTAAGGATATGATTTGGGGATTGTCAAGATGAAAGTAAATGTATATATGTGTTGTTGTATTAAATTCCAGAAAAGCAAATGGGATATTGAACAACAAAAAAAAAGAAGTAAGAAGGCTCTAGTCGAGAAATCCCGACTAGACAGATGAAAGCATCTCCGACCCCATCAAATATACATTCTTGATCAGCATTAACAACCGTCTCGATATAGCCATATCCGTCTGTCCATCCGTCTGTATGTATGAACGCCTCGATCTCAAGCTACAGACTGCCCAACAGGCCTATTCCGTGCAAGTTTGTCTAAAATTTTCTACAACTCATCCCGTTTTCGAAATAAACATTTGATGAATAGCAATAGAATCTGGAAAACGTTTTGCGATTTTTTTGCGATTCAAGCGACCACAAACGACTGACACTTACTTCATGAGAGTAGCTTAAACATAGACCATCGAAGTAGGTCTTGATCATAAGAAACTTACAATTACCGTTGCTCGCAGGCAACAACAGATTACGACTACAAAACGGGAATGCAAGACAAGCTGCGGTGTACATAGGCAAATACAGTTATTTCCAAGAACAATAATCGAAGAAGTTGGTCAGTACACGCTTAAATACACAGACACACAAAGTGTCACAGTTTTAGAGCTTCAAACAATTAAAAATCCAACTACAAAGAGTGCCATGAAAATTTCATGAACATTTTTAACGCCAAACCGAATAGAAATGAACAGAGATTCATTTATAGGGCAGAGCTCGAGGCAAACACACAAAATAAATTCACTTGGATTCTTTGAAAAGATTTAAAATTTTTAGTTACACTTAACGTATGGAACTTTTTATACATTTTTATAGTTTTATTTTAGCCTAAGCAATTTTGGGAAAATGAGCAAACCTAACGCCCGTTCCAGAAAGGTATCCAAAGTCGATGTATTTGAATCGGTAAGCAGATAATGTCTCTAAAGAGTTATTTAAGTTTTAATTTAATAAGATTTTCAGCATCCTGTGATTATCTATTCTTACTGCGATCCTGAGTCCAGCATCAGCACCCTTTGCTGCTCAGAATGCGCTAGATGCGTCAAGGAGGATGACTCGTATTCGGATTGCGGCATGAAAAAACGCAGATCTTGCCCGCCCAAATGCCCAAAACCCAGGAAGCGGAGGGTTTGCCTCCCTCCGAAGCGCAAGGCTTGTCGCCCTCGGAAGCGCAGGTGCAAGCCAAAGCCTCTTTGCAGCAAACCAAAGCCTATCTGCAGGCGTAGGCGGAAAAAACCAAGCTGCCCCAAGAAACGGAGACGACGCGCCTGCCCCGTATGCTAGATGATTGCGCGTTTGTATCTGTGCTCACTCTAATGCCTTCCCAAATCACAAGATGATAGTGCGAATTAGGCGAAAAACAAATCTCTTATGAACTGGAAATAAATAAAGCACATTTTTAAAACATTTGCATTGCGGTTTTTGTGGTGTTGCAGGTTAGAGAGAATCTATTTTATTTAATAACAAATTAACTCAACTTCCTAACTAATATTAGTTATCAAAGAACAATTAATAGGTCACATTTTATACCACACGTGTAGTTTTTATGAATTAATCTTCCATGTTATAGATAGCTTAAAACTAATATCTGTTAATTCGATTCTCGGCTTGTCTACACTCATACTGAATAATGATTTTCTGCAAAAGTATGTAACAGAGAGATGGAAGCATCTCCGACCCCTAAATATATTTCCCTATACTATATATTCTTGCCAGTAAAAGTTTGTTTAAAATTATCGATAACTCAACCCATTTCCGACTTACACATGGAAATGATAATAATAATGAACTGACGATCTGTGAATTGATTGAAGTATGCAGTACACGTGAAGTATAGGGTACAGGGTATCTTCTGGTCGGGATTCCTTCTCACTTGAATAACATATTGAACTCACTTGGTACTGCGCACATATAAATTGTTTGTAATTGAGAAATCGAATATTGTTAGAAGTGAAAGCTTCTTCACAAAAATAACATAGATTGGCCTACAATTTGGATATATGCAACTTTTATTTGTCGTGTCAATTAGTAAATGTCCATTTGTTGTAAAAAGATATCCTTCTCAGCTCTTAATTACTCTTAAGCCTTCACGCGGCGAAGAAGTAAACAAAAGGTAACCAATCAACAGCGCGCCTATCAACGCACTAAGCAACTAAACCAAACACTTGACAGCCTCACGCGTCCACCACCACTCCTCTAGTCAACCATCCACTCTCACTAAATCACTCACACTAACGGAGCACCCCCATTATGTAGAAATGAACACTTTGTTTCCTTCCAGTGGCGCTCTCTTCATTTTGTTCTCTTGCTAAAGCAATTTCGAAATTCGAAAAACCGAACGAGGAGCGAGCAGCGGAACGAACTAAAGACGAAGCGACAAGTTCGTCTGCCGCCTTTCCACCAATCGAGTCAATGGCATTGGTATATTCAGTCGTGCATCGGTTATCCTTCTGTGCGGACGGTTATGCGCTCGGTGTGCAGCTCTCAGTTCGAATCAACATTTGTGTAACTGTAACGTTATAGAGCGAGTGTTTACGTGCTTACCATTTGCCGTTACCATACGATTTGGCACGAAATGTTGTTCGTTGCGTTGTTTACGTCGCCGCCAGTGTTGTTGTCAATTTTAGCCAGATTCTGGCAGCCCTCGCAAAAGTTCTGAACGCATCAAGTGAAAGTTTTCCTTGCCTGCCTGCCTGTCTGCTCGTCGCACACGTTTCCCATAACAATTGTCACGCGGAAACGAAGATACCGTTACTCAACTTCACTACCATCAACGTGTGTGTGTGTGTGCTTAATTTGATGTAATTAGAAATAGTTTACCTCTCCCTGTTTCTCTTTCTTTCTTTGTTGTCTTCTCGTTTGCTAATAGCGAAACAAGGTTTGTTTGTTTGATTTGTGCGAAACTTGGAACTTAATGGATTGCATTAAGGTTACAAGCATTAAGTAATGAAATTTCTGATCAATTTATCGGAATTAATTCCAAAATAAGTAGCTTATGTTAAAGCGTGGGGATATTACAACAATCTCGTACTCGAAGATCATTTAAAAGAAAAATGTTAAAAATTGTGGAAGATCTTGGGAAACAGGCAAATCGTTTGTTCATTAACGTTAAATAAAATAATATAATCAAATAAATGTATGAGAAAAAACTCTCACATATAATATTTAAAAAATTTTGTAAGTCTTAGCTTTTATTAAATTTAAAATTGGATTGCTTTAGTTAGGATTTAAAAAATTTTATTAACAATATTGTCATAAAAATAACAAATTAAAATTAATTAACTTTGGTTTTTTTAGCTCTACGAATGATAGAATGGAAATGAAAATATCATTCCACACTTTAAATTCCTTTTAATTTAGTCTATTACCAAAAATCATGCAAAATTCAGTTTATAAAATATAATTATTACATTAATTAACCTACTTAAAGATTATATTATATATGAATGACAATTGAAAAACAAAATTAAACAAATATTACATTCATAATGCCTCATCAAATTTTAAGACCAGCAGTCAATCTTCTCCGCGTTGTGTTTGATCCAAAGTGGTACCGAATAGGCAAAAGTTTAAAACATGTTTTCCAAAAGATATTTACCAATTTACAACAATTCAAAACTTTTCCCTAATCGTTGATATTTAAACCAGCTTCTTAAATGTTTGCACTTAAATTAAAATAACCATAGATAAGAATACTTTATTTCTTTACACCAAATAAAATGCATATAAATTTGCAAATGTGTTAAAAGCCACAAGGAAGGAGAGAAACTTAACTTAGGTTTAAATCCATGCAATAATGCAATGAAACAAACTAAATGGCTATTAAAACCACTCACAAATCGCCAGCATTACGAAAGGGAAATGGCTTAAAAGGGAAATGCTCTAAGGAGTCTACGGGATCCAAGGGGGGCAACAGACATGTAACCAGCAAAATAATTTGTTGCAATAAATATTTGAAAATCCAGTTAAGCGAAACATTTTCGTCACGAAGAGCCCAACAACAAACTGGCCAACAGGCGAATGCAGCTCGCGCAGAAGGAGCTGCAAGGAGTCGTCTCTCTTTGCAACGTTTGTCCTGAGGCATGGTGTCCCTGGAATTTTCTGTTGTTTTTATCGTATTTTTTGTCATGGCATTCTCATGGAGTCGCGGCTTTTTGCCTGGGACCGCAGTTTTTGTTATTGTTGTTGTTGTTGTTGCTTTTGTTGCAGCCTTGTTGCATTTTGTTGTTACTTATTTTACCTCTGGTGCTGGCGTTAAGCCATGTGTCCCTACCTTATGTTCCCTTACCCGCCTTCTGCCCCTTTGTCTGACATCATCCCAAAGCTTTAATATTAAAAGCGTTTAAAATTTTTGAATGTTTCGTCGCCATTGTTTATGTCTGGAATATTTTCCTCGTCCTAACAGCTCCTAGCTTTTGAAGCTTTTGTTTTTATACCCTGTACAGCAAATATTGTTTGCTAAAATGTATATAATGTAAGATTTGCAAGTTTTAAATTTATAATGTATAGTTTGCAATTTTCATGTTTAAAGCAAATTTTGCTTTCAATTAGAAATTAAAGTTATTTAAATTAAAAACAGAACTATAATAATTAGAGAACTTTATTATTCCTCAAACTGCAAACGGACTTAAAACTAAAGTTTATTCAAATAAACTTTAAAAAGAAACATTTCTCTCTGTCGAATTTTCAAAATAAAATTGAAATTCTATGAAAACTCGAACATTAAATATCTACAATTCTAATTTTTCTGCTAATTAAAATCATAAGATTTTATTTTCCACTGGTTAAATTTCTAACATAAATGTGAAATTATATGTAGCAGGTGTATTAAATATATTTATACCAAGATTGTTAATATCTAATTTGGCTATTATATAAAATACTAAAATTAAGATCGTTTAAATGTTACAGAATTTGTTTAGCAATATTTTACTAACAATAAGTTACTGTTCTCGTTTCGTATCAATATTTTGTAGTTCGATCGCTCTAATTTTTCGAGATCGGTAAGAATAAATCAGACATTGGCACAAAAAATCCAATTCTAACAAACATAAAGAAATATATATAGGAAAGGAAATAAATATAAAATTTAACTTCCAATGGAATTCCAGTCTTAGAATATATGTGAAAAGCCCAAAGAGAAACCCACTTAGGGTATTTTTTAGTCGTTCAATCTTTAATCAATGGCATTCCAAAAACAGTTGTGTTATTGTTTTTGCTGCTTTTGTTTGTTTTTGTGTGTTTTCGCTGTTGCTTTTTTTGTTTTGACAGCGCTGTAGGGAGCAACACTAACAAGCTTTGTTATGTTTCGGCATTGCTCGGCGTCTGTCGTCGTTTTGTGCTCAGTGTTGCTCAACGCCCAACGTTTTGCCAACTGTGCGACGACGCCTGCAGCGCCGGAAGCGGAAGTGTTGCCGTTGCCATTTTGCAGGCATGCATTTTCAGTGCGGTAAGTTCCGCTTTGCTTCGCCTCGCATCGGTTTTGGCATTTTGGTCGTCTGTTGTCCTTGGTGTTGTTTTTGTTTATTTTGCCTTTGTTGCTGTTGCTTATAATGTTCCTTTGGCTTTCCGCTTTTAAAACGTTTCCATGTTTTTAGCTGCCTACTGCTGTCCTCTGGCATTGCTCTACCTTCCTCGCCCCCCTTCGCCATTTCAATCGCTCTCCTTTTGAGCTTGAAGTTCTTGGTTCTTGTGTTTTGGCCAGCTTTTGCTGTGTGTGTATTGCCTGGAGCTGTCTGTCTGACAGGTGGTTTGTTCAACGTGTTTTGTGTGATTACTTTGTGTAATCATTTCATTTGTCAAAGTTGATTTGCTCGCTAACAACATACAGCGACGACAGTTTGACATCAAACTTTGAAGCACAATGGATATTAATCTGCAAGCTTTATTCTTCCTTTTTTTGTTCTCGTTTGTTGGTTAAGTTAACGAATAACAATTAAATGTTTTTTTTTTGTTAACTAATATACTTCAAATATTGAGCATTGTTAAGGGTTCCCCTGAGAAGTTGTCTAAATTAATATTTAATTTAATACTATAATTTGTATTTTCTTCCAATATAGATTATAAGAAACTGAAATACACCTAGGGTGTTCAGAAGCTATGATAACTGTTTTATGCTTTGTATGCATTTGCTCTTTCGTTGTTGATTTTAACTGGGAAAAAGCTGATTTATAACAAATATGACAGCAGAAATCTAAAAATTAACACAAACAAGCTGCATTGTAATTAATGTATCATATTATCATGGCCTAAATAATACCCTAAATATTTTGTAAATGGTTGATAAGAAACTAAAAAAATAATTGCAAACTTTTTGAAAAATTGCAATCGTAGAAGCTTAACAATATCTTAAAAAATACTTAACCTAAAATATGTTTAACAAAGGAATGGAATATTTTACAAAATTAAATTACAAAATCTTAAAGTCTTAAAAAATTTCTTATTGATTCAAATGTTTTTTGTGGTTGTTTTATTATTATAAATCTATTATTATATATTTTTAAATCAGAAACGATCTCTTTTTAATTTATTCTAAGAATTCTACATACAGCTGCACGCAGGCAGCTTGCTCTCTGTTCGAATCAATGTGAACTGAGTTCCATCTTAAGATCATACTTTTCTAATCTATTATATATACACTAAATATATAACTTACACGTTGCCATTAACCTAGTATTCTTAACAAGAATGCCGCACTGTCTCTTATTAAGTTGTATGATGAAATTTCAATGCCCATTCACTAAAAACCTGTTATATTGTTTGTTAACGCAAAGTTTGCAATAGAACAATATATAATACATAAAATAATTAATAATTGCCATAATCGCTAAACAACTGCTGCATCAAAAAAACAATTTAGAGGCGGACTAAATTAGAGCTAGAGATAGCGAAAAAGTTATGCGACTATTTATTTCTGTGATATAAATTGCAGCAAAAAATAAAACAAAACAGTTGTCAGCTAATTAAGGTGTTGTTTTAATGTTACTTAGTTAATAAAATACTAACATAAAATATTGAATAACAGATTAAAATTAATAAAAAAGACCAGCTCAGTTAATTAACCCATAAAGGCACAGATGTTCAGATTTTGTTTATTAAATAAACTTATCATTTCTTTTCTTTTATTTAACAAAGCTTAAGCGATACATAATTGCTTGTGTTTAAAGCAAATTTAACTTAATAAGTGAGGCAATACTTCATAATAGCTTTAAGCAATGCCACAAAAATCTTAAGCGAAACAATCAAAGGCAACGCACAAAATCAAATTACTGTCTTAATGCTGTCTAAGCATATTTCATTTAATTGTCTCAACTTAATCTAGACGGCAACAACAAAGTTATCTACTCAACAAAGTTCCCTTCCTGCTCAAAACACGTCAAAACAACGCCTCAAAATGTACTTGGCTAACAACGCGCCGACAGCCGCGCCTAACTCCCCTCACCCCAAAAACTCACCCCTAGTGTCCCAATCTTCCGCCAGCCCCCGAAAAACACAAGCAAACAAACAAACGATGGGAAAGTCAAAAAGCTACAAGCAAACTATGTAGCAACAAAAACAGTCAACAACACAGAGAAATCACAAAAAAGTATCTTTTGGTTGCCGAATATTTAATACTCTGCAGTCATAAGGCTAGACACAATAATTTGATGTCATATTTACAGATTTTTTGTTTACCATAAATAAAAGTTTAAGAAGTAATAATATTTACCGTTAACTTAATTTTGAAACTAGCTAAGATTCAATTCAATCAAACTAAAGATAACAAGGAAGAATCTTAACATTTCAATCAGCTACATTAAAAAGAACATTTTAATTTTCCCTCTAATCGAGTAAACTCGACTGGAAAATACCCTGAACCCTAGACCTTAAACATTCGGTCATGATTGCACTTTACATCAATGATTATGACTTAACTTAACTCAAACATATCTCCGCTGTTTCTCAGCAGATATTAATGAAATTTCACAGATTTTCCTTGTTTCACAAGCGATCAAGATTTCCAGATTCAAGAATTTTTTGTGATGTGTAAAACGGGATGAGTTATCGATAATTTGAAACAAACTTGTATTGCCTAAGGCTTCGATGAGCTTATGTTCCAAATCTAGAGTTCAAATAGTTTCTGATATCGACGCGTTCGTACGATTATGGCTACACTGAGTCGGCTGTCGATACTTTATATCTGCTTAACAACAATATATCCCTTTTACCCCCTTTCAATAGGCTCAGAGTATCAAAACCGACAAAGATATACAAGAACATAGTACACTTCAATGTACATGTATCAAATCTGTGTTAGGGTATACCAAAATTTTTAGCTTTGGCTACGAAAACGCCACGCATCCGGATCCGGCCTGTGTGGGTGGGGGTCGGGTTTGGAATGGCGTTTGTCGCCTCCATTTTACCGTTAAGTGCTGGCAAACCCGCACGTCATCAGCTTCGCCATCATGACGCTCAATTTCAATGCTGTCGACGCTGGTGTGCATTGCAATGTTGTTGTTCCTCTTGTTGTTTTTGCTGTTGATTACGCGCCATTTAAGTGATTAAAGGTGAAAACGCGACCAAAAGATCCAACAGGGACGCAGCAGATGATCCCCCACTCCGAACCCAACGTACTATTCGTGTGTGCTCCTCCTGTGCTTCCTCTCTCTCTCTCTTTCAGTCTGTGGATAAGAATGTTTTGCGAGTGTACAATTTAGCCTATTGCTCTATTGCAGATATTTTTCGAAAATGTTTGGGCTTGGACCACGACCACGACCACGACTTCGACGGGGACAAGGACAGCCACGCTTTACTGCATGTGGGCGTTTAGCGGGCATTGCGCTGATTATCAACACCGCGTTCGTAGTGCTTCTAATGATGACTGCCACGCCCACTTTGGCCGAGATACCTTCAAAGGGTAAGTGCTTTGATAATTTAATGAGCCACATTTTTAATGGGCTTCTCTCTAATGTTCAACTGATTGAAACTTTTAGTGCTCATAGCAACGATGTAAAGAATACTTATTAGCGAAGTATAACAAGTGATTTTAATTATGACACATAACTGACACAACCATAATCGGATTTATGTAAAGTAAAATAAAGTTGGTCACTAAATTGAAACAAGTAAGAAGGCTCTAGTCGAGAAATCCCGACTAGACGATACCCTGATCCCTATATTTTACGCGTACAGTCAGTGCTTGCACGTATGTGTTTGTGTGTGTGTACGCGCAGACTGCATACTGCACACTGAACTTCAATGTCCCATATCTCCGGTGTTTCTTAACCGATTTTAATAAAAATTTCACAGATTGTCATTATTTTGTTCATTATTTCAAACGCTATCTCAAAGTTTGCCAAATTCAAGATTTTGTTGTTATCGATCCCATGTGTAGATCGGAAACGGGATGAGTTATCGAAAATCGAAAACAAATTTGTACTGCCTAGGGATTAGGCGAGCTTAAGTTCGAAATCTGGAGTCTGTAGCTCTTATGTCTCTGAGATCGGCTTGCTCATACATACGGGCAGACGGAGAGACGGACATGTCTGTATCGATACAGGTCGGAGATGCTTCCTTCTGCCTGTTACATACTTTTGCACAAAACCATTATACCCTTTTTTCCCATTTTTAATGGGATCAGGGTATATAAATCAAAAATTCGGGCAATATTCAAAAAGTGCATGTTGGGTTGAATTCTTAAACTCATAAATTGAAATGCAAAAGCGCATCTTAAGGTCTGACTTGGGTAATATTATATAAATAATTATTTAAAAAAAAAAAAAAATTTTTATTGGCATTTCTCATTCCAGCAAAACGATATGCTAGTGTGCTGATTTCACTATCAACACTTTTCCACATTTTTTTTTCGATTTCCAAAGATGATTTAAAAGTAAGCTTCAAATAAAAAAAAAAAATTAAATTGTTCTTTGTGGTTATTTTGCTTTTAAAAAGGAACTTTATGTGAATATATATATAGTTTTTTTTTTGTAAAAGCTATTAAGTAGCATATAAATGCGAAATTAGTTTAGTTTACTGCATTCAAAGTTTGTTTGAAACTCGAAAATTTGTAATGGTTTTTTTAACTTCTCTCAACTCTATCTAAAGCATTTTAACGATTGACAGCTTTTTAAAAAACGCTCTGTATCAATCTTAGAAAAAAAAACCCAATATTTGTCATACTTGGATCAAGCACACAAGGCTTGAATCAAGAATCAAAATACTCTTTTCATTTTTAATAACATAAGAACTTAAAAATTTCTGCAGCCCTTTTCGAATAATTGGTTTAGAGATAATCGTTTCTAAGTATTGACAACAGTGTTTGATCAAATATGCAAAGTGCAAAGCAATATTTGTTTGCCTAAAAATTTTAAAAGATTTTCTCAAGGGAAACTCGGAAAAAATGTACACAGTTACCTTAATTATGCTCACAATTTTCACATATTTCCATCATCTCTCTGTCGCAATCGATATTTAAAAGTTTTCCATGAGCTTCTCTTAATTGGTCTTGCCAACTAGCTATAAAAGAATTTCAGACATAAGAAGTTAAACACATTGTTCGCTTCCAAAGGACTTGCATCTGGATAGAAAAACATTTACATTTCCCATTAGAAGCAATCAGGATAGAAAATTTGCTGCACAACCCAGGCAATTTCAATTGTGTTTGTCTATATGCACATAAACACACCAACACACACACTGTAAATATTAAACAGGTCACGACGACGAGTCTAAATTGTGCATATTAAAAAATGTATGATAATAAATTTCAACATGGCTTTGAGGCGTAAGACTGGATGGGGTTTGTTTTGGCGTGGGAAAATATTTGCATATTTCTTAAATTTATCTTTGGCTTGGCAAACACAACGACTAGATCCTTCAGCATATTTCATGACATAATCAAATACGCCATAAGCCATGGCCAGCAACAAAAAAAGAAACACAGCAATGGCAACAACCCTTTTGATGTTTTTTACCGCTCACAACAAACCAAGTGAACTGTAGATAGAGAATCTTCCTTTTGCCGTTGCCGTTGTCTATCTAACTTTATTTTTTTTTAGTTATTTATTTATTTTTTTCAACAAATTTGTTATTATCATAAAGAAGAGCTTGAACTTGTGTATACTTTATATATTTATATATTTGACTTTAGGTTATTTTTTTTAACATCTTGTGTACAAATGCAAATGCTTACACGACGTTTAACTTGTCACCTGCGGGCCAAATAGCTCTCCGCACTTATCTGACAGTTTTGCATCTCTTTTTATGCCAAGTACTGAGTGCCATTTTACCATTCCACGACCTCCGAACACAAATTTCCCCTCCCTTAACATGGCATGTATAAAATATACATTTGTTTGCTTTACATCTTTGTCACTTATCGTTTTGGCCCAATGTTCTTCAGCTAAGTGCCAGAGTCCTTGGATCTGACTATCTGTTTTACAACTTATTTTGTTTCACATTGCAGTCACAGGACCTCCTGTAAATACATTCACTTGTAGTTTGTTTGAAGGTATATTATGATTTTATGCATGGAAAAGAGAAAATTGTTTGCAATGTGTGACAATGCGAGTCGCCTGAGTAGTCTAAATATTTTCTGGAGTTCTTGTGTACTATGAATTAAATAAAAAAAATTCATTTAAATAGGACTTATAGTAACAAAAAATAATAATACTAGATCCCTTAACTTTATAATTTTCGAGCATAGAAAATAACTTAAAGAATACTAAATGACTATTTAATATAGTTTAAAAATAAAATATCAAGTCAAGAACAATATCTCCTGGTTTTTATAATGGTACAAAAAACCTCATAATAATATTGTTATCCGCCATTCAAGTTTTTATTATTGCTGAGAAACACAAATTTTACACTAACCAACACAGGATGCATCATGCACCAAAGAAACCTAGAAAAAATTTAAATATAACACAATTCAAGCCACATATAAATATAAAAAAGACTTCGAGTCTGCCTTACTAAAGCATATTTTATTACACATTATTTTCGCGTTATTTCCGTTGGCTTCAGTCCTGGGTTTTTTCTGTCGCGTCTTAAAGAGTTTTATTTTATTTGTTTCCTAAATGTCCTTGACTGAATTATAGCAAGGATTGTGTCTGGGCTTGTGTGTGTTTGTGTGTCAGTGCGTGATTTTAATAGCAAAAATTTTCTTAATATTTCGAAGTCGCGTGAGTGGCGCATGTATTTTTCTCTATTACCAGCACATCCTTAGACTGCCGTCTCGATGAAGCTTATTAAATATTTTCACAGACCGCGGGCGCATGCTACTGCGTCTGGTCTGTGTTCGTAGCGGCGATTTATGCTGTAAGTTCTTGCCGCTTGAAATTGTTGAAATAGTTTCGCGTGCTGCAAATTGTTAACGTAGCTAATCAGCATAAAAATACAAGCCGATTGCAGGGTGCGATAGAAAGTTAAAGGGAGACTGCGATTGGGACGTAAAGAATGAAAGCGAAAGTGTTTTGCATTAGACCAACTTAATAGGTTTGCTTATGGGCTTTAGGCTGGTTGGCTTGTTGGACAAGTAAGTAGCTTTACTCCATGCTTTGAGTACATGTAAAAATTAATTTAGAATTGGATGCCTGATAAAGTTACATTTGATACTAAAATGCATTTCTTTCTGATTTCGCTTGTAGTTTAAATTCATTTTACATTTTAACACTTAATGGAAGACAGTATTTGAAAATTGTGAATTTGGTAGTTGACAATTACTTTGTTTATTTAACGAACCCATTCATGTTGTGTGTGAATTGTGACTAACAATAAATACAGCTTCGCGCAGGCAGCTTGCTCTTAGTTCGATTCCATGTGAACTGAGTTGCATCTCAAGATCATACTTGTTTGATCTATTAAATACATATCATATGGATAACTTAGATAAATTCTTAACATAATTTATACTTTTATTTTCTTTAAGAATTTGAAGCACTTTATGTTTTTACCTTGAGTACAAAAATTGTGGATACAATTTATTTTGATTACCTTAAATTACAAAAATATCCATAAAAACACTCATTTGCGTACCTAACGAGCAACCATTAGTCAAAACGGAAGGCATATTTAATAGCAGCATTTGCTCATTAAAATATATACATGTACTTATGTATTTATGTATGTATACCCACTTACATGAAGATGCCGCCCAATCAGCCAATAAAAAAAAACCATATATACGAACGATAAGCATATACTCAGGAAATATATACACAGCCCTTATTACAATATAAAAAAAAACAAGTAAGAAGGCTCTAGTCGAGAAAGCCCGACAAGAAGATACGTACTGTCTGTGCACGCATACTGCATACTTTACTTAATTTCAATCTTCCATATCTCCGATGTTTCTTAGCCGATTTTAATAAAAACTTCACAGATTGTCATTATTTTATTCAATGTCCAAAAGCCGTCTCAAAGTTATTCGAATTCAAGATTTTGTTGTTATTGATCACATATGTATATCGGAAACGGGGAAAGTTATCGAAAATTTTTAACAAACTTTTACTGCCTAGGGATATAGCGAGCTTATGTTTCAAACCGACGCGTTTATACATACGGACAAACGGACGGACAGACAGACATGGCTCTATCGACTCGGCTGTTGATACTGATCAAGAATATATATACTTTATAGGGTCGGAGGTGCTTCTATCTGTCTGTTACATACTTTTGCACAAAAAGATTACACCCTTTTTTCCCATTTTTAATGGGCTCAGGGTATAATAACAAAAATCAATTGCTTCCGCAACAGCAACAAATTTACTAGACCGGCAAGTTTGGCAAATCTTTAAAAAACTAGCGACGGTAGCAGCTGAAAATTGTTAAACGTTTTGCACCAGTAGCCAAATAACATCAGAGACAAAAAAGTTGAATGACTTTCAGTTGAAAATTGAAACAAAAATGAACACGTTAAATGTTTTATTTGTCAATGTTTTGTTCTCTGATGCAAATTCACAAATTGCCAATTAAATTGCCAGACAATATGTTACTAAGATATAAATATCATGAATGTGTATAGTATAAGATAATAAAAACTACAAAATCGAAATAATTTAATATCGTTTCATGATGTTCATCACGCACACCTTGATGCGATGTATTTATGTTCATATTGCTTAATAATGGATATTTATTTATAATAAAAAAAAAATTTGTGACTCCCCGCCTCCGGTATATACTTAACTGTACAGTTTAAAAATCATTAATAAAAGATAGCTCGAATATTGAAATATTCTGAAGCACATTGAGGTATTGGAACCGAAAAGTGTTATTAAAACCAAAAGTATTTTACATTTGAAAAAATTTCTTTTGACTTTTTTTTGTTATGTTTTAAAAAAAACGCATTTTTTTTCTTTTATAAAAGTAATTGGGGTACATTAAAATTTTTTTCACTGTTTTAAAAGTTTCAAAATAATATTTATATATAAATATTAACAGGTAAGAAGATAAGATACCCTATACCCTATACTTTACGCGTACATTCAGTGCTTGCAAGTATGTGTGTTTGTCTACGCGCATATTGCATACTGTGCATACTTAACTTCAAGTTCCCATATCTCCGGTGTTTCTCAGCCGATTTTAATAAAAATTACACAGATTCTCATTATTGTGTCTAATGTTTCAAATGCCGTGTTTTCCAAATTCAAGATTTTGTTGTAAGGGATTTTATTTTTTCTAAAAGTTGCTCCGCAGTATTCATAATCATTTAGTATATGTGAATATAGGATTTCTCATAAGTCCCAAATGTCCCAATTAAGTTGAATCTCTATTTAAAATACATGTGATGCAAATTATTAAAAACTTGAACTGATTTATTGTATATATTTACGCACTCAATACACAAGCACACTGCTCCACCGAAAACCAGTAAGGTTAGTGTGCCTATGAAGGAATGCACTCATATATTAATTGTTCTTTTTTGGTGTTAATTATAATTACAGACCTACGGTCTATTTTTTTGGACTTTTTGAATCAGATCCTTTAAGATTTGACTTAACATATACGTTATAACTAGGCCCTGTCTTTGTATCGGCTGTTGGGCTAATGTTGTTGGAAGGTTGATTAAATTGTTTTGTAATAGTAGCAACCTTTGTTGGTTCGGTGACAACAGTTGATTTCTGATTTGACGACTCCTGTTTTAGGGGTTTTGTTCTTAGTTTATCAATTTTGCTGTCACCAGGTAACTCGAATGGACCTATACCAGAAATAACATAAGGACTAAAACTTATTGCCGGCAGTTGCTTTGCCTCCTTTCGATTATTATTATATTGGGATATTTGCTTGTCCTCTGAGTCGGGTGGAGACGAGCTTGTTGTATTCTTTAAAGAAGTCTGATAGTCGGTTGGACTTGCTTGAGATCGCATGAAGGTATTTTCACTTGAGCCAAGCGATGCTACAATGCATTGACTACTCACCCCAGTTGGGAATACTTCATTATTCTGTCTTTTAAGACGCGAAGTATTTGCGTATGAATTCAAGACTCTACCGAAGGCATCTTGGCGTATAGCGCTTAATCTAAAGGCTTCCTTTTTCAAAGTATTTCTTTTGCTACAACAGGGTTGCGCCTTCCTTTGAACTGTTTTCCCAAGACCCATTTGGTCCCTAAGGAACTGATGGGCAGCCTTTAACTCCCGCTTTTGCACAACAGATTTCCAGCACAGCTGCTCGGCCATAATACCCAGTATGGTTGGAAGCATCTGTGCAGCTGCAGCAGCATCCACAAATGCAACACGCAGCCTTCTGGCTATCACATCCACCAAATGGCAGGCATATTCCCGCTCACAAGCATAACCTATCTCGGCCTCAATATAAGGAAAGTTTTGATGAAGTCGTCGTCTATCGCTACACGAACTTCTCGATAACATCTCATAGGTATTGGTGCCATACGAGTCGATTAGATGCTGTGCCACATCCATTGGCAGTTCGTATCTCTGCACAAGATCCAGGGGTAACATGTAGGAGAAATCATCAGCGCCATCAAGCAAAAAGCTCTCTGTAACACTCGACTTCGATTGCGGCTCCAATTGACAGGATACAATTGCCGCATCAATGGCATCCGAGGCCATTATGCGATAAGTATTCCAAGTACCACCTGCAAGAGTTATCATCTGGTTGCAACTTATCTCAATGACACAATTGGACTCTTCATTGTCATCTAGCTTAAAAACTGGCACGTCTTTTAACCAAGCACTCAGCACATGATGCGGCTGTAGCTGGATGCAGGTATCGAAACAAGACTGAGTCTGCTGAATTAGGTTTTGGACTTCTTCAACATTCAAAGTGTCCCTCTGATCGGGGTTATCCAACAGTTTGCTGGTTACCAGCGTGCTGCTACCAAAGGGCATCGTCATCAGTGCCTGTTCGGGACACAATAGTCCGTAACAGGAGGAGCCATAATATCTGGGCAATGAAATGTATGTCTCCCATCGCGGTAAAGCAATGGGCTTTACCGTGCAGTCATCTAGGCTCCTTACCAGATCAATTTTCGCACCTGTTGCATTGATAATAGTTCTGCTGTTGATTGTAAAATTTACATTTGTCAACATATCTTTGACCCGAACTCTCCGACACACTTCATCCTTTTCCCTTGGCAGAAAGCACATTAAACGCGCATAGTTTGAAACGCTAGCACCATTCATAATCGCTGTCATGGCCAGTGCCAAACACATTCTTGCATCGTCTAGTTGGACATCGTAGTACACCAAGGAGCCGAGTAGTCCTTCCTTACGCAACAGCGGAAACTCGAACAATGTTGAATCCTTGCAAAGGAAATGCGATCCACGCAAATTTGACATGCCAGCCATAGCATCATACATCTTTAACCCCAGCCAGTAAACAGGAAGACGGAGTGGACTGTAGATGGGCATAAGCATCGGTTGTACGCTATTCAAATGTGGCGCTATTGAAAGAATTGTAGCACGCTCCTTAAGCAGCTGTTGAAGCACGTAGGTCTGCTCTATTTCGCCACCTTGTATTGCCGCATGCAGCAAGGAGTTGCTGCCCTCGATCAATTTACTAGATTTGCTGCTCGCCCCACTGCCAAAGTCGCCTGCTTCTATCAGCGCCGTCTTAAAGCCACGTGTTGTCGCCTCTAAGGCGCAGCCACAGCCAATGGCCCCGCCCCCAATTACTAGTACATCGAAAGTTTCCTCCTGTAGGCTTGCCAACAGATCTTTACGTTCCGGCATTTGCTGACAGCAACTGGCCGATGCGCCGCACGCATTAAAGCCCCTTTTTAGCATCCTGCTCATTCCTCGAAGCATATGTTTCTTCTGGTGCCAGGGTGTCATAAAGAGACCCTTGTGTAACCTCTTCAACATCATTTTTTATCTGATCTTCAAAAAAAGTCATTGACAAACAAATTTAAAACCAAACAAATTTAGAGGGAGCCGAAAAAAAGTGCTATAATATTGATGACGATTATATATATAATATTGTTTCGAAATAACTTTTGATACGCATTCCAAAAAGACAAGACTTAAAAAACAAATATTACGTGATTGATTTAAACAATTAAGAAATATATCATAAAAGCGATATAGCCATGTCCGTTCGTACGTCCGTTCATCTGTCTATCTGTATATATAAAAATCCGTCGATTTCACAAACCTTAAAAGCTAGAGACTTTTTTAAAACATAACTTCTCTATCAATAACTTTTCCGGTTTCCGTTATACAAAATCTTTTTATTTTGTATTATTATTATTATTAAGTATTGGACCCGAACGCGCAACTTTCTTATTTTTGTTATTGGACGTAGATGTACTAACGGACAGTAAATTCAAGTGACTCAACGATACCAGGCTTGTAAACGCGCGGACCCAAGCACAAAGCGACCCACCTCCCGCCCATCCGACCGAGGGATGTAATACATTTATAATATGTAAAAAATATGCACCTCCACACGAACATTTACAAATAGTAGGAATCTTAGTAGTGTCCAATTGCGTTTAGCTTTCTCAGACGTCTGGCTGGAAGAAGTCTCTTTGTGAGCACACTTCGGTGCCTCAGCAATCTTTCACTGTAACGGCTGCCCAATTTGGTCTTACAAAGTAAACAGTTTCGTATTAAGATAAAGGGTGGAGCCAACACGAATCAGGTTTGTAATCACATGCAATAAACGATTTTGCAATGTTGATACACACATTGAATCGACATAAGTTAAATCTTGAATTTTAGAAACCAAATAATGAAAATCTGTAAGATTTGTATACTTTGTTACCGAAATCAAACCTCCATTAACGATACTCAGACACTAGACACCAAACTTTTACTCTTAAAATTTATATTTGCTGCACTGTTTTTAGAAAAAAATGCTTCGGAAAGTATGTTAGTATTAATATCGTTTAACAATACATCTTTTTAAGTTTTAGTGCTGAACAATCATGTTCAAGGAGTCATGAGACTCTATACTACCTGTTTTAAATTTTTACTTCCTTGTTGTTTTAAATAATGTTTGTATTTAGTTTAAGTAAAGTTGATTCGATAATTCGAAACTCTTAATTACCTATTTGTATCGTTATGTGTATATACTTTCAACAATTTGGTCTGTGACTGTGGACTCAAGTGTATCAAATAGAAGTACTATATACCTATAATAAGGGTCTCCGAGGACAATGACGAAAGGACACAAATGGTCAAATGCTGCGTTATTTATGGACACGCAATGTTTAAGGGCAAACAAACAGTATTTCTCAAAAGGAGAATAATGACAGAGTGACAGCCCAGGGCTGGTCTAAGCTGGGCACATTAATAGTGTCAATAGAGCGACAATAGTTGAAAATTAACAAATGAATTGAAATTAATTAAACAAACTCATTAGCTTGTGAAAGTCAAGGCGTCCATCAAACTGTGCCCGCACATTGTTGACACCAATTGTTCTCGATGCGGGCAGGAACCACCCAAGGGAACGCCACAGACATCATAATAATAAAAGCCAAATGGGGCGGTCTCTGACAAGGTGACAAGTCAGAGTTTTTGCGCTTTCAAATGATTACCCCGTCTAAACATCGAGGCAACGCCCCGACAATTGTTTTTGCCCTGCCGTGTCCGGGCACCGCCTTCCTTGTTCCTTCCCTTAACTGCCCGACCCCTCAAATATGGCCATTGAATAGCCCCAGAACTTTTTTCTTTTCTGCTTTCTGCCTTCCATTTTTGGCCATTGTATGTAATTAAATTTTCCAACCTTTATGAGTTAAGCATAGTAATTTAGTAGCTCATTCTTACCAACAACTGCAGTCACGACGTTAAATTATCATCATTGGGCTCAATTGGTGACTGGTCGAAACCGAAAAGGGGAAGGGAAGCTAGCTGACATAATTACGTATCTATAATTATAAATAATTTTATTTGAGGAAGCAAAGCAACATTTTTTTAACAGAGCAGAACTTTCTTAAAAAAGAATAAGACATATTGCTTAGTTATTTTACAATTATTTACTTATATAAACTTAGGTAACTCAAAAGAAACATTAAAACTTAATGTAAAATATTTACTAAACATCAATTGGAAAAGAAAAATACATTAAGTGTATAACTTAAATTATTTATTATGTTTTTTCATCTGTGTATATTAATAATTCTAATCTAGGTGAAATATCCTCTTTAAATTTTTTGCTTTTTATTTCCATAACCCTTAAAATTGGAAAAGTGTTTTGAAAGTAACATCAAAATCAAAATTGTGATCTGTTTCCCTATTGTAAACCACTTAATGTTTGTTCTCGCTGAAACTGGAAATCGAAGTTACGGATATTTTTGATTTATCGATGCAAACTTACTTCTCGCCTCCCTAAGACTTACTTGAGCACTTCTTTTTATACCCTGAGCCCATTAAAAATGGGAAAAAGGGTGTAATGGTTTTTTGCAAAAGTATGTAACAGACAGAAGGAAGCATCTCCGACCCCATTGAGTATATATATTATTAAACAGCATCAACAGCCGAGTCGATCTCAGACACTATAAGAGCTAGGGTCCCCAGATTTGGAACACAAGCCCGCTCAATCCCTAGACAGTACAAGTTTGTTTTCGATTTTCGACAACTCTTCCCGTTTCCGATATACACATACGATCGATAACAACAAAATATTGAATTTGGAAGACGGCGTTTGATACATTTAGCAAAATAATGACAATCTGATTGGAAGATTGAAATTTAGTAAAGTATGCAGTATATGCGTTCTTACACACACACACACACACATTCTTGCAAGCACTAACTGTACGCGTAAAGTATAGGGTTCAGGGTATCGTCTAGTCGGGATTTCTCGACTAGAGCCTTCTTAGTTGTTAAATCTGCTTTGGTGAAACGCAACAGCTGAAATCCCACTCTTTAAAATTCTCCCTACTACATTATTGTTATTCACTTCCAAGTTGTCTGATATAAAATAAAACAAAAAAAGTACACGAGGTAAGGGGCTAGAAACCAAACATAATTTTTGAGAAATTGTATTTATTTTGGTATAACAACACATTAAAAATGTTTATTACACTTCGAAACAGGCTGAAAGTGATCCCTACTTATTACCTATTATCGCAAAAAACGATTAAAAAAAAAACAAATAGTTTTTATAATTGTGTGTTTACAAAGGTAAAAATACTTTTGTTTTAATATTATTTAATGTACATATGTTGTATGTTCTGCCATATTAAACTTTTTTCGCTCCACTCAATACATACCTGTAAAATTCACATCATATTGTGCCGTTAATAAAAAATATCTGACCCAAGCTCGAGGCGCATACTGGGTAGTAACAAAGCTTTGTTGTGTGTGTAAAAAGTGCTGCTAGGACAACAAAAATAACAACAACAAAAGCCATGCTGGCGTCTAAATACAAATTTCCGGCATAAGCCACATAACAAACCAGTCCCGTTAGCGACACGGACACGGAGACGAACTGGGACAGGGACACGGACAGCCGACTGTGCTGGACAATAGGCAGAGCCCTGGAGTCAGACCATAGACCCGGCACTTTGTTACATTTCGTTAGCTCACCAAAGTGCCTCAACACGTTACCACTACGGTTTCCCCTCACCAGCCAGCCACCTTTTTTGTTTGTCATGCTGCAACTCGGCGGCTTCTTTTTGTTTTTGGGGCATGTGGCTCACCTTTTTCCACCTCCTCACCATAGCCAGCCCCATATTTTTCCGGCGATCCCTTACGGGCATTATTGCAGCTATAAAGTCAGTGCCTTCAACTTTTTTCCAGTTGTTCTTTTGCTCTGCTTTTGTTGTTGTTTATTTCTCTCATTTTTTTTGTCGCCTTATTGCTATTGAAGTTTGTTTTTTATGGCCGGGCCGGACTTGACAATAAGCACGTTGGCGGGCAAAACTTTTCCACTTCTCATTTATTATTACGCGTTGAGTTTGTTTTTTTTTTTATTTAAGATTTGTTTTTATGCTCCCGGTTTGTTTTATATTTTTCCGTTGTTGTCCTAACAACACGGCGACAAAAAATTGTCCTCCAGCTGGAAGCAAAAAAAAAAAAAACAACAAAACACGAACAAATCACAAAAAGCAAACAAGCGTATGAAATTCATCTAAGAAATATTTTTATTTTGATTTCGCACTTTTTTTCAAGTGCAAAAGCGGTAAAATTAATATAATTTAAATAAACGACTTACTGCGCTTCGTCGGGCAATCAGCGAGGTGTTAAGCTTAAGTGGCATAAGCTGTTGTTGCCACAGGACAACAGAAAATGTTCTGGGGATGATTGCGGAATTCGGTGCTGTGTAGCTTCTGATTTTTGTCAAAAGTTTTGATTTATTATTTCAGCACTTAGACTTGGATTTGGCTTAAAATTAAATTCTTCTGTTTTTCTCAACTACAGGTGAACTTAACAAGACTTTTAATTAATTATCGCAGCTTTGAATGAAATTAACAATAATATTTTGATCAGTCAAAGTTTTGTCAAGTAAAATCAATTTTTTTCCCAGGCCTATTCAAGAACAGCTAATGGGAAACTTATCATATTCAAATATCATTTAATAGTACCAATATCTATAGTCTTTAAAAATAAATCTAAAGATACAAATCTTTAACGGATGTCACTAGCTATACTAAAACCAAGTTTGGTGTCATAGCTGTTCTAAAGTTGGATATATGTGTGTTTTATCGATTTGCTCATCGATGTGTATCAACTTGCTATCGATTTAACAGCCCGCTATTGGTAGTAGCTTCGTAACTTTAACTTTTTGTCTAACAAACACATGGAATCAGATATTTGCAAGCCTCTAGCTTCGAAGAGTTTTGAAAAAAGTTACGTTTTTACATACGGGAGGACGGGAGAGCAGACGGACGGATAACATGACGGATATTGCTCAAAATCAATATACTCTTTACCTTCGATATCAGAGTATTAAAACAGTTGTGTTTAAAATAAACATTTTTAAATAGTTACTTGAATGTTTTAATTGCATTACAAATTAAATAACTATAAATATATTTTTACGACTTTAAAAATTCATTATTGTCGAGCTGTGAATAAATAAAAAATTAAGTACATTCAAATATTTATTTAATAATAAATTCTTTAGAATTTGAAGCCCAGCAATAATAACACCGCATTGAAACAACAACGACATCGAAATATCTGTGAACATTTTGTTTAACACTTGCTTGCACGCAAGCCCGATTTCAACAGTTGGCATTGGAATTCAAATGTTCTGTCAACGAATTCGTATACAATTCAGTCGCCATATTTTGTATTGTGTAGGCGCGCATGACATAATTGGTCTACACACGCAACAAGGGCGCCATGACAAGGCCCAGGCAAGCATTAGAGCTGGGTACGTGTCCAAGTCAATGGTCAGGCAATGCTCAGTTAGCCATGGCCAAGAGGCAGGCAAGAGTCCGACTGAGCATAAAGGCGCTAATTTGAAGCAATTAGTTTAGCACTCGGTGATGAGTTGTGTTCGAATATGTCGGAGTGAGGTGACCTGAAGTTAAAGCACAAACGAGCAACAATGTCACAATGCAACAAACAAATACACAAACAAGAATTTTACTCGATTCTAAAATACCTTAACTTTTAAATAAAAATATATTATTTTTTTAAAAATTATAAGCAAACTTAACTTGGATTCAGGATTAAGACTTCCGTAATATTAGTTTAATATTCCGTTGCTTAATGAAAATAATTTTAATCGGATAAAAAAATTTCGAAGTAGTAATAACAGGTCACAAATCCTGATAACCGCTTTTGCGAAAAATAAAATGTGCTAATATTTTAGCTTTAATAATTTTTCTAGCTTTTTAAAGATTATAAAGCTGACTCTACTTAATTGATTTTTAATTTCATTTAAAGCCTATCATCCCCAAAAAGTACAAACACTTCCTTTATAAATGATATTTTATAGCAATTGTATAAACGAAGCAAACGGAAAATGTTACCACAATTTTTACGACTTAACATCAATTAAATTTTTACCTTTCGTTGTTTCTCGTGTTTAACTGTTTATACCCTGATCCCATTAAAAATGGGGAAAAAGGGTATCATGAAGTTGTGCAAAAGTATGTAACAGGCAGAAGGAAGCATCTCCGACCCCATAAAGTATATATATTCTTTATCAGCATCAACAGTCGAGTCGATATAGCCATGTCCGTCTGTCCGTCTGTCCGTCTGTCCGTCTGTCCGTCTGTATGTATGAACGCGTCGATCTCAGAGACTATAAGAGCTAGAGACTCCAGATTTCGAACTTAAGCTCGCCTAATCCCTAGGCAGTACAAGTTTGTTTTCGATTTTCGATAACTCATCCCGTTTCCGATATACACATGTGATCGATAACAATAAAATCTTGAATTTGAAAAAACTTTAGATGGCATTTTAATTATTAATCAAAATAATAACAATCTGTGAAATTTTTATTAAAATCGGTTAAGAAACACCGGAGATATGGAACCTTGAAGTTTAGTATGCACTACACAGTATGGTCGTACACACACGCACAAATACTTGCAAGCACTGACTGTACGCGTAAAATATAGGGATCAGGGTATCGTCTAGTCGGGATTTCTCGACTAGAGCCTTCTTACTTGTTTTCTACTACTTCCATGCGATGGTTCCTCCGACAAACTGTTTTTTTTTATTATTTATTATTCTTGTTGTTGTTGTAGTTGTTTTTGTGTTGTTGTTGTTGTTGTCGTTGGCCAACACTATTTGTGTCATGCAACAATGTAATTGGCACTGTCGTTGTCATTTCCGCTGGACACAGGGTCCGCCAGCGCGACACATTAAAGATATAACGAAAGTAAGTGTTCCAGGACCAGGAGCACGAGCAGGAGCGGTAGTATGAGCGAGAGCTTGAGCAACCCTAAACAAAGAGTCGACCGAGTTGCACAGGCTATAAAACAGGAAGGAACTTACTTGTAGGTTGGCATTTGTGCAGTTTTTACGTGCGCTGTGTCGCCTATTTTGTGTTTAAGTTGTGGGCGTGGCCAATGTCCTGGCCAATTGTTAAGTTGAAAATAATAGACGTAGACACGACTGTCAGACTGTCACTGGCGCACAGTTCGCCCCGGACACTAATCGATGTCGATGTCGATGTGAATGCGAATGCGAATGTGGGATGTGGGATGTGGGATTTGATAGTAGACAACATGGAAAGAAATAACCTTCAGACTGACACTGCAATATCAAAATTAATGACTCACTGGGCCAAAGGACCACAAACCTAAAGTACTGAGCACAATTGTTTTTCATTCTTGGGTTCTTTTAATTGTGGCCTCTTTGGCCATTTCGCGGTAAGCCATTATTTGTTTGTCCAGCCGTTCAATTGTTACATAGAGGTAAACTTGGTTTAAGGCTCCTCCACAATACTTAAAAGGCTCTTTACATTTGGGGTCCATTTTGACCACATTTTGGTGCAATTAAATTAAATATATTATATGGCTTACTCTTTTATTTAAGATTAACTATCTAAAAAATAAACTATAAGACTAGAAAATATATTCTAAAAGAAAGGTTTTATATTTTCAATGTTTGAAAGTTGGGTTTAATTTTGACCCTAAACCTAGTCATGACTGTTTTATCACAAGTAGCTTATGAAATTTTAATAAAACGATTAGCATATATCATCTACGTCCAATATAGTATATGTTTGAAACATGAACGGATTTCCAATTGCATGTATAGCATGCCCAGTAATTGGGTTACATATCACAATAATTTCTACGTTACGTAAATGTCTTAATAAAAACAATAACAATTTATAACTTACAATTGCATTTCATTACTCTATTTTCAGGTAAGTTAAGTCATCCTGCTTTAAGTCGACAAGCTTCTAAGCTTTATCATATTGGCTGCCCGTAAGTGTTTTTTTTTTTAGTTTAAGCATCAACTTAAGATCAGACTATGCAAGTACTAGCTTAAATCAAAGAATGCTAGAAGATAACTTTCACACCTATTTAACGCTAGTTTTGTCCTTAAGTCAAAAAAAAAAACAAAAAACGTAAGCAATGTGCCATGAACTACTTTGTCCAAACTGCTTCGCCTCAGTTGAGCCTGAGTTGTAATGCTTTGGTCACTTTTACTGCCACGCCACATTCGAGAGTTTATCACCTGGTTTGGCCATTGCCAGCCAATGGTCATGTTTGCCAGCCCGGCCCTTAACATTTAATGGCACCCCGCTTAACGCTTGTAAACACGTGGGTGTTCCCCCTCTTAACGGGCTGCCACAGCAATCAGTGTGTATGTAGTGTGTGTGTGTGTATTGTTTTTGGCTGTGTCTGTGCCAACTCAACCCAGTCACGCCCAGCTGCGACATATGTTTGTTTGCTTGTTTGTCTGTTGTTGTTGTTGTTACTTTCTTAAACGCAAAATTATGCCCAATGGGCATGCTAACTTCACGCAAATGAATCGCTTTTGAAAAGTCTACAATTACCGCTAATAGCTGGCAAACTGAAATCCAATTCTGCTGCTTGTTGTTGTTCTTGTTGCTGCCCGTCATTCATTAACTTTAATTGCCGCACGGTTCCACGCGGCGTATGCGCAACTTTTCCATATTATTATTGCAAATTAACAAATCAGTTAGCCGACTCAAAATCCCAACGAAGCAAAGCAAAAAAAACAAACCTTGAAACAAGAAAATTAATTAACTAACTTGCTAAACTTTAACAATTTAGCCCAAAGAATTTTTGGCGCAAATTATTTGAAATTATGCCAACAAAATTGAAAATTAAAAGATATGCGCAAACTTCAAATACTCTTTTTTAAGCATTAAGTGAATAATTAACCTGTTAAATGAAACAACTCCGCTTTAATTTGTTTATATTTTAAAGTTAACTAAATAATTTAGACTAACAATAATTTTTTATTATAACAAAATAAAAAAACGTTTTATACGTTCCTTGTATATTTAAGTATTAATAATAATTTAAAAGGTACAAAGCAAATCTCTATCAAATTGATATACAAACAATTTAAGAAACATTTATAATACATTAAAAAGAAAAACGGCTTACCTTAAAAAACAAAGAATTAAAAATAAAAAGGTCAAATTTTTAGGAAGTCTCTTAAAGACTTGTCATTAATCAGTGCTCGTTAAAATCTGATTAAAATAAGAAAAGTGAGAAAGCTCTAGACAAGAAACTCCGACTAGAAGAACCCTATACTCAACGCGTACAGTCTGTGCTTGCAAGTATGTGTGTGTGTGTGTTTGTGTACGCATATACAACATATTGACTTAACTTCATTGTTCCATTTCTCCGGTTTTTTCAACAGATTTCAATAAAAACTTTACAGATTTTCAATATTGCTTCAAATCTGGAGTATCTAGCTTCCATAGTTACTGAGATCGGCTAGTTCATAAAAACTGAGGAACGGATAGACTCTACATGGCTATGTCGACTCGACTGTCGATGCTGATCAAGATAATATACATATCTTATGGGTTCGGAGATGCTTCCTTCAGTGTGTAACATACATTTGCATAAAACCATTATACCCTTTTAGAGAAAGGGTTATGCAAGAATCCCATTGGCATTAGGCCTTAACGCTTCGCTTAGCTTGTTATTGAAGCCGAAGTTTATTGTTGAAAGTTTTGAGCTGGCGACGTTCGCTTTCGGAAAGCAATTATCCTTAAGGAAGTATTCGACTTAATTGATTTTGTACACACTGGGCCCCCGACAGAGCAGGACCAGGTCGGGGACAAGGACGAAGACCAAGAGAAAGAGTCGGCCTAAAGCGGCAGCTGTAACAGTTTTAAAAGGATTCTAATAAGCGCATTGAGCGTGTGCCTTTTGTCTTTTGGGCTTCGTTGTCTGAGCATCCTTGTGTTATCCTTTCGGTTCAAAAGTTCTTTTTGCGCATTTAGATAATAAAATTTCGTCGGCTTTTTTTCACACTTTGCTGCCGGACGTGGTGTTGTCTCAGATCGGGGGCAGGAGAGCGAATGCGGGGCCAGAGCTAAGGGTTCAAGTGTATAGGGGTGTTTGACCGGAAGTTAAGTTCCCAGTTACAATATCCCTTTGGGGTCGGTTGTGTCGGCAGCGTGTAGTTTAAATATAATTTGAAAATTGTGTTTATTTCATTGCCCGGAAAGCAAACGTTTGAACCTTTTATTGTGTTTGTTTGTTTGTTTTTTTTGTTAGACAGCTTTTACTTTTTTAGCAGATTAACTTTTAAAGAAAATGTGCACAATTTAATTTTATCAATAATTGCATTAACGTGTAATCGAATTAAAGTTTACTACTAATTAAATGTATTTAAGTCCATCGATATTGCTAAAGCTTATATTATTTATTTTAGCTATCTACAATTACAATTAACAATGTTTTTTAATAAACAAAAAATGCGATAATCAATTAAATAAATAAAAATAAAAATAAAATACGGCAAAAATTATAACAAATTAGAAAAATACACACATAGATTAATCAATAAATTTGTTATAGTTTTTATTTAATATCGTTCACAAGTTAAAATACCCAAAATCTGAATTTTTGTGTTTAAATTCTGTTTAGCGTTGCTTACAGCCAACAAAATATTCTCTTTTATGCACTTGCTAACTGTCACTGCTAGAAGGCGCCTTCTGAATCTCCGTGAAGTGATAGCGCCGCTATTTTAGTTGGCTGCACAACTAAGACACGCCCACAAGGCTGCCCCAACACCCCAACGCCCACTTGTTTTTACCCGATTCACGCTCTATGTTAATTTAACACAGCTCTCATGTTTTTTGATGATGAAGAGTTTTTGGTCTCGTGCCAAAAACAAATAATAAAAAAACCTTATGGCTATGTTTTTTATTTTTTCTGGTACTGGTTTTGCGAAGTTCGGAATTGGATGCTGCTCCGGCAATGCTCGAAATGAAACGCATCCTCCTGTTCCATGGGCTTTTCGTGGGGCGTTTTTGGACAAAAGCAATAACAATTACGCGCACATGTACCCTGCTACTCTGTATGTGTGTGTGTGTGTGTGTGTGTTATAGCTACATTTGTGCACATACTCTTAGTTTGGAGCTAGGCTCCCTCTTTGCCTGCGCGATTTTTGTGCTTTTTTTTTGCAGAAAAGTTTGATGAACTCGGAGGCCAACTGCCGGCAAACCGGCAATTGCTGCTGCCTGGCTTTGATTGTTTATATAGATGATGCGCCGATTCACACACCCATCCACCTTCCCCTTTCACGACTCCAGCCAAAACTCGGCTGGTGCTTCCGCAGCTTGTTGATTTTGATTCTGATGATGATGGTGGTGGTGGTGGTGGTGGCGGTGAGAGGATGGCCACGGCCATCACAATCATGAGGATGCTGTTTTGCAGTTTGCTTGCATATTTTTTGGGGTTCTTTCGACTTTGTTGTTGTTATCGAGGGGGACCTTCCTCTCACAATCCCCCCACCTTGGCCACCGCATTTGCCACAGTTGATTTCGTTAATAGAAAATTTAATTGCTTTTATTGATATATTCCATAGCGAACAAGGGCTCGAGCGCCAGTCAGTGATTGTAATTGGGATTACACGAATGGAGATGCAGCGAGCAGTGAATTTTATTGATTGCCACTGATTGTTGTTGTGAGCAAAGAAATCTGCAAATATTAAAGTGCGAACTGAAATGATTTTCCCAAAAATATACAATTATACCACACATATATACACTTAACGGTTGAACAGAGTAGAACAATAAAAAACTATTTGTTAATAAATAATATTATTTACTGAAGTGAATTGTGCATTCTGTTATAAATTATTATTAAATGTTATGGTAAACAAGCAAATTTTATAATTTTATAATCTCTTATGTCTTAAAACAAACAAATTAATTGTTAGTTGAACGAAATGAAATCTTAAGCAATGTATAATGTATAACTACTACAAATTGTTGCAACTATTTAGAAAATCGTGGAAGTCATTTATAATATAATTATATAATTTTAGAAGAAAAATTTCTAGAATTTTATGTATTTTTATACCCTTATCCCATTAAAAATAGGAAAAAGGGTATAATGATTTTGTGCAAAAGTATGTAACGGGCAGAAGGAAGCTTCTCCGACCCCATAAAGTATATATATTCTTGATCAGCATCAACAGCCGAGTCGATATAGCCATGTCCGTCTGTCCATCTGTCCGTATGTATGAGCCAACCGATCTCAGAGACTATAAACGCTAGAGACTCCAGAATTAGAATTTAAGCTCGCCTAATCCCTAGGCAGTACAAGTTTATTTTCGATTTCCGATAACTCATCCCGTTTCCGATATACACATGGGATCGATAACAACAAAATCTTGAATTTTGAAAACTTTGAGATGCCATTTAAAATATTAAACAAAATAATGCTAATCTGTGAAATTTTTGTTGAATTCGGTTGAGAAACATCGGAGATATGGAACATTGAAGTTGAGTATGCAGTACGCAATGTGCCCTTTCATTACACACACACATACTTGCAAGCACTGACTGTACGCGTAAAGTATAGGGATCAGGATATCGTCTAGTCGGGATTTCTCGACTAGAGCCTTTTTACTTGTTAATTCTGAGACATTTATTTTTAAGCAATTGAAAATTGGTAAAAAAAAAAGAAAAAGTATAACGCTTTTGTACCAAAGTATGTAACAGACAAAAGGTAAAAAAAGCGTTGATTTCAATTTTGGAACCTTTTCACTTGTTTTTTAATAAAATAGATCGAGGCACCGGTTTTTTCAAATAACTTGTATCTTTTAAAGTAATTACTGTCGTTAAATTTCCATATTCAATTTGACAAACTCCGACTCTCATTCATTTCTATGCTTTACAAAGGTTGTACCTTTCTTTTGATCTTCATGACAATGGAAAAGGAAAAAGCACATTTGAATCGTTTTATACACATCCAATTTTTTATTCACGTTACATCGTTGAACTGTTTGCAACATCAAAAGTTTTGCACAACAATAACCATATCCAACTACACGACTCATTCACTCCAATCCACTCATCCAATCGTTTATACAACCCAGCAAGCCAACATTGCATACCACAATTTGTTCATCCTTAAGTTAAACGTGGTTAAAGAACACACAACTTTAACTTTAAGCGCAAACAACTTTTAGTTACTTAAGGTTAAGTGCTGAAAAACCCACGTCTAGAAGGATTCAGTTCACAAACATACACGTAGAGCGTGGAGCCACAGTAACCCCCAAAATGAAATAAAGTAAAACATCAACTGCAATTAGTTGAGCAATCGATAGAAGTAAGTAATAAAGTTCTGGGCTGCCAACAACATTTGCCACTGATTGACTAACAACAGCGCAGCAACAACAAATCGACAGTTGCAAAAATCACAAAAAAAAACAACAATAAAAACACCAATAACACAATCTTCTAATGTGGCCCAAACGGGACTGCCGCCAACTGCTTCCTCTCATTTTGTGTGAGTGTATGTGTATGTATGTGTTTGTGTTAGAAGCAAACAGAGACTTCACTCTAAATAGTATGTGCGAGACACTTCAGCGAAAGAGAAAGCAAACTGAAATCTTAATTAAGATTGATATGCTTACGTGTGTGTGTGTGTGTCTGTGAGTGTATCATGCCAAGCTGACAGACTGCCTGACTATCTGCCCCCCTTTACACCTCTCCCCCTCTTTCCACTTTATTGACTTGACTGACACTCGTCTAAATGTCTAGTTGCCTGGTTTACCTGGCAAGTAACCGCCTGCTCCTCTATATTTGGTGTTTGTTGTGCCAGTTTGATTTTCGTTTCCATTTTCGACTCTTTGAAAAAGTTGCTTTGTTGTTGTTGTATGTGTTTTTTTTGTTTTTTGTTTTTGGTGCTTGTGTGTGTTTTGGCGGTTCGTGGTCAACGTCCCTACTCCAACCGACAGCAGCACGAATTATTTATGAATTTCGATTTCTTCATTTTCATTTTCTTTGGCCGTTTATTAGCGTAATTAGTGCCCACAAATGACATAATTCCTAAATCACAAACGCTATCGAAATCGTTGAGCATTTGATCTTTGACTTTTCATGCAACTTCTAGATTGGAGAACAACAAAAATATATATCAAACGAACTGATTAACAATCACATGAAAAAGCCGTTACCAACGTTCCATTAAAACGACTTATGAAGTACGGAAAGAGAGAACAGAAAGGGAGGGTGTTTGTATGTAAATTGCAGTCACTGTCAACAATGTGTGTGTGTGTCATTTATTGGTTGCATTGGTTAACCGCTTGGTAACAATATTGGCAACAGTTTTAGTTGACTTCATCCTAACCAAGCTTAAAGCTAAGGTTGGTACCCAAGAAAAATTAAGATAAAGGCAATTAAAATTTTACAATCCTGTGTTTTGAGGACGACAGGGCTAAAAACTTTTAATGCAGATGTTTCAGAAACGTCGCCATATAAATTTTAACCAATTTTTGCGTGTTTTAACAATTTGCTCGGTGTGTTGGCTCTAGTCGAGATAGCTCGACATGAAGACACCATCAACCTTTAGTCCTGCACTATTGGGTATGTTATATGCCATTTTAAAATTAACAATATTTATAGCTAGTTGTCGTTTGATTTTTTTGTCTGAGTGTATGACCGAATATAACAATTTGTTATGCTTAAAAACAAGTGAAACAATGCAGTCGAAAGCAACCGACTGCAAAATACTTAGATACCAGTATAAAAACGTGTAGTAAGGAACCATCTTCAAAAACGGGGCGTACGGGGGCGGCAGGGAACGGGGCGTTCAAAAATACTTTGAAGCAGATCTTTGTGAGATATCGCCAGCAACAATTTGGTGATTCTTAAAGCTTAGAAAGTGTAAAAGATATGGGATACAGCAGGTGTGGGCTGGCATCCAAATTTTTTTTTTCTTTGTACTGATTTCTTTTCACCTTTGGTATCAAACACTGTACAAAAGATTCAAAAGCAAATACTTGAATGTATGTAAATAGTTCAAATAAGGAAATTGAGCAAAAAAGCAAAAAAGCTGTGCTGCCATCAAAACTGGTTATGGCAAATGTTTGCTAACATGCAGCATCATATGTGTGGTGCCTTTGCTGCCGCAGCAACAGCATCAGCTATGGAGCATGTTGCGCACAGCAAATTAAGTGCAACCACAACATACACAGACACACACACACAAAGACAGAGCACGAGAAGGCGATGCAGTTGCCTAACGGAACGAACAAATGGCAAGACTTTTAACACTCCAGGGATAAAGTTTCATTAAGAGCAGCCTAACATGACCGGGACGGAGTCCAAAACTAAGTAAAGCCACAAGGCGGCACAGTAAAAGTGACAGAGCTAAAGTAAGAGAAGTGTCTGAAGGGGCTGAGGAACGAGATGTGTGTATGTACATATGTGTGTGCACAACTAAAACTATCATACTTCATACTACGACGACGAGGCTTCACTTCACTTCAAATTGCACTTGAAGCTTATGAAGCACACACGCCCCCCAAAAGCTTAAGCCGCCCACTTTTACTTCAAGTGCATGTGAAACCGCAGTTGAAAGGCATTTATTGTACTTGTCATTGTTGTTGGGGAGTCAGTTCGGGGTGATGAGTGAGTGGTGTTGGGTGGATAGCTCGAGCTCCGTCTGTGCGGTTGGCAACCCTCTCCAAGTCCCTATTTTGCCTCCCTCGCTTGAAGTTCGCATAGAAAAATGCTTTACTTCCTCTTATGAATGCCAATGCACTGCGCTCATAAAAACTCTCTTCTACCACTGTGTGTGTCCATGTGTGTATCTGCTGTGCTTGTGTGTATGTGTCTGGTATACTGTAGGTCTTTTTGTGTATTAGGCATTTGCTAAACGACCCTAGTTAACCTCGAGGCCAAATAATTTGCATCAAGCACTTGCACTCTCTTCTGTACAACTTTTGCTAGGAATCTGTTACGCCCTTAAGGCCATTTCTGGATCCTTATCTTCCGCTCTCCCTTTGCTTCTTGCTCTAATGTCTTCTTCTAGGCGCTTTTGTCTATTGCCGCTGCTTATTTTAGTTATGGCATTTCAAGCATTTTTGCCAAGCTAACAAGATTATGCGCTTAGTGTTTTGCCCCTTCTCAACAAAACTTCATCATTCAGAGCATTGAAAAGTTTTTTGTTCAAGATGCAAATGAATGTGGGAGTGTGTGTGTGTGTGTGCAAGAGAATAGGTGTGTGTGTGTGTATAGATGTCTTACTGTCCATGGGTGGCCCGGGGTGTAATTAAATTGGTGCCGTTTTGAGTGCTGTCTGTGAGCAATATCAAATGGGCAATAAAGCCAATCTTTAACGTTTTACATTTTTGCAGCAATTCTCACTTCATTTGTTTGTGATGAGCTGCCAAATGTACTAAGCAATGCAGTATATGTGTAGAATAAGCTAATTGTTATTTGGGAAATGCATTTAATATATTTCATGTAATTTAATTTATTAAACTCAATTAACAAACATTTGGCTGGCAAAAAAACAAAAAGCTAATTAGAAATTATAGATCATAAGAATGTAATTGTATATTATAAATAAGTTTAAATAATTGAGTATTAATGGAATTCAAATTGTAAAGAAAAAAAATTTTTTTGTTCTCAATAAAAAACTATCTGATTATATGAAAAAAAATATATATATAATAAATGCAAGTTAACTTTAATATAATAAAAATCTTAATGGTTTGCCTGGATTTTCATTTCTTCTTCTTCTTTAATTGCTATAAAATGAGTAATAAACACAAATTTAAGCATTTAATTTTATTAAATTTAATTTTATTAAATGGTCTTTGGTAAAGATTTTAATGAATAGAAGAGTCTGTTTTTCGAAGGGAAATCCTCACGCCTTAGATTTCCTTCTACTTAAACTTAGACTCCACTTTAGTAGAGTGTAATTCATAAATGAATTTTCTTTTAGACCATTTTTTTCTCATCGTCCGTAACTTTCTCAATGTGCGTTCAAGTTTTGAGCACTCTTCAACACCGTGAAAAGTAAAGTAGGCAACACATTTTACAACAGCAACTATCAAAAGTTGTTTGCGTTGTTCATTTTGAATTTGTACATATTGTTGTTGTAGTTGATGTTTCAGTTGATGATGAGGTTGTCACATTGTTTTTGTAGTTGATGTTTCAGTTGATGATGAGGTTGTCACATACACATAAGTTGAATTAAGGACGCTCCTTCTGACTGACGAATGCAAACAAAGCATAGCTCAAAAGTCAAAGAGAAATACTCAACAGCAGCTAAACACTTGAAAATGTCAGTCAACACAAATTTTCACACACACACACATACGTTACGTAAACATAAGCAATTTATGGAATTTATTAAATTGGCTGAAAGAGCGTTTGGTTTCTATGTTACAGTCCTATGTTCTATGTTGTTAAAGTCCATTGAGCCGTTGGCAAACAAAAATTTCAACACACTGCAAGAGAAAAATCTTTTGCTCCACACTGACTGGATTGTTTTTATTATTGCTTGTTGTGAAAACACTTGAGAAAATTTATGACAATGAGCCAACAACTCTTAGTGCTCATAATATAAATAACAAGTAGGGCAGTGTGCAAATGGGGCGTCTGGCCCAATGGGCGTGGCCCGTAGTAGCTACCGCTGCGTGGATTAACTGACCGTGGTTAAATATGTGTGTGTGTGTTTTTGTGTATTTTGTGCCCAGCATCTGTATGCTACCACCTATTGTGCCTGATTGGAAGGGGCGTGGCAGCAAGTAAATGTGGCAGAGCTGAGAATCTGCAACTGCGCCACATGTGTAGGCAATTGCGAAATTATGCCGAAAGGCTCCCAAAGGCAGCAGCCAGTTGACTTTTTGGCCTCAGACAGTCAGCTCATGTACATAATGGAACCCTAACCCATTTGCTCGACACAACCCACTGCTTACACTCCCTTTTACCAAGCAGCATTTTTTTTATGTCCACGGTTGCTTTGCACCTTGAGGGGATCTCAGCTAAAATTTATGACAGTTTAACTTAAACGTTTTGACAAAAGGCTGTGAAAGAAGATAAAGAAACCCGAAAGAAACAAAAACGTTTAACTCTTTAAGAACGGTCATAAATAAATTGGTAATATTATAAATATATTATTCATTTTACGAACGGTTTGGTCATGCATATTTCATTTGTTTAAAACTAAAACAAGATTTTACGTTTGTTAAAAAAAAACTTTAACTATGGTATCCAGCTAATGTAACATATAAAAGGAAAAATAAGAGTAGATTCTTTAAAATAATACAAACTCTGTTTTGTTAAAAGTAAAGTTAAATTACTATAAAATTCAGTGTGCATTTTTTATATAGCTTTAACGTCTCTGATTTTCAGTTTATCTTTTTGTATTTTGATTATGCAACCAGTTACTCACAACATTATGTTTACCTTAAGGCATTAGGCAATTTATGCTATTCACTCACAACATATATCTGTTCCAGTACTACACATATACTATTTTAATATTCCATTAATTACTCAACCCATTTAGAATACAACTATTTATTTGTTCTTAGTTTTCAATAAAAATGGTGTTGGTCTTAACCTAAAAATTATTGTATGTATTAAATATAAAATAGTAAAAATGAATAGTTCAAAACATTAAACTGAAGTAATTTCAACCTTTATGTTTATAAAAAGCACTCACGTGCCGCTGAAAACCCTTCCGACAGAAAAATGTCAACAATAAATGAGAAGGATACTTGACGCTGTTTGTTGATTTTTAATTACTCGACCAGCTAGAACCCAGGCAAGACATTGAGACCGTCTTGGACTATTGGCCACAAACGGGACAGAAAGTGAATGAGAGAGAGAGAGAGAGAGAGAGAGAGAGAGAGAGAGAAAACAAAGAAATTTACATTTGCTGGCCACAACGAAAGGCAACTGGTTACAAAACAAGAAAATAAAAGAGTTGCCAGCAGTTGGCAAAAGTTGCTGAATAATTCAACGAATGTCCTGCCAACATTTTAATTTAAGTTTGCGCTTCGTTGGTCGGTTAGATAACAAAGTCTCGGCCCATATTTATTTACACTTTGCCGCTGCCAAATGACAAGCAGCCCAAATTATTAGAAAACTTTTCTCGGACAACATTGTGCAAGCACAAATAAAATAAAAACAAATACACAAACACACAAAAAAAAAGAGGAAATGTGGCAAAAACAAATTATGCAGCAATTTCATTTTGATATTTTTGTCAAAAAACTGGATGAAAGGCTGTTAATGTAAATGGCGGCCACAAAAGTAGCCAACAAAAAAGAAACCAGAAAACTTTTAATAATGTCTCCAAAGACACATTTTTGCGGGCCTTTCTTTGTCTACTCCCACAAACCTATAAGCAGAGAGAGAGAAAGAGAGACAGAATGAGAAAGAGAAACAGAGAGAGAGACTTGTTCACACTTCATTTGCAATTCTGAGTGCGGCCTCTTTTGTTGTTGGCTCTTTTTATTTTTTTTTGTAATAGGGGGTTGCCGCTCCGCTGCGCCTAATTATTATTTTCACGAATTCAAGCTTGTGATTTGAGCCAAGGACTTTTAGCTTGTCCTTGTTTTGATGGCCGTCACTTGATGTAAATTATGTTTATGCTTGTGGCCTTCTTGAGTACTCAACCAGCTCACAAAACACAACCACCACACCCACAATGCAGCAACATTAAGTTTTATGTGCAGTTTTCTCACTTTCCTGCTGGCTCTGGCTTTGTCTGCATCTGGCTTATGGTCTGGCTTTATGGTCCAGTTAAGACAGTTATTTTAGAAAGTTTTTCGGCAATAACTTCGCTGTGATGTGCTGCAATTTGTCCAAATGGTTTGGTCTTGATTATAGGATTGGGAGCTTTATGTACTAGGCAATAATGCATTGTAATTAGCATAGCACAACATATATAAAGGCATACAATTTCAACATTTAAAAGAGCGAGAGAGAAAGAGAGAGTAAAGAGTATTAAGATTAATAATGGTATTTGAAAAAGTGGTTAATCTGATATGAAACATGAATTTACTTAAACTTAACAACATACGATGCTAAATGTGTGTTAACTATTGGTACGAATTATTATGATTGAATATTTCAAACGTTAGGAATCATTCGTAGACCTTATTTATTAATGTATATTTTATAAGTGTCATAAGTTCTTTTGTGTATTTGATAGTATTGAGGTGGCCTAAGATTTAGTTGTTTTGGCAGATGGGTAAAATTGCTGTTAATCCCTTTGGATAGCATGGTGGTAATTTGTAATATATGGTATGGTAATTTGTATAATATATCTTAATGTTTTATTTAATTTTACTTCGCTACGCGTCGCTTTTATAATACATTTATATCTAAAGTGAAGTTGGGTGCGCCTGATCAGATCAACATACGTTTATGCCACATTCATCGATTGTCTATCGATCTGTGGTACGACCACTATCGATCAATTTCAAAAGTCTATTTCTGGCGCTGATCATTGTTATTCTTTGCTTTATTTCAAGCGATTTCGCCTTTAAGATATTTGTTTTTCCAGAAAGTAACTTATAAACATTAATATACATAATGGATGATTGTTTTTAAATTTCGTAAGCACCAACAAATGAAAAATATGTATTGTTGACAAATGAATTTATAAGGAGTTGATTCCACCAAATCGTTTCTACGATGTTTTTCGGCGCGTACAGTAAGTGCTTAGGAATTCACAAGTAAAGAACTTAGGAACTGTTTTTTTTTTTTACATAAGTTGAGCCAAGTATTTCGAAGTACATTTTTAATGCCAAACAGTCAACCACTTACAAAAATTTCAACAGTCCAACTGTTATAATAAGTTCCACTTAACATAAGTTCTTGTTTACAAATCCGTACATACACACACACACTCATATATATATATATGCATTCATATAAAATATACATGTTAAGCTGGCTAATTTTGCCGACTGTTGCCTGTCCATATGTCTGTCTATGCCTGTCTGAGCATGTCTGGATATGTCTGGGCATGTCTGGCTGTCGACATATCTTAATTCCCATAACCAGCAAAAGCAAAAGTCTGCATGAATTTCAAATTCAATTTGGCGCATTTTACATAATTTATTAAACAAAAGGCTCGACAACAGCACAAAACGTTTTATTGCCTCGCTTGTTTGCAAACGTATGTATGTGTCTCTCTGTCTGTCTGTGTGTGTGTGTGTGTGTGTGTGTGAGTGCGAGGTCGCTCTTTTTATACATTTAAATAATTTAGGTGTGAAGATTATATGGTCGCGATATGGTTAAAATTGTTGACAACTTAATTTGTGAAGTGGTCTTTGCGGCCGGAAATGGTGGCATTAAATGGCAACCACAGCAAGCGGAGGTGCCACACACACACACACACCAAACACACTCGCCACAGGCCACTTGCTGGGGCCTACATGTGGCTTAAAGAGAAACTGTGGGAGATAGAGGCAGCGAGATAGCATTACAAATTGTAATTTAAATGCGCGTTGAAAATAATATATGAGGCAGAAGCAACAGCGGCAATGTGGCAAACAATGCTTTCCCCCTCTTTCTTTCTCTCTCTCTGTCTCTCTCTCTTTCGCTTTCGCGATGGCGTCACGCAACTCGTACAACGTGGCGCTCACGGCGCATACTTAATCTGCAAGACAGGTAAGAAATCAGGCGAATAAAGAAACGACGATGGCGACAAACGGACACACTGACTGACAGACAGAGGACGACGCCACCTTGGCACAACTGAAATTGAATTATTGAAAAATTAAAATACTTTAAAAGAACCTCTCTGAATATCCAACCAGATTCAATTCAATTACCTCTCCCTTGTGTGGCGCGTAAGTTTGTAAGGTTATTGCATGAATAATGCACGACATGCCTACTGCAAATTGCCGCATTGCGAACGCCCTTTAAAGCTGCCACGCCCATTTGTAATTGCCGGCATCGGTTTGTTAATTGCTACATAATTGTTTGAAATAAATTTACTTACCATACGTTGCTTGCCGCCGTTGCTGCTCCTGGCGTAAAGACTCGCTCGCTCGCTGTTGACATGGCGTATGAGTAATGTGCTATTTAATGTCAGTCCCTAGGCGAATGGTTATACCCCGCACGCCCGTGTGCCACTCCCACTTAAAACTTAATTTGCATTGTGCATTTTGAGCAATCGAGCATTAAATGGAGATTGAGTATTGTTCATTGTTCCACCCAAAGTGGGGAAGCTTCTTACTGTGTGTGTATGTTTAAATTGAGTGAATGACTGTTGCATGATTAATTCATCGCCCAATGCATTGGGAATTGTATGCTTCTTGCTGTGCGCTGTGAGTCGACTGCTCTGTGACAAATGACAAATGAATACTTTGGTGTTTGAGTAGCTGCTTGACACTTCTCCTTTTTCATTTTATGATGGCGAGAACATTGAACATTTACTGAAACACGTAGAGCTTTTATTGCAGTCAACCTAAAGGGAGAACTTTTTAACTAATAAGTGCCATACTTTTATTTTAATGAGTTTAAGTAATCAACTTTGTAGACCTTACAAGTTGTATCAGTATGTACTTATTTAGGTCTATCCATTATTCCATTAACTGGCTTAACTCATTATCTTTGCTTTTATTTATGCTTTTGGGTACAATTTATATATCATAAAGTTTTTGAAATCTAAAGTTGTGATAAGATAACGACTAGTTAATTCAACAGATAATTTCTCAGATTTTCAATATATCAAAAATGGTTTAAAAGGCAATAAATAGATATGTGCAAGGAAAATCAAAAAAAATATTTGGCTCAAAAAAAAAAATTAAAAAACAAATTGAAAAAACCTATTTGAGATTTTCGAGTAAAAAAAATCATATTCTATTATATTGCAATGTCTAATGCAAAAATATTATTTATTTTCTTGCTTAGTGTTATCTTTTAAGTAATAAAGCATTTTTCGTTTGCTTTTTGAACAATGTCTCATACTTTATTCTTATTCTCTTGCATTTAACTTAACACATTAAATTTGTTATAAGGACTTAGGCTGCTAAGCTTGACACTAAGTCTAACATCGTAAAACACTTAACCCCTCTGCACAGTCCATAAAGTCTTCAAGACTCGAGCAGAGCAGAGCAGAGCAGGCCATGAATACTGAAAACCTGACTGGCCGGAATCATATTTACAGCATTTGAGACATGCAGCAGGCATGTTGGCTGTGCATTTGTCACAATCATTTATTAATATGTTAAACACAGTCTAAACGAAGCCGCAGCAACAGCTGCCACCTGCCACCTGACACATGCCACCTAGCAGCTACCTTAGTGGCTCCTCAGCCACTGCACAATTGCCGAACAGAAGCCAGCACGGTGGCTGGCGCAAGGACTTCAAGCTGGAGCCAAAGCTGAAGCTGACAAGCACGTAGCATAATTCATGAAAGTGAGAAAGTGTCGAGCAGCAGCGTTTGCCGCTCTCAGCTCCCCAGTTCCCACTCTTCCTCTATCCCCCATCTATCCCATGTTGCCTGCCATGTTTTATGCTTTCGCTCACTTTCTGACACATTTTCGCACATATTTTGTCTTGATACCCTGTAAAATGCAAAAGGGCGCAGTACACAGCTAAGTTAAGCTTCATAAAAACAAGTATATATACAAATTTGATAGTTCTTGTTATATCCCATCTCACTTTTAATATTAATGAGGTAAAATAAATTATAAAAAGAAAGTTAACCTTAGGCATGAAAATGAAAGTAATCGGTTTTTTTTTCTTTTTTAAAGCTATTCGTTTGTTAAATTCGTGCTTTTTGTATCCTTTCAAACTGTTTTCTGATTTCATAACTTCGGGATGTGTCTTGCTTATAAAGTACCTTAAAAAGCTTTAATATTTATCTGCATTTATTAAGACTTGACTTGCATTTAAAACATTCAATTTCTACAAATGTATTTTTGCTTAGAAATATACAAGGAATTTCGAAGTCAAGTTGGTTCTAAAATGCAACGTTTCATCTTTCTAGTTGCAGCTGCAAGTCGAGGCGAAAGAGGCGCGCAATTACTCTTGTTTGATATTATTTATTATGAATAATGAGCTTTTGATTTTTTATACTCTTGTTGTGTTTGTGCATGGTTTGTTCTTTTTGTTGCTTTTTGGGGTAGCTCAATTTAATTAAAGTTCTTAATGAGTTTTCCATCGCAGCTCAATCAATCAAGATGCTTGAATTGAGCCATTAAATGCAAGCTGGCTTTGTCTTACAAGCGATTACATTGTCAGAGCTCACCCAGGAAACCGTTCGAAACGAGCTGGGCAGCTTGCCAGACAAATACTTCGCCAATGAAGCTCGAAATACTTGAAGCGAATAACAAAAAAAACAAAAACAAAAAAAACTGCTGTTGAGATTGCAGCTGCGTGTACAACAAAAGCAGTTGATACACATACACATACATTCACACATAGTACATATGTGTAGCTTTGTGCGGAGTTAAATCAGGAACTGGATGTGAATGTGTGAGAGACGACGAAGACGCGACGGGCAGTTCGAGTTCATTTGTTTGCCAAGTTGGCAAGTTGGCAAAGTGCATTTTGCCGCAGACAAAATTTGTTTTGCGGTTTTGCATATAAATATCTGAGCATCCACACGCGATGGCAACGACGACGTCTCCTTTGGCATGGCTTAGCTCTTGCTTGCATTTAATATTATCTGGTAAGCATTTGCTTTACTCCTTTCCATTCCTTTCTTGTTCGTTCTTCCTTGCCACATTTTTATGCTGCAACACGTGTGTATGCTGTGCACAAAAAATTGTATTGCTTACTTTTCGGCTTACTTACGTTCCTGCTGCTACTTTGTTGCGTTTTATTTATTTTAGATTTTTTTGTTGCATTTTTTCGTCGTTGTTGTTGTGGCTTTTGGTGTTGCTGTTGTTGTTTGTGCGGCATTGAGCTGGGTTAAACAATTTGCATAAAGTATTTCATATGCTGTATTCTCCTCTTTGTAACTGCATTGTAAATTATGGTAATAGTTTCCTTGTGAATAGCCGCCGGCTTTACAACTTAAGTAAATGTTGAGCTGACGCAATTTAACTGTAATTTAACAGCCCCGCGCAATTAAATGTAAGACATATAAGTACTAGAAAGCGTTATCAAAAAAGCCTTACGAGAGGCTTATCATTCATTCATAATTGGTAAACATAATCAGTAACTTAAAACAGACCAAATAATAAAATAAAAATACGTTAAATTTCTCAATTTATTTTTTCATTAAGGAAATCAAGTATAGAAGCTTTTATGTTGTTGAAATGTTTTTTTTGAAATGTTATTTATTATTTCAATTGAATAAATTGCTTGGATTTAAAATTCTTGTGCGGCGCACGGTAAAAGCATTTAAGTAACAGTAACAACTATTTTTATTGCAAATTAACAAAAATTTAAAGGTTTATGATATATTTAACGTGGCTGAATAATTTAAATGTTTTTTTTTTATAACTAAAAAAAATTTTCAAAAATTTTGCTGCGCAGATATCACTTACCGAAACGATCATACGTTGTAAAACATCAAAATTTATTTCGATAATAATACTGAAAGAAACTTTTAGAGTATTAATTACATTTACAGAGTTTCTAAGATTTTTGTATTTCAATTTCAGTTTTGTGGCGTTCGCTATATGTCGTATTATATTACAAGAACTTTTGAAATGTCGACTTTGTTACCCAAGTATTACAATGTTAAATAATTCGTTTGCTTTGAGTTTAATTGAATTTTGTTTGAGTTCTAAGCAAAATTAAACTCAACTTGAACTTGAAATGTTATTTCACACCCTTAATTAATAAGCCATCATCTGTAAGCTGTAATCTGTAAGCATGTAAATAAGGATTGCAAATAATGTGCTTAATGTGCACATCTCTGCAAATGAAGCATGGCACAGAGAGCCCCTAAGTCATTTAATTGCATAATGAGCCAAAGCTGGCAGGTAATCAGGTCGTTTGTCAACAAAGTGCATATATAATAGCGACCATACAGAGAAAACGAGATCGAGACATACGTGGAGAGGGGGGTGAGTGTGCTGTTGGGGAGAAGTTGTTGTAAAGTCAGCCAAAGTTTGCCAAAGGGGAAAGAGGAAAGGTCAGAGGGGCAGACAACTCGTCAACGCTTAACTAATTACGTATACGCAATGTGATTATAAAAGCTGCAGCTGATTAAATAACTGTCAAACGTCAATGGCGTGTGATTGGATTGGCTTGATTGGTTGCCTTCTTAATTTTTCGCCTATTTCTTTCCCCGAACACTATTTTTTTCTAGTCGCCGCCTTAAGCTTTGAAGGATAATAGCCAGACCATAAGCCATAACGAGCTGCGCACTTGGCAAAACAAACCAAAAAAAAGTTGGGATCTAAATATTTGTTGACATATTGCGGATTTACAATGATTTGTGAACGCCCAGCGGAGCAGCGGCGGCGACCAATTTCCGAGAATTAAACAAATACATTTGAATAATGGCAAGCAATGAGCAAACAAAACAGAAGACTGATTGCTGGCAATAAAAATGGACCATAAAAAGCGATAACATCATATTTATACGCGGCAAACACTCAACAAGATGCCGCAAGCCGCAAGCCGTATACCAAAAAATAAAATAAAAGGCGCCCAAACAAGTCTCGGGCAACATTTCCATCATTTCGCATCCCATCCCATTCCAATCCGTGTCGTCCCAATACTTATCCCCATATACACAAAGCTCCCAAGGCGACGAGCGTTGAAAGCGATTATATGCGTAAATATAAAAATGGCGAAAAGACAAATAAACGACAATAAACGAGTAGGCGTGGCGGCCAAGTAAACCAAAAGTAGCCACACACACACACACCATTGCTCTGTCTCACTCCCTCTTGCGGTCCAACAAACAACAACAAGGCAAGCAAAAACGATGGGCCCATAAAGCAACAAAAACAAACAAAAAGGGCAACAAGGGTCGAGGCGCCTGTACAATGGGGTCATTCAGTCAAACGTGAGTGTGAGTTCGTCTCACTCAAATAAAGCAAACTTTAAGAGTGTATTTACTGACATGCATATGTAAATACATTTTCGACCGCTTAATCCCTAAAGAAACTTGTTCTTGAAATTTTTTCAAGAATTTTGCTTTTTAAGGGGAAGCTGATGGTTGTTTATAAAACTGGAAAAATCGCAAAAAAAATATATATACTAAAGAGAATATTTACTCTGGTTTTTCTATTCAAAACACTAAAATCGCTGGCTAACTTTTTTATACATATTAAATGCTCATATTACCTTAATACTTTTTACTTAACGCCAAATCAGCAATTGTGTTGGAACAATGGAAAAAAAAAGAAGAATTTATGAATGTTGCACATTTTTAAATGTAATCTTGAGGGCTCCATCGTTTGTCATCTTATTATATTAATACTTACGCTTTCAAGGTCTTTATAAATATTTTTCCAATCTATGCCACTGTTCATCGCTCGAAGCATGGTGAAACCAAGCACTAAAACGGAGTAGGCGGCACGTTTACAAACATTTTTGTTTCCTCCTTTGCATTTCTTTTGTGGGCACGTTTTGTTTATGACGTCCATTTGGTTGTTGCAAGTAGCAGAGATTAGATTCTGGTCTCACCAAGGTGGACGGACACACACACACACACCCAGAATTTTTGTACGTTTCGGTCTGCTCGTGTACCACCCTAAGACATCCTGCCTCAATGTTAAAGGTTCATTTTTGGTAGCAGTCGCGTAAATGTTGACGACTCATTTTAATGCCGGGCAACGACGTGCAGATTTGCTATTTGCGATTTGCATTTGCAGTTGATGAACAGTGCGGCGGCATTCAAACGTTAAGCGGCCCATAAATTTCACATAATACCGAGCTGCGCTTTAAATGGCCTGGCAATGCGTCTGAAAGTATGCCGACAATTTGTGTTTGCTCGCTTGAACTTAACAAAAAAAAATAAAGCAAAACGAAAATAAAATAAAGAACACAGTCAAATAGGCTTTGGCGTGGCTTTTTTTTTGCAGTTGCTTTTTTGGCTACTACTGCAATTCAGCCCAAAGGCAGCTCATTGAAACTGGCCGCCACTTTTCAGCGCGTTTTTGTTTGCGCAAAGTCCAAAAACCCGAAACCAAAGCGAAACAAAACAAAACAAAACGAAACGAACTAAAAGGAAGCCATCGTCGAGCCTGATAAATTGAATGGTCAGCTGCGTTTGCATAAAAAGGCCAATTCAGCTCCTGGCCCTTTGCTTAGGTGTGCCAAACAACATTAGCGCGCCAGATCACAGTACCAAAAGAGTCAAGTGGACATTTACGCTGACTGATTGCCAGTCCATGTCGTGTGTCCTGACACGTGTGCGGCAGTTTGGCAACCCAATACAGTCAGGCATAGAAAAGAACATTGTTAAAGCACACTTGAAATTTTGCCAAGTATCTTAACTTAAAATATCCTGTTATAAAAGAACCTATCTAACTTAAAAACAATTTGAAGAGAAAATATGCGTAAAATTAATGTATATAGTGATCAATATTTACTAAACCCAATGTAGAACAATATCTATCTCTGCTCTTTATTTATTAATGTAAATCCATGATGTTACAATAAAGTATCATCATCAACATAACAAGAGAGCAATTAGGGCTATTGAGGTTTTTTTAGTAGGTTAATTGCTTGACAAAAATCAAAAATCAATTGTATTAGATACGATAAGAAATTACAAAATACGATGTTCATTGTCTCTGTGCTCAATAAAATTAACGATTTTCTAGTAGTTTAAAGTGTACATAAGACACTTAATGTTGTTTTTTATTTTTTTTAAGAATAATGGATAAGACTTAAAAGGGATCACCTTTAGCTGTCAGCTGCTGTTGTCGCATGGAATTACGCAAATAGAATTACAAGCAAATCAGCAGGCCAAGCAGAAAGACAAAGCTCATAAAATAAAAACTGCTCATTAAATTCCAGCTCGACGTTCGGTGCAAAAACATCTTTTGAAACGGAACAAAAAGCTGCGAATGCATCCGTGACAGGTGAAATTGAAAAAAGCGACATTCCGACACTCCACCGTCTAGCTTCCCCCCTCAAATGCCAAAAATACTGAGCGCCAAACTATACGAAAAACGTGCTAAAACGTAAATCAACAGCGAAAATCGTGTTGAGCATTTTTGGCTGTCCCAAAAAAAAAAGAAAAAACAAGAAATAAAGCAGAGTATGGCAAAGGCAAAGAGAGAAAGAGAGAGAGAGAGAGAGAGAGAAAAAAAGTATAAACAGTTGTGCTGAATGGTGGAAGGGATTAACGCAGAGGGTGCAGTTTGAAAGTTAAAAAGTGGCAAAAGTCCAGAGGGAATTGGAGATTGGACATGGCTTTGACGATGGCCAAACAACAAATGTGGGGGCAAATGTTGGGGCAAGTGGTGCTGGCGACTGTTAAGCGCCGTTTGCAGTTGTCCTGACTCCTGCTGTCTCCTGTTATCCAGTCTTCCTGTCTTCTGACTTGCCAAACGTAATTCAATATGCAATATAGTGTTGAAAGCTGTAAAAATGTTAAGCGTTTTTAGCAGTTTTACTTTACGAGCAGCGTCTCCGAGAAACACATTGATCGAAATGAGTTTTGCCGCCAACTCAAATTTCCTGAATGCTTGCGGAACATTTGCAATTGTCAATGGAAACCTGAACATTTTTAGTCGCTTTCTGTTCGAGATTAAACGTTGAATGACATTTGAAGCGGCACTTTAATGTAATGAAATCTGAGTGAAAACTTACGTTGATGAAGTTTTGCACAACTATTTGGAGAGTACATTAAAAAAGTTTTTAAATATATACTATTAAGGCTGAGAGTAACATAAAGTATGTTTATATACAACATAAAATATATATAAATCAAATGCTGGATAACGATTGCTGTTAACATATAACACTAGAAACGTGTCTAATAATATTCCACTTTTATGTTTTCATTAAATATTTTTACAATGCTAAACAATAATAAAAGATGATTCATTCTAGTCAAGGGTATGATGGGACTAATATTTTTTTTATAAGTTAACTTAAGGGGATATTCCGCAGTTAATATGTCTAATAAAATTGCTCAGATTCTAGATTTTGGGTTCACTTAATATAAGTTTCCTTAAATATGTGACTTACAGCTTTAATAATTTAAGTTATTGTTAGTCAGTTAAAATAGACAATAGTTTATTTTAATTATTTTAGCAAACAAAAAGAAAATAATTATTTATCAATGTTCTGCAGAAAATAGTAATTTATATAAATCCAAATTCATGACCAAATAACAAAATTTTTACTGTTAGGAGAAACTTTTTGTGCTTTCACAAGGGAAACCTGCAAACGTTGCAATTTGCGACGAAAAACAATTAAACTTGAACTTTTGTCATAAAAAAGGAGAGAGAAACAAAAACTAAAAGCGCAGCGTGAAAAATTTCGTATCAGCAAAAATAAGGCGACAGCAACACAGTCCAGAGACCAGCGTAGGAGAACGCAACTGCGAAGCTGGACACATTGGCGAAAAGTTTCTGTCCAAGTTGGCGCTAATTAATTTTTATTTATTACATATACGTATGTATGAGTGAAGAACGGGCAGCCAGAATGTTTTCCCAATGAAATTATTTGACCAAATATATAATTAAATTTTCTAACTCCTTCTTTAATTGTGCACTTTCTTCCACTCTCTCTCTTTTTCTCTCTCATTTTGCAGGCAAACATACACGCGTGGATACCCAGCAAACGGCACTGGAAGGTAATTAATACACTGGCCTTTTACTTGACTTTTGTGTTTTGTTCATTTTTTTTGTATATTTTGTTTTGTTTTTGCTATGAGTAACTTTATTTCTGTGGTTCATGTCCTGCACTTTCCCTGACTCACGGAATATATATGCGCAATGCAGTGTGCTCCATCGAGATTCAGTAAAAGTGCGACACATTCATGTCAAAGCATTGTGTGCAACATTTTCGTTTGCCTCTCTGCTGTGGCTTTTATGAATGCACAAAGTTAAACGAGGGAGCTACATTCTCAAATGTGGGCCAAGCAAACTTTTAAGCAAATGAATTTTGCCCCAAGTGAATTGGGACATCCTTTTGATTAACTGGTCACTTTTGCGTCTGCTTCCATTTTCACAGATGCGGACATGCCACGCTTCGCCGAACCCATTGCCAATGTCACCGTCTCCATCGGTCGGGATGCTCTGCTCGCATGTGTTGTGGAGAACCTTAAGGGTTACAAAGTGGCCTGGGTGCGCGTGGATACACAGACGATACTTTCCATACACCACAATGTTATATCGCAGAATAATCGAATCAGTTTAACGTACAACGATCATCGATCGGTAAGGAATATAATAATATTTAATTTATTATCAACTGTGAGTTTTAAACTGTGAGAGCAAATACTTCAGCAAAATTAAAATTTGATTGATATTTTTTTATATGAGCTCAATAATATTGAGTATACTATATGAAAGAAAACTTAGTAAAAAAGGCTTAAACGTATTATGTGAGGAAACATCAGTTACATTTTTACCATATTGTTCAAATTGTTCAGTTTAAACAAAATGAATTTTATATAAAATATATTTTTAAATATTTCTTAGTGGTATCTGCACATAAAAGAAGTAGAGGAATCCGATCGCGGCTGGTACATGTGCCAGGTCAATACGGTATGTCGGTAATTACTGCAAGCAATATTTATACAATCATAATGTTCGTATATTTCTCATTCAAGGACCCTATGCGCTCTAGGAAGGGTTATCTGCAGGTGGTAGGTAAGTAAGCGACACGATTCAACTGGCTATTCAGCTGGCACTTGAAGCACACAATACAACACATTGTTTGACTCTGTTTCGCTGCAGTGCCGCCAATGATTGTTGAGGGCATGACCAGCAATGATATGGTCGTGCGGGAGGGTCAGAACGTATCGCTGATGTGCAAGGCGCGCGGTTATCCCGAGCCCTACGTCATGTGGCGACGCGAGGACGGCGAGGAAATGCTAATTGGCGGGGAGCATGGTGAGTAATCAGCTTTACATCTACAATCTACAAACACACAGACAATGTGGTTGCTGTTTCTTACCACCCAACCTTACACAACCAACCAGTCAATGTCGTTGATGGCGAGCTTCTGCACATCACCAAAGTAAGCCGACTTCACATGGCCGCATATCTGTGCGTGGCATCGAATGGTGTACCGCCATCGATTAGCAAAAGGGTCCATCTGCGAGTTCAATGTGAGTATAATGATAACCAAGGGCAGAAAATATTGTTGGTTCCTGAAAGGGAATTAATTGCAGTTTGACGCTTTATAAATATTTGTAGACAAACACAAATTTTATTAATATTGATCAACATCAACTTAAAAGTAGATTTTTATCTTTATTTTTAGTGTTCAATATATTTATTGTTTTAGTCGAGAAATCCCGACTAGACGATACCCTGATCCCTATACTTTACGCGTACAGTCAGTGCTTGCAAGTATTTGTGCGTGTGTGTACGACCATACTGCATACTGCATACTCAACTTCAAGGTTCCATATCTCCGGTGTTTCTTAACCGATTTTAATAAAAATTTCACAGATTGTTATTATTTTGATCAATAATTAAAATGCCATTTAAAGTTTTTTCAAATTCAAGATTTTATTGTTATCGATCCCATGTGTATATCAAAAACGGGATGAGTTATCGAAAATCGAAAACAATTTTGTACTGCCTAGGGATTAGGCGAGCTTAAGTTCGAAATCTGGAGTCTCTAGCTCTTATAGTCTCTGAGATCGGTTGGCTCACACATACGGACAGACGGACATGTCTATATCGACTCGACTGTTGATGCTGATCAAGAATATATATGCTTTATAAGGTCGGAGAAGCTTCCTTCTGCCTGTTACATACTTTTGCACAAAAACATTATACCCTTTTTCCCATTTTTAATGGGATCAGGGTATAAAAATATATTATAAGAAACAGTGATCTATTTCCATTCATAAAATACGTTCAATACGGTCATTCAGTAGCTAAATTATACCCAACAAACTTCTTAGAAACAATAGTCGAACGAACTAGGGAAGCAAAAGTACAATAATGAGTATTAATTTTTTTTTTTTTATAACAATATATAAACTATTTTTATATACTTGTAAAACTGTTTAGATCAGAATGAAAATCTGTGACTCGTTTAAAGAACAATTTAAAAGCAATCTGAAACGAATTCCGGCTTCAGTCACATAACGAATTCCACGTATACAGAAAGCGTCAAATCCATTTTGGGACACAAGTGTTATGCAACATTTATGTGGCGCTTGGTCCGATGTGGCCACCCAGAGTCAGACGCGTTGTTAAATGCGTAAAATACACAAAGCAAAGCAGCAGCAGGCCTTGCGTATATTTCCCCTGCCAACCCTCTTCCTCTCCCCAAACCCATACCCATACACATTCAATGTGGCCCTTTAACTGTTGCAGTTTCAGGGCAACAACCGCACCGTGTCCTCAACATTGGAACACAAGCCCGGCAAGAGCGGGCGGTTGGGAAAGGGGTTGTTTTCGTGGTAGAGGGCTTACGCACTTGGCCAAAAATCGACCATAGCTCCAGTCACGTTAAATTAATTTACCTGTGCGTGTGTGCGTACGTTGCTATGTTTGTGTGTGTGTGTGTGTGTGTAGTTGTGTGCATGCGCTCATTTCGCCATGTTTGTGGGCGTTTTGTTTGTTTGTTTGTCAGCAAGTGTTATTTTGTGCCCCAGCATTGTGTACGTGGCGAAAAAGCGTCACAGCTTTTGTTGTTGCTCACACACACACGCACACACACACACGTAGTGCCTGCTGGGCAGAATGCAGTAACAAAAGCTATTTACACACAGCCTGGACACAATCTCACGCTTACAGGCGCATTTTAATGACCGAATGCATATTAATCCAAAAAACGTTTGCAAACTCACGTAAAATGCATGCGAAAATTGCTTCCAAAATATTGTACTGGAAATTGAAATGGCTGTAAAGTTTAGTTGAGGATTTGCTAGATTTCATACAGATCAACAATAAATGCACTCGACTCATTAAAAATTGCAATTCATAAGGATTTTAATGTGAACTAGATCTTAAGGCTAACCTTAAGACCTTGTAGGATTAGTTTAATGTTATTCAACAAAAGCGTTTTAGAGAAAATATAAGCATACAAGACATAAGAATATACATTAAAAATAACAACCTTATCAAAATGCAATGCAACACAAACAAAACAAGCAATTGGTACCAGAACATAAGCCCAAATAAACTAAACACCTACAACTTTCTTGAGTCAGCAAAACCTCTCCCGAGTGAACAAACCTTAAACTAACCCGACTAAGACTTGCACACACAATACAACAAATGTACCTCTTATAACAACCTCCTCTTGTAATAACCTCCTGCACCTCCTTCCACAAGTACCACAAACATTCGGCACCAACAACCAACTTTAACTCTTTTCCCACCACAACCCGAGCACAAACTTATATTACTACGTCCAACAGATATAATTCATAAGCCACGATCCAATAATAATACATCATTTAAACACACTCATTACACACAAATCTAACTACTCTCCTCAAGTTAATACCTTATCATTTATAAACCCAGAGCTGATAGCCCTAGGTATAATAATTGAAAACATAAGGGAGTCAAATGATAATTAATCTCTGTTTGTATTATTAAGAACTTTAAACTTATTGCAATGTAAATATTTTGTTAATTCCAAATGTCTTTTAAATCGCTTATTGACTGACTTGTTATTTGAAATTTTGTCATACTTACATGTTTTTCACAGTTCCACCCATGCTCTCCATACCAAATCAGCTGGAAGGTGCGTATTTGGGGCAGGATGTGATGCTCGAGTGCCACACGGAGGCCTATCCAGCGTCAATCAACTATTGGACCACCGAACGTGGCGACATGATAATATCAGGTAATGTCCACTGCACAACAGCAACAGCTAAATGAGCTTAACTTATTGCTATTATTATGCAAATGTGTTGTATGCTCATGGTCGAGGATCATATGTGTTGTGGCGGGTTTTACTTTACCCACTGTGCCACATACTGCAACACAATGAAGAACAACAAATAACAGCAGGCAAAAATAAAAATAAATTCGCAGTCTTGGGCACGCGCTGTTCATTGCAGCCAGGTTTATTATGTGAAAAGCGTTTGTAAATGAGCTTACAATGCAATCAACATGCTGCCTTGCCATGGCCAGAATTCAAGCGCAGCAGGCAACCAGAAAACTGTCATATAAAACACCAAAAATTAAAACTCACTGCGTAAGCGAAAAAAAAAGTTAAGCTGCTGCAGCTGCAATCACAGCTGATGCCAACAACAACAACAACACGAACAATAATAATAAAACTTCTGCTGCTGCTGCTTCTCATGTTGCTGTTGCGTTGTGCTTTAATTTCTTTTTGTATTAATCATACGCACTGAGTGACAGACATTCGAAAAACATCCGCGCACACATGTAAAGACTTTTGAGCTGTTAAGTTCTTAAAATAATTGTCTTTATTGGTTGCCACGCAGAATAAATCAGTAAAAAAACAAATGGTTAAAAACTTTAATAGGCGAATACTTTTGTAATAATTTAAGTTACTCTTTAAAATGTTTGTAATAAGATTTCCATTGACTTTGTTTCTATTCATTAAACGTTATCTTATTTCTGTAATACTTTAAAGTTGAAGTTGTATTTAATTCAATAACATTTAAATTGTTTTCCTTTTAACTCAATTTATTGATGCAAAAATGTTTACATGGCTTCTCTTAGTGTTTATTTAATTAAACTGACAATCAAAGCTATTTAAACACAAATATTTCATATATTTGAAAGTAAATGTATGTATGTCCATGTCTATGTGTATGTGCATTTGATATGTATCACGTTGAGTTGTTAGCAAAGATTTATGCTTGCAAAGCAACATGCGTTGCATATTTGTGGCTTTTATTGCAATATGAAATTCCCTTTAAATGCAAATGCAAATCCAATAATTGGCAACTGATTAAATTACATAAAGTCTCGTTTCACACAATGCTTTTAATTAACCACTGAGCTCAGAATGCAGAACAGAAATTCACTATTTTCTATAAATTGGGCATTTCATCAAAACTAGCAAATAAATAACATTGTCGTGGGCTGACCAAATTTCCTAAATGAAAATCCATACAATGGGAAGAGCTTCAATGTGGTAAATACTATTAAATTCTATGAAACTAATGTGTATGTCAGAACGCATCGACAGAAAATATGTTCGAAAATATTATTATTTTGTAGCGGAAATTATTTTAGCATAATCACACAGATTTGCGGACAAGCGGTTGAAAAGCGTAAAGCGCCTAAACGAATGCAACAACATGCGCCACACAAACTGGTTAACTGGCACTCCATAATCCGTATTGCTCACATTGCGACCAAATTGAAACGGAAAATAATTGACTCTAAAAAATCAATAAAATTCATTTTCACGGCTTAAAGCAGACCAAAAACAATAAACATTTATGAAAAAAAACGTTTTTTGGATAAAATATATCAATTAAAATATTAAACAAATTGCTCGTAGCATTTAAATCATGAAATAATAAGTAAGAAGGTTCTAGTCGAAAAATCCCGACTAGACGTTACCCTGAACTTTATACTTTACGCTTACAGTCAGTGCTTGCAAGTATGTGTTTGTGTGTGTGTACGCGCACACTGCATACTGCACACTGAACTTCAATGTTCCATATCTCCAGTGTTTCTTAAACGATTTCAATAAAAATTTCAAAGATTTTCTTTATTTTGCATAATGTTTTAAATGCTGTCTCAAAGTTGTACAAACTCAAGATTTTGTCGTGTGTATATCGAAAATCGAAAATAAAATTGTACTGCCTATGGATTAGGCGAGCTTAGTCTTTAGCTCTTACTTTGACAAACGGACATGTTTCGGAGATGCTTTCTTCTGCCTGTTACATACTTTTGCACAAAACCATTATACCCTTTTTACCCATTTTTAATGGGTACAGGTTATAACAAGTAAGAAGGCTCTAGTCGAGAAATCCCGACTAGACGATACCCTGATCCCTATACTTCACGCGTACAGTCAGTGTTTATGTGTGTTTGTATGTACGCACATACTGCATACTGCATACACAACTTCAATGTCCCATATCTCCGGTGTTTCTTAACCGATTTTAATAAAAATTTTACAGATTGTTATTATTTTGTTCATTATTTCAAATGCCATCTCAAAGTAATCAAAATTCAAGATTTTGTTGTTATCGATTCCATGTGTATATCGAAAACGGGATGAGTTATCGAAAATCGAAAACAAATTTGTACTGCCTAGGGATTAGGCGAGCTTAAGTTCGAAATCTGGAGTCTCTAGCGCTTATAGTCTCTGAGATCGGTTGGCTCATACATACGGACAGACGGACGGACGGACAGACGGACATGGCTATATCGACTCGGCTGTTGATGCTGATCAAGAATATATATACTTTATGGGGTCGGAGATGCTTCCTTTTGCCTGTTACATACTTTCGCACAAAACCATTATACCCTTTTTCCCATTTTTAATGGGATCAGGGTATAAAAAGAACGCATGAGCATAGAAATTATAACAAATACTAGAGATTTTTTTTCTAATGCTCAAGCTGGATTTGTTTGTTCGATATAGAAAACACACACTCAACATGATTTACCAGCGTGTGTGAGTGTGTGTGTGTGTGTGTGTGTGTTTAAGCTGGTCGTGAAGACAATTCATATGCACACACGCATAGGCTACAAGCAAACAAGAAGCGAACTAAGATTTGAATATATTCGGCTGCGAACATGATGCATGGCAAACAGACACCAAAAGTTTTTGGTAATAAATTTTAAGCGACTTCGGAGCGAAACGCATGAAACTACAATACATACAGACACACAAACGTATATACGTATATGTTTATTTAAGTTAGAGGGTGGATTAAAAAAGAAGACAAATAAAGTGATTGACTGGCACTGAGTATGACTTCAAAGAAAACTTAATAACCTGACATTTAAAAAAAAAATCAATTTATAGATTTAGATATAGATAGTGGTATACAAATAAATATAAATGTAGATATATACATAGATAAAAATATTAGATGTGGATAAATACGGTTGCAGTCAGGAGCAAATATATATTCTCCCGGAAATATTCTGGGACATAATTTGAATGAAATTATTGTCACTTATACTGTGTGTATGTCAGAAACGTGAAGATTTGTCGATAATTAAAAACAAAAGCTTGAGCTGCCTATTGTTAAGAATAGCATATAATCAAAAATCTGGAATCTGCTGATACTGATCAAGAACATATTTACATAGTTTGTGTGGTGCTTTCTTCTGCCTGTTTCAAACCTTTGCATATAACCATTGTACATATAATAAAGAAATCTGTCAATCTTATTTTTGATTGCTATATTATATAATTATACTATAACTATACTAATTTTACTAAATATTGAGTAAAATACACAAAGATTTACACATAACATAACACAAAACACTGTTTAACATAGCCAATACAGCAAAGTAACCCAAATCTGTCACATATGATATAGAAGAGTCAGTCGTATCAACTTGCCGTACAGCCCTCGTTGAACTGTCGCTAGCACATGCCATTTATCACGGGCATAGTCACAGGACAGGACAACCAATTCTTTCACTGACTGCTAGTGATGTATGCCACAGCAAGCACAAAAACAAGAAAAAACAAAAAATCACAACAAAGTACGTCGAGAAAAAAAAATAACGTTTTATTTTATGTCCCAATATCGGATGGCGGCATATTAAAAGTATAAACGTAGAAATCGCATATGTCGAGGTCGCCGCTGTTGCCGGTTCTTTTGCTGTAGATTATGAGTTAAATTATATATTTGCGTGTCAGAGGGGCTTTCCATTGTGGCATGGAAAGTATCTAAGAAACTGGCGCGTCACAAAAGATGACTGACTATAAAAAAAAAAACAAAAAGGGAAACCGACTCTCACATGCATGCCACTAAGCGCCACAAGCAAATCGTTTTTTGCCAAAAACGAACAGCAGAAACCAGAAAAACATTTGTCACAAGCACACAAACAAGAACAATTGAAACACACAGGACAAACAACAACATGGCGTATGAGTAACATGCGATATCGCCTTACAATGCGCCAAACAATCAAAGTGAAATTAAGTTTATATATTTAGTGCTACTTATACACATACACATGCATGCATCTCTGCTATTTGTCGGCCTAGTCTGCGGTCCCGAAAAGTAGGCAGCACAAAGTGAAATTAAAGCCGCAAGACTGCGACAGAAAAAAGAATAAAAAAAAAAACACCGAAAGGTAGAACTAAAGAAGCATTGAATAAAAGTTTTTCTTTTAGATTTTCACTGATTAATGAGAAAAGTTTTATTTAGTTCTACTTGCATGGGGAACCCTCTTAGTATCGAGCTGGGGCAGCTTTAATTACGCACACACGCAGACTGCTGGAGTGTAGAAGGGAGGGGGAAGATTTGATGGAAGTGGGGCGGGGCAAGTATATAATTAGTTTGGGTCGCCATTGAAAACGCATTTCGCTTCACTGCTCACAACTTACAACAAAAACCATACACAAAATGCAGGTGACATTAATTAATTGATTTTTTTTTTTCGTTGGGAAAATCAACTGCTGTGGTAAACTCAAAAATTTAAAGCTATATTTAATTGTGAAAAAAAAATGTTTATTTATCGTGCGATCTCTGTTTTGGCTTTTTTTTACAGATACTTCTCGAGCTGGCGATAAATACGAGACCACATCAACTGTCAGTGGTTATACCAAATATATGAAGTTAAAAATTCGAACGGTTGGACCAAATGATTTTGGCACCTATCGCTGCGTGGCAAAAAATTCACTGGGCGAAACCGATGGCAACATTAAACTCGACGGTGAGTGACATTGCGACACATTCATTTATTTATTTTTTGTTCTTACTTTTTATTCTTGTTTAATTTATTGCAATTTATTTGAATGCGTTTTGTGCAGCAGCTGTAAAAAATGGTTTCCAATTTTTCATTTGTTGCGCGCCACTTTAGCTGACATTTTTTTGTTTTTGTTTTGCTTTTGCGTTAGCTTTCAAAAAGTTAACATTATGAGTGTCTGAAGAGCTGCCATATGTATTATACAATTTTTATACCCTGATCCCATTAAAAATGGTAAAAAGGGTATAATGGTTTTGTGCAAAAGGCAGAAGGAAGCATCTCCGACCTTATAAAGTATATATATTATTGATCAGCATCAACAGCCGAGTCGATATAGCCATGTCGGTCTGTCCGTCTGTTTGTCCGTCTATCTGTCTGTATGTATGAACGCGTCGATCTCAGAGACTATAAGAGCTAGAGACTCCAGATTTGGAACTTAAGCTCGCCTAATTCCTAGGCAGTACAAGTTTGTTTTCGATTTTCGATAACTTATTCCGTTTCCGATATACACATGGGATCGATAACAACAAAATCTTTAATTTTGAAAATTTTGAGACAGCATTTGAATTATCAAACAAAATATAAACAATCTGTGAAATTATTATTAAAATCGGTGGGACGTTGAAATTGTGTATGCAGTGTGCAGTATGCACGTACACACATACTGAAGCACTGAATGAACGCGTAAAGTAAAGGGATCAGGGTATCGTCTAGTCGGGATTTCTCGACTAGAGCCTTCTCACTTGTTTCATATAAATCAAGAGCCAAGTTTCGTTTTTCTTTTAACTTGTTTACCAACTTTAACAATTTAAATCAAAAATTTCTTTTATATCTTACTATCGTTCAGTTTTGTTCAAAATTATTTGTTGAGAATTCATCAACTATGTTTTCACAACTGATTGCAAAATTATTTTTCCTCAGAAATGCCAACTCCAACGACTGCAATAATATCAGAGAGTGCCATGTTAAATCGCAGCTATGGTAAGCATTATTATAACAAACTTTTAATAATATCAATTTGTTATACTTGTGTTGAAGTCAAACTGTAAAGTTAATTTAACTGTTTCAAGCACTAACTAACTCACTCACTCAACCTCGTACAAGTTGGACTCATCAATTTTGCATTACTAGTTTTGATAACTTTATGCACTGCAAATCATCAGTATAAAAAGCACCCAAGTTCGACCTTACCCCCATCATTAAATTGCTCAATATCCTAACATTCGTACAATCATTTTAATAGTATTTGTTTATTCGAACAAATTCTATAATTTTAGTTATTGGGTTACAGCTTCAAGTATGCTTTTGTTCCGATTTCATAAAGAGTTCTAACTCCTCACCACAATCATAGCAACATTTAATAATTATATCGAGCGCTTTGAAGTTCTCTCTCTTCACAAGCCACCAACTTAGCCCATCTCTAGACACAACCTTTCTCTCGTTCAGTATTCCTAATGTCAGCTTGCATGCAATTTTGTGTTATAATTTTTGCTATTTTGCCTTATTTACTTTTTGTGTGTTTGCCTGTTGTGTTTTCTTTCTTTACTTTTTTGTTTGGTGCCTCTCAGAGCGGCTATTAAATGCAAATAAATGCAAAATTTAAATAAAAATACTTGGAATACAATTACGTCTAGATGTTTATTCATTTTTTTATATATATGTATGTATGTATTATTTCTTTCTATGTGTTCTCTCATTTAACCCAACCTTCTTAGCTTACTTTCGGAATATTTCTTTTATGTTAAAATAACTAAAATAAAAAAAACAACTTCAAAATAATCATAAAGAAAACTTCAACAAACCGTCGTTATTTATGTACCTTCTACCATATCAAAAAAAAAAAAAACACAACACGTCCAACTCTCTGTCTCTCTCTTTCTCTCTTTACATTCTATCTCTCTTACTCTTCCTGCCACTTCCGACTGATTCTTGCTGCATAAAATTATATACAAAAAATAAATAAAACAACTTAAACCAACTTTACATTGCAAAAGATGGCAGGCGACGTCATAGAAATAAATTTGACTCAGCTAACGCTTTGCCTGATTACGGGGTTGAGGAGTGGCGTGACGGTGCTCAAGGTAAGTACCTGCTACGAGTATAACCCCCCCATTCTCACATCCCCCACCTAAAATCGTTGTACCTACCTTTGTGTGTGAGCCTAAGTCTTGTATCTGTTTGTGCCGCTTTGATGGCCATCGCCTGCACTTTTTCATCATTTGCACATAGTTCCATTTCCATTGCACCCGTTCCCATTTTATATCAGTGTGCGTCTTTTGCTCTTCCTCTTATAGCTGTTGTATTTTCTTTTCATACAGTTTGTATACATACAAAAACTATATTTTTCATATATATTTCAAGTGCGTTGCTGTTGGCTTTTCCCCGTGTTGCCAGTTAGCATAATGAAAATCTCAAAATAGCAAAATTGCTGTGCACATTTCGCTTGACTCGTTGCGTCCTTTTTGGCCTTTTGTCTAGGCCATGGCCAAGTGTTTAGCGTTGATGTTAAAAATTAATTAAATCTCCTTTTTAGCAAAAATGTCGCTTGCATTTCGCTGCTTCTAAGCTTTCACAGTTTTCATTTCACATTTGCCGACAATACGAATCGCAGTATATTGCTGCCCCTGCTGCCATCCACAGATGCAACAACATAGCATCTTGGAGTAACGAAGTGTCATAAGCAAAAGTGCAAGACAAATAACATGGCAACAATAAACGACAAGAATAAAATAGATAGTTTCTAATTTTTATTTATTTAATCGCCACTAAAGATGTACTAGTCAATTTTTAACCTAATTCAATCTAACTGAAACACGTTCTATTAGCCCAAATAATTATAAATATACATTTTTGATTTTTATAAATTTGCTACATTTCAAAAATTCATTAAAAACTTAAATAACACAACAAGTAATAGGTATCCAAAATTGAAGAAGAAAAAAACATATTCACAGCAAAAGTGAAATGGTACAAACGAGAAAAAGTCGGTTTAGTTTACATCTTAATTCGAGAGAATTAGTTAATGGCTTTCAACTCAAAAGGTTTTTTCTTTAATTTACAATTTTTGTACGGAATACGAAATTAATTTTATTGGTAAAATTTTGATTATACCAATCTTAAAAATTAAAAGTACAATACCATTTCTAATTCTGGTTGCATCAAACAAAACAGTCAAAATGTGTTTAAATACAAGGGGGCACCTCTTACCTTTATAAGACCGGCCTTATAAGCCAACAAGGATATGATAGAGTCAGTAACAAGATACTATTAAATGTACATTTTATTATTCGAAAAGCAAATAAACATGCTAACTCTCTTATATCGAATTAAACTGTACACTTGATATCGGGCATGGTTTTAATAATAAACCCACAAATCAATTTCTCGCTAAAAACGACGCCAATTCAAATTAAAAACCGTGGTCAAAGTGCATATAAGTGTAAAAAAAAACAAGTAAGAAGGCGCTAGTCGAGAAATCCCGACTAGACGATACCCTGATCCCTATACTTTACGCGTACAGTCAGTGCTTGCAAGTATGTGTGCGTGTGTGTACGACCATACTGCATACTCCATACTCAACTTCAAGGTTACATATCTCCGGTGTTTCTCAACCGATTTTAATAAAAAATTCTCAGATTGTTATTATTTTGATTAATAATTTAATAGCCATCTAAAGTTTTTTCAAAGTCAAGATTTTATTGTTATCGATCCCATGTGTATATCGGAAACGGAATAAGTTATCGAAAATCGAAAACAAACTTGTACTGCCTAGGAATTAGGCGAGCTTAAGTTCCAAATCTGGAGTCTCTAGCTCTTATAGTCTCTGAGATCGACGCGTTCATACATACAGACAGATAGACGGACAAACAGACGGACAGACGGACATGGCTATATCGACTCGACTGTTGATGCTGATAAAAAATATATACACTTTATAAGGTCGGAGATGTTTCCTTCTGCCTGTTACATACTTTTGCACAAAACCATTATACCCTTTTTCCCACTTTTAATGGGATCTGGGTAAAAAAAAACCATAATCAGTTAGACGACTAAACGGTGCAAAAACAGCAATAATAAAACAAATTTTGAAAAAATGGATACAAACTGTGGACAAGCAGAAATGGAATGCAACCCGCATGGTTCACATCAAACCAGCCACAAAAGCTAACCAGCATTTTGGGGGCAGCGTGACAGGCATGGTGGCATGGGGGGCATGAAAGAGGGTCGGGCGTGGCAAAAGCAACTATGCCACAAAATGTAGCCACAAAACACAACCTAGCAACAATTTATTTTTTGTATTTTATTCCATTTTCATTTTGAATGCACGCCAGACTTGCAAACCGAGCTTGTGAATGTTTCACACCCAAAACATGTGCGCGACTATGTGTATGTGTGTATGTATGTGTGTGCTTTTACTTTGCTTTTTCCTGTTCAAATAAATCTCCTGCAATAAAAATGCCATCAATCGCAACAACAACAACAAAAATTGCAACCACAACAACAACAAACCGCAACAGGAAACAGCTTAAAATGTTGATTGACACTGACATTGTGACGTTGTCAATACCAATATCGAGAACTGTCTGGTCGCCGGACAAGCATGTCCTCTCCTACGGGGAGACATTTTTAATAGCGACAACAAAAATATGTCACAAATTAGTCGCCCAAAAAAGATCTCGCGACAAATTAGGCATATCCAGTGTTTTTGTTTTTATTGTGGTTTTGCCCAATAATTTTCAGTTGCCTGCACTTTACGCCCACTTTTAATCTGTGCAGCAAATCACTGAGCGGTTGACAAAAATGTGTGATTCCATTGCCAAAAATGTTGATTGCGTTTTAAATTCAATTATTTAAGGCACGCGTCCGACTGCACTAATGAACTGAATCTGAGTGCGCCGAGGCGGTGTCTGCCGGATGTTGAAAGCCGCGTCAAGGAAATATTTGTTGTCTGAGCACAAGCTATGGGGTAAAAGAGACGGGGCAATCGAGCATCGCAAGTGCTTTAAGAATGAAAATAAAATGGGGAAAAAAGTAAAAGCTTTAAGTTTACTTTTGTCTAAATAACTTTGAAAATTTTGCTCCTTGTGTGTGGGTCAATAATTTCAACTTTCAGCTTGCTGTTTGGATGTTTAAGCATTTAAGCAAGGTAGCTAAAAACATATACAAAAGAATCCGTTAAGTAAGAAGTAAGAATCAAATTATTAGTTAATGAGTTAATGAAATAACAAATATAAAACAAACAAATATTTTCTTGTGAATTCAATCGCACAAAGTTTTAAGTTCATTTCTGACTTGGTTTTTAAAGAGTCTTACTTTTAGTCTAACATTTATTAGTACGTAGTAACTGACTAAGATGCTAAGTGGAACATCTACAAGATTTAATCTCAAACTTGCTGCTAAAAAACCAAATAGCTTAAAGAGACACACTTTTTGAAATGTACGTAAAACTGAATTTAAAAGCAAAAGCATGTATAATTCTTAATATATTGATTTTTTAACGTACGTACATACAAAAAAAACATACTACAACGCAAAAAAAAAAAGTTCATAAGAAATATTTCATTTGAGTCACAACGAAAAGCCAAACAGACAAATTGCCACAAAATGCCTTTTTGATTGATTTGCGATTGACAGTTTTGACGTAGAGATTTCATCGTTTTGTTTGGCATCGATGCAACTTATAAATAAAATAAATTCACATAGTATATGTATGTATTTGAATACATATACATTTAAATATGGTCGCAGGCGTGTGTGCTGATGCTGAAAAATCAGAACAAAGATGAGAGGCATAAGAATAAGAATATTTATTGCCTCGAATTGGAATCGAATGAAATATCCCATCAAAACTGTCTCTTTGTATCTCGCTCTGACACCTTTCCAATGTGTTCTCAATCAAGCGGAAATTCAGGTATTCACAAAGCCACCCACATAAACACACGCACGCACACCCACATATACGTAACACTCTTTGCTGATATTTATGTCTTTGACATCAATCAAAGGGCAATGCGAATTTCCGGCTCAATTTTGCTCACAGCCTTAAACAAACATAGGAAAGTAGATCATAAACAGCAGGACAGACTTAAAAGGCGAATGTTAAAGTGTCTGTCTGTGTGTGGGAGGGTGTGTGGGAGGGTGTGTGGTGTGCCACTTGATGCTATTGAAAAGCCTTTAAGGTTGGATTATTTGAAGTGTGTTTATTTGTGCTTTGGCGCCCATCTATCACTTAATATTTATGACTTTGACTGTTGCCAAAATAAAACAACAACAACACAACAACAACAGCAACTTACTAACGGAAAATACGAACAGCAAGGCACAGCAAATAGCAGCAGGAAAATCAACGCAATGTACGCTTAAATAGCACTTTGTTGTTATTTATGACGCCAGTTGATGAAAAGCCAAATGCCAAAAGATTAAAAGCAGATAAAATACATTTAATAGCCCTCATATGTATGCATGTATGTATATTTGTATGTATGGATGTATACTCTTCCACCAGCAAATACGCGTATGTGTGGGTGTGTGTCTGCACACACAGTGGAACGATTATAAGTTATACAGGATAAAATTGAGTTCTACAAAAATAAAAAAATTTGATTACAGTCTTTAAAGGCATAAAAAAATAATTAAACAATATACTTAAGTTATTAAAAATGATTCTACTATGTAATATATGTACACAAAATAACAGCAAAAAGCTTCCGAAAAAATGTTTAATTCACTGAATTATGGCATAAGCCATTTGCCTTATTTTAACTTAGAACTTCACACAGTGTTTTTTGTGCAACTTGCCAACCAGATTGTTGATGATTTTAAGCCACTGTGTGAGCCATATATCAAACATTGACGTGCGGTCAACAAAGTGCGTTCAATGACGTGCATAAAAACCAAAGGGAACAACAACAAAAACGAAATGGGGGGACAGCACTCAATCAGCTAGAGAGACAGCGACAAACGTTGTCCAAGCTTGGGGTACATCGACTGCCAACCATATAAAGACGTACAGAAGCACCCAGAACGGTAAAATATTGTCGAGTAATCGTTGTCGCAACGCTCGTCGAATGCATTGACGATATAAAGACACCCAATGACGTTGTAAAAAAAAAACCTTAAAAGAATATGTAAGGAATGAAATATGTGTGGCAAATACATATAAAATAGTGCGAAGGGTGCTGGAAGTAAGAGAAATGAGGATGTCAACAAGCAGCTCCGAAATGGAAGCCATTCTTTCAGCTTGCCCAAGTGAACCACATAAATGGAGCTATTGACCAGAGAGACAGTTGGGGTCATCACTCTTGCAGTTGGAAAGTTGTAATAAATTACAGAGTTTTTAGTGTGTTTGAGATTAACTTGCTTTTATTGAAAATCAAGAAGCTTATATATGTATTTCTGCCTGAAATTAATTAATAAATCATAATCTTTTGTTAAAGTTCTATGAATTTATTTGATTTGTTTGGTTATTGAGCGTTTAAAAGAACATGTCATTGTTTAAACGAGCTAAATAATAATAGATTAATAACATATTAATAATGTGAAGGCTCCAGTCAAGCAAGCTCGTCTAAGAAACTAACTGAAGTCCAAGCTTTTAGAAGAGAAGAAAGTACAACTCTGCCATAGTCTAAGCACGTATATTTGTTTGAGATCGGAAAATGTGATCAAACTTTATTGAAAATCCAAGAAAAGGTTGATAATTAATTAAAACTCAATCATAACTATACTTTTAACAACAGAGGTAGCATAATTAAATCCCAGTACCAATTTTGAGAGCTATGAGTCAAATGAGCCAAAGTCAATTTCCCCAACGATTTATTGGTCATGGTCAGCCACTTATAACTATTAAATGCACAGCACAATTTTCTTTTATACCCCAGCCCAAAACACACATCTTTCACTTCTCCCCCAGCTATAATGTAGCCATTTATCGAATACTATTTGGGCTTTGGTAACGCGCACAAAATAAATGAAAATATAAACCCGGCTAACCAAAAACTGATTACAACAAGAGCTCATACAAAGCCCCACTCATCTTTGTTTTCTTTCTTTCTTTTCTCACGCAGGCAACCATGGTGGCAACACTGGCGATAACAATCAAACGCCTGTGCGTAATCCGCCCGGAGCATTTCACAATTCTGCAGGCTCACTGGCGCAGCATAATCTACTTGGTAAAATAATGCGCGGCATTAAAACGCAATCATTTGGGATTTTCAAACGTTTATCGAGTTATTTGCCGTTGGCGGCGCTGCGAACTTCGACGCTGCCAACGCGGTGGCGTATGAGTAATATGAGAAACCAAGAACAGCCCCACCAAACCGCTGTCATCGTACAGTCAAACATAAACAGCGGAAGCACCATCTGCCAAACGACAACCAAAATCCACAGCAGCACCAGCAGCAGCACCAGCACCAGCAGCTGGAGTAGCAGCATTCAATGGGCGTGGCACATTGCTCACACGCCGCATGTGACGCAATACCATTGGCCAATGCTCATTTGCATAGTAATATTAGCTGGCAGTTTACTCGCTACTCTTGCTGTTGCTGCTGTTTTTGTTATGCCAAAAATGTTGTTGCTGCTGTCGCTGCATTTTATCGGCAGTCGCATCGCATTTTCTATTAGTGCGGCGCATAAGCAACATTTAATGTTAACATTTTGGAACGCTGGTAATAAGCTTGTTGCCGCATTGTTGCCACAAATTTATACATCAGCAGCAACAGCAGCAACAGCAACAACAATAACAACAAAAGTAGCGACAGGAGCGACAACAAGAATGCCAAACACATTTCCTGTGCTTTGCCAGCACAAGTATTCAAGATGAAATCAAGTAATTGCAAAAAACTCATTTAGGGCACAACAACAACAACAAGAACAACAGCAACAAGAAGAAGAGAAAATGCGTGAACAACAAAATCAAACTTAGACAAGTAAGAAATAAAATACAGTTTTGCACAGCAGCAAAAACAAATAGAAACATGCCCCCCCCTCCCCCTATACCCTTCATTCCCTACTTACTCGAACCTACACATACAAACATATATCCATATATATGTACAGCTATTTAACGTAGGTATCTTTGTATGGTGAAAGTTAAAATGAGTATCACACGATATCCATATATGTTTTATCTTATGCTTAGAGCGAATGACGAAATTAAAATAAATAGTCAGCATTTCAATTGGCATTACGAGATTTTTAGTTGCATATCTCTGATTGTAGGGCACAAACTACTTTTACATTCTTTTCTGCTATTTTTCTGATATAGATTAATAAAACGTTTAATTTTTACAAAGAGTCAAAAACCTGTACATTTATTAAATTTCTTCAATTGAATTTATTAAAATTGATATTATATTTTATTTCAATAATTCCTTCAATAATCTCAATATTAGTTAATTAATTAATTACAAAGTTACTTAATTAGAATTTATTAACGGTAAAGTTCTAAAAACTTTATTATTTGTTTTAACTTTGTGCTATTCAATCTCATTATTTAAACATTTTTGTGCCATTCATTGAACTTCTTGAACGTAATAAAAGTGCTAACTGCCCGAAACTTACAATTTATTTCAAAATTAATACAAATATGCGCAAAATGGAAATGTTAGTGAGCAAAAATAAAGAGAGCAAATGATAAATCTAAATGAAACATGCAAAAAATACAAAACAAAAGAATTGGCCTATTAAATGAAAATTAACTAATCGTAGTAAGCAAAATAAAATCACTGTTTATCAAATTTGCATTTAAATGAGCGTATTTACAAACACACACACACAGACACACACACAAAAACATACATAGCGAATTTACATAGTAAATTTAGCGACTTAAGGAAAAAGAAAAAAAATCAACAGCTAGTTCAGACAAACAAAAAAAATATATTCAGTTAATATATACATATGTTAAATCTAGTCATATATTAGCTAATGATACAGTTTATATATATATACATTAGAGAAATATATACCATATCAAAATTGTATTGTTTATGTACCTATTAGCACACAAGCAAATTGTTATTGATGAGCTTATTTCAATAATTTGATTTCAAAATGCATTTAATTGGATTTTATTCATCCCTTTTTTTATGAACATAAGAAATTTCGTGTATCTGTTAATCTCGTGATCCGTTTAATTTTCTACTGTAAATAATAATTGTTAGAAAAAATACTTTTTTTGCTGCGCTGTACATATGGAAGCCAAAACTATGTGCAAAAAACTAAAAATAAAACGAAAACGAAATTAAAGGAAATTCTTTGTTTAAGACTTTGATCTATGTTTTAAGAATCTGTAAATATAATTAAGTATCGAGATATAAAAAAAAAGTTACAATGAATTTTAAAATGTTGAAGAAATTAAATATATATGAATAAACAATTTAAAACCAATTTGGTAAACAGTAAAGCCCCAATCAGCAATAAGTAATTACATAACCATAAACCAAATAATTGCTGTTGAGAATATAATAACAAATACTATGTATATGGAAACTTAGTACTTTAAGGTTACGTAAAAAGCATAAAGAAGCTCAGCTAAATGTATGTCTAGTAAAGAAAACACATGCATAACAACTATATAAATATATATATTAAGTACATACATACACAGCTAGTTATTATTATTTCATAAACATGTTTACCCTGGAGCTCTACATGAACAAGTTGTGGCATATCTATATAACATATATTTGTATGTAATTATGTATGCAAAAGTTAACAATAAAATAAAAACAAACAAAATAACCAGTGTGAAATTATAAAAAAGTATTTATAAATTCTATAAAAGGTTGATATTCAAAAATTAACAGTGATTCATTTATATGTCATTGTACATTGATCGCGGTTACATCGGTTAGTCAATTTTATTGTTGTCTAACTTGGATTTGAGCCAGGTGTGAAAATATTTACGGCTTACCTGTTTTAACATATCAGTAATCTGGAACAAATACTCCCTAAGCAATTTCAAAAATATGTGTCTTTCGACCGCATTACTTGGCAGGACCTTTGCTTTTGGTCTTCCTTCTATTGCAAGCTTGCTGCGTATGCGAGTGGAAAATTCAATTTGCAAAGTGCATAAAAGCAGCAGACGACAACATTGCCAACATTGGAGAGAAGGATGCCAAGTGTGAGATTTCCACTCAACGCGTTGCTCGTTGTTTGTTGTTTTGTTGTCAAACAAAAGCGCCAGCTTCTCTACATATGGAACAAACAGACATATAACAGAGCTAAAGCCAGAAAGAACTCGAAACATAGGCAGTCTCAGATATTGACTCTATTGATGTACACATACATATGTATGCCGCAGCGGTGACAATGCTCTGTGGCATGCTAAATGAAGGAAGGTGAAGGTGCAACTCACGAATGCATGCAACAAACAAGTGGCATAAACGTTACCACAAACGCAGCAGCCGAGTGGCGCAAATATTGTAATAAAATCTACGTCCACATGAAAGTTAAATGCTACTGGAAATGGCTCTTGTATTTTTTTTCTTTTAATACCCTACAAATTTATACCTCTCTTTTTTTGAGACATTGCTAGGTAATGTTGAAGTTTGTTATGTATTAATGAAAAAAATATATCTATTACAAATTTATTATTTCAGTTCTTAGACCAATAAAATGTGTTAAAAATAAAAATAAAAAATAACAAAAAAAAAATTTCTTAGATAGTTTTTAATATGAATTTATTTAAATAACAGTAACTTATTATGGCGATAATTATTTCTAAACACTTTTTACCTACATTTATCTTAACTATGGATTACAGAGTATTTTCAATTCAAACATTTCGAAACTTGCTCCTAATTGCTAGTTCTGTTAGCTCATGGCTGTGTACTCACTTCTTCACTAGGGCCGGACAGAAAAGTGACGCGAGCTTAAACATCTGAATATGTTTCTCTTTGTGTGTTTGTGTGTGAGTGTATCATTTACATATGACTGGCTTTGTTTTGTCATCTGCCTCCGTAAAAAGCAAGCGAAAGTTGCCATCTCGTCAGTGATTGTGTTGCTGTTATTGCTTTCAGAGACTGAAGTACACAAGAAAACCTAAAAAGCAACGAAATTCATCACATGTATGATCTCTGATCTTTGCTGTACAGCCAGAGAAATACGTAGTACAAATAAGCATATTCATAGTTAATCCAACTATTTTCGTGTATGATTTAGCACTATATATGAATATGCCTAACTTGACATGTTCACATGTTAAACCAAGAATTACTATTTGATTTCAATATAAGCCATGTAATAGGAAAACATTTGTTTTAACATCTCGGATACTTTTGAATCAAGTAAATTTTTTAATCGAATGGACCAGCAGGAAAATTGGCTATAGAATTAAAATTATTGAAAGTGCTAGAAATAGAATGAAAGTTAATTTGATTAAACTTAATTTAACAAGTAAGAAGGCTCTAGTCGAGAAATACCGACTAGACGATACCCTGATCCCTATACTTTACGCGTACACTCAGTGTTTGCAAGTATGTGTGTTTGTATGTACGCACATACTGCATACTGCATACACAACTTCAATGTCCCATATCTCCGGTGTTTCTTAACCGATTTTAATAAAAATTTCACAGATTGTCAATATTTTGTTCATTATTTCAAACGCCATCTTAAATTATTTAAAATTCAAGATTTTGTTGTTATCGATCCCATGTGTATATCGAAAACGGAATGAGTTATCGAAAATCGAAAACAAACTTGTACTGCCCAATGATTAGGCAAGCTTAAGGTTCGAATCTGGAGTCTCTAGCTCTTATAGTCTCTGAGATCGGTTGGCTCATACATACGGACAGACGGACAGACAGACGGACGGACGGACGGACGGACGGACAGACGGACATGGCTATATCGACTCGGCTGTTAATGCTGATCAAGAATATATATACTTTATGGGGTCGGAGATGCTTCCTTCTGCCCGTTACATATTATACCATTATACCCTTTTTCCCCATTGTTAATGGGATCATTATACCCTTTTTCCCCATTTTTAATGGGATCAGGGTATAAAAACTGATCATACTAATCTTTAAATGAAGGTAGTTAGAATTGACAATTTGGGTTTTGAATACAGCAATTAATTTTAAGCAATAATTTTGAATATAAGTTGAATTTTGAAAAGGTTCAACGTTTATATGAACATGGCAAATCAATTAAAAGTGCACAAATAATAATTTAAGGTGCATGCACCATAATTTGAATATGTTTCATTTTCGTTTTGCTATTCAACTATGTTTTTAGTTGAATCAATATTTTGTATTGTTGAATTAACTAAGTTTTATAGCTAAAACCGCATAATAATGTTAACTATTTAAAAGCCGAATAGTAAAATTAACTATTATCATCGTTGATTTTCGTCTGGGTGTAAAGTTTTCCATTTTCCACATTTTTATCAAAACTATTTTCTTACTTTGTTTATCGTTGCCGTTGCTTCATGTTCCAATTTGCAAAGTGTTCGTTTTTTTCTTTTCTTGTGATGTCAAGCTGTACATGACACTTTGTTTGTTTTTGGTGAGCGTAACCAAGAAGTTAAATTGCATAAAGTGTTCGAAACGTGTACATGACAGTTAAAATGCGGTATGTATGAGCTGAAATTATTTCAAAAGATGTTATTTAAACCGTAAACATAAAAAAAACTTAAAATGTTTTGAAGTAAAGCAAAACTTCCACAGCTCAATAAACAATTGCAGTTTAACGAATCGGAACAATGTCTTAAGCACCCTTTCTCAGTCTACAGGCATATCTGCAGCAATTAAACTGTGGCTTGAACACATAAATCACTCATACGCCCCATTGAGCCATTGTACCGCAAAAAAGCGTACGCAAAACAAAATTTTTTTGTCTGCAATCAAAATCTATGCTTTTGACCTAATTTGTAACCATTAGACAGACGATAAACATTTGCAGAATATAGGAGAAAGGACTAGAAATCGTTACCAAATCGATGGTCTCTTCACACTCATATATATTTCCTGCCTTGTAGACCACAAATTGCCTGTCAAGTGTTTATTGTAATGGAAGGGTTAGGCATCAACAGTGGTAGTAAGTAGTGGTATATTAAGTTGCAACGTGGCTCCGACAAAGGTCGAAAGAGGCGCCCGGCAATTATAAGGGCCAAGTAATATGATGCCAAAGCCAACACGGACAGACAGCGCCACTTAAGCCTAATAGCTCAGTTTGGCTGCAGGACGAACGGGCCGAAAGGATGTTTTGGTACCAATAAAGCAATAACTTAGTGCGTGTTGACGCTGATATCCTTTTGCTGGCCACTTATCATAACGCTTACGCGTTGATGCCTATCCTGCCACTAAAGTCCTTTGGCTCGCTCTCTCCCTCTCTCTCTCTCTCTCTCTCTCTCTCTCTCTCGTCCGGCAGGGCTCACGCACATGCTCCTGCAATTATGCTAAAAGCGTTAAATTTATAGTTTCCCCACACTCGAGCCTTTTTAAACATGGCATCGCTTGTCGGCATCTAAATAAATGGCTTTTAGAGCACGCGTTAATGATGTTGATTGTAGTCCAGGGATACCCTTCCCCCCCCCCCCCCCCCCTACCACATCCCTAAAACCGACAACACAAACTACAACAACTTCAGCCCTAGCTTCAACAGTTGCCCACCTTTTCATGTTTAATGCTTTTGACTAATGTTTTATAGCTGCATCGCGTCTGCAGTCGGCTTTTTACTATGTACGTACTTTGCTTCTTCTTCCTTTTCCTCTCGACCTGTGTCCGGTTTATTTTATGATGATATATGGTCAGCCTTTTGGGATTTCATATTGGACATTCGCCAGCACCTCTTGTATAATATATATTTAAGGGCCATATTTATTATGGCTGTATAACCTGTTTACGATCATGCAAACAGTTTCTGTTACTACCTGTTAGTCTTTGTTTGTTCCAAGCTTAACGTCAAACAAATAAATAAAAAATGCTCTGTTTCATTTAAATGCTCCAAGTGCACAAGCACTGATATAGCAGGTAAGCATATTATCGCTTATTAAAGTTGATCAACATAAAATAATAAAAGAGAAGCAAAATGAACGAGAAACTTAAAAATGGGATAAAGAAGCAAATGGAGTTCAAATATCTTATGGTTATCCAAATGATAATTAAATGTTATTAAATCAAATATTGTGTTATTGGCTATCCAAACGATAATTAAATCATATATTTTATTCGTATAACAGTTTGCGTGATTAAATTGAAAATTGGATATTTTAGTTTATACAACTAAAAATTTTTATTCATTAATCGAATTTTGTGTGTAATTTGTTGAATGACCTCAAATTTCTCTTTGCTTTATATTCATTTTTAATTCCTCTTCTTTTAAGTTTTCATAAAGTAACAAAATCTTTTTGTTATATATGCAAAGCAGAAAACATAAGTTAAGTATTTAAATAAGGTTTAAATAAGCTTAGCACAACTCAACTTTGTAATCACTTTTTCACTTAGGGCTCAAGCATAAACTATCGTTATACTCAAAAAGTTATCAGCACATACTTCCTTCCGCCCTGTTGTCCGTTGTTAGAAAACAACAATGAAAGCACCAAAATTTGCTTAGTATGCAACTTTTTGCAGCAACGCCCCAAATAACATTAGCGAAAATCATTTAAATGGCTGTAATTTGTTTTGGCACTCGGAGCGTGTGCGTTACCTGTGAGCTCTTTCCAGTAGCAGCAGCAACAGTAGGCACTTACACACACACTCACACACACACACACACAAACTTATTTCAAAACAATTTAGCAATTTGGGCGTAAAACAAAACACATTGCAAAAATTTTAAAAAGCAGGCAATGCGGAAACGCCCAGCTACCCAGAGATTCCCGAGGGGTAAAAGAAGTACAAAAAACAAAAAAAATACGAAAAGTGAGCCAAAACCATTCCGCAGAAAACCTCATCACTCAAGCGCAGCACATGAAATAAGTGCAGCTGGATATGGAGCTGGAGCTATAGCTATATAGCTGGAACAACGGTAGATCCCATCAAACACTGCATGCGGTTTTTTTTGTTTAACAAAAACAAACACAATCGCTCACACACACACGCACACACATACAAATAAACACAGGTAGTATAAACTATCCTCAGTGCCAACAAAATGGTTTAAAACTCAATTAAAGTTTTAGCCGCAAAATAAATGCAAAAACGGCGTCGGCAGCGTCGACAACAACTACAGACACAATAATACTGCCCCATAAAACGGTGGCGTGAGTTCTTAAACTAAAATGAAACAAATCGAAAACTTTATACTCTTCTTTCGAGAATCAAAATCAGTGCTCCAGATAAATGTGTTACAGAGCTAATAACGTCTTAAAAGCTTGGGTTATTTAAAAACACAATTCATTATATACCAAACATTTGTATTCCAAATTAATTTTATTACTTTAATGTTGCTTAAACACTTAAAAAAAAACATAAGATAAGCTTCAATCACTTTGATGCATATTTTAATGGTTTGAGGCATATATAAAATCTTTTTTTTAATTAAAATTAGAAAGACTATAAAAAATATTTAAAACACAATTCATTATATAGAAAATATTTTTATTCCAAATTTTTTTTATTACTTTAATGTTGTTAAAAAAACATAAGATAAGCTTTTATCAATTTTGTGCATATATAAATGATTTAAATCATATCCAAAATATTGTTTTTATTCAAAATTAGAAAAAAAAATATTTAAATAAGAAAAAATTTTAATAAAGACAATTCTATAACCAAGCCAAAAAACCTGGGCAACCCTTCTTAATCTGATGATCCAGCAGTCAAGACTTTTTTGATGCATGTTAATCAAATGGAAATCGCAAAATTCAATTGAATTTTCCAAAAAAAAAAAAAAAAATGCAAAACTTTGATAAGCCTCCAGTTTGGCAGTCACTGTGTGTTTGTGATTGTTTGTTTGTTTGTTTTTGATTAGTTAACATGCATTGGTATTGGTATTGGTATTGGTGTCTAGAGCCCTTTGCATTTTGGTGCCGTGCAACTTTTTTTAGTCAATGTTTTTAGTTTTTTTTTCGCGCTTTGTGCTTTGCTGTTTGAAGTGCAGTTTGAAAACAAATCGCTCACAGCTTTGTCCACGCTTAATGAACTTTAACAACATTTAATGGTGCATTCTTTTTGCACGGTTTTGCAAAAGTTTTAATTCATATTATTAGAGCGTGAAATCGCATTTCGGAAATAGTTAAGCTAAACAAGTACAAGTTGAGTTGAGTTGTTTATTATGTTTATACTCTAACACGGGGCATCTAAGCTTTGTCACAATGCAAAAGATTGAAACTGAAAATCCGATAAAATATAATTTGCATAACAAATATAATCCCTAAGAATCTATTTTTAAGCATGTTTAGTTCAAATTATATTTCATTAAAAATAACAACAAAACTTATGTAATAAACAAATATTAAAAGCATTACAAACTTTTAACATAATCTTATTAACAATTTTAACTCCGCTTTTAATTATATTGCTGTTTTAGCCTATGTTTAAGCTTACCTTTTTAAAACGAACAAACACCTTATAATATTTTTATGGTCATGGCATTCATTTATCGTTATTAACGTTGTATGGCGAACTTCTTCATTTTGTTTTTGGTGATGCAGCAAATTCAACATAAATAAAACCGCCTGGCACCTAATTTGAGTGGAAAATAATAATAAAACGAAACAAAATTAAAGTATTTTATTTATGAAACAACTTCTCTGCACCATGTTAATGACTCATTACACATGCAATCCAAAACGAGGCGAACGTGGCAACAACACCAGTAACTGTAACTGTAACTGTAACTGCCACAACAACAACAACTACAACCAGAGCCACAAACTTGTACACAAATTTGTTACCAACATGGACGTGGCTTAAATGCGGCAAACATAAAGTTAAATTATGCAATAAAAATAATGCAATAATTGTGGTAAAATAGTGAGAAATATGCAAATGGCACATATGTATGTATGTACGTATTAGGGGATTCACGTATTACGTAGTAGCCAAACAGAACACACAGCATTTAGTAAAACTCTGCAACAGTGAACAGTTTTTGTTTTTGGGCCAAATGACAACAACGGCAACATTTTTTTATTGTTTGTTTACCTAATTCATATTGCATGCCATTTGACAGTCGGTCGTTTGATTTCTACGTTTTTCTTTATTTCGGTGTAACATGTGTGAAAAACTAATGAAAAAAATAGAGTATATATTTATGTGCATTTAAGTTTTAAACTCGATAACCTTCCCTAACTGAAGTAAACTTAAGAATTTTTATCGAATGTCAAATAAATCCTATCCAACCAGAACAAGAAAATAAATAAACATATTTAGATATACTTTTCATGTTGGAAAAAACAATAGTCTGCTTTTTAAAGTTCACAAACGAACCCACATATAAATAAAAACTTTATTTGACAGTAAATATAAACACAATTGATTAATAGTAACAATTAATTAGATAATGTGGAATGCAATATGATGATAATACCAATTTGATCAGTATACAGACACACGCATATGTATAAGTAAACGGAACGGAACTAGTAACGATATTGAAAACTGGGATCCGAACCATAGACAATGCAAGCACATGGATAACCTGTAAAAGGCGTTCATTGCAAAACACCCGAAAAATAGAAATAATCAAACATGTCAAGAAAATAAAACATATATCGTACAGTACACTATATATTGTAAGTGAACAATAACAACAACTACAAACATGAAATATATATATTTATTTAAAATCACACCAGAATACATGCATACAGTTAAAGTTCACAATAGACACAAAACGATAAAAATAATCATTCACAATATTAAACTTTTTTTTATTTTAATATCGAAATGGCTTTGTAAATGTTTTTTATATTTCCAGGCATTGAATTTTATTATTTATTTTTTGTCAAGGTATTAGCCAGCAAAGGGGATATAATGTGCCCATACCACCTGGCCTAAATTGTTTATGGTAACTGCTTTTTTGTTATATGTATTTTGTTTTTTGGGTTTGGATTTGTGGAAGTACGTCAGATAGTTTGTGTTGTGGATTGCCATAAAAAGAAATATAATTTTGAAGAAAAAATTTCAATTAACTAATGAAACGATTTAAGCATAGAACTAAATAAATTATACACTTATATAGAAAAGTGAACAATACAAATTACTACCAATTTTGTTACCTTGACTATGGGCTAACATCTGAAACGAAAGAAATTATATAGTTCCATTTTTCTGAACATGAACATAGTATGAAAAGCTCAGAGCTGATTATTTAAATAGTTTTGGAAGTTTTATGAAAAATTGTGAACAAAAAACAACAAAAGCGGCTGGCAAATATTGGCTTGGTATAACTGAAGCTGAAAATAAGGCAAATTCAATTAGTTTGCTCAGTATGTACACATGTCTTTATATAGTATTAACGTATAGATAGATGTTATACATAGATGTATATGTACATATATAGATTTGTTTAGTAATCGTAGCGCTCACATGCCAACACCCAATGCACAAAATTGCAACACTTGAACTTGCCTCGAGGTTTGCACTGCAAATGCTCCTTAATGTACTGACAGGGGCACTGAAACTGCCCACAATGCCGTCCCGGCTCCAACGGGGTCACATCGACTAATCCGCGCAACGCCTCCATGCCCCAACGAGAGCCGTAGCGCAGAAATAGCTGCATGCCGCGTTCCTAAGGAGAAAATGCATACACAGTATAATATGAAATTAATCACTGATAGTCTGAAAGTTGATAAGTTACAGTGTATGTAAATGATGGGAAAATTAGATATTAGATAAAAAAAAGAAATTAACTAAGGTTAAATAGTGCGTATGAGCGATACAATAACAAGTTGGAAAGCTCAAAAGTGCAGCATACTTTTTGGCTGAAGCTAAAATCATAATTAAAAATAAACTTAGCAAATATTAATGCTGCATCTTGGATAATTAAAAATATTTTGGGTTGGTTTTAAACAGCTTTTAATTGTACAATTTACAAGTGCACGCAAACAAAAATAAAAGGAGCAAGAAATAATACAGCTAGATTTACAAAAATACGTTGTAACAAAAGACCAAAAGAAAATATAATAAGACACCAAAGAAATTCGATTATTTCGATGTTTAATGAATGTTGATCTAGCTAGCGTCGCTCAGAGCCAGCAGCCCATGCAATTGATGCCGCAGCATTGTCGATGTTGCAAGCTGATTTTGATTTTATTACGGAAGAGCTCCTCCTCATACTGGCACGGACAGATGGAGGACTGCAGATGTCGTGGTGTCTCATGGACGCCAGCCTCCTGAACGGTCCAATCAAGGCGACGCCGCAGAAAGTCCTTGCCCCAGCGCTGCAGATAGCTAAGAAACAGCTCCTGGGCAACAGCCTAAATACACGAGTTGAGTGTGATCATTTTTTTTTTTGTTTTGTGCGTGAGAGACAAAAAGATAATGTGTGTGAGCATGATGTGTGATCCATATACAAACAGAAATGCGGTGACAGAGAGTCAGAGGGAGAGAGAGAGAGAGAGAGATTATGTGTCAAAGGAGCAAATGTGATAAGCAACTAGTAAAACTACAAATGCTAGTGTATATGCAAGTCAAGTTGATCCCAACTCGTGTGAAAGTAGTGTAAGCTGAAAGTTTAAAGCTCGCCGTCTTACCTGCTTGCGGGAGAGACGCACCGTCTGGCTACCCTGTATGACGATATCGTTAACATCAATATCCAGCTTGGCCTCCCATCCAGCCTTGATGGCCTCGCCGCCATTTTGTTCCGTATGGTCGAGGAACTCATTCAAAAAGCTCACACACTGCGACGCATCGAAGTACATGAAACACAAATTCACCTTGTGACAGGAGATTCGTCCCCGATCGTCCAAAACAAGTAGAATCTTGTGCCGCATCAACTGACGATTCACACGAGCCAAACATTTCTCCAAGCCCCTCGACAGACGCAACTTCACCCACATGCACAGAAATATTGCTGCCGCATTGAGGAACAGCCAGCCAACGCCCAATGCGAACAGTGCCACGCCCTGCAATCCAGAGAAGAGTAGTGCGAGCAGGACGGCAAATGCAAACAGTATCCAACAAACAAGGATGCGCTTATAGCAAATGTTGTACACAGTGAAGCGATAATCATTCACCAGGGTCTCCATTGCATTCACATAGTCCTCCACAGTTAGCTGCAAGGGGTATTAAGTGGTAGAGCGTGAGGTTAGTTCAAAGTTCAAAGATACCAGCACAGCTGATTGATTGACTTCTTACGGTCAAGCCTTGGGCCATCAGCTCCTCGGGCACCAGCTCCGGACGAAATATGGCTGGCGTTATCCATGGCCACTTCGTGTTGGCCGGCAGCAGTGTGACAATCACATCGCCATTTGCTAGAGACAAATGCAAAAAGCGTAAACAATATTAGTGTCATTTAAAACATAAAAAATTGATAAAAACTAAATCAATAAATCTAATATACCTTTAAAATACTGAAAATAATTATAATTATAATAATAATGCTCCCTATACATTCTACTCATTCTTAATAAGATTCTACTAAGGTGTTTGAATTTAATGCTATTTAAGCTTAAAGAAAGAAAGCACTTACTTTAATAATACGACAATGCAATACAGCAAAAAAAAATTCTTTTTTAACCTTAACTCTATCGTTTTCTTCAGTGTGCTTTTAAGTTCTAGTACACTAAACCTTTTATGCTTCTTAAAGTTTACAGGAAATCTTTGTTGTGTTCTCTGCCTTAGCTTTTATGGAACATTTAAGAGCCGAATTACGTTTCTAAGAATAAGGATTTCATCTTCAAAATTCTAACAGTTGATGCGCTTTGAGACGTATTAAGTTGATGGAAAATCTCAGTTTTAATTCAAATTTACATAAGATACTTTCGCAGAAATGTGTCGACATTAAATCTATGTTTACTGCTTTATAAACTTTAAAGAATCATAAATGCTAAGAATCTCTTACACACTTGTACACAGTGCTTGCCTACTTACCAAAGCCTTCACTTATGCGGCCCGTTGACAATTCAATTGTGCGCATCCCGGAGGCCTGATCCACTGGAATTGAGATACTTTTGCTGCTGTTATTGTTGTTGTTGTTTTTGCTGTTGGAGGTGCCGCTGCCATTTGGATGAGTGGCGGACGATGCAGCCGCTGCTGCTGCCGAGGACGAAGCCGATGTTGTTGCGGCTGAGGATGCAGTTGCTTTTTGGTTTACTAGCTGCTGTGGGTGGCGGGGTGGACTGCTGCTGCTGCTGATGCCACTGTTGCTGCCGGATGCGTTCAGATTAACGTGGGTGCTCTCAGTTGTCAAAACAGCTGGCGTTACGTCCGGCAACGATGTAGCAGCTGTTGTTGTTGTTGTTGAGGAAACTGCTGCACGCTGCAAAATAGGTACGGAAAATGAATGTTGAATACAAATTTTCCTTGGCCTTAAGACACACAAAGAAACAAAAGGTTAACAGCAGCAACAACAACAACAAAAATAATTATGAAAATAAGCGCTGGAAAATCAATAATATTGATTTGGTATAAGCAATAAAAGGAAACTAGAAGATTGAACGGCCCGTCGAGACTTGCAACTAAAATAGGAAAAACCAAACATTTGGTTATTTTGCACGTACGTAGCACCTTTTGCAACGGATATGAAGCTATATACTGTGCCTTAAAAGCGACTGAAAACTCGCTGAATGGCACTAACAAAAAACACAAACAAATAACATTAATATAATTGATCTATAGCGTGCTATCAAATATTTATTGCTAGCTAATGCTGTACACTTTTGCTTGAACGTGCTGCCATAACTATCGCTATTCAAGGTTGTTTAGCCAAATTATTTGTCTATTTAGAATTTTTATATAACTTTGGTGGCATGTCAAAAAATGTCAAATTTAAACTTAATCTAAACATTTGTTTTGTTTTTTGTATACAGTAACTTATCTGATAAGCTAAAGTAAACACAAGATCTAAAAAAAAATAAGGTTATTTCGCTTAACTTTTCAATCCCCTCTCAATTTAACTCATAGGCAATATTATAAAAGCAAAATAGTTAAATATTTTTTTCTCTTCTTAGCTAAAGTAAAATGTATGTGACACTCCATTTTGGACCACTTGCATGTATTAGGCAATATTTTAATTATTGTTTATTGATAAATATATATATATAACCATTTTATTTTTTAAAATACTAATGTATGCTACTTTTGATATATAAGACTGTGTTTATGATGTCTAAAAAGCGCCATTAAGCAAGTGTTTCATTTCAATATAACATATACAACTTTAAGAGTTAATAGTAAAAAACAAACACTTTTGCTTTTCATAAATCAATAAATAGTAAGGTAATTTAATGTAATAAAATTCCTAAATAATTTATAGAATTTCTTTTCCGGACGAATAATATTTGTTTTTGGTCTTATCAAAGATTTCCTTTTCTCATATTAGTGTCAATGACAGCATTAAAAGCCAACTTCAAAAACTTGAGACACATTGCTAGACGAGCAAAAATAGCCACGAAATAAATTTTGACTTTATAATAACAATAATAAAAAGTTTCAGCAAAAAAAACAAGCAAAAGGCCAGCGAATTATTTAAACAAATGCCGCTCGAATCGAAGTACTTATGTTTATTATTTTTATCTCACTTTTTGTTGATACGACAAGGGAAAAAAAAAAAACATGAACACAGAAAAAAACGCAGAACAGCAAGCAGATTCAGATACGTGGATAGCAGCTGAAGTGATGAAAGGCAATAAGCGAGAAAGGTTTTCAAGATACACATATATATGTATATATATATATACTGTATATATATACAGGTATTTGTTCCAACATTTGTGTGTGCAACAGATAAAAGCTTTGTATACACCTGTTAGCTTCTCATTTATGTAGAACTATGTGAAAATGTATTTGCACATGAATGTTTATTTATTTATTTATCAATTCGTATAGATATGTGTTTGTGACAGACAGTCTGAGTGAAACGGATGCATATGCACAAAAGGGGTCGAGAACGATCACATAATCTTAAGGAAAAATAAAACTTAGCCACCGAATTTGTGTCTAATAAAAGTTTATTAAAGATACTTCGATTTTGAAAAGCATTTGATGAGCTAAATACCTTCGCATTATAATTTGTTTGCCAACTACAAACTTAAGACTTATACACCTTAAAGACAAAATATATAATATACTAAAAGTACGTTTAAAATGTTTTTTTTTATACTCAACGACGTGTATCGAATACCATAAGTTAGATCTTAAATATATATATAAATATAAATATATTTAAATATATATATCAAAGAAACAAGAACAAATTAAAGTAAACAAACATACAGCGATGTAAAAATTAGTAAAATCAGTAAAATTACATATATATATATGTATATACATATATATATATACATATATATGATTTTATTATGAAGTTTAAGAATTGCTTTAAACGTCACGTTAAAGCGTCACAAATTGATTTACTGATCTCTTTCTTTCATAGGATAATTTTACTAAAATGTTATGCATGATTTTGTTTTCTCATACTTTTTAATCAATTTTGTTACAGATGTGCCGATTGATTACTCGATCTTAAGTTCTAGCAAAACATTAAAATTAAAGATCTTCACTCATGCATAAGATATATAGATGTAAACGGACAATCCCTATTCACAGGCAATATGTAGCAATGACGTGTCGTCCAGTTGATGAGTAATCAATGCAACTGTTGCAGGCGGCAGTTTGTAACCTTATATATATGTACATTTTGTCATGCGTGCAACGTGACAAAAAAAATTAACAATCAAAAGGTAAGGTACCGCTTTTGCCGTTGCTGTTGCTGCTGCTAACAACTCCATTAGGCAGCGGAAACACGAAAAAAGGCAAGGCAACGCAGCGATAACGTAAGAGTGTAAAGGGAAGAGAGAGAGAGAGAGAGCGAGAGAGAGTGCGAGAGGGCACGCACTCAAGGCGATGCATTGGAATGCGTTGCATTGGGTCAGACAACAAAACAGCACGTGAGAGCGTAACTATTCAAAGAGAGAGCAACACAGCGAGAGAGTATGTGTGAGAGAGAGAAAAAGAGAGAGAGAGAGACTAACCTGCACAGGTGTTGGAGCTGCTGTGGCCTGTTCATTGGGACTGCGCGAGCGCGCGCGTCTCTTGTTATTGCTGCTCACCACTGATGGCGGCGGTGGTGGGAGCGACAACTTGTTTTGCTGCTGCTGTTGTTGTTGGTTTGTGGCATTGCCGTCGCCAGTGTTGTTGGTGTTACTGTTATTATTTTTTTCACTATGGCTGTCCGTTGTCTCGTCGTCGAATTTAACCCAATTTTTGGGCGTCTGTTGTGCGTCAGCTTCAGCTGCAACCGAATCGCTCTCATTTAGCGGAACATCCTGCAACGGATGCGTCGACGCCTGCGCTTTGCCCCCGTTATCCATTTAGATTGTTGTGACTGTTGTACTGTTTTATTTTTTTAATTGGAATGTTCGAGGCTAACGCGTGCCTAAAAATTGTTGTCGTCGGAATTCGAACGTGTTTTGGCTTGACAAGCGACTAACGACGACGTTTAGTTTTTGCGTTTTGTTATACTACTTGCGTTGTTGCGTTTATGCAGCTTACATAACCTCAATAACAATTCACACTTGAGTTGTGCTGCTGCTGTCGCTGTAGCCGTTGCCGTTGCTGTTGCTTGTGTATTCTTAACTGATTTTTGTGTTTTTGGCGCAGCACACACAACGCGTCGTTTCGTCGTTTACGTGTTGGCCGCTCACGCGTTCTCGTTAAACTAACGCGGCACACCCAAAACACACAGAAAAGCGCAGCTTAGCTTGGCTCAAAGGCGTTCTCCGCTCAGCTTACGCTCAATGCTAAAGCCCTTTTACCGTTTTGCTGTTTTGTGTTGTTTCGTTTTCAACATTCCCGCACTCGCTCATCCACTGAGTGAGCGACGCAATGCTACAGCTTTTATCTTTTCGCTCACCTGTTGGTCTCCTCTTTGTCTGTAGCACTCTCTCTTTCTCTAACAATCTCACGCTCATTGTTCTCTTGTTGCTCATTCATTAAAATGTTGTTTTTATTTTTGTTTTTCGTGTTTGTTATTGTTGTTTCGGTTTTCTCACATGACAAGTTTTTTTTTTGTTTAAAGTTTATTTCTATTTTTGTATGCCCCAACAAGTTGTGCTTGCTCATCGCTTCTTCTCATTTTCAAGATTTGTAGCTCTGAGTCACGATTTGTAGTTAGCTGCCTCTTCTCTTCTTTTTCTCTCCTACGACTTCACTTTACTCTCAATAATCATTTTTATCTTTTTATTCATTTGTTTGCTTGTTTGAAGATCGCTGGCGTAGAAAATTTCGCAAAACCAACAGCAATTGTTACATGCGTATTTCTATATTTGTTCATATGTATGTATGTTTGTGTGTGTGGTTGTCTTTGCCTGGGTGTGGGTGGTTATGGGTGGTTGGGGAAAGAATGAGAATCGTAGGTCTCCGTAATGCACTGGATTTAAAAGTGGAAAAGATGAATTCGCTAATGCATATGCAAAGAGTACATATGTAGATAATTATGAAGCAAATAAGCATTTACTTCTCTGATGGCAGAATGGAGAATGTGGCAATCATTTGCATTGAAATTTCTTTGTTTAACTTGTTTATTAAGAAATATAATTGGTTATCTTAATCTTAGTCAAAAGTCTGCTGACTTTTTAAATTTCTTTCAACTTAATATTTATTGAGCAAAAGTAAACACTTTGCATATTTTCTTTTAAATTAAGTCAGACTTTAATTTATTATTTATTATTAAATTACTTATAAATTTATGCATTTTTGCTCTTAAATTAAGTCATACTTTTACTTATTATTATCTTATTATTTATTAATAAAATAACTAATGAATTTTTTGATAGTATATTAAAATAGTCAAATTTATGCTTAGTGTTTTTATACCCTGATCCCATTAAAAATGGGAAAAAAGGGTATAATGGTTTTGTGCAAATGTATGTAACAGGCAGAAGGAAGCATCTCCGACCCCATAAAGTATATACTCTTGATCAGCATCAACAGCCGAGTCGATATAGCCATGTCAGTCTGTATGTATGAACGCGTCGATCTCAGAGACTATAAGAGCTAGAGACTCCAGATTTCGAACTTAAGCTCGCCTAATCCCTAGGCAGTACAAGTTTGTTTTCGATTTTCGATAACTTATCCCGTTTCCGAAATACACATGGGATCGATAGCAACCAAATCTTGAATTTGAAAATTTTGAGATGGCATTTGAAATAATAAACAAAATAATGACAATCTGTGAAAATTTTATTAAAATCGGTTAAGAAACACCGGAGATATGGAACATTGAAGTTGAGTATGCAGTATGTAGTATGCGCGTACACACACGCACTCACATACTTGCACGCACTGACTATACGCCTTAAATATAGGGTTCAGGGTATAGTCTAGTCGGGATTTCTCGACTAGAGCCTTCTTACTTGTTTTTTATTATATTAAGAAAGATGAGATCGATCATAGTTTATCTGCAATATTTTCGGAAACATTTGTATATTCTCGGATACATATGTATATTGACTAAGGTTGAATTTTTTTTTTTTAACACTTAAGGGTATATTATTTAAGATATCCAAGCTATTTATTTACACGTATTAAACTTTAAATTTAATCAAAGTGGAACAGTTCGAACTGTATAATCAGAGTATGTATTCATGCCGTCAATGTCGAAATAGTTTGTCGCTTTTTTTTATTTTTGTTGAAAGCAGCAGAAAAGTGCAATTTAAAATCAATTTGACGTTTGTTGTGGCACCCAGTTAAGGGGGCGTGGTCCAGTGTTTGTATGTCCTTTCGATAAGCGGGCCAACATTTAATAACAAATTTATGGGGCTGTGGTGCATAGTTTTGGCCAGGCCGACAACATTTGTTGGCGTGTGGTCGTTGGAGTAAAATGTTAAATTTCTGCTACGACATTATAGTGGCAATTGTGCGGCTGGGCAGCCACAGAAAACTTTTGCCAGCCATAAATTATGCCGCAAAATTATTATATAAGAGGCAGAGTGTCGAACGGCTCCAAAAGGAATTGGCCAAGTGCCAGAGCAAAGCGGCCGAGCCAGCCGAGCTGCCAGCCAAGCGTTGCCCAAAAGTTGTTAAGCAAATTATGGCCTGGCACACACACACACACACACACACACAAACACATACAAATAGAAACTCTTTCAACTTGGTCTAAACAGCAATTGCAAACGATGACGCTGAAGCAGCAGTTATGCATTTGGCCAAAAACTATCAGCAACCATATTGTTGCATCAAAAGTATGCAAGAATTTTCAAAGGTTTTCTTTTCCCATTTTTATTTTTAGGTAATCGCAAATGATAAATGGTTTTAAGTTATACCATAAAAGTTTCAAACGAATATTTGCCATGAATTGGATGTGAAAGAAATTCACAAAATTCAAATAAAAATATATTTAACAAGTAAGAAAGCTCTAGTCGACAAATCCCGACTTGACGATACCCTGAACCCTATACTTGTGTATGTGTGTGTGTGTGTGTAAGCGCGTACTGCATACTCAATTTCAATGTTACATGTCTCTGGTGTTTCTTAACCGATTTTAATAAAAATTTCACAGATTTTCATTATTTCGTTTAATGTTACAAACGAGTTTTCCAAATTCAAGATGTTGTTGTTATCGATCCCATGTGTATATCGGAAACGGGAAGAGTTATCGAAAATCGATAGCAAACTTGTACTGCCCAGGGACTAGGCAAGCTAATCTCAATATCTAAAGTCTTGAGCTCTTATGTTCTCTGAGATCGAGTCGTTCATACATACGGAGAGACGGACGGACAGATGGACGGATAGACATGGCTATATCTGCTTGGCTGTTGATACTGATCAAGAATATATACTTTATGGGGTCGGAGATGCTTCCTTCTGCCTGTTATCATTTTTAATGGGTTCAGGGTATAAAAAGGTTAAAATTGCGTGAAGATTATCATTTGCTAAAAATACATTG